>JASCZW010000300.1:0-1200000 GCA_034211315.2 Aedes japonicus
TCCGAGCGAACCGAAGCCATGCTCAAGTAAACCAGCTTCATGACGAAATGAGGTGGTGTCAGTAGCTGTTCCCTCAAACCCCTTTTCAGGGCCATCAAAACAACTGGAAAAGAAAGTTGACATGTGTTTTGGAAAGCTGGAGGCTGGGTTTCGGGATAATCGATTGTGAAAAACATCTTTCCTGTGCCGAAGCCGTAATGTTTTCAACATTTGCACTTTTGGCAGTGTTGTACACACAGCAGAAACCGTATGCAATTGGAGGTGAATGAAACCTGCTTCTAGAGTAAAAGTTTCCCAAATGAACAAAACTCATTCGCACTGCAAGGTATATTACGTGGTACAGAGTATCTTATGTTATCATATGTCATACATATTATTTCCAGTGAAAGCAAGATGTATGAATGTAGATACCAAGCCAGGCTATATCAATAAAGGTTGTAGTGCGAACGTTTAGGGTATGGGAATTCGATTTGGAAGGAAACCAATTTCGGCCACTCTTTAAACAATCAAGCGATCTAGATTGCACATTGCTTCGTAGTCCTACGTCAACTTTGCGTACAACCCCATTGGGCTGTCCCTTCTAGTTTTTTTACTTTACAGAAGCTTGAAGCAGGATACGAATCGAACGAAGATGCTCTTCATTACGGCATATCTCCACTGCACGCTTGGATTCGATTGAGTGTTTATTACATATTTCCTACAGGATGGAAATTAAAAAGTGGAAGATCACGAAGGATTTAAAGGCCAAATATCTTGATCGGAAAAAAATCATTACTGAAAAAATGTTCGAAGCATTCGGAGTACGAGTTTATCAACCCAGGGCAGGCGGAGCAGGGACCAGTACAACAGGAAACGTGTGTCGAAAAGCATTTTCAAATCCTGAATTACTTTCCAAAGTTTTGAACATCAACGAAGAACTTATTGTTAGATTTCGTAATATTTTAATAGTAATCAATTGCCAAGATCCGATCAATCCCAAAAAAATGGATGACTATTGTAAAGAAACATATCGGCAGTATATTAATTTGTATGATTGGTATAAAATTCCAGCAACAGTACATAAAGTACTCGCTCACGCTGGGAGCATAATAATCCATTCACCGGCTCCTCTTGGCATGTTAGCTGAAGAAGCAGCAGAGTGCCAACATAAACTTCTGAAAAAATGTCGTACCCATCATGCTAGGAAAAGGTCACGAGTTGATAATCTGCATGACGTCTTTATTCGAGCTATGAACTCGTCTGATCCTTTGATAAGTTCAATAAATCTAGGTAATAGAATGCGAAAAAATGTATCACTTGAATATCACTTTTAGTATTCGAAGATCTTGACAGCTCTGAAAATTTAAACACTGAGAGCAATGTACTTGACGAATTAATGGATGATGTTGAACAACTGGATGATGATTTTGCTCTTGATGAAAATGTAGAAAATGAGTAGAATTGCTTGTGAATTTGATTTAGTTTTAAGAGAAAGTCAATAAATAAAATTTATTATGACAATTTATCAATCAAAATCATGTTTAATTTTGTAGTGTATTCATCCCTGCAGTGTATAAAATGGAGACAAATCATCAACTTAGTTAAAGATGGTGATATGCGTTCAGTAAAAATAATGGAAACATATAAAAAAAGTATCTTTTCGACTAGTTTGAATGATTTATTTGTACGGTAAAAATATTTCAAGGGGGGGGGGCGATAAGTTTTTGGGGGGGGAGTGGGGGAGAGGAGGTTTGATATACAAATAATTCTTCACCAAAATACCTGATCGATAAAATAATACTCTCACACAAAATATTTAAAAAAAAATGGTGGGGGGGGGGTCAGATCTTGACAATGAGGGGGGGGGGGCTTTCACCTTCACCTCTCCTATTTAATATTATGCACAGCAACCTTATTGTAATTTTGATTTGCATTTGAACTGCCCCTAAAATTAAAAACAAACGTTCAAGTTTTATTGTTCAGGAATAACAGGTTGGCTGATAAGTCCCCGGTCTGACACATAGATGGCGTCGCTAGTATTAAATGCATATTATTTTTATATAGTACCAACCTTCAAATGATTCGTGTCAAAATTTGACGTCTGTAAGTCAATTAGTTTGTGAGATAGAGCGTCTTTTGTGAAGCAACTTTTGTTATTGTGAAAAAAATGGAAAAAAAGGAATTTCGTGTTTTGATAAAATACTGTTTTCTGAAGGGAAAAAATACAGTGGAAGCCAAAAGTTGGCTTGATAATGAGTTTCCGGACTCTGCCCCAGAGAAATCAACAATAATTGATTGGTATGCAAAATTCAAGCGTGATGAAATGAGCACGGAGGACGGTGAACGCAGTGGACGCCCGAAAGAGGTGGTTACCGACGAAAACATCAAAAAAATCCACAAAATGATTTTGAATGACCGTAAAATGAAGTTGATCGAGATAGCAGAGGCCTTAAAGATATCAAAGGAACGTGTTGGTCATATCATTCATCAATATTTGGATATGCGGAAGCTCTGTGCAAAATGGGTGCCGCGCGAGCTCACATTTGACCAAAAACACCAACGTGTTGATGATTCTGAGCGGTGTTTGCAGCTGTTAACTCGTAATACACCCGAGTTTTTGCGTCGATATGTGACAATGGATGAAACATGGCTCCATCACTATACTCCTGAGTCCAATCGACAGTCGGCTGAGTGGACAGCGACCGGTGAACCGGCTCCGAAGCGTGGAAAGACTCAAAAGTCCGCTGGCAAAGTAATGGCCTCTGTTTTTTGGGATGCGCATGGAATAATTTTTATCGATTATCTTGAGAAGGGAAAAACCATCAACAGTGACTATTATATGGCGTTATTGGAGCGTTTGAAGGTCGAAATCGCGGCAAAACGGCCCCATATGAAGAAGAAAAAAGTGTTGTTCCACCAAGACAACGCACCGTGCCACAAGTCATTGAGAACGATGGCAAAAATTCATGAATTGGGCTTCGAATTGCTTCCCCACCCACCGTATTCTCCAGATCTGGCTCCCAGCGACTTTTTCTTGTTCTCAGACCTCAAAAGGATGCTCGCAGGGAAAAAATTTGGCTGCAATGAAGAGGTGATCGCCGAAACTGAAGCCTATTTTGAGGCAAAACCGAAGGAGTACTACCAAAATGGTATCAAAAAATTGGAAGGTCGTTATAATCGTTGTATCGCTCTTGAAGGGAACTATGTTGAAAAATAAAAACAAATTTTGACAAAAAAATGTGTTTTTCTTTGTTAGACCGGGGACTTATCAGCCAACCTGTTACGTATCTCATTACTGGGTTAAATACTAGTTACACCTTCCGGATGTGATGGAAATACACAAATACAGGGTTGTTACGAGAAATATGAAAATAAATCCGCGCCAAATCCGCGCCAGTTCAAAATCAAATCCGCGCCAAATCCGCGCCAGTTCAAAATCATATCCGCGCCCTAAAATCAAACACACACGAAAACTTTCAAAGACTTACCAAGCACCAATTATATAGGGTGTGGAACGGCTTCATTTGTAGGAGACCCGATACGGGGTAAACAATAACATGCAACGATCATTTATGGCAGTATCGTGCATCATTGTGTGTCATTGTAGCTTTTTGAATAATTTCCATCAGAAAAACCACGAGATTGGAATACATTGCCGGCTGTGATGGGGCGAAGGTGTGGGTAGTGGTGGTGTTCTGAAGCCGATTATGTTTGAGCCAACCAGAAACATCGATCAAAATAGTAATTTAATTAAAGATTGAAGTGTGAAATAAAACCTGTAAAGAGGGAAACATACGTCACGATGAGCTAAGTCAAAGAAATCGACCGATTACCAGCATGATAAAATGTCCAGATAAAAAGCTTCAATGGCCCAAGATGTGATCCACGCTGCCATTTCATAGAAAAGCAATGATAATATCTGTGTCCGACACATGATATTTTGCAATGCGATCAACAAATGATAGCTTTTTGCAAACACACATACTTTTTATGTGTACATATAATCACTATGTGTGACCAAACATACTTTTCATTAATCACACAAACTTCATTTGTGATTCTCCGAGGATTCTTTTCATGTGTGAACACATCAGTATTATGTGGAATTTTTTATCGATTTTTGTCAATACATATGTGGGGATTATCTGCCGTGTACTTATTTATTTTACATGTACATGATAAAATTTAATTGTTTTAACTAGCTTTCATTAGAGCTAACTTTCCCCGTTCTGATTGTTCCTCCTCTTCAATGTTATCTTTTTGTTTCAATAGAATTTTTAGGAATGACGCTTCTGGACTATTTGAAGTCATTGCTCTGATTTCTTTCTCCATCAAGCTGAAAATCTCTTCCTTAGCCTTTCTTTTCTTTCCGACTATTTCTTCTTGTTTTTTGATCTGGTGCCTTACTTCTCTCTTTTCATTTTCCATCTTTTTCGGAGCCTCCACTAAGTCTACGTCTTTCTTATGTTTCTGCTTTGATTCATATGATAGCCTCGCGAATTTGACCTTAAGAATCAACTCCTTTGAAACATCAAATCTGGTTATATCATTTTCAAAAAAATGCATGCCACTCAAGATATTTTTACGATTATTAAAATGCTCTTCACTGAGCCTTGTTCGGTTTTCCGGCATCAAATGCTTGGACAGTGAAAATTTTCTTTCGACCTCTGCGTTAGAATGCGATACGCAAGTTACAATGCTAAGCAATGTTCTCATTTCAGAGAAACTATCGTCCTGAAATAAAAAATCAAGTACTTCCAAGTCTGTCGCTGATTCAACCGTCTTACCTGACAACTTAACACTTGCGAGTACTAATTCTTCGTGAACCTTGAATTTGTCTAACTTAAAATCAATCACATCGACTAGATGGACGATTTCTTTGATGGAATCCTTACTTTTGATCCTTTCAACTTTGAAGTTGCTGACTAGTCTAATAAACTCATTGGGAACTTCTTTGGAAAACAAATACGAGACGAAGGCTCTAGTATGATCTTTAAAATGCTTTTTAAAATGAGATGTTTTAAATTGATGTCCTGCTGCGTCAATTATGGATTTTCAAATAATTACATCTGTATCATTGAGAAAATGTTCCACCTTCAGCTTTTTGCTACTGATGGCATCAGTTATCATTTTTGGATCGTAAACCCTTGACATCATAGTGACAAAAAAGGCAACAATCCAATCATATATATCGAAAAGAATGAACTCATTCGTTTCGAGATTCTTCAGCAATTTTTCAGTTTCTCCTGCTGATTCAATCACAAAAAGAACCTGCTCTTTGATATTTGGCAGCAGTAAAATCTTTAAAATTTCTTCCTCATATAAGCTCCGTTTTGTTAGCCCTTGCAATTTCTTTTTCAAAGAAACTAAGTGATTAAAGTTTGAAAGAATCACTTCTGCAGCTGGTCCGAGAGTCGCCCACCGTGTTTCAACATGCTTTTGGAAGCGTTTAGGCTTGATGATGCAGCTTTCCTTAAATTCTTCCCACTTCGATGGAACGTCGAAGTAATAGTATAGGTACTTTGCCAAGTCAGAAACAACATATCCAAACTGTTTGATAGCAGTCCTAGGAAAAAAATATAAAAAGGTTCTAATACATATCTACTAGCAAACAAAAAATATGACGCTGTTCTAGATTTTTATTAATTTAGAATTTAAGTTAGTAGCATTAAGTTAGAACTCTTAAATATTGAACTTCAAATTTGCAAGGTATAACTCTTGAATTTGAATCTTCATCCCTACACATTCGTCAATATAGGAGATATTTCTGGAAACTTAGAATCGATATTTATAATTTTCTAGGATTTCTCCTTTCAATCGCCTAGGGAGTTCCATGTTAATTAACATTAAATAATAATAAATACTACTCTTATCTAGCATTATATTTTAATTAAAATAAAAGTCAGATTTCAAATGATCGCAGTTTTTTTATGAAGTGTTAAGCAATGAAAACTTCATCCTCATCAATCGATCTTAATGCGAAATTGGAACGAGTTTTTATTTGGTCCAATCGACTATGAATAATATATTTATTATAATAATTACTATGATTAGAATAATTATTATGATTATAATTATAATAATTAAAATGAACATAATTACTATTATGATTATTATTATAATGCTGATTATAATAAGTATGAAAATTATGATAGTTATGATTATAATGATAATTATTATTGTTCTGATTATATAGTTATTAGTATTGTCTTGTTTATTATAATTATTATGATAATGATTATGTTTATAATCACGATCGTGATTATGATTTCGATTATTATTATGATAACAATAATGACCATAACGACAATTATGATAATTATAAATATAATGATTGTTATGGATATCATGATAATTATAATTATGATCATAATAATTGTTCGATTATTATAATTATTACGATAATTAGGATTATTATTATTAATAATAAGAATTACGATTATTATGATTATTATAATTATGATTATAATAATGAATATTATGATTATTTTTATTATTATGAACATTATGATTATCATGCTTATGATTATTTTGATAATTATGACTATTATGCTCATTAATATGATTGTTATGATAATAATTCTTATGCTGATTAATTTAATTTAATAATCGCAATCTTAGTCATAATCATAATAATCATTATCATATCGTTATTTATAGTAATTATAATAATCAAAATAATCATAATAATTCTCTTTATAATAATCATAATAATAATAACAATTCTTAAAACCATACTGAACATAGTTATCATAATTTATAACGATATTCATTATGATTATAAGAATTGTTATTATTATGATGATTATTATGATTATTTTGATTATTAAAATTATTATGAATAATAATATGATAATGATAATTACGATTATGACTAAGATCATATTAGGATTAGGACTAGGATCAAGATTATAATTATGATTATTATTTTGATTATTATGAATTACCATTTGATTATTTTGATTATTGTGGTCATTTTGATTGTTATGATAATGCTTATTATAATGATAATGATTATAATCATATTATTATTTTTATAATTATGATTGTGATTATGATTTTGATTACTATGATTATTTGAATTATGATGGTTATGATTTTTATGATCACTATGATAATAATGAATGTTTTGATTATTTTGATTAAAATACTTATTATGTTTATTACGGTTATTAAGATTATAATGATTATTAAGACTACTATGAATATTATTGCATGATGATAATTACGATTACTATGATTAATATGATAAGTATGCCTTTAACTATTAGTATGATTATTATGATTAAAAATATATAATAATTATTATGCTTATGTTTATAATTATTATTACAGACATACCTCGACAGTACGTACATCTACTTTCTCATTTCATGTCGCAATTGTATGAAATTTAATGGTTGTACCTAAAATTTAATATAATTAAAAGATAGAGGAACTTTTGCCTATTTTTTGGTTGTATTCGATTTTTTTGTGCAATTTCAATTTGAAGTTGTTTTTATGCAATTTCAATTTGAAGTGATCAAGTGAATCAAGTTGATGTACGTATTATCGAGGTATACCTGTATTATGATTATTACAATTCTTGCGATTATTGATTCTCATCATCATTATTATATCAATCAAGATAGTCATGCGTAATTATCATAAAAATCATTTTAATGATAATAATCAATATCACATTCACGATGGTAATAATAATAGTAATAATGATAATAATCAAAATAATTATGCAAATTAAAATAATTGTAATAGTCATAGCATACTTCATAATCATGATAATCATACATATCATCATAATCATAATATTTTTAATAATCTAATTCTTATAATTCATAAGAAAGTTAATAAGCATAATAATCTTATTAATTAATAATAATCTTTTAAATAATAATCGTAGTAATCATAATAATCTTTATAGCAATTAAAAGCATTATTGTCCGAATGACCATAATAATCACAATATTTCTAATAATCGTAATAGTTGTGATATTCTGAATTACCATAATAATCATAAAAAATCGCAATAGTAGTATGAGTCATAATACTCAATAAAATCATCAAAAGCATATAAATCATAGCAGTCATAATTATTAAAATTATTATTATTATTAAAATTACAGTTAAGTTATCATAATTTTCATTATAATCGTAAGAATCATTAAAATCATAATCAACATAATAATCAATATAATAATTGAACCCAGAAAATTCCTTATAATCACTACAATCAAAATGATCATAATAATCAGAATTATAATTATAATCATAATTATCATAATAATCATTATATTCATAATTTACATAATAATCATTCTCGTTATAATCAGAATAATCAAAATAATATACTAATGATTACAGAAATTATCATTATTATAGTTTTTAGACTAATAATAAAAATCATTTTAATCAGATTAATCGTAATGATCATGATAAGTGTAATAATCATTAAAATCAAAATAAATATCTTCTTTTTTATTGTATTAAAATTATATTCAGAATATCACAATATTCAAAATATATTTTTATATAATCATTATTTTCTATAATCATTATAATAGAAATGACCAAAATAATCATAACAATCATATTTATCATTACAGTTATAGTTCTCATAATGATTATAATAATTATTATAATCATAACTAACATAATAATCATAATAGTCATTATAACCATAATTATAATTAGTCTAAGAACTATGATAATAATTTCTGTAATCATTAGTATAACTGTTTTGATTATTTTTGTTTTACTCATTTTTGGTATATAGAAACTATTTGGAACAAATCCGCGCCAGAACAAATTTTACGTATAAATCCGCGCCAAATCCGCGCCAGAAAAAAAATTTACGAACAAATCCGCGCCAAATCCGCGCCAGAACAAATTTTACGATCAAATCCGCGCCAAATCGCGAAATCCGCGAAATTCGCGAAATCCGCGCTGTTGTAACAACCCTGCAAATATGACTAATTTTATTCTAAACTTACTAGAATACTTTCAAAAAATGCGGAAAAACCAAAACAAAATTTTTGGCCACCACTTTGTATGGAGCAGCCCCATAGTGTACTGGCCATAGCCGCTCTGCACAGCTCCATGGCTGCCGATCAAATGATGAAATTTTAAGGCATCCCTTTTTTAAATCGTGCATTGAAATGTATGAGGCGTGCCTTACCTAAATTTGAAGTCTGTGATAGGAAAGTACAGCGCATTTAGTAAATTTACTCTGAAAAATCGGCATAATAAGACATCACCTCTTATATTGGTTATTTAAATAGTTTAAAATTGTTAACCGATAATGTTTGATAATTGAAATGATACGCGGGAAAATTTCCAACCGATTGATGTGAACATCTTAAAAATCTATCGAGCATTTATTAAGTTATTAGCGTTTAATTTGCAACAATATTTCGTGACGGTCGCATAAATTTAGATTTTCAATTGACACCCTACCCTTGCCGTAAGACGTAGTCTACGTTAAAACTCGATTTGTTTTTCATATTTTGCTATCAAGCAAAATTTCCTGCAACACTAGAACTTTTTTTTCTAAATATTATTTACTGCTTAATGAATCAGAAGAGCAGAGAATCGAACAAAGCAGAACAACAAAAACCAACCACGATCACCTTGAAGTTTGACAGCTGTGGTCATTTGGCCCTATGCTGGTTTTGATGGCAGCCAATAGGTTTGTGAAGGTTCTCAAGTGGTCATAACATCTTTCACTAGAACATTTTCAAAATCTGTATGGTCTTGTAAAGGTGTTATTAATTTGTGTTCACAACCGTCTATAGAGTGGGCCACTTTGTACGCATGGAGCAGGTGTTGGTGGACGAAACAGTTTGAAATGTAGTTTTATCAACAAAGTCGGAAGGAGTGCTATACGGCTGGAATAATACTAAAATTGTTACTTGGGAGGATCCTGATTTACTTCGAAGTTTACAATGTTTTAGCCGTAAGGCTGCAAATGAGCTTAAGCATAGTTAAACATCTAAATGCAAGTATGACTTTTTCATCGTCAAGAGACGTTTAAGTGTTACCTAACTAGTTCATTATTACCTCGTAAAGGGTGTCCACGATGAAACTGCCACACACAAAATTGATTCGCAAAATTCGAGTTTTCATCCGATTGCCATCAAATTTTCAGGGATCGAGAAATAACTTCATTTTACCATTTTACTCGTATTTTATTTACAGTCCATACGCAAATGCCCGCACCTTGGCCTTAACCCCGGCCATAAGATTCTGCACAACCTGTGAATCAACCGTTTTTTGCATGTAAACCCATACTTTCTTCAGTTCCTCGACTGTCTTCACTACCTTAGGTCGTTTAAGAAGGTGCTGCTTCATAATCGCCCAGTACTTCTCGATGGGGCGGAGCTCCGGAGTGTTGGGAGGGTTGAACATTTTCGGCACGAAATTGACCTTTTTGTCCGCATACCATTTCAGCACGTCCTTGGAGTAGTGGCATGAGGCCAAATCCGGCCAGAAGATTGTTGGGACGTTGTGGGCCTTCAGGAGAGGAAGCAGCCGCTTCTGGAGGCACTCTTTTATGTACACCTGTCCGTTCATCGTGTCCTGGGTCACGAAAGGTGCACTCCGCTTCCCGCACGTGCAGATGGCTTGCCAAACCAGGAATTTCTTCGCAAATTTGGACATCTTCTGAGTGCGGACATGCTCCGGAACGCTGAACTTATCCTTGGCCGTGAAAAAACAGGTTGCCGGGGATCTGTTTGAAGTCGGCCTTCACATATGTTTCGTCGTCCATGATGCAGCATTCAACTTTCGTCAGCATGTTGAGGTACAACTTCCTGGCACGGGTTTTGGCGGACTTGTTCTGCTTCTCGTCGCGATTAGGGGCCTTTTGTACCTTGAACGTTCGAAGCCTAGCCTTAGTTTTGGCCTTTTGGACAAAACTTCGGCTTAGGTGCAGCTTCTTAGCCACATCCCGAACGGAGGCGTTCGGATTTCGGTTGAAGGCCCCAACTACGGGGTTGTGATTTTTGGTGTTGTACGCAATACTTTTTCCTTCACTTCTGGGCTTCCGATCGGTGGTCAACCGTTTCTCGAACCGCTTAATCACTCGCGACACCGTGGAATTCGCGTTTCCCAACGTTTTAGCGATGGAACGATGCGAGAGATCCTTGTTCTCGTGATGAATGCGCAAGATTTTATCACGCACGAGCTGTTCTTTCGCCTCCATTTCCGCGAGTTTTGGTCACAGGACTTTAAAACTTGCAGAATGTAAATAATGCAATACGAACTAAATCCACCCAAATTTTCATTAAATTCTACCCAACGGTTAAAAAGTTAGATCAATTTCATAGCGTGGCAATTTCATCGTGGACACCCTTTAGTCCTTAGTCTTGGCGTAGATAAATTCACTTAAACCCATCTCTTGTCAAATTGCCTACGTCTCAGTTTTAAAAGACATAATTTTACATCTTTCTTAACGTTCCCCGACATTCTACAAACATGAATTACGGTTCGTGAAAAATTCATAATTTCTAAATGTGTACAAATCGACATCACCATTAGTAAAATGACGAAAAGCTTTGTTTGCAAATGCTTTCATAACTTTTTCCTGTGCTGATCCAGAATTGTGAACTGTATTTCTAGTTATGCGTTGGTTTGAATGAACTTTACATGTTCAACTGTTCTGCAAGAGTATGCCTAACATTAAGGCCTAAACGCAATATGGACGGAAACGGAACGGCAACGGAATGCGGAAACGTCGCGGTTTGTACTAAAAGCGAAACCGTCGTCTCAGCCGCTATTTCTACACGCAATGATCAGCGGTAAATGCGGCACGTTGACGTTTGTTTGTTTTTGGAATGGCAAAGTAAAAAGCGCGTGGGTACGATTTAAGCTCTGTGGAAAGTTGAAATTAAATACCTATGGCAGCTAATATTATCTCTGCAATTCGTGCTATTTATCTCGTGTACAAGAGCATTGGCATGAGGTAAATCAATGACGTTGGTGGGTGAGACCGGCGAATCAGCATAGAACCCGGAATACTTTTTTTCGTTGCACCAGGATGTCGTCAAACATCTTTGTTAAACTTCTTGGAAAAATCGGACAACGGCTTGAAAAAATCAATCCGTACACAAATTTCGCCGGTGTGTCGACTGTTTTCAACTTTGATGTAAATCGATGAACTTTTCCAAGAACTTTCTAAATTAATCTAAATGAACGTCTTATTCTATTACTGGTATTTTTCTGATGGATCCAGCATCTTTTACTGTTCTCGTCTCTTTTGACTGGGTGTTCGACTTTCGACAGTCAAGGAAATAACGCAAGAAGTTATTAAAGTATTGTAGGATGAACTGAAAGAAGTGGAATATCTGCCTGAAGTGAGCCAGCAGAAATGATGCGAATATAGCACACAATTTGCGACCCGCTGGAATTTACCACATTATTGTGCAGCCTTTGAATAAAAACAAGTGACCATAACGTGCCGACCAAATTCAGGATCAGTGTTCTTTTTCGAATCTGTCTCGTAGATTCTTCCACTTTTTTTTCACAATTTTCTCGAAAAATGCATAATGATTCCATTTTATTATTCAGAGAATATAAAAATAGAAATAAATATACTGCATTTTCACAGCCACTTGTCGTCACGCTGCATCCTTTTTAATATTGTGTCGGAACTGTTTTTCCGATTTCGCAAAAATAAGAGGGTGGTTTAATGCTATTTATCAATTTTTCATTAAAATTCTGCGAGCTTAAAATCAGCTCATCGTCAGTTGGCTCCATTTTCGCAAGTCCAAATGGTTTCCGCTACCGCTGTTTTTGATATTTTTCAAACCCAAACGCGGTTTAGTACTATTAGTACAAAACCACTTTTCCCGCGCCGTCATCACTGTGTGCTATCTCATTGATTTGTATGAAGCCAAAATTTGATTTGACAGCCGCTTTCCGTTGCCGTTCTGTTTCCGTCCATATTGCGTTCACACACTCAATTTACTTCGGCAAAATTTCCAACAGCCGATCAACTCGGCAGTCACTTTTGCTGAAATTTCTGTAAAATTTTCGTTTGTTAGCTGATTTTCGGCAAAGTTTTCATTTGTTAGCTGAATCTCGGTAATTTATTCGACGAGTCTTGGTAAACTGAAATGCCGAAACAATCGGCTGTTGGATTTTTGGCGAAAAAAACTAAGTGTGCAGGCCTTTACACGATGGTATAAAATTCAGCTACAACCTGTTAAGATACTGTGAAACCAAAGTCAGTCATGTAATATTGGTTCCTTACATAATTTTACATCACTTATCACGTTCCTTTTATGTGCAATATTGTTGGAAGAATATAACATGTTTATTTTTATCGGTGATATTCAGGATGGTAGTACTTTTGACGTAGGACTACGTCTGTGTTTTCAATACTGGGGTACACGTTCGAATTGCGAAAATTTGGAGCGTCACGAAAAATATATAGGTTTTGAACGTTAATAACTAAGTCATTCCACGGTTGATTTTCAAAATATTTGCACCAATCGATCGGAACATTTTCTACGCTTCGATTTAAATATTAAAAAACATTGATTTTTAACATTCAACTATAGAAATTAACGCAAATATAAGGTGATGTCTTATAATGCCGATTTTTCAGAGTAAATTTACCAAATACACAGTACTTTGCTAGCACAGACTTCATATTTAAGTAAGGAACGTCTCCTATGCATCAGGAAAAGATATTTAAGGGAGACACGTTGAAATTTTCCTTCAGTCTTTCAGCGATCTCAAAGATGTTGAGTCAGTGCTCGGCTACGCACCGTCACCGGATTGCAGCTCCCACTCGTTCGCATTCACTGTCTGCTATGGAAGGTCTCTACACCGAGTGCGTTGGTGCTGAAGCCCCCGTCTATTTCGCTGCGGTGGTGAAATTACCTGGCCGATGAAGTGCTCGAGATGGCAGGAAATACCAACCCGTGACAACGCGTCGACCAAAATCATACCACGTCACATGCAGCTGGCCATCCGCAACGACGCAGAGCTGATGAAACTTTTCCGGTGTGAACATTTCACAGAGTGATGTATTTTTCAGGCTGTCCTGCTGTACAAGAAGACCGAGTGAAAAGCCCAAGTTCAATTGGAACCATGTTCTCCCCATCAACAAAAATCCGTCCTTTTCTGGATGAACAACATAATTTGCCTATCTAAAGAGTTTGTTAATTTGAAGTTTCTCTTGCGCTCATCCAAATTTACATAACGACGCACTGGGATACACATGGCATAGCTTTAACCGTCGCAGATGGACAAGCAAGTGGACAAACAGGTTGGACAACCAACAAACGAAATATTAGGAGTTAATTCGAGTCAAACTGCAACACCGCTGACTGACCATATGTACACATTTTGTACTTCCTAGTTGTACATAGTGGATTAAGTAAATTAGCTTGGTTGCTGGCATTGGCAAGCACTGTGAAGGGCGCATTGGCGAGCAGCGGGACAACCATTATCGTTATAGCAATGAGCAAAACTATCATTAATTATTGAAGTTATTTTCCCTAACAGATCTTCAATCATCTTTTACGCCAAAAGGATAGTGGCCCTCTCAACCAGCATAGCAAATACAACCGTGGCCGTATTATCATTTAAACCAAACGGCCCTTTTCAGGGCCACTAAATGCTTTCTAAAGAGTGAACAATAGAATTTTCTAACATACTTTCTAATGCTGGTCTAACGTTCCAGACAGCATCCACGCTATTTTGGCTAGGGTAGCAGTCAAATGGAAATTTGAAAAAATATCGAATAATTGAAACACAGCTTCAATCAGCTGGAGATTTTTGCCACAGTCAAAAAACAAATATCATTAATAATTGACTTTGAATTCCCATACAGACTTTCAACAATCTATAACGCAATAATGATAATGGTCTCCAGCTGGTCAATCATATCAACATAATCACCACTGCCAGCACAGCCGTTACACTTTCATCACACCAACATTTGAACTCTGCCAAATGATTTCTAAAGAGCAAATTGTAGAATTTTCTAATAAACTTACTTATCTATGCCGATCCAACCTCCCATTAAAACAGCACTTACATTGCAATGTCACTACGTAGTCCTACGTCAACTTTGCGTACAACCCCATTGGGCTGTCCCTTCTAGTTTTTTTCTTAGAGCATGATCGACGTTTCGTCACAGCATGGAGGAAATAAAAGAGGAATATCTAGTGAACGCGGTAGGCTTGTCAATCTCAATGTTTATACGGTTACGAAAAATGGTAACCTTAACAACCCGATAGATTGAAATGCGACGCAGAGATACACATTATTCGAGATGAATCGATCAGCTGTTGTTCTTGCGACATGGACCGAACGAAGTAGATTTTATTTTATTTCATAAATTACTCGTTGGCTTAATGTGGTTTATCGTGTTTTCAATTTTGTTTTCAGCAACGCCTGTATATATGCCTCCATCACGGATGTCCCCATATTTATGCCCATCGTAACCAGCTCCTCGTCCAAATAATCACGAACATGCAGTCACATAGTCGTAAAAAAGAACTCAAACAACACATTGGGTTGACTTTCCGTGCAGGTGGAAAGCTGACCGGAAGCCCGGTAAACGTCAACTGGAACAAAACCATATCCAAGAAATGAGTGATAACACGTAAAGGTGAGTGTAAATACTTTTATAAGTTTTATTTATGTTCTTCTGCAGGATCCAAATTGGCTCTCAGGAAGTTTATGGGGAGAATTATATTTAGAGGGTATTCTGGGTTGAGGGTTGTACGCTCTTATTTGATAGGGCGCACAATGATCTCGAAAACCTTTTTTCACAGCTTGAGTAATCGAGGCTTCTGCATTTTTGTAACATGATGTCTTCTGCAAAGTTGTTTCAATGAAAGTGTGCCATCTTATTATGGTAGTTTCATAGTCCACAACGTCATCGATAGGACAACACTGTAGAACTATTCTGTCCAAGGCTGGTGAAATGTAGATAATAATGTAGATGAAATGTAGATACAAATATAGCGTATAATTTTGTCCGATCAAAGAAAATTATTCTCACTCTTCATACAAAAGTGAGTCGATTTTAAAATAAAAATACGGTGTTTTTGATTTTGTGATTGTCTAAATGGGTCTAAGCGGTGTAAATTGTCTATTTAAATGGGTGATAAGAAATTCGTGAATAAGGACGGGTACTCGCGGCGTATGGGCAGCATAATGTTCTCAACACTTACTCCATTTTTTCTAGGAAAAAAAACCATAAAAGTACGTATACAAAAACGGCTTCTCAGGATCACCTATGTCAAATGTAGTAAAATAGCTCTGGCAAGGTCCAATGAAGAGCTAGAAGAGTATGACATTGTACAAAGTTGATTAAAGTCATACATCTATTTACCATACACGCCATCCTATACATACACACTTAGAAATTATGAATTTTACACGAGACCTAATCCATGTTTGTAAATAGTCGGGGAACGTAAAGTCGGGGAACGTTATAGTCGGGAGACGTAAAGAAAGATTTTGTGTGAAATTATGTCTCCTGAAACTGATACATACGCAATTCGACAAAAAATGTGTTCGGTTGAATTTATTTTCTCATCTCTTCCAACACATTCTTATGTATTAAAGGACGCTTGCATGTGTCGGTCTTAGGGACAGCAATTTACACGAGATTTTGGTAGTGTGTAGAAAAAAATAATTAATTTCAACAAGCGCGTAAATTTTCCCCTCATTTAAGGTTGAAGACTTCGTAATTATTTTTCGAAATCAATGATTGAATTGTCCTTGTATTGGTCAATCTATTTGAACATATGTGTGAGAAAATGAAAATCAAAATCTTGTCTTTAGTTTACCACTACACATGTATCCGTATTTGAGACATGTGTTTTCGTGGGAAGTATTGAAATTTCCTGCAATGTGTTGCTTTTTGATAAATGAGTTTTCATGTCACATATGCTGAAAGATTAATTCAATAATAAAATTTAACACGGATTACAGTAGTCTATTATTCAAACCATCGTGTATACAACAAAAAAAAATTATAACATTGGTCAATAAAAATATTCTTTATATTAAAATCGTATCCAGTTACATATTTTACATGCCGTAGAAGTGTTCCGACAATATGTTTGTTCTGTCTGATGTGGTTCCATGTTGTGGTCGTAAGTATAATCAAATTAAATTATTTTTTTCAACGTCTTGTCTGTAGAACCAATAACATCAGCGGTGAACCTTGAGAGTACCCAGGTAACCAATAAGCATTCGCATATGCAGTAAATCAACCCTTAATCTGCATTTTAGATGCTACAAGCACTATATTAGCATTAATGAAGTATTATCATAGCATTACAGTAAAGCAGCCGTATATTAGCCCAAAATCGGCATTGATGTTGCATTAAAGACGACTTAATTGCTTGATCGGCTGCCGTTAAGACGCTTTGAAACTGCTTACTGGTTACCTGGGTATGCTCCCTTTGGCAAATTCTTCCATCTGTGCCGTTGTTAGCATCGTCTTAATTTTTCTCCTAGATTCTTCGGAAAGCTAGAATAAATCATTAAAGTATGGATCAAACGGTTTGAACCAGCACGAATATTTTGTAATAATTCTTACAGAATACAAACTTGCTAAGTAAAGCTCCAGGACCACACCCAAACGGGGGCATATATTTGTTATGCTAGCTGTATGCTTCATAACGCTGAAAGCGGAAATCCATATACGGTCCGGTAGAGGAAATCTTTCGGGTGGGACATTTTTTCGACTTACTTGGGCATAGAGTATTATTGTGCTTATCACACAATATACAAATTCCTGAATTGTGTTGGAATCGAAAGCTCTCAATTAACAACTGTGAAAGTGTATCTAGAACATTAAGTTGTGAGTAGGCAATAAGCTAATTGTTAGAGCAATAAGCTTGAATAAGAGAAAAGGAAAAGGTCTGAAAAAAGCATCGAAAATTTTCAAATTTCTTTGTACCCTTACTTGCATGAACAAACATCTCCCATAGTGAACTGAGGAAACAACCCTACTGGGAATGTACTCTTCTTTAAGGGGGAGGAGTCTCAAACCACCATAGAAACATTTCTTCTCGAATAAACAAGTATTTTAAAGGCATTATACCATTTATCGTTTCATAATTATTCATAAGTTATCTTCAAACAATTATAAACTGAAGATAAAGTGTATCATATCGATGATATATGATATGGTAAATCATGATGTTACCATAAAACTAATAGGTTGTTATCATTATCATGTATAGAATACGCTATTTATGGTTGTTTAAAATTTGAATGGTTTCTTATATTACACCGTGTAATGGTGATCACAACATGAATGGAAAATGTATAATAATAATCATACAGCTATTTTCTATTCGGGTTGCGTTCAAAAACCTCCACCTGCCAAAATTGGTTCTTTTTGGTTGATTAGCTCTCAAATTACGCAGAAATTTGTATTTCATTTGTACGGGAGCCCCCCCCCCCCCCCCTTCAGAAATAGGAGGGTCTCGAATCACCTTAGAAAGATTTATTGCCTTCAAAAACCTTCACATGCCAAATTTAGTACCATTTGCTTGACTAGTTCTCGAGTTATCCTGAAATTTGTATTTCATTTGTATGGGACCCCCCCCCTCTTTCAAAATGGAGGTGGGTCTCAGACTACCATTGAAACATTTTTTTACCTTCAAAAACCCCCCAACATGCCAAATTTGGTTCCATTTGCTTGATTTGTTCTCGAGTTATGCAA
Source organism: Aedes japonicus (assembly GCA_034211315.2). Lineage (NCBI taxonomy): Eukaryota > Metazoa > Arthropoda > Insecta > Diptera > Culicidae > Aedes > Aedes japonicus. The sequence goes on from JASCZW010000300.1 coordinate 18,683, forward strand.
AAAATTGTGTTTATTTGTATGGGAGCCCCCTTTTCCAGAGGGGGAGGGGTTTCAAACCATCATGAGAATCTTTCCCAGCCCAAAAACCGCCTGCATACAAATTTTCACGCCAATCGTAAATGAAATGATGAACATTTTTTCACTGAATAATTCCCCAGTTGATAAGGGTGCACAATTCCATTTAACATTTTCACTTCACGTTTTGAATGACAATCACTACTCACTGGATCTTCGACAAACAGAACACTTTGATCCGTTTATGAGTGTCGAATATCAATCCAGCAATGAATATTATTCCTGATCACTCCCGCTCAACTGTTCCTGCGCAAACCGCTTCGTTGCTTCACGAATTAACACCGCCCGTTGTGCTTTCCTTTTCTGCCATTACTACTCACCGAAATTAATTTCAACTATTGACAAAGTTACGCTCGGTCTGTGCAAAGATTGTTTACAAATTGATAGGAGGAAACTGGGCGGAGCGAAAATATCAGCTGACGAGCATTGTTGCCAACTCAGGGAAGAATATTATTTCTTTGAAAATTGTTGCTCGTGGTAGATTATGTTACATAGCAAATTTGCAAATATTTTGCTTCCAACTCAATTAATATATCATAAGGCATCGAAAAACATCTGACACAACATATTTTGTACAGATGTTTCTCAATTTTTGAACATGCCAAAACCCATCAGCTAAAAATATCAAGATGTAAATCTGGCAACTGTCGGTGATCGATGATTCTCTAGCTCGCTTGAAGCGTAGTGTGTGTGCTGTCAAAAGTGTGGCTTATATTGTTGAGAATTTCGAAGTTGCAATGCGCTCAAATGGATCGTGAATTTTTACATGGGCGCGAGTGATTTTGCGAGTTGCGCTGTTCTGCTACATTGACAATACAGGTGCCTGGTTTGTTTCTCGTTTGTAAATTTTGGAAGCAGTTTTCTCATTTAAAAGTACTTGAAAGAACAAAAAGTTAATTTTCTTAGGAAGAAAAATCCAGCACAAGGGCTGTGAATCCTTTTAAAAGCCGTGAAAATGTGGAAATCAACCAGAATGAATTATGGAAAAATCAAGTGATGGGTCCTTGTAATAGTGTTAGTTTAAGAAGCAAATGGCGAGTTTGTGTTGGTGTATTGTGTTAGCAAACCAAGTTTTTGAAAACTATCAGATTAAAGTGAATTCATAGTGTTTTGCTTAATAAACTGTTCTTTTAAAAGTGAGAAAAACACAATTTTATTCAGTGAATATGCACAGGAAAATGTAAGTTATGATTTATTACCGAAAATGGCCTAAAAAGAATTTTTGACAGAATGAAGAAGAAAAAGAAGCAGACAATCATCATCATTGCCCAAATAAATTACGACTTCTTCAACCTTAATTCCAAGCCAAAGGAGGCATAAACAACGAAATTGTTTGCAATCTCTTATGCGCCATACAACACCGTTTGCTATCTTTTACGCAACAGGCTAGATTCAGGCGTTATCTGGCTTGAATTTACATGAAATATCCGATAATTTTCTGCGGAACCTAAATTTTCCTTTATGTGGATGAGATAACGCTGAAAATTCAATGTTTCTATTTATCTGTGTTTTTTAAAAAGTTACCAATAGCTTTTATGTTTCAAATGCTCTAAAAAAAAGGCTTGTGAACATCATGGCGCACATTTTTACTAACAAAGAATTCTGGTACTATTCAATACTTATAAATAGGAAAGATTTTAAAATACAACAATGTCAGAATTCACAGAGTAGTAGTATGTAGTAATTGTCTGGCCACGCAAATTCACAAATTCAAAAAAACAAAAACATCTCGTATTTTTCCTTAAAATTACTTTGAACTTCTGTATGAACTAATCTATTTTGTTCGAGAAACATAAACGCTATATAATACTCTACATCGCATCTCAAAGTGGCGTTTTCGAAAGATTTGAAACAAAAACATAAGGTTATAAAAACTGATATTTTAAGGACACCTTAATTTTTGGCAGAAAAATGGCACAATCAAGGTTAAATAAAGAGCTAGATTAATGGTGTCTTCAGAAAAGTTGCTTCAAATTTAAATTTTCTACAAACCAGTTCTGGAAAAAAAACTTTCCACGTCACCCTAATATCATAGGAACAAATTTTTGAAGACACCGTATTATGGAGTTATGAGTTTCATCGTGAAAAAAAGCTTTTTCGATCACTGTGTGGGGTCACCCTTCGTGGAGGGTTTTTATGAGCAAGGGAAGCATTTCTGCTCACGTATGTCACATTATCTTTTTTTTTGTTCTTGCCTCTTATGTTGGGTGGTTTTCCGGTTGACTTGAATTTAGAGGAGGTGACTAAATGTTATCATTGATGTATGTTTGTTATAGGGTATGCGTCCCTTGACTCAGCCTACTATGCATCGATCGAATACAATTTTTATTATAACTCATAAAGCATAACGCTGAAAGCGATATTTAACTAGTTTTACACTTACATTTAACTAATCATGTTTTTTGTTGTTGCATGGAGCACGTAATCAATGTCCTTCTTATAAGCATGCGAACCTTGGAGTGGACAACAATTTCTGCTAGAAACAAAGATGTGAAGAGAAAGAATCGATAGGTCCGATAGACCCGTCAAGGTGCCTTGACCAAGTCCGCATGGGGATGTGTGGTAAAGTGTGTGCGTTTGCTTTGAAATACTGCCTAACAAAAGCCCTACGCTCAATTTCAAAATAACTTCCATTCAATTTTCAAAACCTGCTGAGCTCTATGGACTCTATCGATACTTTCTCTTCAAATTTTTGGTTCTAGCAGAAATTGCTGTCCACTCCTACACACTACCAAAATGTCATGTAAATTTCTGTCTCCTGAGACAGACACATGCAAGCGTCCTTTAATACATAAGAATGAGTTGAAAGAGATGAGAAAATAAATTCAATCAAAATCATTGTTCGTCGAATTACGTATGTGTCAGTTTCAGGAGACATAATTTTACACGAAATCTTTCTCTACGTTCTCTGACTTTTTACAAACATGAATTACGTCTCGTGTAAAATTCACAATTTTTAAGTGTGTACACACTTAGAAATTATGAATTTTACACGAGACGTAATTCATGTTTGCAACGTAAACAAAGATTTCGTGTAAAATTATGTCTCCTGAAACCAACACATACGCAATTCTATGAAAAATGGGTTTGATTGGATTTATTTTCTCATCTCTTTCAACTCATTCTTATGTGCAAAAGGACGCTTGCAAGTGTCGGTCTCAGAGGACAGAAATTTACATGACATTTTGGAAGTGTGTAGGGTTGCATGTTGATAAGAAGGATGTTTTCAATTTTTAAACATTATAATAGATTAAGTGCTTCATGCAACAGCAAAAACATGATTAGTTAAATGTATTTGAATCCATGATGGGGATACCATCCATACGTGCTGTTGTAAGAGGATCAGCATATACAATACGTTATCGGGTTTCTCTCTGAGGTTGTTAAAATAAATGACGACGAGATAAACATAACCGTGTAACATTAATAGTTGTGTCTTAAAAACACCTCTTATTGGAAATTTATTTCTGTTACATGTAGCCTTTGGGAAATGTAAAACTGAAATTTCACATCGCTAGAACTACTCTTTGCCATTGTCGGTATATGAGCACGATCAAGCCGGCAATCTTTTGCCTGTCAAGGGGATCTCCTTTTCCCTTGCCTACCACGCATTGTCTGCTTGACGGATGCCGCCTTTTAAACATGCTTACCTTATCTTACCAATCAGACTAAGCTCGGTGTTGCGTTTGTTGTACATAGAAGTCGTCTCCATTGTAATCGGTCCATGGCTGAACCTCGCCAGCCTCGCTGTCTGCGGAGGGTCCGCAGGTCGCCTTCTACTTGATCGATCCACCTTGCTCTTTGCGCTTCGTATTCTTGTTTCGGTTCAATTTCGAGAACCATTTTAGCAGAGCTCTCGTCCGACATTCTTACGGCATGCCCAGCCCATCGTAGTAGACCGATTTTAGCGATGTGTACGATGGGAGGTTCTCCCAGCAACTGATGCAATTCGTGGTTCATTCGCCTCCTCCACGTTCCGTCTTCCATCTGCACTCCACCGTAAATAGTACGCAGCATCATCCGTTCAAAGACACCAAGGGCGCGTTGGTCCTCCTGTAGCAATTATATGTTTCGTGGCCGTAGAGAACTACCGGTCTAACTAATGTCTTGTAGATGGTCAACTTTGTAGTTCGGCGTACTTTGTTCGATTTGAGCGTCCTTCGGAGTCCAAAGTTGACACGATTGCCAGCCATAATGCGCCTTTGTATCTTTCTGCTGGTGTCGTTGTCGGTGGTCACCAATGAGCCCAGATACACGAATTCGTCTACTACCTCGATTTCATTACCGTTGATCTGAACTCGTGGTAGGAGGCTAACATTGTCTTTTCGTGAGCCGCTTTCCTTCATGTATTTTGATTTCAACGCATTGATCCCAAGCCTAATCCTACCAGCTAGCTCCAGCCTTAAGTCAGATGTACGTTTCCGCCATCGTCTCAAAGTTACATGCTACGATATCAACGTCGTCGACGAAGCCAAATAATTGGACAGACATCCTGAAGATCGTGTCTATCCCAGCTCTTCGAATCACATCCCCTAATGCAATGTTAAACAACAAACACGACTATCCATCACCTTGCCGTAACCCTCTCCGAGATTCGAAGGGACTCGAGAGTTTCCCTGATACTCTGACGACACACATCACTCGATCCATCGTTGCTTTGAACAACCGCGTCAGTTTTTCCGGAAATCCATATTCATGCATAATCAGCCATAGCTGGTCTCAATCGATTGAATCATAAGCTGATTTGAAATCGATGAAAAAATGGCGTTATATTCGCGACATTTCTGCAGCCCTTGCCAAAACGCGAAGATCTGGTCCATACTAGCGCGGGCACTCATCACTACCGTTTGGTATTTCCCCACGAACTCCTTTGCTATTGGTGATAGGCGGCGGCATAAAATTTGGGAGAGCAACTTGTAGGCGGCGCTCAGTAGCGTGCACGATAATTGCAGCAATCCAGCTAGTCGCCCTTTTTATAGATGGGACACACTATTCCTTCCATCCAATCCTCCGGTATTCACTCCTCCTCCCAAATCTTGGTAATTACCGAAGGAAGCGCCCTGGCCAATGCTTCACCACCGTATTTTAATAGCTCGCTTGGGAGCTGGTGAACCCCAGCAGCTTTGTTGTTTTTCAACCGACCAATTTCCTCCTCAACTTCCTGAAAGGTTGGGGTCGAGATCCTGTCATCTTCTGCGCTTGTTTCTATTTATTACCGTGCCACTCCCGTTCGCTGTAATACTGCCGTTCGGGTGCTCGTCAAAATACTGCTTCCAACTTTCAATCACCTCACACTTTCCTGTGAGAATATTGTTTTCCAAGTCTCTGCACGTACCGGCTTGTGGTACGTAGCCTTTGCGTGAGCTGTTCAACTTCTCGTAAAATTTGCGTGCATCGTTTGCACGGTACAGTGCTTCCATTTCTTCGCGGTCTCGATCTTCCATCTGGGTTTTTCCTTCGAAGAATATAGTTTTACCTGTTCCGTGCCTGTCACTACCGTTCCACATTCGCTCTCGTACGGTGTTGTAGCATTCTCGCCCGTGCTGCATTCTGCTCCTCTACTAACTGCTTGCAATCGCCATCAAATCATTTTTTCGATTCGGTACAAAAGTACCTAGTGTCACTAAAGCAGTGCTACCAATGGCGGTTCAAATATATCTCCAGCCATCCTCAAGAGTAGCAGCGCCAAGCTGCTCTTCCGTTGGTAGGGCTGCCTCTAGCTGTTGCGCGTATCCCTGGGCAATGTTTTTAGGTTTAGAAAATAAGGGGGGAACGAGTTCTTTCTTTATAGAATAGCACACGCGTTGTTTCACTGATAAAATCAAAACTAACATCATATGTTCATTGCTTCAGGTTTTATAACAGCACACAACAATACGAACCATAGTTACATAATATTATTTATTCGTATATGCAAGTAAACAGCTGGTGTCGACATTCGACCAGCGAAGACTGAGGCTAACTTCACTCACCGTATACACACAGAACAATACAAATGTTAGGTCGTGGCGTCCGAATTCGACATGTCGACGTCGAGAGTTTTGAGCGCATACATACTGCAACTAGGTAGGTTGTAAGTATTGCACTTAATGCATTAACAATATTTTATCTACATCGACTCATTTTTGTTGGTACTTATACAAAAGTGTGTTATATCCAGTCTAATAGATCAGTTTAGCAAGAAAAGTTCAATTTTATCCGTTGAAATACTTTTTATTCACGTTTATCTTTGGGAACGTCCCCTAATTATGTCACGCAAAAAGTGACTTTTTATAAAACAATGTTTTCGTGTTTGGATAATCTGGATAATCTGTTTTCGTGTTTGGTATTAAAGGGACTTTTCAGGCAACCTAGTAATGGCATATCATATGTCGGTAAGATTCTATTCCTAATTTCAATGTAAAGGGTGTGCACAGTGAAATTGCATCACTTTAAACTCGTCCTTAGAAGGGAATAAAAATAAAAGAATAATCTTGGTTTAGGTATCTTTATTTCACTGTCTTTCTTTACCAAATTCAAAAGCCCGAACTTTCTTCTTAAAGGGTGATACGGTCAAAATTTGGTCAAGGGAAAACGCGTGTAAATCGGTGAAATCGTTTATTTAAAAAATCAAATTAAATTTCTTTTTCAAGTTCAATTAGAATAAAATTCAGGAAAAATATTCAGTTAGGCTTCCGCTTTTTCAAATCCGAATTGCCGGGCCTTACGCTTGACCCCTGCCATCAGATTTTGTACAGCCACCTTGTCCACCTTCTTTGCCGCAGAAAGCCAGTTTGCCTTGAACTGCTGCTCGTCCTTAGCAGTTTTTTTGGTCTTCTTTAGGTTCCGCTTGACAATAGCCCAGTATTTCTCAATTGGGCGGAGCTCTGGCGTGTTGGGAGGGTTCTTGTCCTTGGGAACCACCTGCACGTTGTTGGCGGCGTACCACTCCATGGCCTTTTTACCGTAATGGCAAGATGCCAAATCCGGCCAAAACAGTACGGAACAACCGTGTGTCTTCAGGAAAGGCAGCAGACGTTTATTCAAACACTCTTTCACGTAAATTTCTTAGTTGACAGTCCCGGAAGCTATGAAAATGCTGCTTTTCAAGCCACAGGTACAGATGGCTTGCCAAACCAGATATTTCTCTGCGAACTTTGACAGTTTCGTGTGCTTGAAAATATCTGCTACCTTTCCCCTTCCTTTTGCCGTATAAAACTCCTATCCCGGAAGCTGCTTGTAGTCGGCTTTGACGTAGGTTTCGTCGTCCATTACCACGCAGTCAAACTTCGTCAGCATCGTCGTGTACAGCCTCCGGGATCGCGCTTTGGCCGTCGTATTTTGTTTATCATCGCGATTTGGAGTCACTACCTTCTTGTAAGTCGATAGTCCGGCTCGTTTTGACGTAGGACTACGTCTTTGTTTTCAATACTGGGATACAGTTTAAAAAAATATCTATTGCGACCGTCACGAAATGTGGTCAGGTTTTGAGCGTTAATATCTCAGTCGTTTCTCCAAACATTTACTAAATTTTTGCACCAATCGATCGAAAATATTTCTACGCATCGATTCTTATAATGAAAACTATTGATTTTCAACACTAAACTATTTAAAATAACGCAAAGATAAGGTGGTGTCTTATAATGTCGATTTTTCAGAGTAATTTTACCAAATACACTGTACTTCCTAGCACAGATTTCATATTTAAGTAACGAACGTCTCCTAGGTAGCCATAAAGGTTATCAAACAAGTACAAGTTATCAAACAAGTTAAGTATTTCGGAAGTCGTGGAGCTGTGCAGTGGCGTAGTAGCGCCACTAAATCCGTTCTATTCAGGACGACCAAATCAGTTTACTAACTAAAGAGTTTGGTTGAATTTTTCTATTGTGCTGTTTGCCATTCAATTACCGCGTCACGGCTGAACATGGCATTCACTAAACGTCGCGTCCCAGATTATATTATCTCAAAACGATGAACAACTAACGAACAAAAGTCTAGAAGGGATAATTCGAGCCAAACTGCAACACATCAGAGACCGACCATGTGGTGGAGTTCGCCATTGTTCCTAGTTATACATAGCGGATTAGTTGCTGGCAGTGGCTAGCAAATTAGGAAAATTTCTGTTAAGAAAATCATCCGCTAGCGTGCTCTAATTAAAACTAATTATTGTGGCACAATGACTAATGTTCGTCCCCTTTGATGCAATTTGTATCACATTGCCTTCGTTAGTACCGCCTTCTTTTGTGCAATAGCATCCAACGCCATAACATACCAGCTCTTAGCAGAAATTTTGACTCAGTCTTACAACAGTCGTAGAGCTGTGCAGTGGCTTGTGCAACACAGTTTGCGGCAGCAAGCACCCTGGATGGTGCACTGGCGAGTAGTCGTTGCCCACACTCCCGCTTCACTTTACTCAATTTTGAGTATAATTGTGTGCTATCTCTTTTTCTCTCTCGGATATGTTACGCAATTTTCGTTAAACTGTGGATCAACTCAATTTTTGATTAGATCCACTTCTTACGAAAATTGAGTAACATTTCCGTGAGAGAAAAAGATAGCATATAATTGTTTTCAAAAATTTAGTAAAGTGAAGCGGGAGTGCATAGAGCCGTTGATACAGTTGGCTTTTGGTGCCGATGCTCCCGTCAACCTCGCTGAGAGAGACATGGCTGCTGAAGCCTACGAGCTGGCGGGAAAAAGCCACCCGAGACCAGACAAACAACCCTAGGGGAATTGACAACTATTTCTCCCTCGTCAATTAAATCCGTCCTTTTCAGGACGACCAAATCAGTTTATAAACTTAAGAGATTGTTTAGTTGAATTTTTCTTTTGTCGGTTTGTAGTTCAATTACCGCGTCACGGCTGAAAATAGCATTCATTAAACGCCGCGTCCCGGAGTATATCATTAAACCGTTGAACAGCAATCGAACGAAATTTTAGAAGGGATAATTCGAGCCGAATTGTGACACGTCAATGACTGACTATGTGGTTTAGTTCGTTTTAGTTCCTAGTTATGCATAGCGGATTAGTTGCTGGCAGTGGCTAGCAAATTAGGAACATTTCTGTTAAGAAAATCATCCGCTAGCGTGCACTTATTAAAACTAATTATTGTGGCGCAATAACTGAAGTTTGGCCCCTCTGATGCAATAAGTATCACATTGACTTCGTTTAATGAAAATTTGATTCAGTCTTACGGTAGTTGTAGTGCTGTGCAGAGCAAAATGTGCTGTAGCAGCGCAGTAGGCGTGCGACCACACTGGAGGATGCACTGGTGAGCATTCGTTATCCAGAGAAGTTGGTGCAGTTGGCTGTTTGGGCCGATGCTCCCGTCAACATCGCTGAGAGAAATAAGGCTGCTTAAGCCTACGAGTTGATGGGAAAAGCCGCCCGTGACAACAACGGGACAAGAATCATCCCACGTCACCTGCAGATGGCCACCCGCACCGACGAGGAGGTGAACCAAGAATACCAGGAAGAAACCCCAAGTTCAACCGTGAACAATGTTTCTCCCCGTCAACTATATCCGTCCTTTTCAGTACAACCAAATCAGTTTGCTTATTGAAGAGTTTGTTTGGTTGAATATTTCTTTTGTGCTGTTTGAAATTTCATTCATTCGATAGGAATCAAATAATTTTGAGAATGTCCAACTCCAACAATGTCGGAGCATACATATGGCTGCAAAGTATGTAGTAGTATGTAGAAAATACAACTAGGGCCGTATCATTATTAAAACCAAACGGTCCTTTTTAGGGCCATCAAATGCAATCTAAAGAGCTAACAATAAAATTTTCTTACATATTCACTTCCCAATGCTGTTCTATCGTTCAGTTAGCACTATTTCGACCCAGACGTCTATCGGCAATAATAGACTTTGAATTCCCAAACAGACCACAACCATCTACAGCGCAATAAGGATAATGATTTTCAGGTGGTCGCTCATATCAACACAATATGCTCTTATGGTGCATTCTCGCTTCACCATCTCGGAAGGCAAACAGTGAAGCATTTTAACCCGACACTGTCATTTCCTCCAAAGCAATAAGCATTATGAACAGCTTCATAAATGACATTTCCGAGCGGATTGAAAGCGTAGCTGCCCGAATAACTTAAATCAATTTGCGGATGGCCCTGACGTCTCTGGAAATTCAAACCGCCTTTTGATCATGCTGTTGAGAGAGCTAGCCAAACACGAGGTTTTAGAGCGAACCGAAGCCATGATCAAGTAAGCCAGCTTCATGGCAAAATGAGGCGGTGTTAGTAGCTGTTCCCTCGAACCCAAAATGGCCCTTTTAAGGGCCAACAAAACAACTGGAAAAGAAAGTTGACATGTGTTTGGGAAAGCTGAAAGCTGGGTTTCGGGGTGTTTGATTGAAGTGTTTTAGCCCATTGGGTTCTTCAGCTTTATTTAATTTTATGTTTTTGATGTGTTTAAAGTGTTTATGTTTTACATGAAATTTTCAGTTCAGCCTTTGGGGCATTGTTTGTTAAAATCTGATAACCTATGTATGAATTTAGATACCAAGACAGGCTATATCAAATATTTAAGGTTGTAGTGCGAAATTTTTAGTGTATGGGAATTCGATTTCGAACGAAACAAATTTCAGCCACTCTTTAAACAATCAAGCGATCTAGATTGCACATTGTTTCGTAGTCCTTCGTCAACTTTGCGTACAACCCCATTGGGCTGTCCCTTCTAGTTTTTTGGCTCGATGCACGGTTGTAGACGATACACCCAGCTTATTTGCGGCATCTCGGAGAGATAGGTTAGGGTTTCGCTTGAAACTACCGGCAACTCTCTTTGTCGTCTCAGCGACTTCCGGTTTTCGATTTCCCCCCGATCCAGACTTCCTGGCTGTCGACAAACGTTCCCCAAACACTTTAATTACATTTGTAACGGTTGATTTGGCAACTTTTAGCGATTTTGCCAACTTTGCGTGCGAGTAGCTCGGATTTTCGTCAGTGTGGTTTCGTCAACATTTGTGCGTACAGCTTACGCGCACGTGTTTTAGCTGTCCTATTCTGTTTTTCTTCTGTACTTTGAACGAATAGAGCCCGGCTCGTTTCTTGGCTTTCTGCACGAAACTTTTGGTCAAGTGCAGCTTTTTCGTGACATCCCGAACGGAACAATTGGGTTTGCGTTTAAAGGCAGCAACCATTCGCTTGTGATCCTTCACACAGTACGGAACACTTTTTCTCCCACTCACCTTCTTCCGATCGACAGTCAACGACATTCCCCGACGCGTCTTATAACACGAGACACTGTAGACTGGTGAATTTTCAACATCTTTCCGATGGCTCGATGCGAAAGAAGTGGGTTGTAGAGGTGCGTGTACAAAATGATTTCGCGGACTCGCTGTTACTTCGACTCCATTTTCGAATCTACGATTTCACAATGAAACTCACGCAGTGTAAACAATACACGCTAAGGTCATTTCACCTAAAATTTAGTTGAAATCCACCCAAAGGGCAACATGTAAATGCAATTTAACTGTGGACATCCTTTACAGGTTGAATGAATCGTTCGATTTTCTGCGTGTTCTAATATATTGAGAGTTGGATTTGGCATGAATTAATGGAGATTCAAACTAATACCCTAATCGGTATGTAAGATTGCAAAAAAAAAAATTGTTGTTTTTTTTAAGTGTAATTATAGTGGAAAAGCTATCCAAATGAACATAAAAATATCATAAAGCACAAGTTATAAATAAGATTGATTAATTACATGGGCGTGACTTAAGAATGTCTGTTGATTGAAATAAAACTGTTCTTTCTTAATTTCTTATTTCTTACCGTTGATAGACTAATGGTCAAGACACCGGTCGCGTAACCTCATCGTTCTTAGTTCGATTTCAGGTTACTTCAGTTTATTATTGCATCATATTTCATAATGCAAATATATGTAACAAATCATAAGAATGTAATCACATGACAAAAAAAGCATACAGAATTTAAAAAAAATGTTTTCAAAGGAAAGACGCACGATGGTGAAGAAAATTATACAAAATCACAAATAAAACAGGTCATCATTGTATTCTTCATCAATAGCTTTCATGATTGATTTTGCAAAAGTTATACCTGTTCAAAAAACTGTTAACATAGATAATATTTGACAATCATCCAAACATTGAGTTAAGTCGTTGTACCTTAACCCTGGACATTGCTGGACAACTAAACATGAACATCCAAAACTCACTTCCCTATGCGAGTAAACCAACCGCACATAGCTCGGAACTGAAGACGTGAATGCGGCAAATCATCCTAACATAACCATTTCCCCCCGGAGTGAACAAAGGTGCATAAAGAGCTCCCCGACCCATGATGTATAAATAAATTATTACAACTCATAAAGTGCAACATTTCCCCAACCCGGCACATACTGCACGAACGACGTCGCAACATCGGGCAGCAAGGGGGAAAAGCATCTCGAAGAAGGCGAAATTTATGCTCATTCGTATTCTGCTTCCCGAATTGCTCCAACGTGATGAGTTTTGCTGAGTTTGGTCGATCGTAAAAGCTAGACAAGAAAGAGATGGACTCACCTTAGGAATAAGGATCTCGTTCTCGGAATGTTCCAGCGAGATGCAATTCCTTCTGCTGTCGCCGAATGAGCGGACCGGAACTGGTGATGATTGGAACCGTGCGGATTCAAGACTAAAGTGAAGAAGAATAAGAAGAACAAGTAAAGCAGTGGCACTCATTGCATAGGGATACCCTTTGCTCTTCTTGCTCATAACAAATTGAGACGAAATTCTGTTAGCTAAGCGCAAACACATCATGGTGAACCGCCAGTGCTTGGGGTTTTGTGTTTTGGCTTCGAGACCGTTTTTATTTTTTGTCGGGACGAAATTACATTTTATTTGCCGGGCAAAATCTTAACCCAAACGCCTTGAAGAGAAATAAAACCTGGCAAACGAAATTTAAACGATGGCTTGTAAATATTTAATTTAATTTGATTTTCATCGGCTACGGACTGACTGATCCGGACTGAAGGGGGACACTGAACCAAATAATCTTATGAATTTCATAAGGTTCTACTTATGAACGATGCTTTAGAATTTCATAAGGCTGGCTTATGAATGGATTTTGTTTCACCCGACGTTGTTCTTATACGCCTTTAAGCTTTCCAGATTACAAGTGTTGATATATACTAGTGGGCAAGTCACTGGACTCACAACCTCAACGTTCAAGGTTCGAATCCAGGTTGCTCCAAATTTTTATTTTTTCAACATCATTATATTTCATAAGATAAATTTATGAAATTCATACTGATTCCTTATAGCAAATAATCATAACGTAATCTTATGAATATCGAAAGTTTATTTCGTTCAGTGGATGGATGCAAGCATTAAATCATAAGGTTGTTCTTCTGTTTTCAATTGCAGCTTGGATGGTAAAAGATTTAATAGTAAACTTTGTGAGGGATTTTAATCAATGTAACTAGAAGCACATTTTTCCGAAATGGGCAAGTTGGAAGACCATACTTGTGCGATATATTTTTCGCTAGATGCAATAAATCGCAGCTGAGCTGAATATTTCAAAACAGATGTGCTGAAAAGTTTTTAAATTGCATTGGTTTCACTAATTGCTACCTCTTATCCTGAACAAAACGAGTGGAAGACTGTATCGTTTAGTTTGCGTCCATTTGACGAAGGAACTTTTTCACTAAAGTTTAAAGTTTGTAGCTACTATAGTGCAATATTCGTTGGTTCCTTCGATGAGCTCTACTTCTCGATTAAATTTCCCATTAGATCACATTTCAAATCTTTAATAAACCTTCTTCAGGGTAATCCCACACATCTCAGATAGAGTAATCCACCAGTTGTACTGTAATTAATTACTCGCTCGGTCAAAAGTCAAGCACGGCACAATAGTTCATACGTCGGTTGCTTCCACATAATGATTATCTCACCCAGATCCCCCTCCGTACAATCTACGATTTGTCCGTTCGTAAAACAACACACGCTCGCTTCCAGCCCGGCAGATGATTTATGAGTACGACAAAATTAAATACGACGTTCGAGTTTACGTGAGAGTACCATTTGCTCCATTTCCTGTCAAAAACCATGGTGCTCCTTCAGCAGGTCTTACGACACACAAGTTCAGCCGGACCCAGGATGGCGGCGACCGACGCCATGGGTTTTTGTTTCTCCGGAGCCATGCCGGTTCCGCCGCATGCAAAATAATTCTTACCGAACGAGCTCTTCTGAAGGGCGTCCGGCAATGGCTCGTTAAACAGTGATTTTTCTTGGAGAGTCAGTTTTCGGAGCAGTTAAATGGATCATTTACTTGATGCTCCAGTTATTTCGTGACCATTTGTTTCTTCTGGGTGCGAAAAGGGAATGAGACAATGTTGTACAGGGTCGAGCGACACAACAGGACCAAAGCTCGAGTTTCATACATATGGTTTTGTTTCAGTTTTCGGTGATTCAATTGAGTTGGATTATGAAAATAACCTTGAAGTAGCTTGAATACTTATCTAGTTCTAATTTATAATTGTTGGTTTACTTCGTTGATAGCTACATTTTGAAATAATATCACAACAAACTATGACGGAATCTATTAACCAAATAGCAACCGTCTCCTGCGCTGCTATATCTGTGCACCTCACAGGAGTGAAGCGGCTGTCATCCACACCGGACATGCTGAAAAATACAAACTTTGCCTTACTTTTGCCCAAATCCAGGGGAGGGTCCTCTTAATTCTTCCACACTTTTCAACTGCCTGGTTTCCTAGAGAGATTGTACAGTCTAATGTATTCCGCTTTCTACTAAATGATATTGATTTACATTTTTGGACGTAAACCTGTTCCGGATTGGCCGGTCCGATGACAAATCATCAGATAGCTTCAAAACGTTGGGAAATATCCTACTGGCGAAATTTCATGATACCCATATTGCCAGGGTTTCTTTTGAAATATGGTTATGGCCACTCTAGGCTCCACGGAAACCTGTAACATTAGAATGTCATGTGCAAAATGTGTTGAGCCTCTGGAAGAACTTCTGCGTTTCTTGAGTGCGTAACAGCTGCTTTTTTCTCCTGGAAAAGACGGGTCTACTGTAGCTGCATCCGCTTATATTGGTTTAGGTTCTGTTGGGTCTCGTGGTCCAGCATTACTGCCCACGCTTCTTCCTTCTCTTCCAAAACCTCCCTTCACTCTTCATCGAACCAATAGTTCCATGGACTCTGTTCCATATACCCGAGGATCATCCACTTGATTTAATTGTATTATCAATAAAGTTTTGAAAAATTAAAAATTAAAAAATAAGCCGTTTCCAAACGGTAGCTTTGATTTTTCAAACGTTCAAAGACCTTTAAAAAATCCAAATTGTCATTATAATTAAATTTATTTGACTTCTGTGCTGTTTGAGGACCAAATTATAACTCGTCGGAACGATACACAGTATCGTTCAAAATTTTGATTATATTTTCATTATTAAAAAAAACACTACAATGACATTAAAAGGGATTTTTATTGTAGATTAAGTCAAGGGGCTGTTTAAACATTTGTGTTTCATTTGCATAGGACCCTCCTCCTCTTCCAGGGAAGGGAGGGTTCTCTTACTATCATAAGAACCTTCCCGGCATTTAGCATGTGTGAGTTTTTGAAGGCGAAAAAGGTTTCCATTGTAGCTTGAGAACCCTCCCCGTCCTAAAAGGGGGGCAATTTGTTCGTGTGGTAAACGGAACAAGTCTTCCAGTCATCCACGAACAACAATCGTGAAGCCGAAAACTTGGTACTGCGTGTGGTGCTAAGGGAACGTTCAATAATGATGTCACGCAAAAAGTGACTTTTTATAACCCCTCCCCACCTTATCACGTTTTTTGTATGAACCTTCAAATTTTTTTGTATGGACTGTCACGTTTTACCACCCCCCCCCCCCTTACTGCGTGACATCATTATTGAATCTTCCCTAATTTGACAGCTCGATTTTCTCGAAGGTTTTATGCAGCAAACACAGTATTCGTGGCGGAAGCTGTCGTGTTTTGTCGTTAATTTGATTCGAGAAAAAAAATCCGTGTTGTACTAAGGGTATTGGTTATTAAAACGACAGTAGGGTAACGGGATGTAATGTTAGCCTAGCTCCTTGATTCGGCCTATGTACCAAATATTTCATTATTTCGGCGATAATCAACAAAATCATGTTGCTATCAGCATGACCGATTTTTTTCAAAGCAATTTATACATTATTAATCAACTTGCAGTTGTTCACTTCCGCGTAATTTTTGATTTCCCTAACTTTTTAGACACCATGACTTTACTGGTTAATCTAAACAGATTATCTACACAATCTTCGAATGATCTAAATTTGCCAAAATTGAACCTATAAACCAAATAATGCAGCCAAGATGTACAGAATATTGTAACATGTTATAAACTAACAGGTCACATAGGTAAAACTACAATAATTTAACAAGCAAACGGTGGACCCAATGTTAGGGACATATTTTTCTCTATGTTCCTAACTATGGCCTGTTTTATGAAAAGCATAGTAAAAATAGTAGTAGAGTGAATAATAATGTTTTGATTCCCGAATGGCCGCTAAATCATATGTAAAAATTACTTAAGTGTTTTTTAGCAGTTTAAGTCTAGTTTGATTTATGAAATTGTTTTTTGGGTAGAGCGAATACAGCTGGCAACGCCTTGAATCAGAAAATCAGCAAAAAAAAAATCGTACCTAGACAACATTTAAAAACAAATCCATCGAATGGGACGAACTTGCATCCATAATTAGACCCAATTTGGTACCCATAAACCGACATTACATACATATCCCTCGAAAGCTTCTGACTTTATAGAACGAGTTGTGTAACTTTTCGTGAAACATACTACCAGATGGCTTATTGAACATATGTTAGCAAGTGTATACCTAGTTAAATTTTGTTTCCAGAACAAATACTTTATGGATTATAATAAAAAATGTAATCGATTGTTGCATATTAGGCTGAGTTAAGGGACACATACCCTATTTTTTCATTGTTTACTGTGAGGTATTATAATGTTTTACCTTAATTATTGTTACTAGTAGTTTGGTAGAAGAAATATTGTAAAAAAATATAATCCATTGTGAATAAAGCTTAAAATGTTAAAATCGTCACTAGCGCCACACCAAAAGTGGCTGACTTCAAGAACTAACGGTCTCTTCAGTCCTCTGGTGCACCTGAGCAGCCTCGCTGCTATTTTGATAGCGATTTTTGCAGCGACCGGTGCGGTATGAGGAAATGTTGTTGCGCTGCTAAAATAGGTTTAGTATCGGACCGGTACGTTCGCTCTCAATAAGTTAAGGGGGTAGTACGCTCTGGCTGCCAGAAAAAAGAGTGTACTACCCCCTTAACGTACTAAGAGCAGATAAACGGCTTCGTATGACGATAGAAACAAATGTGTAAAATTAAAAAAATATTCCCTCGTTCAAATCGGACGAACCATTTTTGAATTGTGATGTCCACCAACATTGAAAATATTCGTCAAATTCGTCAACAAACCTTCAGCCTGCTATGCCGGGACCCTAAAAAAAATCCTTCGAAAACTCGTTCCTCGAGATTATTCCACTTCCTGGCCGCCAATTGCTCATCCTGCAGCGGCTTTTGCGCAAAAGGAATGGCAGGTTGTTCCGATGTCCAACTGCAGCACTCTCATAACTTTGAGAATCCCTGTGAGTCTCTCGTTGAAATTGCAGGCCACCACATTTTAAGGAATTTCAACAACACCCTTCCCGAGTAATACAACTTCATGATATTATGTTGGGTAAGCTTCTTTATAACTAAATCTAGTCAGATAAAAGTATTTTTAACCGTTATAAAAGTTGTGTGTTGCTAGTGTTGCCGATGTAAAGAGTTTTTGAAAACAGTTCCCAGATGCTAGCATTGAAGCTTTCCTTGGCGTTTTGCGTATATCCGCCAAGATCTTGGTAGACAGGAAGTATGGATGCGTAAAGTTGCACAGAAAAATAAGCGTTCTCGAAAATTATAACAGACCGTGAACTAGTTCATATTTTCAAGATTTTTCCTTTTAAACGTTATTTAGTTCATGAAAACGTGATGCAGCTCAAGGCTTTTTTTTTGCTTGTTCACGAATTCATGACTGCAGTTCACGGATCTGGTCAGTGGTTTAGTTTAGGCTCTTTCGTGGTTTAGATCCCTCTTTATATCCGCTGTCGATGCCGAGTTCCTCCTGATAGCAATCTTTTAATTTTCCCTTGCGCTGAGTCCTTTGGTCTACTTTACCCAAGTAGCACATTACGTTCATAATAACTGAGCATGTCATATTTATGTTATCTCAACCGAATGGCAACAAGTGTGCTACTAGAGTACTAGCTGACGAAGCCAGCCGCACATTCGCTTTTGTACACAATCGATGCACTCCTTTTTGCGCGATCATCGAGATGGCTGTGAATCCAAGATCTCCTTGAAGGTTTTTGTATCACCGTCTCCGACATACTCATTATATGTAAAATAAAGCAACTAAACTTTATCTGAAATAAAGCAACTAAACTTGGCGCTCACTTGACTTCTGCTGAGACTATACATTGGACTACACTTGAGCATGTAGGAACTATAAAACGTCCTCGTCGCGTTTTTTGATGCAGAAAAACCAGTTTCTGATTGCCGCATGGATTGCAAAAAAAACCACAAGAAAATGATGTCACCATTTTCATATGCACCTAAGATCTGGCAAAAGTTTTGGTTGTATCTGTCAAAATCCGACCCGACATCAGCATTGAAACAGTAGCTGCTCTAATTAAAGCCAATCTTGAGATAGAAGATAAGCCGCCCGTGGTGAAGCTTATTGTTAAGGGAAAGGAAACCAACACCCTTTTCAAAATCGGACTCGACCAGTTACTTAAGGATAAAACTCTTGATTCTTGTTTTGCTTTACCGTGACTATGAGGATTACGGTTCCTAGGATTTTCGGGTTCCGCAAAAAATCAGGACAATTGTGACACCATTATTGGAACCCCAAGCTTCGCCATCGCCAGCAGCCACCGCCAACTAAACTATATTATCCCGAGACGCAACACATTTCGCATTTTGGAAGCCCTTTATTCATCCAACACAGTCGAGCCTTTCCTGCCAGCGCTCAACAGACGTCCCGACCTTATGTTTGGGATTGGAGATGGGGTCTTCCACACTACCACTTCGGGCAAGTACTACTCCGATGAACATATTCCTGCCTTTTTTGTTCCTGATACTCCAAATGTTGCCAGCCGATCCTTTGATGCCCGTCTTACCTCCGGGATGTATTTCTGTAAGCCTCATCGTCTTCTTCTTATTTAACATTTCAAGCTTACTGCTTTTAGAATTTGCTTATTGCTGGTTCTCAACTTAATGTTGTAAATATCCTTCCACAGTTGTTAATTGAAAGCCTACAATGCCAGGAACCATTTGCATTAGTATGATTGGGTGGAAGGTACAATCATACCCTATGCCCAGGAAGTCGAGAATTTTTTCTTAACGAAACAATCCTAGACCAGACCGGGAATCGAATCCAGCCACCTCCAGATTGGTGTTGCTTTGTAGCTGCCCCTGTACCCAACTGAGCTAAGGGAGGACTCCAAGCCTCATGGAATCCTCTCATCACAGTCGAACCATTGCCGCCAGCGACCAACAGTCATCCCGGTCCCGTGTTTGAGTATAGAGAGGGAGTCTTCCAAGCAATCGGTGCAATTATCTCCAACCTGGCTTTAAATAACTTCGTGTTGAAGTTTGGGTATTACAATCAACCGTATTTGTTCTTTCAAACTCCGGATGTGTCGACGGTTTTTCCTTCCATGGCTTGACTAGGCTTAATGGAAAACCGAACAGAAATCGACGGTTTTTGGATCTCATCCTTGGAAACGACGCAGTTAGCAATGCGCGTAAAATTGCTGAAGTTATTAAACCACCGACCATCCAGCTTTGGACGTGGTGGTTCCCCTCCCAGATTCGATAACATTTAAAGATTACGCCGATGGTTCGCAGATGTAAAGCTATGTCCATTCAGAATCCGAAATAATAAAATCATCTGTGTCTCGGTAACGGATTGACGTAAAAATAAGTTTAATACATCAAATCTAAGGTAATTCACTGTACTTTAAGGAAAGAATATCAATACAAATCATTTCTCTTTATTTCTTATGAAAATTTGCACTTTCTTCTTTATTCTTCCCGTCAAACGCTGCTCACGGTATCATTTTCCTTGACACATTTCCACATTTTGGTCATCTGAGTCGCGTTCCGAGCCGTTTTTTCACTTTTCTCAAGCTTCCGCATCATTACTGCCCAAACTCTCTCGATGGGCCGGAACTGCGGGCAGTTGGGTGGATTTATGTTTTTATCGATGAAATCTACGTTATTATTGCGGTACCACTGGATGACTTCCCGGCTGTAGTGACAACTCGCCAAATCTGGCCAAAAATTCATGGGACCTTAATGGGCTTCAATGAAAGGTAGTACGCAGTTTTTGAGGCATTCTTCTTTGTACAGCTTCGATCCCATCATCTTATTCGTCACGAACACTTTGGTCTTTGATCCGCAGCTGCATATCCCTTGCCAAATCATCAGTTTCTTTTGGCAATTTTGTCCATAAAAGCAAACTTAAACTTCGCAGGAACATCTCCTCGTGCCGTCGCCATGTAGAATTTTTGGCCAGGAAGCTTCCCGAAATCCATTTTGACGTAAGTTTCATCGTCGTTGAGCAGGCATCCTTGGCACTCTTCAAAACCTGCTGGTACAATTTCCGAGCTCGAGTTTTGGTGACGAAACTTTGTTTCAACGTTCTGATCGGTTGCTTACTGGCTCGATAAGAACGATATCCTGCTCGCAAACAAATTCTTCGAACGGTACTGCAAGCAGCAGCGTATTTTTATGCGATGTCATTATCTGATAGTCCAGGGTTTGCTATGACGATTCTCAACACCTTCTGGTTCAGCTTGCGGCCATATGTTCCACTACGACGCTTACCTTGAGGCACTCGATCCACGCTCTTTCGCTCCATGAAACGGTTGAGCACATCATGCACGGTTGATTTGGCGATTTTCGTTGGATTATCAACGTGGGTGTGCAGAATGCTTTCTCTCCTCTCGGCTTCCATCTGGAATAACTTTTGACTCACTGCACGAAACGTCGTAAAATTTATACCACAATAAGAGGGCGCTTAGGTTAACAAACCACTGTAAAATAATTCTTGCAGCGGTCACTTTCCGTGCCGCTGCAACACAATAAGTAACTCTGGATTCTAACTGGACCGAACTTTACGGCTCGGGGAGATGTTCCTGCCAAATTCAAGTTTGTGTTTGCAAATAAATTTGCACTTAAATACATGATTTTGCAAGGTGGTAGGAAGAAAAAAGGTTTTCATCACTTATAAGACATTTAATTCAGAGCTGTACAGAACGGAATGTCTCCAAAAGCGAATATTGCCATTCATCAGATCCCACAATGAACCTGTCAAGTTTAGGCCAGATCTTGCATGCTGTCAACAGTAAAACAGTGCTTAAGTGGTATGAAACCAACGGGATTCAGTTTATACCAAAAGAACTCAACCCACCAAACTGTCCCCAGCTCAGACCAATAGAGAGATTTTGGGCTATTATGAAGAGGAAGCTGAAGGTGAATGGCATTGCCGTCAAAAGAATCAATCAATTGAGAACCAAGTGGAAAAAGATTGCCAAAACGATGGATGAGAATAATGTGAGCCGGTTGATGACCGTATTCCAGGAAAAGTCCGCAAATTTCTTCGAAATCGAGATGATTTTTTTTGTATTGTTCTTCTAAAGTTCACATAAAATTGAACATTTTAGTTAAAACTGAATACCATTTTGTTAATGTATATCCGAAACATGCGCAATAGTCATTGCTTTCAAGAGGTTATAAGATGTATTATGATTTCCTTAGGAACATTAAACAAACATCTCTGTTTTCTCTTTATATATGTAGCTAGCTAGTTGCATGTACAATTCATAAATGCATAACAACTTCCAAAACCAGAATAATAAATGTTGAAGAAATAATTATTGCATTGAAAAATAGTAGATCATATATTAAACTATTTGGGTATCACATAAACATTGTAAATCAAACAAAAAACGCAATTGACAGTTTATCAGCTGTTGAAAATTATTTCTATTTTTGGTTTACATTCCTTTATAGCTACTAGCTGTACATGTTTGCGCCAAGATTCAATATTGCGGTCTCTGTATCCATATTCCAGTCCCTAATGCACTCGTTAGTCTATACACGCAAAAAAAAAAAATCGCAGTAGAAACTACCATTTCGAGGGTTAAATTCAGCGCAAACACGAACAATTTGAACCTGGCTTTAAATCCGTTTCATTTTACCATGGTGCGGTTGATATCAATTTGAGGTTTGTTAACTATGTATACTACAGATGTTGAAGGTTTTACCATAAACGTAGTAAATTTGTTTGAAATTTCATGGTAGTTTTGAAGACAGGCATAGTCGGGTAAAACGATAGATTTTACTACAAGATTTTTTTCTGTATACTCCATGGATGGACATATTTTTTGCACCATGTTATTTTTCTTGTGTATACAGCTCATAAGCATCTTTAACAGAGTGTAATATGATATGTAAAGAAGAATTTACGATCTTGCCTTGACTTCCTAACGGTTACTTTTTTCTTGATTTTGTAACAACGTATATGCATTCAGCATGACACAATTGAAAGAACCATTCCATAATCAAAAGTCTTGGCCATACATTGCTCCCAAACTAACAGCATTTCGCTTAGCCATGGTAAAAAAATAGATTTTAGCAATAATTATATGTAAGTGCATTACATCACCGTTGAAATCAGGTTTTTGCTAGTATTTCCCTTTGTTTTTATTCTAAATCAAGAACTTTTGTATTGACTTATTATAGTTAGTTTAGGAACTGTGTACTAAATTTGTTTGTAACTTTTAAAGAAAAAGTTCTTGCAACATTTGGCAGTTTTAAAGGTAAACAAATATCGACTGCCGAGCAGATTGCAGGTCAAAAAGCAACTGTAAGTTTTATTAAAGCTCTGACTGTTTTCCCCGTAAAATTATATAAAATATTCGTTTCAGATTTTCGGTTTTACTCAGTTCATGGAGAATGGCAGTGCCCATGAGCTGGATACGGAAAGGATTGTTGATGTGCCCGTAAAGCTTAAGGTGAAACTGGAGGGAGTCCACTATCCATATGATTTATAGGTCAGGTTAATTATCACTTCACGATTTTGAGACCAATAATCATGAGTATGAGCATGACTGACCGCCCACGGATGCAAGTCCGTTATTGCCAGAGCAGCTGTATTTACACAAACAACCAACAGATGATGTTTGGGACGAACATGCATCCTCAATGTGTAAAAAACTGGTGACCCATTATAAAGCAATACCGACGCCGGCCGTGCCCGAATGCTGGTCAAGTAGGAGATGGGAAGGAATGTGTCGACATGATACTCGCTTTGAAGGAAGCCGAGACATCCTCTGCACTTCCACGAGAAATCACTGGGATGTTGGATAGTTTGGAAAAGGTTAGCAGCAGGATTCGTTTTGGTTAACGATACGCTGAAGTATGTAGCACTTTCCGCCAAAAACAATGGGCCGCTCCAATGTGACTGAAAAGAGACAAGCATAACGAAAAACAAAACAAAACAAAATAGACAAAATGGAATAAAACAGGATCTAAGATATTGTCTTCAAAATTTGGTGGAAATAAATGGTTTGTTGCTTTGCACACCAGCTCTCCTCGATGTCCTAGATCTCGGCCAAGTCCTGTTGTACCCGCAGCTGCTGCAATCGGCATTCGTCTACATCAAGCCGGCCGTCGCCGACGTGTCAAAAACCTTCCGGTATTAACTTTATAGGTTAGGACCTACCCCGCAGTGGGATGTTGCAAAGGATGACATCCTTAGTTCGAGTACTACTGTACCCATGCCCTTTCGCTCAATTTTCAATACATCTGTTCTATTTCCAACCTACCGTACACTGACGGAACTTTCAACACTTTGTGGCATGTGCATCTCACATGTTAACAAATCCCATGACCAAATCTTTAAGAAAACTTGAGAAAACAACCAAACAATTTACAACGCCATCGAACTGCGTTATGCAAGGAATGCACAAAAGCTCATAAAGCAGTTGGATGACTTAAAGTCTGACCCGGCAATAAATGTGCTAGAATCATATTTCATTCAACGACGCGCAAACAGCGTGTTGTCGTCAAGCGCACTTGGCTTGGCGCAATTAGCCTTCTCCATAATTCTTTGTCTGATCTCTCTCATTTTCGATACCGATCACCGATTGGTGAACAAATACATAAGAATTCATAAGTGCTTTCAAATGTCTCCAAGTGTCTCAAGTTTGTGTCGGAATAACTTCGTTAAGAATTAAATAAAGATTATTCTAGTTTGAACTTTCAAAGTGACTAGTTCGTATTTCGAAGATTATCACAGCCCTTATTCGAATGAAAGTTACAACTTTTTCTTCATACCTTTCATTCTAGCAAAACATTTCTGTCCACTCTTGGTGCCTCGTGAGATGAGCGAACATCTCCTCCTACATCTTCTGATGTTGTTATTGTTATAGGGAACACATAGGCTGTCATAGTTTACAAATTCGACCACTAGGGTCGCTGTAAGAATCAAAAATGTTTGTTCTAGTACTAAATGGGGTTCACCTTATCTCATGAACTTCGGGTGAAGTTTACAATAAAGTCGACACCCCAACAAACATCACTGTCGTATAACAAATTTGGAGAAGTTATTCAGCTTCTAGAAGAAGAAGAAGCTGAACAACTTCTCCAAATTAGTTTGAACAAGCTATTATACGACACTGATGTCTGTTGGGACTCCAAAGAATTTTCCAAACAATTTTTTGAAACGTGCAGAGTGTACTACTACCTTAAAAGAGGTACTCTCACGGTCTGAACGAGTTTCAGTCGTAAAGAACCGCTTCAAAACGACGAAAGGATTTTAGCGTGTTGTAAACCTTTTGCATCACTGTTAGATGTCATCATAATAGATTGTTATCGGGTTTTATGCGGAGAATTACCACCTTGTTAAATGGTTGATCAATCCCAAACTATTATGAGGGTTATACCAAGTAAATTTTGCAATAAAATTTGATTCGAGTGAAGTGAATAAAATTGATAGCAATAATAAATAAATGGACAGGTTCTCTTCTGTAAAACTAATCTTCGGGAAATCTCTATTCCGTTATGTTTTCCGAACTTGTTGACATCCAGATCTTCTTGCACTTGGTACTATTGTCACAACTTTCCTACCATTAAATGCCAAGCAAAAGTTGGAAAGGACAGGAAATCCCTCCAGGCCGTTCAGTGCGGGTGATAAATAAAAAATGCTACGAACTGCTGTTGCTTCCGGAGGACATTCCATCCCCTGTTGCTTGTTGCCAGTCAGTGCCTTGACTGAAAGCGAAAAAATAAACGCAAAATGGCTCATCATACCTCTATTTAAAAAGTAGCAAGCTACCATGAGGAAGAAGAGCATTAAGAAACATGCTGTGATAATTTCCAGTTGCTTTAGGAAATTGGAGAAGACGCTGAACGAAAATGCAATTACAATTTACATAAGCTTTTTAGAGACAATTTATGGTTGTTACTTCAGTCAGTATATTTGAATTTAGTTATGCAAGGTGGTAGGACAGCTTACCTCGCTCTTACGATTGTTTTATCGGATGGAGGGAATGTTATTCTACTTTCGGGCATTTTTATTTAATTTATATCGAGCTAGGTTTATAATCAACTTTTAATTATAGGTGTCCTAGATGCGCTTAAAATTTTGCTCAAAGCTATTGGACCAACACTTAAGCCACCTTCAAGTACAATTTTTCTATTAATATTGCCTAATTTAAGTAAGTGAATATGTTGTGGCTGAGCTTCAAAAAGTCTTGACGATTCAAAATTTGTAGCTTTCGGATACCAAAAATTCATTTTTTAAAGCGATCCAAGTCCAGAGACTTTTCGAAAAACCATAACAAAGGTAGATTTTGTTGAGTAAAATGTCTATGCATCTAACTATCCACAGCGTTTCTACAAATGGCTGTTTCTACAAATGTACCTTATTGTTATTCCATTTTCAACATCGCATTGGCAAATATCTTCAAGGTTAGGCTAATCTTCAGCATTCCGTCGAAAACAGGCACTTTCAATTATTTCTGCATCAACATTAGTCATTCCAACAAATGAAATACCGCCACCGACACTGCTGCAAAACAGAATCAATAGAAAAACAATATTACCGAGTTTTGTTGTTATAACTTCTATACGCAAGGATTTATCAGTAACTAATTGATGTAATCAAAAACTATCTCGTACACTATATTGACAGATTTTTTTTTGCAGTGCTGACCAGTATCGAAAGTAATAGATAAAGCTTCGGGATCAAAACTGCATTGAGGAAGAAAGTTTTCACAGCACGCGAAAGGTGGTAAGTACCAATCATAAAATTTGTACTAAAATATTTTAATTGCTCCTGGAAGAAGTTTTCTCGGCGCAAGAACTTTCTTCCTTTCTTTTGCTCGTTTTTTTTTATATCACCAGACGGGCTGGTACTTAAACGTTGGTGAATTGCATTGCAGGCACTGCACTGTCTGACGGTCTACGTCTGGATGGCCCCTGGAGCTGGGCAAGAGAGGTCTATGCCTCCACCGCTGCAATCGTGGCAGAAATTCAAGGGTGTTCGTTGAGTGAACTCTAGTCTAATGAGAAGCAAAAGATTGGTCGTTTCGAGGAATTTTAGTGCCTCCAGACTGGAACATGAACAGAATGAAGTAGTTTTCAAGAAGATTCTTCGTTAGTTGATTGTTTTTGGAATTGTGCCTGGTTTTCGCAACTGATGGAATATATGAAGTAAATCTCAAATGTTTTAATACGGTGCTACCAATTAACTCTGGTTTTGGAAGCAGAGCCATGATTAAACAACTAAATGAGAATCCATGACATAGGTGCTTGTACTTTGCCCTACGTTGTGGCTTTTTTTTTGCATCTATTCAACTCGATCTATTGATTATAAGTGACTAGCTAATAAGGTTGATGTAAAAAAGTAACGACAGATGATTGCGAAAATGATTTAAGAAAACCACGAGTGCTACAGCTACCGAAGTGACATATTGCTAGTTTTCTTTAATAATTCGACGAAATGAGCGAAAACACGTTGCTTGCTATCAATACTTATATTATGTACAGTATGCGTCATCATACCCGCTGCTTTCAAGGAGTTCAATATTTTTAGAATAATCTTTTGCAACTGCACCAAGCCAAAACTTCATCTTTTATTCCTCTGATTTCTCCGACAATTCACATCGAAACATCAAAATCTTGTTTCAGAATGGCACTCCAACGCCCATCGTATGAACATCAAGCGAATGAAATTATATTATAAGAATATTATAAGCATATGAAATGTCATTTGTATTCTGAATGAACATTGGCATTTACAAAGAGTGGTTCTACCGTTGGAATACAAAACGTTTCTAATTGGAATGATGCACGCCCTGAAATAATATAATACTAGTATTGGTTTAGCCACTTTACACAATTCGAATATTCATTCCGTTCATTTGGCAGAGGAATTAAAACACGTGGAATGTTAAAAATAAAACACCGTAGAACTTCAATAAGTAGGAGTAGTTACGGGCTACCGCTTGGTTGAAGGAAAATGGAGCTAAGATTGCTGGTTAAGGATCTCCAGAATATCTTGAATTTCGCTTTAAACATCAATCTCCCTTTCGATTTAGTGATTGCTTGAATTGAATTTAATGTTAAAATATTTAGTATCAAAAAGTGGTCCGGATAGTCCGGATAGTGGTCCGAGCTGAGCTCCTGGTGTACGATTGGCAGGTCGATGTTGTTCCCCATGTTGGTGAGGAAGATGTCGATTGTCGAGTGGACCGCGGATCTGCTCAATCCGGGACATTACGGTGTAATGTCCCTCTTCCTGGTCTTCCTGCAGGATTATTCCGTTCCGATTCCGCCGGGTGTTCCCCCAGGTTTCGTGTTTCGCGTTCATGTCGCCGGCGATGATGAACTGCCCTGCCTCCGAGTTATCTTACGGATGTCGTTTCGTAGGGCCGTTGTTGTTCCGTTGGTGGTACTGGCTTACTTGGGACAATAGGCCGCGATGATGGTGATAGGACCGACGGTAGTTTCGACCTCGATTCCGATAGCTTCGATTGACTGCAGCTGGAAGCTCCATTAGAACCGCTACGATCAAGTCGCACAATCCGGTATCCTGGGATGAAAACGGTGAGTTCCGGTTTGATAGTCTCGGTGACGATTGCGATGTCGATGGCCTTCCTGTTAAGGAAGTCACCGAGCTCAACTGTTTTGTTCCAGATGGAACAAGCATTCCAGTTGAGGATGCTGATGGTGCGTTAACGGTCCTTGTTTGAAAATAAATTTCGTCGACACGGATGTGGTGGCTTTGAGCTGTTCCTCCTAGGAGCGACAGGAACGTAGTTGGCGATAAAGCTCTTGCACGAACTCCACCATTTGCTCCGAGTCGTAGAGCTGTCCATCGACGGGTGGTTGCGTTGAGGTACTGCAACTCGGATTGCCCCAGCCTGGAGGAGGAACTGGGTTGGGGGCGGCGGCGGTTGCCGCGAATCAATGATGAACCGATGCTGACGGGCGGTTTACATGGCGGTGATTTAGTGGGATCGGTGGTAGGTTTGGCACCTAGTACCGAAGCGACGGGAAATTCTCCTCGTTCATCGGAGGTGGTGGACGGCGTTGACCTGGCCGAGACTTAGTGGAAGCCTTCTTTCGGATAGCCAAAGACTCCGCACGTTTGGGGCAGGTTCGACTGCTGCTCTCATGATTTGCGCCACAGTTGCACCAGTTGCCACAGCACCTTCGTCCATCGGGGCACAATCCTTGGTGGCGTGTGCTCCGGCACACGTGCAACATCTCGGTTTCATGTGGCAGTTTCGAGTTCCGTGGCCGAAAGCAAGGCATTTGTCACACTGCGTCCCACTTGACGATGATGTTGAAAAGGGCCGCGTTTTTTCAACAGTTCCACCATAGTGACTGATCCCTTCTCGAGGTGGACCAGATAGAGTTGGTCCCGGTAGTTTCCGTGTTGCTGGCGTCTGATGGGAAACACCTTTTGAGGCTTCAGTGCCACCGCTTGCAGCTCGGTGAAGATTGATTTCGGATTGAGTTCTGGAAGGCCACGCAGGATCACCTTCAAAGGCTTGCTTCCGGGTACATCGTGCGTGTAGAATTCGTGCTGCTTGGCGACTATGTGAGCGCCAACAGCACGGTAGTTAGCCTCCGTCGAGCACATGACTTTTGTGCCATTACTGCACAGCTTGTACAGCGGATGAATTTGCATAGCTGCAAGCTCGGAGCAGCATGGGGAGCCGCGCTCAAAACGAAACGTAACCGCAGGAAGTTGAACAGTGTGTTTCGTCTGATGGCAATTAGAGTCGCGAGTGCGTACAGAACCATCTCATCGGAGGCAGTTTGCGTTATCGCCGGGATGATTCCAATCTGCGTAACCCTAGCAGAGGATGTCGAATGCTATCAACGGAGAGGAACCAGTAATGTGAAGAAGACGGCGAGGCTAGAATCCATGGTCAAATGGCAGCAGGAGTGGGACAACGCGGAGAATGGAAGGTGGACTCACCGGCTCATCCCCAATGTGTCGACGTGGGTGAACAGGGAGCATGGAGAGGTGAACTTTTACCTCACACAGTTCCTGTTCGGGCACGGATGTTTTCGCCAATACCTGCACCGGTGTGGTCATGTGTCGTCACCCTTCTGCCCGGCGTGTGCCAACGTAGAGGAGACTCCAGAGCACGTGGTGTTTGACTGTCCGAGGTTTACGGAATTGCGAAGGGTAATGCCTGTCACAAGGCCGGATAATATCGCAGAGCGAAAGTGCAACGAGGAAGACACGTGGAACGCGTGAGCAGAGTTGTGACGCAAATACTGTCAGAGCTACAGCGTAAATGGAGACGGGACCAGCAAACAAGCGCCGGTTCTGAGGAGTATCCAGCTCGGTGAGCAGTGTTCGGCTTCGGGTCGTCGTGGCGCCGGTGAACCGGAAGTCTTCTTCCAACCGGAATCGTCGGGCCGACCTCGGCACTCGAACAGCCAGTCTGCTGAAGAAAGAAGAAAGAAGAAGAAAGAGCTTCGGGTATGTAGGGCACTGCCAGTGCGGACGTCATCCACCACCGGAACTGTCGGACATCAGTGCGGAAGTTTCCTTCACCGGAACTGGTGGACCACCCTTGACGCCGGGGGGAAGCAGGAGGATTCGAGAGATGGATACAACGTAGCAGCGGAGCAGTGGATCATCCAGCCAGTCGGCGAACTAGCCTTAGCTAGGGGTCGAAATTTAAGAAGAAGTGCATGAGCACAGCCCCCCCCCCCCCCCCCCCCGAAGTAGTCGCAGCATTTTGTGGTCCCGGGGGGATCAAGGTAAGGAGGATAAGGGATCCGGATTTTCCGGGAAGCACATTTTTAGCAGGTCGGGCAGGAGCCCAACCCTGTTCGCCTGAACATTGTGTGGTGTCTCAGGTGTCTGTCACACAGATTTTGATGGCCTTTCAACCCTTGTAAAAAAAAAAAAAAACAGACAGACAGACCGACAGACAGACAGACAGACTCCGCGGCATTCAGGGTTTCGTCTTATTGTTGCTTTCTCCTAACTCAACACATGCGACATTCTTCTTGCATACTTTCACCCACCCTTTCTTCAAATCCTTGTCGTTTTTGAAGACGTCCGCTTTAACGTACGTCTCGTCGTCCTTTACGATTTATTTTGGCAGCACCAACCACTCGCAGTACAGCTCTTTGGCGCAGGATTTGGACACCGTATTCTGTATCCTTTCCTTGAAGACATGAAAGAAGGTCCGCTTGGTTGTAGACGAAACAGATGGAAGAAGTGACCTTCGTCCAAGTCCCGAATCGAATGCGTCGGATTGATTTTGAAGTAATCCTTCATCTTCCTTGCGTTCACGGGTTCGGTCGTCCTCGCTTATCTTCCGCTGCCAGCTCGCCGCTGGGTTGTCTGAGGTTGTTTGAACGATTTTACTAACCAGTCCTGTTAGTCCGGATGTCGATAAAAAGATCAGGGATGCCTACAAGCGAAAACCAGCGACTTCCGTTCGGATGTTGCAAATAAACTATGGAACTCATCGAGTAACGTCATGCGTGCCAAAGAAAGACTTGGGCTAAAAACATACCGGAAGCAGAAAATACCTAAAAGGAACCCAAAACAGGCCGCGTCCGTGAAACCACGGGCCCGCAAACTCTACGATTCGTTATTATGTAGAAATTCTGAGTGTATAATAATGGACGATGAAACGTATGTGAAACTAGATTACAAAACGCTTCCCGGGCCACAATTCTATACTGTAAGCAAAGACAAAGACATCCCCAAAACGCAGAAGGCAATTTTTACCGAAAAATTCGGTTAGAAGGTTATGGTTTGGCAGGAAATATGCGAGTATGGTAAAACATCTAGTCCGTACATCACAACGGAGACGATGCACACTCAGAAATACATTAAGGGATGTCTCCAGAAGCAATGATCAGGCAGCACGAAGGTCAAGTAGTGTTTTGGCCTGATTTGGCGTCATGTCATTACGTAAAGGACACTTTAGAATTGTACAAAAGTCAAAATATATGTTTCGTGCCAAAAGACACGAATCTGCCGAACCGCCCGGGTGCACAAATTGAAACTTTTGGGTTTCAACCAAAGCAAAGCTTCGAAAATTCATAAAACCAGCGGACGACATCCAAAAAAGATTGACCAAAAGTTGTTAAAATGGTGGGAAGTACCACTGCACAGTGGGGCGACTCCATACAAAAGCTGGTCATGCATAAAAATGTCTCCAAATCAATAAAAACACGTGTTTCTTAACTAATTTTGGGTCGCTGGATCCAAAAATGAGGTTGCTTTTTTATTAGGACGCGCTGAAATATTACGTAACACAAAAATTTTGTTTTTTAAAAGCGCTTTGATAATCCAATATTTTTTTTACTAAAATATGGCGCGTTAGGTGATGTTAGATTTGTTTACTCCATCTCTGGTGTTGTATAATATCTAAATGGGCCCAAAAAACTGTTTTCTGCCCTGCTTATAAGAAATTTCTATAGTTTTATCATTTAAAAAGAACATCAATTTTTAAACAGTTTCATGACTATTTTGAACACCAAAAAGGTCATACAAAAATGTTGTTTGCATCAAAGAACTCCTTTAAACCCATATTCTGTATGTTTTCATAGTGTGCGAAGATTTTATTTTTATTTTATATAACACGGCAATACAAATAAAAATTTAAATCTCTCCTTCACTTATTGTTCTTTCTTCCATTTTTTCATGATTAAACACACATTTCTAAATCATTAGCATTTTTTTTGCAGTAAGAAAAAAATGTGTTATTTATAAGAGACAACAAAACAAGAACACAAATCGGTTACGCTTACTTTGCAAGTGCTGAAATTTCTTATTGAATGATTTCCAAAATCTATTGAACTCCTTATCCTTATTCAACGGAAAACAGTTATTTGCTGCTGCGTTCATCTTTCCTAGCGACCCTTGAAGTTTCATCGCTTCATATATCTGTTTTCTTTATTTAAATCCGTTTCCTTTAAAATTTTAAAAAGCAGTGTTCATCAGAAATAGTTAAGCCAGACCATCACATATATTTCAAATAATTATTCCACAACTGACAATTATGGAAAAGTAACCATAACAACTTACTTGCAATTTCACTATCCATATCCACAATTATTTTGGGCCACAAGCACTTCAATAATACAGTTTGATTCAGAATATAGCCAGTATCAGCCAGATACAAAATAAAGATTTGATGCTAACAGAACGCTCTTTCAGTTGCTTAGTAATAAGGAACAGAGATGAATGAGAAGAGATGAGATGACGAAGAATAGCGATCAGTTTGTTCAATCTTCACACAAAAACAAAATTCTCGGTCATACCACAGTTTGTTGACAAGCTAGGAGAGTAGTGCATAGTGACAATAGGCTATTGTTGGTATGATCATATTGTTGATATGATGAAGTAATTGAACATGATATGCTTGAAGCTATTCTTTTTCGATTAAATTCAAATTTTACAAAACTTTTGTAGTATTCAAAAAAAATAATGATGCAGATTTGTTTTGTACTCCATTTCAAGGAACTTTCTCTTTAGCACCATCTTGATTCAAGTCAATGGTAGAGCTCTAGCGAATTATGTAATTTTTACAATTTTATTCAAAAAATCGCAAAAAACACAGAGGTGACATACTTAAAAAAATCGCACAGATCTCAAATTCTGTCCAATCACTTCAAGAATTTGAATTTAAAAATTTCAATAGTGTATTATTACAGGAAAAATATAAAGAAGACGTCAACGTGAATTTCATATTTTGGATTAATGACCAGCGATTCCCCACTGTGCACTGTGCAGAAGCTAATGGGTCATGTTCGAGGAAAAGTTAGGAGTCTTGGCTATGATTAAATATTTTGGTTAAATGAGAGTAAAAAATCATATAAAACACAAATACAAATATGATTAACCGAACAAAATTATTAAAACAAAAAAAAACGCGACTTTTTTGTTATTTTGACAGTGTGCTTATACTTTCTGGAACAGTCATTATAATTGTTTGTCGAAGCACTTCAGGCTTGAAAGCCATCTCGATAACCACATGCCAGATTGTGAAGGTTTTGCACAAGTAAATATTACACTCTAAACAAGTTTTACTCAAAATTTCATCAATTTTTACCCACGAAATAAAAAAGAATACGCAAAAGAAAGTGGTGTATTTTCGAGTATTGTCTGTTGTTAATATAGGTTGGAATAGAGAATGCTAGCGTTCGTTAGCTATTAAAATTCTAGAATATTTCTATCAATACCACTACGTTGTTTCAAAGATTTTTTTTTCCACATTCAAATGTTTCGAAATGATCCAAATATATCCCACCTCTTGACTCGCCTGAAGAAAAACGGTGACCCACCAAATTATCGAGAATCACAGGTAAACGCTTATTGTAAACGAAAAATCGGCATAATCAATTCATTATTTTAGTATATTCTCAAGTTTCAGTTAATTGGTTTGAACCTCCCTTCCAGGAATTTTCTCACATCAACATAACTTTTTGCAAATCCGTTGTCTTCCTTCACGATCAACAGAAGAAAAACCCCACCTTGCATTGTCAGCGTGATTTTCCGCACTGTTAGAAGTATTCAACATTTCACCGCCATGGCCCAATCACTTCCTCTCGACATTTGATGTGACTTCGTATAAAATTGTTTGCACAAATAAGACCGATAATTTGCAACAACAATAACAGAAAAATGAGAAACAAGATTGAATGTGAACGTTTGCAGCTTTGAACGTCGGCGACGTGGGAGGAAAGCCGCCGCATAGAATTACTCACCATCGTCGTCCTCGTCGTCGGCGGCGGTGGCGGCGTCATCATCTTAGTAAACCGTGTTTGGGGCGGTTCAAATATGATGTCCTTGAAAATTCATATTTTACCCCCCCCTCCCCCCCCCCTTCCCTCGATTACACCAATGTGGCACGCATTTTCCAAACCTCAATAGAACATCCTGAGGAACATTTACGAATGCCCTCCCCCCTTGGAATTGGACGTCATAATTGAACGGACCCCAGTGGTAAACCTTTTGGTCGAGCAACAACAGAGTTATACAGTCGTGACGAGGAGGGGTGAATAAACTGCAAGGTGTGAGTTTCCAGCCACTCATCACTTGTTCTGCTCTTCGAGGAATCTTTTTCTTTGATGAGGGAGTGAATTGCGATGCGAAGATGATGTTTTTGGTCTGGAATTGAATTATTTAACAAGAAATATAGAATGGTTTTTTTTCTGACTTGCTCGTCTTGTTTCAGTCAATTAAATTTGTAATGAGATTTTTTCCGGATGAAGCGTTGATGATTCCGCAAGAAATTGGTTTGACGGACGGATTATGAGGCCAATGTTAATTAACTTGAGCTATTCATTTAAAATGACAGGGCTTAACCGAATTGGCAAAGCTGACCGAGTAGAGCACATCGAACTATAATAAATTTGCTTTCTAGAAAATGTTACGTAATCACGGCATCTGGAGACTAATTATTCACCATTCGGTAAAATCTACTACATCCGAGAGCACAATCTCTCGTTGCACCTTGGGGTAAGCAGAGCTCAAAATTTAATCAATTTATTATGCTAATTCCGCACTTCATCACAAACGCTTCGGAGAGCTTCTTGTGCAGTGGAAAAAGCTCCAGCCCGGACTGACTATCACTTGGCAAGACAGGTTCAGGTGTTGATACTGATCCGTCATCAGAAGTCCAATGTCTGGCTCTACACCGGGGCACATCATCATGATAGGAAGGGCAGTTCCATCCGATACCTACGAACGTGTATCCGATTCGACTTCGTGACTTCATATTGCACCGCTACACATCAAAACACAAAGCACGAGTAGTCTCGTAATCTCAATGCTAATGATGATGAATTTTCAAACCATCCCCATCCGGAGAAAAACGACGGCCACCGACAAGAGGACAACATCAATCTCAATTTCGTCTGAATGGTTAGTTATTCTTGCAGCGTGATTGGCTTGAATAAGCACATCTGATCTTGTGTATTATAACAGTTTAATTCAGACGAGTCGATGGATTCATAAGGTTTATGACATACCCGATTGATTCTAAACATGGTTGACAATTAAATGAAAAAAGTAAATAAATTGATTGTTTTATGCAAATAGTGAAGCATAATAATGCAACTATATACGCGGGCACTGCTTAAGAAATAGAAAATCCATGCAATATGAGCTCTCGATAGCTTTGTTTTAATTTTATGAGCAATAAACGTAAAATTAGGTTCGATTTGTATGTAAAATACAAGGTACAATATTGATTAGTGTCATTCTTACAGTTCAGATGGGAATGTAAGGACTCAGTTAGAGATATAAGATTAATATGCACAGATCGTGGTACAACACTAGCAACAAAAAAGTATTGGGGAAATCAGGGCTAAACAGTGTTTTTATATAAATTATCTACTAACAAACGTCACAGAACATAGGCGTAGCCAGGATTTCAAATAGGGTGGGGCAAGATATTTTTTTGAGAGAAGGAGAGAGAGAGAGAGAGAGAGAGAGAGAGAGAGAGAGAGAATCACACTGTTTTCAACCAGCGGTTGCACACACTTAACACATAACATTATACAACGGACAACACAACGCTCGGTGGACCAGTAGAGTAGGGACATTTTCAAGTTCCACCGGCTAGGAATCGAGCCCTCACTTTGTGACAATCCGCTTGAACGACGAGTGGATTAGCTTCTCTACGCTCACCCAAAGTACTTTACAATACCCGTCAAATTTTGGCAACAAGATTCAACAATTCTAGGCTTATTCTGAAATTGAAAAAAAAAGGATTTTAAAAACCTTTGGTTTTTCACATGTTTAAAAATCGAGCCGAATTAAATAGCAACCATGGTAATATCTAGCGGGTTCTGCCATATGTCGAAACACAGTCGTGTTGGATTTTTGTATAGAATAACCACCGAGCTTGTTCACAGTTTGAACTGAAAATGTACTTTTCCTCCACGACCCTCTCACCAACACTGAAAATTAAATTTTGATTTTGTTACGAAATCAAAGGTAAGACTAACAAATCTATTCGTAGTATTCGTTGAAAATAGATTTGTACTTTTCAAGAAACTACCTTCGTACTCAATGCCATGCGTGTAACTGTCTAAAACACGAAGCATTTATTGGCACAGAAAGAATACTCGTGCATTGTACGAAAACAATATAAACTACTACGAATATTTTGTTATCAATAAAAAAGAAACTCTGGTGGTTGCATGATTGACTGACAGATCTTCTATATCGACTCAGTATATAATTAAAAAAAAATCAATGATTCCAGCACACCCGAGGAGCAATACCAACATGTATGAGTACGATTGAAGAGAAGCAGCAATTGGTTGATCTTCATGAAATTCATTTCGTGCTCTGTACAAAGAGGTTTAATGATAACATTTCACCAGATGACAAGCATTAAGAATGTTTCCTACAATTTACGAGACATTTATTCTATGTACAAAATCCATGTTTACGAAACGAGTGAAAGCTAATTTGCGAAAATAAATTTTCAGTGTATATATTGACAAAGCAACACCGCAAAAACACCGGTTTTCTACCATAGAAACAGAAAAAAATCTTTGAGGTAGCTCATCGAATCTTCCGGTCCACCTCTAAGCATCTTACTATAAGGTACTAGGTGGGTGTTCACAGATTGCCTGTCAATATGCAAAATTTGAATGACGTCTGTATTGTGTTTTTTTTTTTAATAATCATTTATTTGTACAGGCTCAATCAAATTAACTTTACAGAGCCAAATTTTCATATTTTTATACATCATTTATCTTAAAACTAAAGTTAGGAGGATAGAGCCGATTACTGGCGGCCGTCTCGAGGTTAATAGGAATTACAAATTACGGATGGGAAGAGGGTGGGAATTTAAAGTATGGTTTACATAACACATTAAATTTAAATTCGTTTTCTTTTGACTTGGACATTTTTTGAAAAAGAAAAAAAAACATACACACATACATATATATAAAAAAAACTTATAGTAAACATACAGGTTAAACTAACTACAATCTAAGGCTAATGTTAGTCAAAAACACATAAATTAGTTTCAAGTACTCCAAATCACGTACAGCCAAAATATCTCGAATTGGCACATTGGGTTGTCTACCTCGAGCCCGAAGGGAATCATAAAGCCCCGATCTGACTCCACGATGTCAGCACAAGACCAAATAACGTGATCTGCGTCCTGATAGCCTTGTCCACACTCACAGAAATTGCTGTCGCTCAGCCCAACCCGGTATAAATGAGCGTTCAAAGAATAATGATTGGACATGAGGCGAAACATGACACGAATTAAGTCTCGACCCACATCCATCTCCCTAAACCAAGATTTTTTCGACACCTTTGGGATGATAGAATGTTGCCATCGCCCCAATCTGTATTGAGTTATCTCAAATAATATTAATCCATCCAATGTATCACAAAACATAGCAACAACAATTGATTGAGCGGATTGGAGATAATGATATCATTGAGTATAGGATCAAGTCTCCCCCGGTTGATGCTAAACCAATGAGCCTAGACATCAATATAAGCACACAGTTGCCAGAAGGCACGAAATGCATCTACACACTCTACTTCTACTTTTACCAAGTCCCTAAATCGCAATTTTAAATGGATTCGCATAGATTGTTCTTAAGAGCTTCTATAGGATTGATGCAGTTGTAAAAATTGAAAGTTTACAAAAAAAAGTTTTCTTCGAGCATCCGCTGTGAAAGGTTGTGTCGATGCTTTTTTACGCACTATTTTGTTATATGGCGCGTTTTGTTTTGATTCGGTTATCTATAGTTCAGCGATGTGAGTAATCGAATGAGCACAGAAAAATAAACAACAAAAATGCTTACTGGTGAGATGTGGGGGTTCGCCGGGCTGGTAGTCCGGTGGTAGGGATCACAATTAATTGTGATCCATACTGTTGGTTTGCCATGCTCGCCGTACCACCATTTCCTAGAGCAAATAAACCACTATCCCATTTTGTGATTAGCTCCAATAGTACTATTTGTATAAATAGGTTCAGGAAATAGGTAATAATATTTAAAAAATAGAGGTGGGTTATATCTAGGATATAACCGAAGTTTAAAGTTTAACGTAGGATCGCGTTGGTGTTTCCTTTTTTATGAAATTTCCTTTCCTTATTTGACCTGCATTCGGGCGAGGCAGGCGCTGGTTATTGCATAAGTTTGAGATCACCAGTTTTTTCACATTGAGAATGTTTGCTAGTCCCAAGCATCATCTGATGGTTCTCTGTGTAATAAAAGCTCATCTGGCAACAACGGAGTAGCAGCTTTGGGTGGTCAATCATGTTTATTATCTTACTCATGCTCATAGCAACGGATAAAATCTTCGAATAGGATAAAACAACAGCTGTCTTGTCTCTGAAACTGGGATATGAGTCGTTTTATTTCGCCCGTAGAATATCATATGTAAGAAAAAATTTAGTCTTTACTTTTTAAAAAAAAATCTCATGGATATCCACTTTTTCACTTTTTTGCTTCATCTTGTAACAAAATCAAGGCAACTTCGCGCTTTTTCATTGAGGCAAAGGGGCAATCTATCAAACATTAACACTTAATAATAAAAAATTGAAGCAAACACTAAAAATTATAAAAATTGATTCAAAAGTTAGGGGGGGGGCAACGGCCTCCCTCTGCCCCCCTCTGGCTACGCCTATGTCACAGAACCTCACTTCTACTCAAGATACACCATTTCGCGGGATCTTTCATCTATATATAGGGTGTCCCATATCAAATGGCATCACGGAAAAACGCTGTAGAAGACTACCCATTAGGTATTTTCTCTCAAAAATTTGAGTAGAAGTAATTTCGTGTGTTTTTTGGTTGTTGTATTTTTATCGCTGTCAGTTTTCCGAATATTCGAAAAATGGCGTCACCTGTAAATGGATTTTGCGCAAGCACCTGGAAAATCATCAACTCTCTTATCAGGACTGCGGAAAACAACTCGGAATCATACAGTAAACGGCGAGTCATTGATTACGTTACTATGAAACTCTGAGCATCGAACGAAAGGAAAATACGGTCAAAATGGTTGTTCTATTAGTGATCAGGATCATAAGTGTGTCGTGAAAGCGTTTGAACGGAATCCCCATGCTTCGGTCAGGGATGTGGCCAAAAAGTTGAATCCATCCAAGTCTTTCGTTCAAAGAACCAAAAACCGGGACGGACTGCATACGAAGTGCACAAGGCTCCAAATCGTGACGAACGACAAAATACGGTTAAAAAGTCACGAGCCCGGAATCTGTTCACCCAAATCCTGACGAAGCCTCATTGTCTCATGGTGGATGATGAGACTTACGTCAAAGCGGACTTCCGGCAGCATCCGGGACTACTGTTCTTCACCACTCAGCACAAGTTTGATTTTCCGGAGGAAGTATGGAAGAAACTTGCAAAGTTTGCCAAGAAATACATGACTTGACATGCGATCTGCTCATGTGGCAAACGGAGTGCACCGTTCGTGACAACCGGGATTGTAAACGAGGAGATCTACCTAAAGGAGTGTCTGCAGAAGCGTCTGCTTCCTCTGTTCGTCTCCGTCGAGGACAGTCGTCTTCTGCTTCCTCTGTTCGAGGACATCGTCGTTCGCAGCAATGAATCCGAAGCCATGAAGCTGCATCATCTGGATAAGGCCCTCGTCGGTGATGCCTCTGGATGGATAACGGCGAAGATGATTCAGGACAACAACTTCTATCAGTCCTGGAAACAACTGAAGGACCAGTTTGAGAACCCCCGCGTCATCGTCGACACCCATCTGACTGGTCTGCTGGAATTGAAACCCATCATGAAGAGAAACCATAAGGATCTGCTGGAGCTGGTGAAGACGGTCCACCGGCACGTTGGAGGCCTGGAGTACCAGGACATCCAAGTTGACGCGATGTCTGGTTTACTGCTGACAAAGATCGTCACGGCACGGCTGGATGATCAGACTCTTCAGCTGTGGGAGAGGACATAGGAACACGGTAAACTGCCGGACTTCGACCAGACGATGAAGTTCCTTCAGAGCGAGTGTAAGGTTTTGGAAAGATTCCAGAATCGATCTCAGGCAGCTATCGTGAAGGAAGGACACCCCAAGCCGTCCAGTGTGAAGCCGCCAAGCTAGAAGGCACACGCTGCGACCCCTACAATGAAATCCCGGCCCTGCCTCGTATGCAACAATGAGCATTTCCACTTCGAATGCCCTACGTTCAACAAGTGGGCACCAGCACAACGTATAGTAAAGGTAAAGGAGTTAAACCTGTGCTACAACTGCCTTCGATGCGGCCATCGATCTAACGAGTGCCCATCGAATAAGACCTGCATGAAGTGTCAGCGGAAGCACCATACCCTTCAGCATGAGGAACCCAAGCAAGCACCCGAGAAGTCCGCCCCACCGGTGCAGATGATAAGCACAACTCCTGCAGTACAACCAGTATTGCAAGCGCAAACATCTGTTCACTCGTCGTCAAATACCGTCGTTCCAAAAGGCCAATCGTTGGAACAGAAAACAGCAATGCTCAGACAGCTGTCGTGAACCTGAGGAACCTCTGTGGCAGGAAGATACCCTGCCGTGTGCTGCTAGATTCTGGTTCTCAGGTGAGCTTAATTTCGAAGGCGATCGCTGAATTCCGACGCTTGTTCATATCACCGGAGTTGGCGCAGTCAAGACCTGTGCCCGCGAAAAGATCTTTATTGCAGTTGAATCCAGATGTTCCGACTTCTCAACGATCGTCGAATGCCTGATGATGCCTAAGGTGACAGGAGTCATCCCAACGACCCAGCTGAACGTGTCGAAATGGCCACTACCAACCGGCATATTCCTAGCCGACCCCGAATTCCATAGACCTGGTAAAATCGACATGCTGCTTGGCGTATCTCATTTCCTACGTCTGCTCAAATCAGGAAAGATGCAACTACGAGCGGATTTGCCTGACCTGCAAGAGACGTACTTCGGTTGGGTCATTGCAGGAGACGTCGAGGAACAGCAGAACGACCAGTGGTGCTGCATAGCCACCCCCACCACACTTTCCGAGACCATAAAGAGGTTTTGGGAGGTTGAAGACATCGAAAACGCCGACGAACCCATGGAGCATGAGGTATGTGAGAAAGTCTTCCTGGCCACCCACTACCGGGACGAGCACAGAAGATACGTTGTATCCCTGCCATTTCGTGAGTTCCCACCCCAGCTGAGGAACAACCGAGAGCTGGCCCTGCGACGCTTCCTCTCACTCGAACGACGAATGAAGAAGGGCCCTTCCCTGAAGCTCCGGTACACCCAGTTTATCGACGACTACGAAGCCCTCGGACACTGCCGTGAGATCAGGGAGGAATTCGACGAGCCGCACAAAGTCTGTTACTACATGCCTCATCATGCGGTCCTGCGGCCGTCCAGCTCCAGCACGGAGCTTCACGTGGTCTTCGATGCAAGGCGCGCAAACCACAACACACCATGTGAACATTCAATCAGCAGTTGCGCTGTCATCATCGGCATAACCTACCCCGAAGAGAAGAGAGAGAGAGAGAGAGAACAGCCGAGAAAACGAGAGAGCGTGCGCTCCCAACGCTTTCGCTACCGACGAGCCCAACGACACCATCATCATCATCATCATCATCTTCGGATTCTTCGAGAATGTTCTATTTCTTGTCGTGCAACATTTCTGCTAGCTATATAAGGCATTAGGTTAGTGAAGAAAAAGAATCAGTTATGTTTTGACCCGGCTAACGGTCAAGTAATAAAATAAGTAATTTGAGCTGGCTAAAGCTCAATAGGAATAAAGGCTTGTAAAAGCAACTTAACCGTCTTCTTTCATTGCGAGGAAAGAACCTTCCCATTGAGGCAACCGGGCGCCTCAACATTTGGTCCTTCAAGCCGGATCAACCTTCCCATTGAGGCAACCAAGCGCCTAAACATGTGGTCCTTCGTCCTTCGGATGAACCTTCCCCTTTGAGGCATCCAGGCGCCTCAACATTTGATCCACCTTTCTTCTTCTGCTACTGCATCTGATACTTCCTCATTCTACTTTTTTTCTCTTTTGTCATCATTTTTCCAACGTCTTTTACCTTATTCAGCCAGTTTCCGTTCATTCACTTCGCATCTTCTGCACTCTTTGGTTCTCATCACTTATCATCTTCATTTAGATGGTTTCACTTTTGTTTAAAGCTTGTTGATTGGTGTAAAAACTTCAATAATTTCGTTATATTATCTTCTGCATTATTCAGGGCGCCTCGTGAACTTTTCGTTCTGATGTCATTCTTTTGTGTTTCTTATTCGTATTTTCTGCATTCTAAAATTATGTATTTCATATCCAGTACCGTTCCACAGAATTCGCAAATGGACGGAGGTTCTTTCTGTAGCAGAAAAGTATGAGACGCATGCGGACAATCTTCAGTCGTGTTGGCACAAGTTGGTCAGAGATGTGTTAGCATGATCGGACCATCTGTGTGTTTCTAATTTTATTTGCCTCAGTTTTGCGTTTCTGGATTGGAACAACTAATTATCTCAATGGCGCCGTATATTTTCCTTGCGCCGTGTTTACCTCTGCATCTCCACAACTTCCAAGGGAAAGATAGTTTTTATATTAGTAAGGCAGGTTATTTTTAGATCATGGATGTGGTAAGTGATGCGATCAATGTTAGGGCAGTGAACTATTATCTATTATTTTAAATCTACACACTACCAAAATGTCATGTAAATTTCTGTTTACCTAGACCGACACATGCAAGCGTCCTTTTGCACATAAGAATGAGTTCAAAGAGATGAGAAAATAAATTCAATCGAACACATCTTTCGTCGAATTGCGTGTTAGTCAGTTTCAAGAGACATAATTTTACATGAAATCGATCTTTGCGTTCCCCGACTTTTTTCAAACATGAATTACGTCTCGGGTAAAATTCATAATTTCCAAGTGTGTAGTGATGATTGAAAGAGGCGAGTGACAAATGGCCAGAAAGGGGACGAGCCTGGGATTGAACTCCCGACCACCTCAGTAAGCAGAACGGGTAACCACTGAGCTACCCAGCCATCTTCAGAGAAACTGCCTTTGCAGATAAACCACTGCAATTGATTGCGAGACTATACCTTCATTTTGAGCCGTTAGAATAGAACACGGCTCCTAACGTTTTTTCACACAAGCGAGTTGAAAGTAACGAACATTATACGGTGGGACACTGCCTCAAACTCTTGTTCTGGCGTTCCACACAATCGATAGTTTTCGTGCGATCCAAACAGGATTCCTCATGAGCTGGCCAACAGTGGGGAGCACTGTACTTGATAGCTCAAACAAATGATTAGGTGATCGCTGATTAATTATTGCTGCGGTTCTACAACCATAGTCGAAAAGCCGTTCGTGCTGTGGGTTGTGCTGCTAGCTGTTTAAAAGTCAAATTTCCAGCTTTGGCCATTAACGAGTTTATTGGATCCTAGAGGGTTTGAGCTGTTTAGTGGAATACTTGTAACTATAAATTAGAAGAAAAATTAGTAATCTCCATTTAATTCCAACTACCTTTGCTAATCTTCGACAGATACGCGTATTTCGTCTACAATGTGCAGACTTCTTCAGTGTCTCGTACTAAGAACTCGACTGAAATAAAACCTTCGCCACCTGTCGTATACATACTATTTTCTAAATACAAAACGTTAAGCTATCATTATGTTGT
The DNA here is from genome assembly GCA_034211315.2 of Aedes japonicus. Classification (NCBI taxonomy): domain Eukaryota; kingdom Metazoa; phylum Arthropoda; class Insecta; order Diptera; family Culicidae; genus Aedes; species Aedes japonicus. The sequence goes on from JASCZW010000300.1 coordinate 62,996, forward strand.
TTATACCTATCTTATTATTAGTTTGTTTATACCTATCCTGAGTCAAAAACAAGTGTACTTAATATCTACCTCGCTTCTTTCTCATCTATACCTAACATACTTATTGTGTAGCAGCGGGTGCTCCGCTTCGTCGGGTTTGATGTCGTTTGGGTAGTAAGTTGAAGAGCCATGTGAGTGTATTGGGCTGGTTACGAAGGCTCCGGAAGCGAATCGGACAATATTGTTGCATGCAGGGGTGAGGTTGTCGGTCCTCCTCAGCTAACAAGTCCAATTCCATACAAAAATTTCGCGGTGATAAGGAATGAACCAACCTGTAATAGAGTTTTTCGAGTGCCACGCGGATGTTTGGCACCAATGATCTGCAAAATTCTCAATTGAGTCTCGCACTCTTTCATTATCGTTTGGAAGTGGAATCGTTTGGAAAGTTTGCTTTCTATCAAGTATTACAGCTAGGATTCTAAGTTGGTTGACCTTACCTTACCAATCAGCCTAAGGCCTGTGTGTCCCTTGCTGTACATAGAAGTCGTCTCCATTGGTCCATGGCCAGCTGTCGCCAGCCGCGCAGTCTGCGGAGTGTCCGCAGATCCTCCTCCACCTGGTCGATCCACCTTGCGCGCTGCGCACCTCTTCGTCGTGTTCCAGTCGGATTATTGACGAGAACCATTTTTGCCGGGTTGTTATCCGACATTCTGGTGACATGCCCGGCCCATCGTAATCGCCCGATCTTCGTGGTGTGGACGATTGTAGGTTCTCCTAGCAGCTGATGCAACTCATGGTTCATTCGCCTTCTCCACGATCCGTCTTCCATCTGCACTCCACCGTAGATGGTACGCAACACCTTCCGTTCGAAAACTCCAAGGGCGCGTTGGTCCTCTGCGCGCATAGTCCACGCTTCATGTCCATAGAGGACTACCGGTCTAATCAGCGTTTTGTAGATGGTTAATTTCGTGCGATGGCGAACTTTTTTCGACCGGAGAGTTTTGCGGAGTCCAAAATAAGCACGGTTTCCTGCAATAATACGCCTCTGAATTTCTCTGCTGGTGTCGTTATCGGCGGTCACCAGTGAGCCCAAGTACACGAATTCGTTGACCACCTCGATTTCATCGCCGTCGATACAAACTCGAGCTGGGAGACTCGCCGTTTCTTCCATAGAGCCTCTTCCTAGCATGTACTTTGTCTTCGATACGTTAATGGCCAGTCCGATCCGTTTGGCCTCAGCCTTCAGTCGAGTGTACATTTCTGCCACCTTCTCAAAATTCCGTGCCATGATGTCGATGTCATCGGCGAAACCAAGTAACTGGCCGGACTTTCTGAAAATCGTGCCACTCGTGTCTATCCCCGCTCTTCTTATTACACCCTCCAAAGCGATGTTGAATAGCAAGCACGAAAGACCATCACCCTGCCGTAACCCTCTGCGAGTTTCAAAGGGATTCGAGAATGTCCCTGAAACCCGTACTACGCACATCACTCGATCCATCGTTGCCTTGACCAATCTTGTCAGTTTGTCCGGAAAACCGTATTCGTGTATACTCTACCATAGCTGATCTCGATCAATTGTGTCGTACGCTGATTTGAAATCGATAAACAGGTGATGTGTGGGCACATTGTATTCGCGGCATTTTTGCAATACTTGGCGGATGGCAAACACTTGGTCCGTAGTTGCGCGTTCGCCCATAAATCCTGCCTGATATTGCCCAACGAACTCTCTTGCAATCGGTGATAGACGGCGGCATAAAATTTGGGAGAGTACCTTGTAGGCGGCGCTTAACAATGTGATCGCGCGGTAGTTGCCGCACTCCAACTTGTCGCCCTTTTTATAGATGGGACACACGACTCCTTCCATCCACTCCTCCGGTAAAACCTCTTCCTCCCAAATCTTGGTAATGACCCAGTGCAGCGCTCTCGCCAGTGCTTCACCACCGTATATTAGAAGCTCACTTGGCAGTTGGTCTACGCCAGCGGCCTTGTTGTTTTTCAGCCGGCCGATCTCCTCCTTAATCTCCTGCAGAACTGGAGCCGGGAATCTATCATCTTCCGCGGGTGCTTCCAAGGTCAGTACCATGCCACCTTCGTTCTCTGCCGCATCGCCATTTAGATGCTCGTCGTAATGCTGCCGCCACCTTTCGACCACTTCACGCTCGTTCGTGAGAATATCCCCGTTAGTATCTCTGCACATGTCGGCCTGTGGCATATGGCCTTTGCGAGAGCGGTTCAGCTTCTCGTAGAACTTCCGTGTGTCCTTAACGCGGTACAGCTCTTCCATCTCTTCGCGATCTCGTTCTTCCTGCTGGCGCTTCTTCCTCCGGAAGACCGAGTTTTGTCTGTTCCGCGCCTGTCTATATCGCGCCTCGTTCGCTCTTGTACGGACTTGCAACATTCTCGCCCTTGCTGCATTCTTCTCCTCCTTTAACTGCACGCATTCACTGTCGAACCAGTCATTCCTTCGGTTCGGTGCCGCCGTACCTAGTGCTGCTGACGCGGTGATACCTATGGTTACCTACCTAAGTTGGTTGACATTCGGGCGATAATTAAAGATGTGTGACATTGTGGCTGACCCAGCAAAACCTACGCTATTTACCCATTTACCCATCGCCTCGACGGAGAGTTGTAGCTTGGGATATAAAGCAACACTTATGGCTCCATACACGACGACGATGATGAAGAGTGTGTTGACTCCACTAGGTACCACTTGGAAGATAGGTTGCATTGAAAAGAGAAACAGTAATACTCCGTTTTCCAGTGGGTGTACGTGGGACATATACAGGGTGCGGCAGAAAATAATGCGAAAATTTGTTTTATTTCTTTCAAATCCCTTTTTCAACTAATTCAAGCAATAATATCAACATTTTCGAGAGCAGTTATCTTTATAAAGTCCTTTTAAACAAATTTATTCAATGGTCCTCTATTTTTATTAATAACATCCTCGAGCCGACGCCGGAAGCCAGAGCATGCCTTTCGGACGTAGTCCTCCGACATTGACTGCCAAGTGCGTGTTCTGGTTGACTTCAGGGTTTTCACACTAGGGTGTGATGTTTTGCAGGCTCGTGCCCCAACACATGCCCAAATCGAATAATCCAACGGATTAAGATCTGGACTGCTAGGGGGGCCACAAATCCTTCGGCCAAAACTTCATGTTATCGTTCAACCGATTGGTTGGATTCGATTGGACGGGTGACACGGCGCTCCGTCCTGCTGTAGGACAACGTTTTGGTCCTCGGAGAAGTTGGCCTTCACCCAGGGAAGCACTTGGACCTTTAAAAGACCGACATACACGTCGGTATTGATTTTAACTCCAACATCAATGAAAACAGCGAGCAATTTTTGCACGGACCAATTTGATCACGTTCGGCGTGCGTGCAAAGCGCGGACGTCCGCTTCTCGGCTACCGCTGCTTAGGATCATCCTGCAGGGACTTTTTCATGCGGTAAACTGTTTTTTACAAACATTAATTGTTATGTTATGAATTCTCCGTGCGTGGAGTAACGATTATGATGTAGAAGGAGATGTTCGCTCATCACCATGAGGCACCAAGAGTGAACATTAATGTTTTTGGCTAGAATGAAAGATATGAAGAGAAAGTTTTGATAGTTCCGTCAGTGTGCGGCAGGTTGGAAATAGAACAGATGTTTTTATTTAGGAAACTGAGCGAAAGGGCATGTATCCAGTGGTACTCGCACCATGGACGTCAATTTTTGCCTAACATCCTACAACCTACCCCGCAGTACGGTTAGATTGGTCACCGGCGAGCGCTTGGGCATAAAACCGTGTTGGTCTGGAGAAATAGTCTGTGAATAGTCATTGACCAGCCTTTGGAGAACCATTAGTTCAAATAGCTTGGATACAGAGCTTAGTGCTGCAATCCCACGATAGTTGACGATGGACGGTTTGCATCCCTTCTTGTGTATTGGGAATACAAATGACTCTTTCCAGCAGGAAACTCACCGGAAGTTACAGACAAATTGAACACCGTAGCCAGGGGCGCAGCAAGCGTGTTAAGGCAACGCTTCAGCACAATTGAAGGAATACCGTCAGGACCGCATCCAGTTGAATTTTTCATCTGCTTCCAGGCTGAAACACCATATCACTATGAATAGTGAAAGCAGAGCCAAATACAGACATGCGTTGAACATTGCTAGTAGCCGCTTCAAGGCTGTCGTCGTCCAGAATTTCGTCGCAGAAGATACTGCTGAACTGCGTACGGAACAAGCTGGCGATATCCACGATAGTGTCAGCTTCAAGAGTGCCATCAGTCATAGTAGAGTATAAGCCGGTTTCTTACCGTTGTTCGTTCACAATCAGCCAGAAGCTTTTCGGGTTCGTTTTTAGACGACTCTGCAATTGAAACTGATGGGCGTTGTACAAGCTGTTATTGAGGTATTTGTAATCGTAGTTGGCGCGAGCGTAGTTTGCCCTCGTGGAATCGGTGCGATATCTGCTGTGTTTCCTCAAAGCAGCCCTTTCAACTCGTTTCAAGTGTTTGAGGTCAGAATTAGACCAGGCAGGTTTCGGAGGCCTACGGTTGATTTTCTTAGGCGCGAATTGATCAACGGCGTAAAGCAGAATACAGCACATAGTCGAAGCAGCAAAATTTGCATCCCTGTTTGCAAGAGTCGTGTTCCAGTCCACGTCGGCGAGAAAGTTGTTCATTCCCTCGTAGTCAGCATGGTTGAAGTCATAATAAACATTTTCGAAGTTGTCATGATAGCTGTACTCAGGATTTAACTCCAGCGTCAGTAGCAGAGGGGAATGGTTTCTGCAGCTTTTGACAAGCGGTGCCGGAGCTTGAATGACAGAACATTTTTGACCCAGTTCTTCAGTAATGAAGCATAGATCCAGCAAACGATTGTCGTTATTCGGAATGCCGTTAACTTGCCAAAGTCTCGCGGTAGAATAAGCATCAAGCTAGGAGAGAGATGCTGGTCTGAATGACGAACATGAATCTGGATAGTGGAAGCCGTTGGTATCGACATGCCATGAAATCGTGCTGAGGTTGAAAGAGTGTGCTTATCGATGAGGCTGCTGTCGTTGACACGATCAGGTATACACCACGCACATAAACAATGTTCCGGTTTTGGTGGAAATTGCCAACCAGAGATGTTCAACCGTTTTTCGGGTTTTCGGGAGGCTTCAGGAGGCGAGATTTGAACGTTGAGCGCACGGCAAGAAGGACTCCACCACCAAATTTCTTTTTGCTGTTGAGCGGCGATCGATGTAGTCGGTACACATCGTACGTGTCGTCGAACAATTGCTTCGATAATGTGTTGCTGTTTAGCCATGTTTCTGTGAAGGCGTAGACATCGTAACATGCGTCACTGCATGCCAACTGGTACTCGGCGAGCGAACTGTTAATGCCTCCTACGTTCTGGTAGTACAGAAGGGCTTTCGATAGGGATACAACGGAATCAGCCGGCATCGATCTAGAAATGGAAACAGCATCAAGCCGGGCGACGTCATTAGAAGAAGGATACTTGCCTTGGATGGCAGCTTGGAGAGCCCTGTCCCCGTCACTAGATTCAGGGCCGGGACGACTTTGACGGCTGGAACGGGCAAATACAGCGTCACTGATACAGGTAGTGGGCACAGCTGGAATAGTGTAGCATGTGGGCCAAATAGCTTGCCCCATGAAATAGCTTTTTCTCTTCAAGGAATAATCCGTTGCAAATAAATTGTAAATAGTAGATATAAAAATCCTTCAATATTATCCCTAGTATTAATTTACGGTAAGATTTGTTGTTGTTCATTAGTGTTGTTCACGGCTGTTCACGTATATATGTTCACTATTTATGCTAGTAACTGTTCATGAAACAAGAGTGAACATTTATAAAACTGGTTCACTACACGCATATATATTAAAATCTCGCATGCAAGTTATTCATCCGAGCCGATTCATTGGTCTGATTCATGATTCAGTTTCCATAGATATACTGGCAGATAGCCTGCACAGTAATGGTTTACCAGGAATTTTAAATAATTTTTTGTATAATTTACTGTCAGAAAAACAAATGACCTTCAATCTAGGTCAACTGACAACTTCCAGAATTAGCTACATGGGCTTACCCCAAGGCTCATGTTTAAGTCCCTTACTTTATAATTTTTATGTTAAAGATATTGATAGCTGCTTGGAAAATAGATGCACGCTAAGACAACTTGCAGACGATGCTGTGATCTCCTTTAGAGGTCCGCGTGCGGAAGTCTTGCAAAGACCATTGCAAAATTCCCTAAATAATCTGTCCATCTGGGCCAGAAATTTGGGGATCGAGTTTTCACCGCAAAAAACCGAATTGGTAGTGTTTACTAGAAAGCGGTTCCCAGCCCAACTGCGTCTCAAGCTGTTGGATAGAGACATTACCCAATCTTTGACCTTCAAATACCTTGGAGTCATGTTTGATTCAAAATGCACTTGGAGTACTCACATTGCGTATTTAAAACAGAAATGTCAACCAAGGATCAATTTCCTAAGATCAATTTCCGGAACATTGTGGGGTGCTCACCCGGAAGACCTTATTAAACTCTACAAAACAACTATTCTTTCAGTTCTCGAATATGGCTCTTTTGCTTCCTCTCGGCAAGAAACAGCCACCTCATTAAATTGGAACGCGTTCAATATCGTTGTTTACGTATTGCCCTTGGCTGTATGCATTCAACGCATAATATGAGCCTGGAGGTTCTGGCAGGAGTAAAACCCTTACAGAACCGCTTCTGGGAGCTCTCATCTAGAATACTGATCAAGTGTGGTATCAGTAACAACCTTGTGATTGAAAACTTCGAAGAAATGCTCGAATTGAGTTCCCAGTCTAGATTTTTGCGAATCGATATTAACTATATGTCATCCATTATTAGTCTTCCATGCTATAGTTCTCCTAGTGTACGCTTCCCTTATCACAGTTCCTCCATTGATTATGATCTCTCCATGAAACAGGCCATTCAAGGAGTTCCAGATCAACTTCGGCCTATTTTAATTCCCCATATTTTTGTTCAGAAGTACCAACATGTCAATTGCAATAGTAGATTTTTCACTGATGGGTCGCGCATTGATGGATCCACTGGTTTCGGTGTTCACAATGAATACTCCTCTGCCTTCCGGAAACTTCAGGAACCTTGTTCCGTATATGTTGCTGAGCTGGCAGCAATCAATTTCGCATTGGGAATAATTTCCGGTATGCCCATAGACCATTATTTCATCTTCTCAGATAGTCTCAGTTCTATTGAGGCCCTGCAGTCGATGAAAACAGTGAGGCACTCATCTTACTTCCTTGCACAAATAAGGGAGCAGATGTGTGTGTTGGTCGAAAGATCATTTAAGATTACCTTTGTATGGGTCCCCTCACATTGCTCAATTCCAGGCAATGAGATGGCGGACTCTCTAGCAAAGGTGGGCGCACAAGAAGGCGAGATTTTTGAAAGAAGAATTTCACATGATGAATTTATCCCATTAGTACGTCAGAGTTCTCTTCAAAGTTGGCAAAACGATTGGACAAGTAATTCTCTTGGGCGGTGGTTACATTCCATTATTCCAAATGTTTCGTCGAGATCGTGGTTCAAAGGTCTGGATGTAAGTCGCGGTTTCATTCGTGTGATGTCAAGACTTATGTCCAACCACTACTCGCTAGACGCACATCTCTACAGAATTAACCTCGTCGATAGCAATTTATGTAGGTGCGGAACCGGTTATGATGACATCGCTCACGCAGTTTGGCATTGCCCGGATAATGATGCCTCCAGAGCACGACTATTGGATACCCTAGTGGCCCGAGGTAGACAACCCTTCCGCGAGATAAGAGATGTTTTGGGAATGCGTGATCTTCCCTACATGCAAGCGATTTACGAATTCCTTTGTTTGTCTGATCTAAGAGTGTAACGTCATCACCCTCCGTCCTTCCACTCTAGTAAAATCCCTACCATTGTGTCCCAGTTATACTATCCTTTTGTTTCCGTGCTACTTGTACCTGCCCAGCATACTGTGGTCACCCATCTGCGGCTTAGTTCCTGAAAGGGACTACAGGGATCGAGGATTTGGTAGATGTCGCAACCAAAAGCAGCAAATAATGGCTTAAATAAGTTACCTACCTAGCCCTTTCCAAACGATTATGTGACCCATTAACCTCGAGCTAGCCACGAGTAATTGGCATCCCTCTTTTACTAATAACAAAAAGTAAAATGTTTTGTACAACAATATTGAAAATCGGCTCCGTAAAGTGTTACACACGCCTGAGCCTAACAAATAAACGAACCGATAAAAAAAAAAAAAAAATTGGTCTGATTCACGAACTTCGACGACCATCAATTCTAACTACGGGGAAGGACTTATGCAAATTCAGTTACGAATGGGAAAGAGATAGCCAGACCTGGGCATCTATGAAAGAAGGAGATGGTAGTCGTCATCGGTTACGAATGTAACGTTTGAGGATCGGGTTCAAAAGGTCGTTGTACTTTTTGAGGTTCAACAACCTCTGGTCACGAACATGACTACCATTCGCAACCTATCTGAGGATTACAAGAGCTACACTTTAGCAATTTGATCTGGACCGTGGATAGGAACGTGAGTGCGAGCTAGTTGTTCCGTGTGGTCGCGAATCCATTGTGGTACGTTAAATGACGGTAGAAGTCTTAAGTGTTTAGATTTACGTTAGTTTTCCCTTCTTAGGCTAGTTAGATAGTTATCGGAGGTGCGGTAATAAGTCGTGTGCAAGTGTTTTCCGTTAAGAAAGAAGGTAATTTGTTTAGAGTGTGTCCTTAAAATTGTGTGTATTTATAAGTCTCGAACAGCCGTTCGACGGCTTCTTGTAAGAATTCCAGAGCGAGTCTCGGACCCACGCGATAGCGCCACCACGCAGCCGACACCACAAGCCAACCCAATCGACCACCGAGCACTGTCCATCTAGGCCAGGGAAACTTCCCGGATTGCGGAGTTATTCCGAGTCGCGGAGGGGGACTGCACCGCCTTTCTTGCGTCCCGCGGGAAATCCGATTCCGTCGTCACCATTTTGTCGTCGACGAGCCAAGGACAAGCGCCGCCATTCCGTCTGGCATTGTCTGGTACACCACCGTCGTTCAGCCGGCCGCCATTGACCGGTGCGACCTATTTCGCGCTGCAACCGCAAACGCCATTCACTGGTAAAACAAAACGGTACCGTAAGTACATGCGCATGTGAGAAAATTGAGATACACACGAAAACCAAGTTAGACTAGTTAGAAGCCAGAAATCCGCACAGTTTCCCGTTCGTTTAGTTATTCTTTTTCGTTGTTTTCTCCAAGTCTGGACTGCTTGGGAATCTCAGTCCCTCCATTCACGTTTCCATTGAAGCGCGAAGGGGAGAATTGTGTAAGTGAGCTCTGCCTGTGATGAAATAGGCGGCGTATACACGAGTTGATTTGTGCCTAATCGAACGACGGTCTTCTCTCGCTACACTCATAACCGATAGTGGAGCCATCTTTACGCGGAACGCGGGAGTACTTTATTAGAACGTTCAGCGACGCTAGATCTTGTCTCATTCCCTACTGAATGTGTATGAGAAACCTGCCCTGAGGTTAGGATTTCTTGCCGGGCAACCCAACAGACAAGTGGCCCTCTTCGGAGGTGGCGCTTAAGCCACTTGTTAAGGAATTCCAGGGGTTAGAGAACCCGTAGCCGCACGCGCCGTGCTACAATAGGACGGTCCAGGGCCTCCATATTGCTTTGTGATGTGCGTCACAGACCGGTTGAAGTTGCGGTCGATGTGTGTTGATGATGAGCAAACCATATTAGGTGATGGGTATGTAGCGGGCTGGTTGGGCATAACAGCGGCGAGATACTGCAAGCATCAGCGAGGAAATCGGGTAAGCATCAGGAGCAGAATACCTTGAGGCACTGAGAGCCACCTCACGGTATTTTTCGTCGACCCCAATTTTAAACGGAATGAATCGCATAGCCGGTAGATCAGCGTCTTTCTTCACTTATTTTCTAACCTCGATCGGTTCGTCGCAAGGTATACATTCAGTGGCTAAAGCGAGAATATTTCTGGTTCTGGGAGAAAAGTTGCAACCGATGGATTTTTTGTGGCGCCAGTCGGTGATCGTCAGTCGGTGCGAATCAAAACAAACCCAAAAAAAAGGAGAGAGTTCCTCTCCCATGTGCGTATCAGTAAACAGAGTGCACACAATAGATCGCTAGACTAACTATACAAGCCACAGTGGTACATGAGCGTCTTCCAACCGGACATTTTTACCTGTTGAAGTGGCGGACTTAGTCCGTGCTTCGACCTACCCCGCAGTGGGATGTTAGGCAAAAATGTCGTTGGTTCGAGTATCACTGTACACATGCTCTTTTCGCTCAATTTCCTATAACATCTGTTACATTTCCAAGCCTGCCGCACACTGACGGAGCTATCAAAACTTTCTCTTCATATCTTTCATTCTAGCCAAAAACATTGTTGTTCACTCTTGGTCGCCTCATGGTGATAGCGAACATCTCCTTCTACATCAAATTTCAGGGTTTTCTCCGGTTCAGAGAACTGTAGGCAGCTTAATTCCATTCGCAAGGCGGTTGAAGTCGTTTGTTATGGCAGGGAGTTGTGTGCAATTTACAGTGCCGTTAATGACAACCAGATGTCGCTTCGAGAAAGAAAAAAAATGCGTGGGGAGGTAATAGGCAGAATCTTTAGTTGCAACCGTCACACTAAACACTACACTTAACAATCAAAATGAATGCACTTCGAGTTTGCGAAATAACAGAACGACACCAGCGCGACGATACAAATCGATAGACGAAACGATTAACAAATAAACGCCGATTTTAAACAAAAGGAATGTTTAGAAAAAAAGTAAACAAAATGACGATGAAACAAACGTGTTCCGTATCGACAGATTTTATTTCAACATCACGAAACGTCCATTTGGCCAAATATCCGTATGACAAACGTTCGTATGCCAAACGGGGCATCATCGATGTAATGTGTCCGAAGCAGATAACTCCCCATCAACATGAGAGGCTCTAGGAGTGGACAGTTCTTTTGTTGAACCATATAAAATGAAAATTCGACTCCGTGAAGCTCATGCCATTGCCCATATCAAATGGAGACGGAGAAAATGAAGATGATTAATTCAATTCTGTTAAATGGAAAATGAACGTTTTTCACGTACTCCAAGCATAAGGAAGGAAGCATTTCTTCAAGATCCTTAAACACAATCGATTATTGGAAATGTATTCAAACGTTATGGATTGAGAAATGGAAAAAAAGCGACGCTTCTTTCAATAAAATATCGTCACCACCTAGGTAGAAGATGAAGCGATAAACGACGACGCGACGAAGGCGAGGAAGATGCGACATTTACCATTCCTGGACCGATAAAAGTATATGTAGCAGTAATAAAATTGGAAATAAAAATCGGCATATTGACTTCCACATTCCCTCGAGGAAGAATTGTCCGTTAGACGAGGTCACGTTTTCAATGTGTTGTAATTGTCAATGATGAATATTTTATTGATCTTGAGCTGCTCTGTCAGCTCTCTTGGAAGAACTGTGGGGAACGATGCATGAATTCCAATTTAAAGCTTGTCAAAATATGTCATGAAACGAATATTTAAAAGCAATTAAAATGAAATTCAGGTGGCTGCCTTGTAGGAAAAGCGTCTATACAGTTAAATGACCGCCGTGGGAATGGGGAATTAGATTTATTTACTTATGTCGGATGCTTCAACCTCAAGGGGTCCCTCGTGAATTTTGTGAGTGGCACAATCGAATGTAACATAAATGACAGTTGCTCTATTGTTGTATCAACTCCAAATGCGATTGTTTAAGCACCCCTGTAATATGCTACAGCAACGGAATAATTCCATCGAATGGTTTTTTTTTCGAGTCTTCAAAACTCATTTTCTCAGCATTCAGTACATAGTGCTGCAGGAGGAACATTTCTGAAAATTCAAAACCTAATTGCTTACGCTCAATTTGCTGTGTAACACTAGCAATTCCTCATCTCTGAAATTTCCAATTCGCAGTAGTGACTGGAGAGGAAAATTCATACTTAAAATTCACCTTGAACCGGTTGGCCCCAGTTGCCAAGCGAAACAATATCGTTCACACATAAATCAACCTGGGGACAGAGAAAAGATAACTGAATTCCTCCAACAGTCTAAAGAAAGCATGAGGGTAAAACGTATATGTAGGTATGCTGCACACAGGAAAGACGACAGAAGGTAATAGTATTCCCATGTCTTCCGAAGCACATTCAGTAATGGCCTAAGGGTGGCTAATTTTCCGATCCTACAGGCAATATTCCTGCTGCATCCGATGGGAAGTGGAATGTGTGAAAATTAACAGAAAAACTTGCCACCAACTGGTCCAGGGAAGGGATCAAAGAAGCAAGTAAACTAGATTTATGGGATGCTTTCTTCACAGTCGGTAGAATGGACCTGTCCTATGTGAATTATTCTAAGTGGGATGCATGATTTGGATTTCTCCCAGAAGCAATATGTTATGAAGAAATGGATTTTTATATCACCCCGGAGAAAGGCTGTTGCATTTTCAACTAGAAACAAAGATTACGTGTATAAAAGCACTCATGACATAATGTCCTATTTCCCGATGATTGGTCCAAATATATGGTGCCGTGTAGTTTCCTTTTCAAGTTCATCTACACGCGTAACGTATGTTATGTGGTGTTACGCAAAATAATTGTGGAAAGTACTCGCTTTCGGTTTGACGGCATTTTAAAATGACTTCTCTGCTTTTATGTGATGAGAAAGCGGGCGTGTAAGGAAGTTGCACGGAAAGCTTCCATCAGCTTAAAGGAGCAAAAGATATCTTTTGGTTGAACGTAGAGGACATTAAATAAACATCGCACGCGTCGCAACATGACGAGTATCGAATTACAAATATATTGCGCTTCGGAATGCTAGGGATTGCAGTTTTCTAACAAACTGACGCCTTCCGTTTGAGTCTTCATATTGACTTACAAGAGAAAAGGGCCTATCCTTTGAAGCATAAGTTGTTTTTAGCTTGTAATTTTAACAAGTGAATAACACGACCTTTTTCGTTAAATTAGAAAAAGGTCGTGTTATTCACAGAACAGAACGATCGACATAGATAGGCCTTTTTGTGTTACGTGAGATATCAGCAGTGCGCTTATTGTGTAATAAGTTACTGATTATATATGATACACATTTAGCAATTGAATAACCGTATTTCAGAGGCGAGATCAATTATGTATAGACTGTACGTGAAAAAATGAGGCAAAAAAGGGTTGCCAAAAATTCATCTATAGTCGGATTTTCGTAAGTTTCTGCGAATAAACTGCATCATTAAGGTTAGATTTCTACTTAATTGTTAATTAGATCTCCTCTTCCCTTGCGCTGAACTGGCCGGCTTAACGTGCCGCAAGGGCTCAGTCGGGATTTGTTTGATCAATAATCGAAGCTAAGAGTCAGTTCCATTGTGTTTATATCACATAGATACATTTTTCCACTGTATTTATCTACACATTTTAACATGAAGCAACATGACAAACAATAGAGGCTTAATTGGTTTTTCAGCATTTCTGCATGGAGACGCTGGTTGACGCAGCCTGGGCAATGTTGTCAATTTGACAATGGCGAGGTGAGTGACTTCAACTGAAGATCGTGTTCAAGCAGGGTTTATATTCCATTTTCATTTAATTAATAATTTCAGCATGACAATTTAATACTCAATTAGTTTTTCTGCATTTCAGCTTAACATTGAAACAGTGTTAAAATTCTATTCTTGAATTTTATCTTCGATTTCATAAAAGACTGGCATGTGATTATAAGTAGTATAGAATTGTATTTAAAAAATTGTTTTTAGTGGTATTATGATTAGATACTTTATTTATTTCAGGAATCATCAAACCGGGCTCCTCAATCAATTAAACTGCTTGCTTCGACTTACACAATATTCAATACACAATACACAATATTCAGTTGATTAAAAAAATATACACATCTAATATCTTTTCTTTAAAATTCCAATACCTTTGTTGGTTGGACTGATCTACTTCAATACATATCTAATCTAATCCAGTAAATGTCAGATATTTTTCGTAAATACATATATTATATTCTATAAGGTAAATTACATACACACATTCAATAACAAAAGCGTAAGGGAGGAATACAGGGTGCCAGATGAGCTGTAGGCTGGATAAGAGACTCGTGGTTATCTTTCCCTAGTCATGGATGACAATTATGCCTTCCTTGATGGAAATCATCAGATAGAGATCAACGAAGGTCTAATTATCTTCCGACAGTCTACAGTGAGTTTACTAACCCTAGTTTTAACAAACCACCAGACAGAAATCCTAATGTGTATTGCATTCTATTCATTTCCTGTAGAAAGAGCGTTTCGTTGGAAGGAGATTCTCTATCCTTTCCGTGGGTTACGTGTAAGTGCTTCTGCTTACGGGTCCACACCACCGTTTTTGACCCTTCATACAACGGAATAGTGAGGATTACAGATATGTACAGGTTGATCTTGCAATTAGGAGGAACTGTACGCCACGGTAAGTCCTGCTCTGGTGGTGGCTTCCCATCACATCACATCACATCAATTGTTAATTAGATCTCCTCTTCATGTTCCAGCAGACGAAAGGATGCCAGCAACGTTTGCAAGCCTATCAAATGTCATTTCGAAAACCCCAACAGAAAATGACTACGTTATCTTAGGCGATTTTAACGTTCATCTTGGGTCTCGTGACGCACCGAAGTACCCCAGATATATTGGAAAAAGCCTACTTCATGAAAACACTAATGGAAATGGGGTGTTCACGCTTCTATGAATGTCTCAATTTGAACTAATACCTTCTCAAAGCTGAAATCAGTATTAGTAACATGGAACAACAGGAAATCTCAATCACACATCGACCATAGAGGGTATTCCGATCAAAATTTGGTCAAACAGTAATGTGTGTTATTCGATCTAAGTTTTTATGAATAAGTCAAGTTCTTTTTAAAAAAGAAATTAATGGGATATTGCATGTCAACTTAAGCCAGATAACGCCTGAATATAGTCTGTTGCATTAAAGTTTGCAAACATTGTTGTATGGCGCATGGAAGATTGCACACTATTTCGTTGACTTGGAACTAAACGAGGGGAAATTTTACGTGCCTGTTAAAATTCATTATTTTTTTTCTATGTGTGTATGGTCTATCGGAGTATAAATAGTTGTCTCCAGTATTCCATGTTACTGCGAAAGATGTTTTGGCCATCGGTGATCGAAGAGCTAAGTTGTGACGTTTGAAAGAAAATTTCAGCTGTTCACCGTTTGTTTTAAATTCCTTGTTTTCGAAGAAATTGTGTATGAGATAGAAAGCCTTTTGATTAAATCCATTTATCGATCTCATGGAGAATCATCTTCTCTAGCAGCTTCCGTATACACTACACATCGTGTTTATATTTCTATAACTCTAACCTGCTTCGATTCATCCGGAACAATATTGCTTTCCAGGAACTGATTGAATAAGTTCAGCAAGCGCCTCTTCACGACGTCTGGGAGGACTTTCAACAAGTTAAACTTGATTTTATCCATTCCTGGTGCAGAATTGTAGCATGACAAAAGGACAAGTGAGAATTCAAGCATCGAAAAGGGCGCATCCATTTCGTTACGATTGGTTTGACTATCACGAGCAATTCGTTGCACCGAAACCGAATCTGGACACAATTTCTCGGCGAACCCGTAGACCCACCGGGAAGAGCTTTCCTTATTTTCATTCACCGACGACTTATTTCGCATTCTTCTTTTAAAGGTCCAAAGAGTTCTCATTGACGTCTTACGCGATAGCCCTTCAACGACGTTAAGCCAACACCCGCGTTTCTTGGCTTTGGCAAGGCTCTTAAACTTACGTTCAAGAGAAATGTACTGCTCGTAGGTATCTCGTGAACCACGCTTCTGATAGCTTTTAACGCGACGGATTTTTTCACGGTAGACCTCGGTACATTCGTCACCACGGAGTGATGATCCTGATGCCGGCCTGCGCTGTGCGTCGATCGCACATTTGAGGATCAACCCGGATCAACACTCTTCCAACGGAGGAAGGACTTCAACCGATTGCTCGCAATCGATGAGTGCTTCAGCGTTTTTACCCCTGTCGATTCACTTCGTGAGGTCGTACGCAATGTCGATCGAGCGAGATTGACACGAACCATTGGTGATTGAAATTTTGATAGACAGGTGATCGTTACCATGGGGACTCGAATCACTTTCCACGTTTCCAATGATATTGATTTCGGACAGATTGAGAGGTCTAATTTGCTTCCGGGGTTTGGAGGTGGAGCCACGCAAAATATTTCCCCAGTATTCAAAATAGTCAAGTTGAAGTAGTCGATGAGATCTCGTATCAATGCAAAACGGTACGGTGACCCCCAGGCTGTACCGTGAGAATCAAAATCTCCAAAGATCGATCGTGGCTCTGGCATTGCGAGGCAAATTGTTGAAAGGTCCCTGCAGAATATTACCGCATTTGGCGGCAGGTATACTCTGGCTATACTAAAACTTTTGCCTCGAATAGTTATTTGGCATGCAACTACTTCAGGTCCTGTCATCAAGGGGAGATAAATTCTATAAAAAGAGTGGAGCATATTAATCCCCAACAGCACCCCTCCATATGAGTCCCATCAATCCTGCCGAATAATGTTAAAATCGTGGAAAGAGAAATCTTTACCTGAAGAAAGCCATGTATCACAGAGAGCAATACGTCACAACGCGATTTGTGAACTAAAAACTTAAAAGCGTCCAAGTTCTCCGACCTCATTGGAAAAAATATCCATCGAAAGATATGATCGAATCAAGAAGAGGCCATTTTGAAAACCAGTTTATTTAGAAAAGGTTTTACAAATGCAAGGATCATGTTGATGAGGTTTCTCGTTGTTGGCACGACCTTGAAAATGGTGAAAATGAATTCCACAATCCCAGAAAGTGACATTTTTTCGGAGTCTTCGACTTGATCCTGCTGTCTTGGGGGACAACTGTAGGTTTAGATGTTTCCGGAAGTGGAAGAAAGTCATCAGCCAGAGGTTTTAAACCTGATGGAGAAACCTTTAACGTAGGATTACGTTTCTCTGTTCTATACCGGGTGTCATCTCTAAATTTTGGAAAATGAGAGCTTTACGCAACAGTAAAAGGTTTTTGAACGCTAATAACTCTCGTTTTACTGAACAGAATGACTTCATTTATACACCATTTGATCAATGGTTTAGTCCAATTTTCAATTAAGTGCTATTAGTATAAGTAGTTCAACTTTTTACTTTTTTTTTCCTCTGTTCGGGACATAAACCACTGCGACCAGTAATTTGATCTATTGTAGTATATCCCGTATCCTTTGTTTAGTGCATGTCGATTTACCTCATCACTATTGAGAAATGATGAGGTATTCGGTGTTGTTACAGTTGTCATTGTTTGTTTTGTTGGCAATGAATAAAATTTTATTGAAAGTTTCCGCCATTTAAACCCTTTAGGAGCACTCTTCAGCACTCTTCAAAGGCGCGCACCTAATCAGTCAAAATCAAATTCATTGCAAAGAAAACAAACTATGGCTCCGATACTGACCATGCATCAGAACCCTAGTCATAACCAATTCAAACTATAGAACATCAAATAGACAATGAGAATTCACGTAAATGAAAACTAGCCATGTTTTACTTATTCTAAGCTCATCCTCGCACAATTGCAAAACGAGTATTATCACTTTTCATAAGACATAAAATGAAATAAGGACTAAAATATGTTCCTTTGACTACAAATAACACATATGTTCCCTAGTTTGAATTAATTCGGACTAGGGTTCGGTGGTAGATCTGATACCCCGTAACGCACCACGAAAAGGTGATCTACCAGCGTTACGGGTCAACTTTTTACTTAAAAATTACCTTCTTTTGCTTCCATACAAATCTGCATATGAACATGTTGAAAATATGGTTTTCCCTGTTCGGGTCCTCAAAATCGAGTAAGCAATGGTTGAATTTGTCTTCTTCGATATATTTCGTTAGGTTTCATTCCATGTTAAATGTTAAATACAGCCATACAAAATAGTAAATTTTGGATTGTTTGAAGCATCAAGTCAAGAGTGGTAAATTCTACAGAGGTTTTTCTTTTAGCCCGGATTGACACGCCGTAAGCAATGGCTTAATATGTAGACAATTTCATAAGAAGGGACACCAACGTGGCCGTACGTTAAATTTGCGGTTATATTACTGATATAACCCACCTCTATTTTTGTTTATTTGCCATCACTTCTTGAGTTCTGCAGAGGAGGGTGCCTATTCAACAGTCAGCGCGTTTTGAGATGCTTGCTGACGGTGTCGTTGACGTCTTGCTTTCTCTTCGCCAGAATACTCATCAGCATCCTTAGAGTCTGAGCCCTAATCATTGATTGGCAGGGAAGTAAAGATATTGTCAGGTTTGGGCGAATCTGATGTTTCTCCCGCTCTACATACTTCTGGCATACAGTGAGATCATGTGGAACTTCCCCACAACATATACACTTGGGGTCTATACTGCAGGGACCCTCACATGTTGCTCACCGCATTTGCCGCATCGTGCTTTGTTTCAGCAGTAAGGTACAGTATGACTAAACTGCTGGCACATGTCACAGTGCATGACCGTCGGTATATGTAGGCGAACAGGTAACCGAAGCTTCCCCAACACGAAGAAATTCGGGAGGGCAGCTCCAGAGAAGATCAGACGAAACGAATTTGAAAGCCTTTTTGTGCCGTCGGATGACACATGGTTCATTTGCCTGACATGAACTTTTGGAACGAAACGATTGTTCCACCAGTTCCATGAAACTTGATGTTTGCGCACGTCAAAAACGGTTATGTGACCACTCCAGCTATTTCAACTACGTGTGAGGAAAGATACACATGGTATTCTAAGGAAAAGAGCTCTGAGGCAACAATCCTGTTAGCTTCTATGGGTTCACTTTGAGTGATGTGAAGCTTACTGCGATTGGGAGAGGTTATTTCTTGAATGCTCCGCAACGACATTGCCAAATCTTTCTCAATTTGGAATTTATTCAACGGTTTACTTTTGGGCCGAAAAAAAAACCAGAAAAGGACCTTTAGATCCAACTGGATAAGCTGTCCGGCGGGGAAGCACGGAGGAGGATATACCAGAAGTTGCTTCAGTTGAAATTGGCTGCGAAGCTTTTTCTGTCACCATTAGAGAACTTTGATAAATGGGGAATAGTGGTAGAATAGGAGGAATATCTTCATAACAAACTCCTCCGAATCTCAACTCGGATTATTTTCATCCATCGTGGGGCCTAGAGCGCCCACGAGGAGAACAAAACAATTGTGTTCAATTCATTACAAGACAATTTTTCAAAATGAAAACAAAATATACGATAACAATTTATGGCACAATAAAGTTTTGACGTAGACTACGTCTTACGGCAAGGGTAGGGTGTCAAATGAAAATCTAAAATTTTGCGACCGTCACGAAAAACCGTACGTTTTGTACGCGAATAACTCAAATAATCCACGATAGATTTACATGATTTCTTCATCAATCGGTCGGAAATTTTACCGCGCTCCAATTCAATTGTCAAACATTTTTCTCAATCAATAGTAAACTATTGAAAATAACGCAAATATAAGGTGATGTCTTATAATGTCATTTTGCAGAGTAAATTTACCAAATTTCCTATCACAGATTTCAAATCGAAGCAAGGAACGTCTTGCATCATCTTCTTCTTCTTTGTGTTAGAGAGGGACTTTAACCAATCATGTCATTCGACTTTCCATGTACGTCTCGCACGCAGCTGAGAACGGCATAAAAAGCACACTTAGGAAAAATTTTGCTTCAGTCGTTTGGCAGCATTGAAGCTGTGCGGAGGGAGCGCTGGTAGCTGGTCGCAGTGAGCTAGACGCAGGGAGCTGGTCGCAGAGAGCTGGTCGCAGGAAGCTGGTCGCAGAGAGCAGGTCGCAGGGAGCTGGTCGCAGGGAGCTGCTTCAAGGCTCCACCAAACCGCAGCGTTCTCGAAGTTGCGGCGAAACAATCGCCACGAAGAGGTAAGATGGCGGCTTGCACAAATTCGACGCGATTGTGCGCCCTCTTAATCCGCCATTTTGCTTCATCGCGACGATCTCTGTTTGGGAGAGGCTTGCTGCTTTCCACCACCAGCTGCCTCTGCACCAGCTCCGCTGCCGTACTAATGAAGGCTCCACCAAACTGCAGCAATTTTTAGCCACCGCGGCAGCCGTCGCGGTGGAAAAATCGCCGCTGTGAGATTACATGGCGGCTTATCGGAGCGCACAAACCAACGCGATGCGTATTTTAATCGCGTTGGTTTGTGCGCTCTATAAGCCGCCATGTAATCTCACAGCGGCGATTTTTCCACCGCGATTCGCTGCCGCGGTGGCTAAAATTGCTGCAGTTTGGTGGAGCTTCGATCTGTACGGCAGCGGAGCTGGTGCAGAGGCAGCTGGTGGTGGAAAGTAGCAAGGCTCTCAAACAGCGATCATCGCGATGAGGTAAAATGGCGGATTATGAGGGCGTACAATCGCGTCGGTTTGTGCAAGCCGCCATCTTACCTCATCGTGGCGATTGTTTCGTCGCGACTTCGAAAACTCTGCTGTTTGGGGAAAGCGTCCTTGGGGGCGAGTAGCAGTCAGCAGAAGGTGGAAATAATCTGTCCTTTTAAGGACAATTAATTCAAATAAAAGAGTTGATTATTCAAGAATGAACTAATCTTGAATTAAGTTCGGTGCCGTCGGTAAAAATTTTACCCAGCTGGTTGGCGCTATCCATTAATTGATAATCTGTCCTTTTGAGGACAACCAATTAAATCAAAAGAGTTGTTTAAAAAGAATCAAACTTTTATTTCGTTTGGTTTGTGCGCCTAATATAGTGCCAATTCGCAACTGCAAAAACGCCTGCATGGAGGGCGAGCTGTCGGGAAAATTTTGGCTGGTTGGCGCAACCCGCGATGAATCAATAAATGCTACCAGATACAAATCCATCTTTGCTACTGTCAATTTAAAATTCTCAGCTTGAGAGTTTGTTTGATTGGGATTTTCGTTTCAAATTGTCGATTGGCAGCCAGTGGTATTAGCAAAACTTGTTTTCCCTTCGTCGCATAACTAAATCACACAAATTCCCTATCACGGACACCATTTTTGATGTCGAACATAATATTCGAATCAACATTCTCTGTAAATTCCAATTAGTAGTGTTATAAACAGTTGTTCTGTTGTGTTAACGATTCGCGTTGGATAGAGTCCTACCTCTAGGAAGAAAACTTTTTGTTATTATTGGGTTTGGAATATATCTAAAGATTTCTTTAAATTTCCGTTTTCGATGTTCAACAGAAATCTTGGATATCGTGAAAGTAGTTGAAACGATTCACAACCGCCGCTTATGAGCATAGAAATTGAGAATCTCAGCGCACATGCAGCAGACGTTTCAGCCGATAGTTCACTAACAGGAGCGGACTTTATTGCTGTAAGTGAAACTTGTCAGGAGGATGGTGCTGCAGTCGAAATCACCGGCTTCGATTGCATTGGTCAGGCAATGCGTGATAGCGTGAGTGTTGGATGAGTGGCCATATATAAAAGGTGTACGGCCCCCTTCACCACAAGACCGCACATCATCGAGAAACTTTGCGCATCTTACGATGAGCAACTGGGAGTAGCCGATCAATATGGCGATATCTGTGCTTCAGAGCTAGTTATACGAGACACAGCGACGTTGCTCTTATCGATTTTCATTTCACCAGGTATGATTTAGAATTAGATTTCTTTGTTCGTTTGTTTGTTTGATATATTGTTCAACACTTTTTATATGATTTTGCCAGGTCTCACAATCAGAAAAGGTATGCCAGTTATTGTGACTGGCAATTTTAACATCACTGTTCCAAAGTCAGAGAAACTTCCCTTCTTTGATTTCATGAAGAAGTACCTTTATCTCGACTTGGCTTTGAACTGTGATTAAACAACTAGTCGTGATGAAGATTCTGCCGCTTTAACCTTCGTTCGTGACCTCCGTTTGCAATGTCAGCAATATTATGCATTTTCTTGAACCACCGTCCAACGATTTTGATTTTCGACGAATAAACATTAAGTAATGTCAAGCGATTATGATTATAAAGATGAGCAAAATTATCATTAATTTAATAATTTTATATTCCCTAACAGATCCTTAACTATCTTCTAGGCCTTAAAGATAGTCCATCGTAAAACGATGCAACCGTGGCTGTGTCATCATTTAAACCAAAGGCCCTTTTCAGGGCCGCCAAAGAGTTATAAAGAGTGTTCAAGAGAATTTTCCCACGCACTGACTTCATAAAACCAAACGGCCCTTTTCAGGGCCACAAAGAGTTATAAAGAGTGTACAAAGAATTTTCCCACGCACTGACTTCATAAAACCAAACGGCCCTTTTCAGGGCCGCCAAATAATATCTCAAGAGCATACAATAGAATTTTCTTACATACTGGATTCAAAACGCTGGTCAAATGTCCCATAAGAGCCGCACCCGTCATATTGTGACTTAAACTGCTTCTTTCGGTAAGGGTAAGCGACCGGCACGAATAATTGAAACCCTTTTAACGCTAATAATAGCCACACAGAATTTCCCTGACAATATAATGCATCACTTGGTTTAACGTAGTCTACGTCAACCGGTCGTGTCTTGTACACAACCCCACTGATTTTTCGTAACTAATAGGTGGTTTATATCATAATTTAACATGCAGCGTAATAGTTCACCTGAAACATGCTTAAAAAATCCACATACTCAGCTTCTATAACTGAAAAATAAATAAATAAAGAAAACTGATAAATGTCCATTTATAGGAGGATTAATCATTAATTTTGGAAAAGTCAATAATGGAGCAAAGTCGAAATCCAAAGATATGTTTACCTATTGTTACACAATTTGGTATGATGCGGCTGTTGCTCGTGTCGGTCTGTAGATAGGCTATTGAAAAGCCTCCGGGTGCGTGTGTGAACAAAGCCTTGACCGATGAGATGGAATGGTGCGGCAATGATGATGATGATAGATATTCTCACTTTTGGTGTCGATGACCGGTCGTTGGGTGGTCCTTCACAGGGCTTACCTGTAAAGGCCACTTCCTTTGTTCCGATCGCAGCACAGTGACACTGTCAAACCAGCTGTTACACCAGCTTTAGCAGAAAAAAAACTGGCCAGTTATCAAGTTATTCGTTCCTACTCGAGTAGTCATTCCGAAAATGTTCGTAGTGCCGAATTCCAAAGTGGGAATACTGTGGTAACTACCTGTCCAGGTATGGTGGACGATGCGAAACATGGCAAGTGGCATATCAAACTTCATGATTTTGCAAAACTTTGGCTTTGGAGGACATTCTCAGAATTTCTGACCATACTGATCACTTGGGGGGATCCCTGCGGGATTTTTAGTTCCTCCGGGAATGTGACCATATATATTTACATATTTGTTCGAACCTAACTCGCAGGATATAATTACATAATTGATTTGAAAATACAGATATGCCTCATTTAATCAAACCTTGCCCTAGCCATAACCGCTGAATAGAAAATACGACTCGTCACTTCATCGTTTTACCACAACTTCTCTATATGAGTTTCTAAGTCTTGGTTCTTACCTACAGCCAGGAGATTCCCAATCTAGGCCAGCAGCTCATCATGACTCAACCTTTTAAAACTTTCAGTGTCGAGCTTCAGCTTTCGTATACTGATAAATCAGCTCAATCGTATCCACGTCTGAATACCGCAAAAATGCTTGTTGTGGGGTCAGTGTTAAATTTCCGTATTGCTTTAACATTTCCATTGCGGACACTTGCTGCTTCCATGGCATTTGATCGCAATACCATAGTTTCACTTTTGATACACATTCGTTTTCCTCATACTCATCTTCAGAGATTCAAAAGGATTTACCTCAACAATCTCGTCTTCGACTTCCTTTTTCACACAGGTTGAATCCGGATCCGCGGTGGTCGAAGTATCGAATTCCGAGTCACTCAAGATTTCGCACAAACATTATTCACACTATCGAACAAACAAAACCAAAACTGACATCCCGTTTCAACCGCCAAACCACAATGGCTGTTTGGCATTAGCTTCTCTGGCTATCCTTGTCTCGGCTAGCGGTACTTGCCCCAACTGAACCATTTGTTTTCAAGGCTCAAGATACGCACATTTTGGTGCAGCTGCACCAAAGCGTAACGAAATTAGGAAAAATAGGACGAAGAGGGTGCATGGATTATAAAAGTGAGGCGAAAGTTTCCTGAAAAACGCGCTAGTTAGATAACACGCTATAGTTGTTGACGAAGGACTACGTCTTTGTTTTCTATACGGAGGTACAATACAAAAAAATGGATTGCGACTGACACGAAAAGTGGTCAGGTTTTCAGTTGATTCTCCAAAGATTTTCAATTTTTCTGCACCAATCGAGCGAAATATTTCTACGTTATGATTCCAATAGAGGACCTTGGTGATTTCGGGCCACACACTATTGAACAAATCGTTAAGTTCAAGCCTTTTTTCATCACCATTCGTCACACACGTGGTTACTTGAAATCGCCTTAAAGTATGCACACGCAGCAATAACGCTCGCTGCCCGACGGGGACGGAAATTTGCTCGAAGTGATTACATTGGTCTTGATTAGCCGCCAGAAGATAATAGGCTGTGTAGCAATCGAGAAGCGATTAAACAGCAATTGGCACGGCACGTACAATTAAAGATCAAAAATATCCGTGGTTCGCCATAAAACGTGCAATAACTTCACCTCCCTCAAACACATATATTTGACCTTTGATCAGTGGTCAACCGAAAAAACAATCACGTGTTGAAAACATAAATAAAACGTAAAACTTGTAACGACTAGAATCACGTCACCTTTGCGCACAACCCCATTAGGCTGTCCCTTGTACTTTTTGACGTAGGACTACGTCTTTGTTTTCAATAAAGAGGAACACGTTGCGAGCACGAAAATTTGGAGCGTCACGAAAACCGGTCAGGTTTTGAACGTCAATAACTAAGTCATTTCACGATTAATGTCTAAGTCTAAGTTATTTCACGATTAATTTCTAAAATGTTTTCATTAATCGATTGGAACATTTTCTACGCTTCAATTCTAATAATTAAAACTATTGATTTTCAACATTCAACTATTCAAATTAACGCAGATATTAGGTGATGTCTTATTATGCCGATTTTTCAGAGTAAATTTACTAAATGTACAGTTCTTTCCTATCACAGACTTTCAAATTTAAATAACGTTTGGAACTCACTCAAATTATTTGAAGCGTATGTTCATACAATATCTCGAGAAACTATTCCCTATTAACTATTTCTTTGGATAATGTTGACCAAGTAACCATGTCCTATCGGCTGGTAATGAGAGAAGTCAGAAAAACGGTAGTGTGCATTGAACGTTGGAACATATTTTGGTGGCTGCTTGGAGGCTGAACAAACAATCAAACGAGCAAAAAATGTTTTTAGTTCTTTTTAAGGTTTTATTTCAGTGATTGTTCAAAATGCCCACCATTTTCGAGAATATACATGTTAATTCTTCTTTTTATTTCTTGCACCTGATTGATGTTGCTCATTTTTTCTTGTACGTTCCGCGCAGCAAGAAACACTCTTCCGATGAGCTCCTCTCGGGGTATGATAGGGGTGGAATAAATTTATTCCTTCATGTGACCCCATTGGTGAAAAATCCGGGCTTCGTGCAGGCCAAAAAATTGACCCGATCCGGCCAATCCAAGGTTCGCGAAAGGTGGTGTTCAGGAAATTCTTCACTGCAATCGTTAAATGTGGTGGCGCACCGTCCTGTTGAAAAACCAAGCATCATCCCGTTCTAAGCTGTACGTTTTCCATCAATATCGGAGATCACTTTTCAAAAAATCCAAGTACTTGGCGCTATTCAATGTTTTTCAAATATGTATGGGCCGATAAGCTGCCAGTTAAGTATACCGGCCCAAAGATTAATTGAAAACCGACGCTGCGGCCTCCTTTCTTTAATTGCACGTGGATTTTCTATTGCCCGAGTACATATGGTCATTGTGCGTACTAAAAAACCCCGCTCGCGTTAATGTGCACTCGTCGGACCATAGAATGTTTTGTATAAAAAATGCATCCGCTTCTACATTGTCATTGATTATTCTGCAGAGTTCCAGATGGTTTATTCTATCTACTGCCTGAAGCTTCTGCACCTGCAAAGTATGGAAGGGGTGAATCTTTTCCCGATTTCACGACTGGATCTTCGACGTCGTCTTAGGACCTTCGCGGACGATACGTAATATGTTTTCCCCCATAGACTCAAAATCCGCTGCGGTACCTGTGTAACAATAATTTTCAGCAAGCTAACATCCCAACAGTAATATTTACTTACTTGCATTTGGCAGACGACGATCAGGTAATCTACGATCATATTCCATGCGAGCAGCCGTTGCAACACAGTTAACAAATCCGTAGCAGACATGGATGTATGCTAATTCATCAAATGAATACATTGTTGTTCCTTAAAATGATACAATTTTAGCGAAAACTCGAAAACGATGGCCTGCTGATCAAGATAATGTATGCTTTTAACATAGAACTACGTTTCACTTTTCTATACCGGGTGTCTTTTCAAAATTTTGAGAAATGAGAGCGTTACGCAAAAGTGAAATTTTTTTGAACGCTAATAACTCTCGTTTGACTGAACAGAATGACTTCATCTATACACCATTTGATCAGGTTTTTGAATAAATTTTCAATTGAGTTTTATAAGTATAAGTAGTTCAACTTTTAACTTAAAAATGACTTACTTTTGATAGCATACAAATCGGCATATGAACAGGTTTAAAACAGGTTATCCCTTTCCGGGTCCTCAAAAACGGGTGACTTGTCTTCTCTTCATTTCATTAGTTTTCATTCCATGTTTAATACAGCCGTAGCCCATCCTCTCAGCTGCAAGTTTAATTTGCTTTGTGCCATTCTCTCCTCAGACAGCTGTGGAGACGAATCTGTCCGCTTCCGGCAGCTTGGTAGATGCCGGGAATCTTTCGCCCGAAGGCCGCGCTTGGGTGTGGAATTAATTGCTGCGTATAATTAAACAACTGGACAGAACTGAGCATATACACGAACGAGCACACACATACACAGCACATTTTAGCACGATAAAATTATTTGGTCTATGCACTAGTTTGCACACAATTCACGATTCACGCACACTTAATCTTATATCTATCTATGGAACACAAACTTAATTAATCCAAACACTTGGCATTACTTTAAATTACCTACATTAACTAGCAAAAACGACCACAAACAAACGCGTACGCTTCCAAATCGTTAAGAAGTCACGGACGGAATGATTTAGGCTATGAATTCTCAGAATAAGGTTACATAAGATTTTAAGAAACCGAAACTTTTTCATTTCTTGAAACCTTTCGTGTACTATCGTGAATCTGATGGCACGAACGATAATTTGGATCGCGTAGTGCTAAGGAGTGTATCGAAAAGTAGTTATAAACTTCCAAATAATAAAATAGGCATGAAAACATGGTTAAAATTAACATACTATTTCAGTTTATTATAGCTTAACATGTTTACAAAAGATCCAAACGGAAAAACTAGTCATCATGTTCATTTCTGTAGAATGCCCGTACCTTTGATTTGACACCTGCCATCAAATTCTGCACAGTGACCTTTGTGCACTTCCTGGATGCCGCTGCCCAATTTTTCTTAAAATCGGTCATGTTTTGGGACACTGTACCATCCTTCTTAAATATACGCGTGACTATTGCCCAATAGCGTTCGATCGGTCGCAACTGGGGACAGTTTGGTGGGTTGATGTCTTTTTCTACGAACTTGATGTTATTCTCCGTCAGCCACTGTAGAGTGGATTTGGCGTAATGTGCCGATGCCAAATCTGGCCAGAAGAGAGGAGGGACTGGTGCTTTCTATACAATGGTAGCAACCTGTTCTTCAAACATTCCTTTTGATAAATCTCAGCATTTATAGTTCCTTTTGTAAAGAAAATTGAAGAACGCAAGCCACATGTGCAAATAGCTTGCCAAATGAGCACCTTCTGACCGAATTTCTCCATCGCAACAGTCGTATCTGCTGTTGGCACACGTTCCCCAACAGATTTAGTATAAAACTGCGGCCCCGGTAGCGTTCTTGAATCTTCTTTAACGTATGTTTCGTCATCCATCAAAATGCACTGGTCGACATTGTCCAAAATGCAGCTGTACAGCTTTCGAGCCCTGGTTTTGGCACGAGACTTTTGTTCCGGAGTTTGTTTGGGCACTTTCTGCTTTTGTACGTCTTCAAGTCATTCCTGCGCTTGATTCGTTGAATCATTCCGATGCTGGTCCTGAACTTCTTGGCTAGATCGCGAGTAGAGGCAGATTTGTTCCGTTGAATATAATCCATAACTTTTTGGTCCAAATCGGGGTTGCTGGAGCCGGGTTTCCGGCCACTTCTTGGTAAATCCTTGAGGAGCACTCCTTACCAAACTTTTCGATGATGCGTTTTAACACTTGCCGGGTGAACATTTACTCTTTTCGCAATCTGGTTGTAAGTAACACCCTTTTCGGTGCACCAAGTGTGCAGAATTTTCTTTTTAGTCTCAAATTCAATTCGCGACATTTTGAATACAACTTTATCAACGGAAATGAATGAACCGAATAATCATTTTTGACATGTAAACAAAGCAAATGGCGCTTACACGCTAAAAATATATACAGTAGTTTATGCGTAATAACGCATCGAATGTTTATAACTACTTTTCGATACACTCCTTAAAGTTCTGTCCAATTAGAATCCGGATCTGTTGCAGCGGCACGAAAAGTGACCGCTTCAAGAATTCTTTTACAGCGGTTTGTTTACCGAGGCGCCCACTTCCTGTGGTATAAATTTCATGGTGTTTCGTGCCGTGAGTCATGGAAGCCGAGGTCCTCCTCTGATAATCCAACGTGGTCCGCAATAAAAATCGCAAAAACGTTGAAAATCGCCAAATCAACCGTGTATGATGTGCTCCAACGTTTCAGGGAGCGAAAGAGCGTGGATCGAGTGCCTCAAAGCAAGCGTCGTAGAGGAACATATGACCACCAGCTGAATCAGAAGGTGTTGAGAACCGTCAGAGCAAACCCTGGACTATCAGATAATGAAATCGCACAAAAATACGCTACTGATTTCGAAGAATTCGTTTGCGAGCAGCATATCGTTCTTATCGAGCCAGCAAGCAACCAAACAGAACGTTGAAGCAATGTTTCGTCACCAAAACTCGGAGCTCGGAAATTGTACCAGCAGGTTTTGACGAAATACGAAGGATGCCTGCTCATCGACGATGAAATCTATGTCAAAATGGATTTCGGACAGCTTCCTGGCCAAAAATTCTACATGGCGACGGCACGAGGAGATGTCCCTGTGAAGTTTAAGTTTGCTTTTATGGACAAGTTTGTCCAAAAACTGATGATTTGGCAAGGTATATGCAGCTGCGGAACGAAAACCACAGTGTTCGTGACGAATAAGACGATGGACTCGAAGCTGTACAAGGAAAAATGCCTCAAAAACCGCATACTACACACTAAAAAATTATGGAAACTACATGACACGCAATTTGAAAATATCACACAATTTACGTCTACGTAATGGTTTGCTGCTGCATCTTTATGTTCAATTAAGGGTATTTCAAATAAAGGGTGATACGGTCAAAATTTGGTCAAGGGAAAACGCGTGAAATCGGTGAAATCGTTTATTTAAAAAATCAAATTAAATTTCTTTTTCAAGTTCAATTAGTATAAAATTCATGAAAAATATTCAGTTAGGCTTCCGCTTTTCCAAATCCGAATTGCCGGGCCTTACGCTTGACCCTTGCCATCAGATTTTGTACAGCCACCTTGTCCACCTTCTTCGCCGAAGAAAGCCAGTTTGCCTTGAACTGCTGCTCGTCCTTAGCAGTTTTTTGGTCTTCTTTAGGTTCCGCTTGACAATAGCCCAGTATTTCTCAATTGGGCGGAGCTCTGGCGTGTTGGGAGGGTTCTTGTCCTTGGGAACCACCTGCACGTTGTTGGCGGCGTACCACTCCATGGCCTTTTAACCGTAATGGCAAGATGCCAAATCCGGCCAAAACAGTACGGAACAACCGTGTTTCTTCAGGAAAGGCAGCAGACGTTTATTCAAACACTCTTTACGTAAATTTCTTGGTTGACAGTCCCGGAAGCTATGAAAATGCTGCTTTTCAAGCCACAGGTACAGATGGCTTGCCAAACCAGATATTTCTTTGCGAACTTTGACAGTTTCGTGTGCTTGAAAATATCTGCTACCTTTCCCCTTCCTTTTGCCGTATAAAACTCCTGTCCCGGAAGCTGCTTGTAGTCGGCTTTGACGTAGGTTTCGTCGTCCATTACCACGCAGTCAAACTTCGTCAGCATCGTCCTGTACAGCCTCCGGGATCGCGATTTGGCCGTCGTATTTTGTTTATCATCGCGATTAGAAGTCACTACCTTCTTGTAAGTCGATAGTCCAGCTCGTTTTTTGGCTCGATGCACGGTTGTAGACGATACACCCAGCTTATTTGCGGCATCTCGGAGAGATAGATTAGGGTTTCGCTTGAAACTACCGGCAACTCTCTTTGTCGTCTCAGCGGCTTCCGGTTTTCGATTTCCCCCCGATCCAGACTTCCTGGCTGTCGACAAACGTTCCCCAAACACTTTAATTACATTTGTAACGGTTGATTTGGCAACTTTTAGCGATTTTGCCAACTTTGCGTGCGAGTAGCTCGGATTTTTGCGATGCGCGAGCAAAATTTTGATACGCTGCTCTTCTTGCTTGGACGGCATTTTGACAACTGAAGAGTGAATTCCAAAATCAAAATAGGAGCAACATTCTACACACACACACCTTCAAAATGAGGGTGTTCAGGTTTTTAAATGCAAAATTGAAAAAATACGTCAAGTTGATATTGACCAAATTTTGACCGTATCGCCCTTTATCCGTTATGAATAATAATACAAATCCATCATAATAACATAATATTACACGACCTTCAGAAATTATTTTGGCTGCTCACCATTGTCCTTTAAAATTACAAGACCATCCATGTAAACTGAAAGAGCCACTCCTCCCTTCTACGCATCATCTGTGCTTCAGTTGTATTTCGACTCTTGGCAATCATCGACGTGTGAAATTTCTTTTGCTTCCTGCGGCAGTAAACTACACATTTTTAAATCGGTTATTAGTTGCACACTAGTAAGCTGCTGCTGGTTGCCAAATCTAGATCAATTCCTCAGATGTAATATTGTTGTCACGCATCGAGGCCAAAACTATGATCTATTTTCTTTCAATAAAGTGTCCGCAGAGCAAAAAAGAAAAATTAATCTTTATTACTGTAGCGCATACCAAATATATGTAATAGTACTCCCTGATTATAACGCTGCGGTCAAAATTAACAGTCCTGAAAATTCATTTCTCTATCATTTCTTTTCGTTGGTAATTCGTTTCAAGTATAATTTTTAACTAACGAACGTTTCCATCGTCTTGAAATATTACATCAACTTGATATGTGTCTAAATAGGGTTACAGGTAAAATTTAATTTGGTTGATGTAATTTTTCATGCGACAGATTATTAAATCATAAAGGCCGCTCCATTTATGTGCATTCTATTAGTCCTAAACTTACACGATTTTTTCTAAGTGTGTACCTTTCATTAAATCCCATAAATGTCCCGTGAAGTTTTGGCCAGATTTGCCGAGTTGCCACTACAGCCGGGAAGGCATCCAGTGGTACCGCGATAATAACGTAAATTTCATCGATAAAAACATGAATCCTCCCAACTGCCCGCAGTTCCGGCTCATCGACAGATTTTGGGCAATAATGAAGCGGAAGCTTAAGAAAAGTGGAAAAACGGCTCGGGACGTGACTCTGATGAACAAAATGTGGAACAAATAAGCCAAGGAAGTTGACTCCGGAAGTGTGCAGCGTTTGATGGGAGGATTAAAGAAGAAAGTGTGAATTTAAATTAGAAACGATAAGAAATGATTTGTATTGATATTTTTTCCTTAAATAACAGTGAATAACATATCTTTTGATGTATTAGACTTATATCCACGTCAATCCGTTACCGAGATACAGATGATTTTATTATTCCGGATTCTAGATGGACATAGCTTTACGACTGTCCCTTTTCTACCTTATCCATAAAATTAAATGGACCCGTCTTAGGAAGTATTACAGCTAAAATGCTGATGCTCTCGCATAGCCTAGCCTAAGAAACTACATTTATCTAGTTAAAACAAATTATGTACAAACCTTACAAATTTACAGATGGTTACACAATAAAGCGGAAATCTGGGTAAAAGTAGATTGAATGCAGCCCTTAATTATACTTTCTGCAATACTTTTCATTACCTAGAGTTATATCGTAACGTCGTAATGGTAGGCGCATGTTGCCCCGTAGATTGACTCATTTTGAGAAAGCAATAGGCTTGAAATGCTTGGAAAGAAGAAGAAAACAATATATAAAACAAAAAGACCCAATGCGTCATACGAACAATACATATCTGGCTTCGCTGCACTAAAGAAGGGGTGGTAAGAGAGGGAAACCTCATGACGTCATTGCCATCCAAGCAACCCAATTTGGTACAAAGTAAACCCCAGCTGTTCTGTTTCCTTGTATATACTTCCAATCTTCATTGATACTTGCTCATCGATAGTGGCACACCGCGAGCTGAAATCGTCAATTCAAGATAACAGTGAATGTTCCTTCCAAGATCCTTACCGTCTGCTGTTCGAGTGGTAATATTTCGCATAACCAAATACGTGCCTCGGATGTTTTCTTTTCGTTTCTCGACAGACGCGTGCACATCTAAGAATCCCACCTTAGCGCCCAACGGCAATGTGTGCCGGTTCATTTTGCTTTCGTTATCATAATTCTTCCTCCGGTGCTAAATTTGTTTCGTGTTTTCGGAAATTTCACGACCCGAACGGGAAGGAATGGAGCCATACGAGAAAGAAAAATGATAAACATTGGATCCTAACCAAAAATCGCACCGGATAACTAAGAGCTGGGGGTGGGACCAAAGATTTAACGGAATAGAAGAAAAACTACCCAACAAGGAGCATGGTGATACGTAATTTAAAATGATTGTAAATTTATGCAAATCTAATCGATAGGCTTTTGGTGGATGAAAGTTTGGTTAAGTTTGGTAAAAAGCCGGATTTAGATGAAAGCCCTTGGAACGGTTGGTTCAGTAGCCTTGCGATTATAAAGAAAATTACCGATGATAATAACAAATGGTAGGAACTGGCATGAAAGAGCAGGTTTTGTATTTTTGTTTCCACCACAAATAATATGGTTGTATAGATTATGTCCACTTGGGGCTGGTGGATTGGTCTGCTGTCAGTTCAAGAGCTGCAAAGTAGTCAATACACTGGTTTTAGTTTGCTTAATTTGATCTACTCCAATACAAACACAGCTGTACAATAGGGGTCCTGGAGAAAGTTAGCTAGATGCCGCCCAAATATTCATCTTCATTCGTATTTAAGCAAATATGATTCTTTAAAATGTTCAACTGAACAGAACCTTGATGCATTTTGTAAATCTACAGGGAAAGAAAGATGTCTGGCATAACACTCAGGCAAATGCACTTAAGAAATTCAAAATGATAAACTTATGAAAACCCAAAACCGAAGGAATTTTTTGTTTCATAAGTCACTTATGCGTTTCATATTAGACGCCTTGGTTTTCACTATTTGGACGTAAGCCATTCATGAGTCACGAATATGAAATTCATAAGGCTAGTTTTGAAAATCGCCAGTGTTTATTTGAAAAAAAAAATCAACATCATCATTTCTGCGCCTGCGCTAAAAAAGCAAGATGGAAACAAACATGACTCCGTCGAATCGGTTGTAGCCGTCGGTTGTGCGATGTGTTTTTCGCTCGTTTGGTGTGAATTTTTATCTTATATTATTATAATTTGTTTGATTTATTCCCGGTAATCCGCATCTTACCCTTTTTACTTTTTCTACTACAGAAGTAAGTATAATTAAATGGCTTGCATTGTTTTCACTGTATTAAGACTTCTTATTTTCAACGGTTTATTAAAGGAAACAATTGCATTTGCCGGTTACCCCTTACTGCTTCCGAGTGTCAGCGTCGGAAATGTTGCTAAACTGACTACCGGTTTGCTGATCTGCCTGCTGGAGAAAATCGGCCTCCTCTGGTATCCGGCCTTAAGGGGAAGCTTAGTGCCCAAAATTGAATTGAGCAAAACAACCGTCGAAAAAGTTATTAAAATAAAAATTTAAAATTTGAAAATTTGATTCAGTATGAAGGGTCAGATCTCACCATAGGTAAATAAATAAGTTTTAGAAATATCATTTTTCAAAAATTAAAATCATGTAAATTTCAGTCATTTTTTGTCGTTGTCCGATCTAGTTGACGATAATAGGCTAAGACAAACGATAAGTCCTGCCGAATCCGTCATTTGCCCTATTGTATTCCATAAAAATACGTTTTCAATTTCATGCAAAAATATATAAATGTTATAATTATGCTTTTTGTTTTCCATACGCGTGCCTACTAAAATTCATAATGCGGACTTAAAGGTGTCTGATTTCTTAATTTAAAAATTCATAAGGCACCCATATGAATTATGTTCTACATTGTTTTGATTTCTTTTCCAATGCCTTATGAAAAGCTTACGTTATGATTTCATCCAGAAAATCTGTTTCATAAGGTACCGCATTGAAATTCATAAAAATAACTTGTGACTGAACTTCATAAGGGGTTTTATTGAATTTCTTATGTGCATTTGCCTCAGTGAAGGTGCAAAATGCGCCTGAATAGAAATGAACAATTTGCATTTTGTATAACGAATTTCAAGAACCTCTCCAAAATATTTATCTATCTCACCATCTCACTATGCACAGAAAAAAATAATTAATTTTAACAAGAGCGTAAAATTTCTCCTCGTTTAATTCCAAACCAATGCAGGCGTGAGCAACGAAATCGGTTGCAGTCTTTGCTGCGCCATACAACAATATTTGCAATCTTTCATACAACAAGCTAGATTCAGGCGTTATCCTGCTTAAATTGACATCAAAAATTCCATTATTTTCTGCCAAATCTAACATTCCCTTAATGTGCATTAGATAACGCAAAAAATTCAATGTTCTTTTGACGTAGGACTACGTCTGTGTTTTCAATACTGGGGTACACGTTCGAATTGCGATAATTTGGAGCGTCACGAAAAATATATAGGTTTTGAACGTTAATTGTTTAATTGTTATTAACAACTAAGTCATTCCACGATTGATTTTCAAAATGTTTGCACCAATCGATCGGAACATTTTCTACGCTTCGATTTAAATATTAAAAACTATTGATTTTTAACATTCAACTATTGACATTAACGCAAATATAAGGTGATGTCTTATAATGCCGCTTTTTCAGAGTAAATTTACCAAATACACAGTACTTTGCTATCACAGACTTCAAATTTATGTAAGGAACGTCTCACATGCAGCAGTGCACGATAT
Source organism: Aedes japonicus (assembly GCA_034211315.2). Lineage (NCBI taxonomy): Eukaryota > Metazoa > Arthropoda > Insecta > Diptera > Culicidae > Aedes > Aedes japonicus. Next base: position 98,453 of record JASCZW010000300.1, read on the forward strand.
AAAACAGAGACACCTTCAAATTTTCTTCATTCGCTCGGCAGCCATGGAGCTGTGCAGAGCGGCAATGGGCCAGTACTGCTCTGACAGCTGACGGTTGCAAGTACCCTGCAGAAAAGTACGCGGGCGAGCAACCAGCTAGAATGATGACTCAGCGGCTGTCGCAAGCAAGTGGCTTTTTAATGCAGTCGTGCCAAGCTCGTAGCAAATTTATCAAATCTGGAGGGAAATATGTATGATCCAGTTGGTAGTCATATCACGATATGATGTACATGTATATGCATAGATATATATGTAGATTATTTCGAAATAGTTACGTAGTCCTACGTCAACTTTGCGTACAACCCCCTTATAGTTTTTTATATGTGTACTTCTTCGGCAGTAACAAACCGTTCCGAACTGTTTCCGAACGGATTTTGCAAGTTTGAATTCGAACAAAAAGATAATTCAATGTCAGAAAGAGACCCCAGTTCCGAAATAGTCTTTTCCGATATTGATGTGCTCGAAGATTTTGATGGTTTTGGCAGTCAGGATTACAGCACAGATAAAAGAAACATTGAATTTTTTGCGTTATCTAATGCACATAAAGAGAATGCTAGATTTGACAGAAAATAATGGGATATTTTATGTAAATTTAAAACCCCGTTCGCACTACAACCTATATTACGTGACGTGTAAGCCAGATAACGCCTGAATCAAGCCTGTTGTATGAAAGATTGCAAACATTGTTGTAAGGCGCAGCAAAGACTACAACCAATTGCGTTGTTTACGCCTCCTTTGGCTTGGAATTAAAAGAGGGAAAATTTCACGCGCCTGTTAAAATTAATTATTTTTTTCTGTGAGCATACCCAGGAAGAAATATTGGACGAAAAAAATGAAGAGCTATATAGAAACGCGTAGCCAAAACGACATCCTTGGTTTCACCAAATTACAAGCAAGGAGTATTCCAACAACATGGCTTAAGCGCTATTTGGCAACAAATTAGTTGTCTCGTCCCTGAATAAATCTGTCAGTGCCAGGAGTGCCGGATGTACTGGGATACTTTGAGGGAATCGACCTGGTAAAAACAAACAGGTAACAACAACAGTAAACTTAAATAAAATATTTCCTGAATTTCTTGAATTTATTTTGATTTTCAGTGCTTTCTGAATGAAAAAACTTACACAAATGTAAACAATATGCAAAACATACACCAAACTAGCTTGTCATTGAGTGAGGAGAAAAAAATATGGAGAAACGTTAACTGCACGCCAGCCTTAACCAGTGAGGTCCTTACAGGTGTAGAAGCAGTGGTTAAGTAGTATTAGTGTAATGTAAAATACTGTCATTGTGCTCGTGAGATGAGGCACAGCCTGTTTTTTGTAAACATGCGTGACGTAGATCTCCAAAACAACAATTTGTAACAGCAGCAAATCACAAGGTGGAATGTTTATTTTCAGAAATTGGTATAGTTTATAAAAGATTTCGGCTGAAAAATGCCCTTTTAGGCTCTAAAAGGATGCGTACAAAAACTTAACTTGCTTTGTTATCCTTCGCTTGTTTTTGGAGTTTTACGTCACTACCCGAAATCATGGATTGTTTACATATTTTTCGTTACTACTCCGACAAACACCTTGCTCTTCTCCACCTTTATACACCTCATTGAGCCTTCACAACGTGAGATTTTCATGACAGTGCGATACTACCAATCTAGAAACATTTGAATTGAACGTTTAATGCATGATGGATGAAGAAAGTACGAGTGTTATGTCTGTTTCTATATTTACATTCAAACATATAAAAAACATTCTTTTTTATATACCTAATCGTAAACGTCATCTTCATATATCCAGTACTTCACACTAATCGAACTGCAAACCTTCCAGAAGGCAATCCAGATCTTTTTTCGGATTGTTCTTCCTCTTATTTACTGATAGAATGGGATCTGAATTTTCCTGGCATGAAATAGACGATCATTTCTATAATATTTGTTTTTGGCTTCAGAACTTTGTTCTCCCATAAATCCCGATGAAATGGGAAGAGTTGCCAGTTGTGGAGTGCACAAGTATTTTATGAAGAGTAGCTGGCATAGGATACCAATGGTATAGTTTAACATACATCTTATTTGTTTCATAGCACAGTTAGTTGAAATCCTCCAGGTTTACCATGTATAAGCTGTTATTGATTAGTAAGATTGCAGATAGGTATTTAACTAATTTCTGTTAACTGTTGTTGTCGATCCAGCTCCACCCTGTTTTGGAATATCGATGTGTGCCTTGAACTTACGGAGTAGACCTCTATTATTTCTGTTTTCCTTTGTTTAAAATCACATTTTTTAGCAGGTTTCCTTATTTGACACACGAATTCTCACTTTATACGAAATTTGCAGCAAGTAATTGAAAATATTAATTGTAGCATGTAGGGGCTGACAACTAGAATGGAGTGCCACGTCTGGTGTCGGAAAATCATTTCTATTTGTTTTATTAAATTGGCTTGGTTCTGCATAGTAACTAGAACATGATTGTAACGATTTTGTGTCTGTTAAAATATTCAGTACCATTCTATCGATCAAGGTTTGGTAGAAAATACATTGGACCTCTTAAGATTTTACCGTCACTCAAAAACTCAAAAACGTTCAAATTTTTAATTTGTTCTTTCAAATCGTTGTTGATTTTCAATACATACTCTGCTCAGAATTTTTTCTACTCCGATTTCTATACTTTTACATTTTCTTATATTTCAAGTTCTTATACTTTTTCCAGATCTGTAAATATATGGATTATTGAATTTTTACATATGATAATATTTTGGATATTGAGATTCTTGATTTTTTTTATTTTTAGAAAGGGTAAGGGGAAGTAATGTTAGCCTAGCTCCTCCATTCGGCCTATGTACCATATGTATCATTAATTTAGCGATAATCAACAAAATCACGTTGCTTTTAGGATGACCGATGAAATCCCAAGCAATTGAGACAATATTAATCAACTTATAGTTGTTCACTTTCGCGTAATTTTCGATTTCTTGCACGTTTGGGGCATCATGATTTCACCGGTTAAGCTAAACAGATGATGTACACGATCTTCAAGTGATCTAAATTTGGCTTAATTGAATCGATAGAGCAAGCCATGCAGACTGGATGTGCAGAAAATAGTTACACGATTCAAACTAACTGTTCACATTGCTAAAATAACAATGATTTTACAAGAAAATTGTAGACCCAATGTTGGGGACATATTTTTTTTTGCATGTTCCCAATTATGGCCTGTTGTATCAACAACGTAGTAAAAAGGTTGTTATTGGTAAAACTTCAAGTGGGAATGCATGATTTTGCGGTTGTTTATATTCAAATGGCTCATCTAAACACAAACCGAAGGAACAAAATCATTGTATAGTGAATCATAATGTTTTCATTATTGAATGGCTAATAAATAATATATGAGCATCACTTAAGTATTTCGAGGCAGTTTTACTTGAGTTTGTTTAGTGAAATGTAGTTTTAAGTAAATCAAATAAAGCTAGCAATGCCTTAATTCATAAAACTAGAAAAAAAACCGTACAAAGACTGCATTTAGTAATAAATCCATCGAATGGGACGAAGTTGCATCCGTAAATAGACCCAATTCAGCGCTAATAGACCGACATTAAATCCATATCCCTCGAATGTTGTTGACTTAATAAAAAGAGTTGTGTAACTTTTCATATTACATTCTACCAAATGTCTTATCAAACTTATCTTATTAAGTATCTAACTATTTGAATCTCGCTTACAGCTTTAAAGCTTTAAATAAAAAATAAATAAAAATAAATAAATGAGTTATAATAAGAAATGTAATCGATCATTGCATAATAGGCTGAGTTAAGGAACACATACCCTATTTAGATTTTTATATTTTTTCATTTATTATTCTTAGTTATTTTGATCTTTGGATTTTTAAATGTTAAGTCTTACATCTTTGTACACACACGTACAATTGCACACATACACGTCAGTTCATCGACTTGAGTCTTATAACACCATGGATATCCGGACCGTATATCAAAATATAAGACTTGGAGTGATACTATGGTATTTACAGTGCACGATAAAGCCAAATAGTTAAAAGGGATAAGCACAGTGCTGTGCATTTTCATGACGGTTTAAGACTATGACCATCATCTTCTTATGGTCATTAGAACTCACGAATGATGGTCAAATACTGTGTCACTCACGAACAGGTTGATCTCATTTGACCATTTGTAACAAAAGCCTTCATGCCTGCTGGAGAATGTGATATGAAGAGAGTAGAAAAGTCAATCTCTCACTAATTATCTCTGAGAAAGATATGCAAGATAAATTATTTTAAGCATAATAGGTGTTGACCTCTGGCAATTATTGTCTCATTTTAATTCTTTTGGCACCGTTAAATTCAAAAACTCACCCGCTTCATGGTTTTATCGACAATGTCCGTTTGGGTTTATCTGGTTACCGGAAATCCGGATTTTCGGGGCTGTGGTCCGGTACGGAGCAACTATTTGGAAATTTCAATGGCATTCCCCGGATCTTTGGAATAATTCCTACAAGCTATTTTTATTCCACTGTGTATTATATGCTGACTTATTCCTGGAACTGCCATTCTGTAACAGGTTTCCGTGAGGTCTCGAATGGCCATGAACATATTAAAAAGAAATCCTCAGCATCAGAATTTGAGAAATTTCTCCAGAAGGATATTTCTTAACGTTTTGTCGCCATCTGATGATTTGTCCCTGGACCGGTTATTCTGGAACAGGTTCCCGTGAGGCCTCAAGTTGCCAGAAACAAACTTTGAACGAAACCTTGGCAATATTTGTATCAAAATTCATAAAAATTTCTTCATGAGGCTATTTCTCAACGTTTTGTGGCCATTTGATGATTTGTCCCCAGAACAGGTTCCCGTGGGGTTTCGAGATGCCATGATCATTTTTAGAAGAAAACCTTGGAAACATGGCTATCAAAATTCATCAAATTTCCCCAGTACCCCAGTATGATTTGTACTTGCCGGTCATGGTTGTTGTGGCCATTAACATATTGAAAAGGAAACCCTGGTGTTGTTGCGAAGTTAGGGTGCCTTCGACCAATGCGGCCGAACCCCTGCTCGGTGGGAACAATTACACCAACACACGCAACGTATGGTTACGAAAGTTTGTAGCTCATAATAGAGTAGAAATTGTTAAGTGAAGAGTTCAGTTTAATAAAGACCTTCGGCCGTTTCAGTTCGTCGCAAAAGGTAGTTTTGTGTGTTCTTCTGGATCATGGACTTCTGGTCCATTGTAAAATTTTGTACTCAACAAATTGGTGCCGTGACCAGGATTTTTGATCACCTGCGTTCGCGATCACGAATCAGTTCTCCCGGACGATCCAACGCGCCACATTACGGTTGGCAAATGCCAAGTCGCCATCATCTCCATATCGAAGTGGAAACAATCTTGTATTGTGTGGCATTGTGCGGCTCTAGCCATTGAAATTGGCTTCCAAAAGATCACGTGGTGGGTGCGTCCATCTTGTTGAAGGTGCCGGCCAATTTATACAAGGTAAGTACCAGTCCAAATTCGACTTGACCTCCGCTGGTGCCATTTAGATTTCGTATTTTCCTGTGCACGACCATCCTTTCCTACCGTCAACGGCCCACGGCGGTTGCTGTACGGCGGTGCCTACTACCATTCTCTGGCAGTTTCGATACGACCAACGGTTTGCTGCGTGACGTCATCCAAGTGCATCGGTTCCAAGCCAATTTCTGGCAAAGTTCATCCACTGGCAATCGCTCGCACTATTCTTGGCTGCTCTGGTGGCGGATAACAAGCAGTACTTCATCACTACGAATGTGACATAGGCCATCCGAGAGTCGGTGGCTGTAGTTTTCATCTTTTGTTCCCGTTGGTTGAGATAAATATATAAGGCACATTTTTCGCCTTGGCAAGGTACGTATCTCTCCAAGCGGCTTAAAACCCAATCCCAGGGCCACTGGTCTTAATTTTTCCCAGGCAACGGGCACATCCATCCAGCACTATCGTCGGCGTACGTGTGTGCCTTCCAAAATGACGGACGAACAAGAAAAGCGTCAGATGGTGCTTCGACGCACTGCACTTTTGGCTTCCCTGAGCCGAGCGGGCCAATTCCTGGAGGCGTACCAGGACGAAAAGGACAGGCTTGAGGTGGCCCTGCGGATCGAGAACCTAGACACGATCCGGCAAGAGCTTGAGGAAATCCAGACGGCTCTGGAATGCGTCGAGGAGACAAGTGCAGGTATGGCCTTTAATAACCAAAACCGGTCCGGCTTTGAAAGCCAGTTTTTTCGAATAAAGGCTGGTCTGTCATCGAAACTGCCTCCAAGTACTTCTTCAGGCAATACACCCAACCTCCTCCACCCTACGGTTTCCTTCACTCTCAAGGGTCTAAAGCTTCCGACGATCACTCTGCCCGAATTCAACGGCGATTATAAGGAATGGTTGGCGTTCCACGACACTTTTCTGGCGTTGATCCACTCGAACCAGGATGTCCCGGACAGACAGAAGCTCCATTACCTGAAGTCATCTGTAACTGGTGAGGCTGCTCAGGTCATCGAGTCGTTCGCGATTAGTGCTGCCAATTCCATTGGCCTGGCAAGCACTAGTGAGCAGGTTTGCGAATGAGTACCTACTGGAGAAACGGCATCTACAAGCCATGATGGAGATTCATCGGGTGAAGAAGGAGACAACGGTTTCGTTGCATGGGATCGTTGATGATTTCGAGTGGCACACCAAAATCCTACGGCAGCTAGGAGAACCGATCGACGCTTGGAGCACAATTTTGGAGCACTTGTTGTGCGTTCGCCTTCCGGATGAGACTTTCAAAGCGCGGGGGGGATCATGCAGCTTCAAACGACAATCCATCATACGATGCACTCATTGAGTTTCTGCACCGGCGCATTCGAGTTCTGGAATCCATTTCGGTAAACTACGGCCAATCTCCTCAACAAAACCTGGCAGTATGGGTTTCAAAATTTATAAAAAACCCCAGAAGACTTTTTCTTAATGTTTTGTTGCAATCTGATAATTTGCCCTCGGAAGGGTCATCCCGGTAGAGGTTCCCGTCGGGTCTCGAGTGGCCATTAACAAAACTAGCCACAAAACACTGAGAAATATCCTACTGAAGAAATTTAATGAATTTTGAAACCAATATTGCCAGGTTTTTCTTCTAATAATATTCATGGCTACTTGAGGCTCCACATGAATCTATTCCGAATTGGCAGGCCCGAGGACAAATCATCAGATGACCACTAAACGTTGATAAATATCCTTCTGGTGAAATTTTATGAATTTTGATATTACCAGGGTTTCCTTCTAAATATGTTCATGACCACTCGAGGCCAAACGGGAATCTGTTCCGGGATGAACGGCCCCAACCTGAAAAGGTACCCGGTTGCCCTGCCAAACACATGAGGGTTATAGGAAAAAAGAAACAACTGAACCTTCAATCGTAAAGCTCAAGCTGCGGTATATCGGCACTAACGGGGTAATGTCTGCTGAATTTGACGGGAAAAACACCGCTACTCACGATGACCATCATGATCGTCGGTGTAATAGAGATGTAAAATGACGGCTAATTTCCATGCCGGTATATTAATTATTGGTGAAGCGATCGTATCACATAACACTTGTACAAGATATAGAAAATGAGTGAGAAACGCGAGACAAAAATTTCTCTCGGTTGTTATTTCATTTTGATGAAAAGTTTGAGAGAGTGACAGTCTCTTCTGTTGCTTTGATTATCAATTGCTAGAATCTCATTTGTCAATTCTAATGCTGTCAGTACCGTGATGGAGCGAAGCACTGATGATGACAATCATCGACGCCAAGAAGACGACTCCACCACCTTGGCTCTACTTATCGACTCATGAATATGAGCTGGGACCAACGGCTTTACTTCCCTTCCGAAGGAAGACGTGACCAGATTTTTTCGCCTCAGAAAAACCACCGACGCCGACTGGGATTGAACCCAGATCCACTGGGGTGCCAAGTAGAAGTCACGCTTACTCTCCGCTCAATTTCAAAACTACTCGTATTCAATTTCTCTTTCCCAACTTCGTTCTAGAAAAACATTGCTGTCCGCTCCTAAAGCCTCATGGTGATGAGAAATTATTTCCTTCTCGAACAACATCATCAACTTAGTATGCAAAACGAAATTAAAGAGCATCGTCTTTTATTTGCGTTATTTACAATCGTTTACAATTGTTCAAAGGTAAGTTTATATTATTGAATTGATAGTCGGGAAAATTTCCAACTGATGAATATGCACATCTTGAAGGTCTATAAAGGTTTAATTGATTTATCATATTAGTGTTCAAAGTGCTACAATTTTTCCTGACTGTCGTTACTTTCAAAATTGTCAATTTGACAACCACTTACCATTGCCGTAAGACGCAGTTTATGTCGAAAATCTGATACCATGCAGCCCAAACCTGTACAATATTTAAAACAAAATCCCCCCGTCCCAACAACAGTATGCCTAAAACCTTACAAATGATAATTAGGTTCAGTTTCCGCCAGACCAAACAAACAAACATGTTCATTATCAGTCTTTTCATCAACCGCGATTGTACCGATGATTTCGTACAATATCCATCAAGCGGCAAAACATGCAAAAATTAATTATTAAAGTAAATTACAAAATTTATCTTGAGCGACAAACTTTCACACTTTCAATCCCACGCAAAAGCAAACCAGCTCAGCCACACCGCTGCTGATGCAGCCTCATCGGGAATAACAACAGGAAGCGCTCTCGAGTCAATAACGGTGTACCAAACGAAATCTGGACCATACCATTGCCGGCATCTGGGCGCTTTTCTCGCTGTCATCCAAACACAGCAGCCGAGTTCACCTTTATCACCACTACCGTAAGCGAACGCTAGCAAATAATCGGGATAATCACATCATATATATTGGATGTTTACGGTGTCGGTAATTTTATTACTGAGATTAACTGTTCCACAATTTTGGAAGTTGCCAAAGTGAGTCTTACCTCTGTGTGTGTGTATGCATATTCGTTGTGTTGAAAACAACAGAAGCTGATTGTCGGTGCATGGTGTGGCGATGGCACGAATATAGGTGCGCCGGAAACAATGTCAAAAGCACTTCATTTGTTTCTCTCATCCTGCCGTTCGGGTTTGAGGGTGTTTAATGGATGCACTGGTCGATGGTAATTTTAAGCATCGAATAATCGAATTTTGGTTTTTCCCGCCCCAAATGGGTCAACTGTATGCCACACAATATGTGACCGAATTCAGAGGTGGATCATACGTTGCTCTTTGAATTAAGTTAATTGCAAGCATTTTGACTTATTATTGAAAAGTTTTCACGAGCAACCCAAATGGAATGTCAGAAAATCAGATATCAACACTTGATAATCTATTTAGTTCTGTAATCGAAAGCATCGGTTTTGTTCTCATACAGTTTCATCAGTTTCATGGTGAAGCAAAATTATACCACCATCCTTTGGCCGTTTCAATCGAACAAAAAACGAGCCGCAATAATTAGGGAATAACGAAAGCTGATCTTTTTTTTTGTTGAAATTTACACGTAATTCCCGGCTGCAAACGTGAGTACGGTTCTTAATGAGCCTTCCTGCTGATATATCTACCGACGACGGAGAATGTCCGCTGGCATTGAATCACTAATTCACATCTCATCTACCAGGATCATTCCAGCACCGGTCAGCATTTTACGTAGCCTTTGCACTCGTTCGGATGATTTTTCATCTGGTCTGGCCCCCTTTTTTTCGTGTTTATATCGCGTTCACAGGAAGAAAAATTGCACTTTCGCTTGCTGCCTGAATCTCTCGCTCTCTTTTTTTTAGTTAGATATCTTGATTCTGTTTGGCAGACAGTGGCCATATCCGCAGCATCATCTTATCTTAATTCGAGCAAATTGTAATAATTTCCAAGAAGCACGATTTTCCCAGTTAATAAAAATGAAGCCTTCTGACGTGATTCGAAATACTGGGGAAAATACGCCAGAAACGTGGTGAAAAGTTCTGTTGATTGAGGCGAGGGGAATGTTTACTGTTTCGAATTTTGATGTTAAAAACGGACGTAGGACATATTTTTTTTTAGCTGTTTTGCATTCTTGGCCATCACGTATTATTCATTAAAAACTCCAATCATTTGGTTAATATTTCGTTGGACGAATGGAGCTATCGAAACTAAAACCATTCGGAAACAACTTTTTAATTGGCTACACATTGAACAAAAATTTACGAACAAACACGTGAATTTTGTACTGTAAAGATTAATTTCACACTTAGAAAGAATGAGCACGATTAAGCATAGCTACCTATGATGTTTCCATATTTTCTACATTAAAAATTTCGTTAGCAGCAACTTTGATTATAACAATTGTAAGCAAATCAAACAACCCCTGTTCTTGAAATTATCGTTCTCATACATGCGTGCAGTGCTACTTATCTTTAGCAGAGATCTGTGAGAGCATTCAAATCTTGAGCAGCGGATTTTGAGCATGAGCATGATTGACCGCCCGAGGTTGCTACTCCGTTTTCGCCAGATCAGCTGTTATTACACAGAGAACCAACACATGATGCTTGGGACCAGCATACATACTCAATGTGTAAAAACTGCTGATCTCAAACCAAGGCAATGCCGGCGCCGGCCTCGCCCGAATGCAGGTCAAGTACGGAACGGGTAGGCAGGGTTGCCACATTATTTTTCGTACCCATCTTTATTTTTTACCAAAAAAATCTTGTTTATCTGTGTTTAAGTGCAGAAAATCTTGGCAAAAATCTTAGCTTCAAACTTTGTGCTGTAAAAGTAGAATGGAAACTTATCAGGAGCCTGAAGGCATGTGCACCCCTTTTTATAGTTTCTGTTGAGTTGAATTCAAAATAAAACAGATATATACTCATCAGAACACATTTATTGAGATAGGCCGATGCATACTCGAACAAAAAATTCTCATAGATTTACAATTGAATATATTGTAACCATACAGTGGAACCTATAGTATGTACAATTAATAGTATTGTTCACAACGATAAATTATTGTTACCACAATAGAATCTAATGTAAATTGAGTTATCAACAACAGAAAAGGGGGGTTGTTATGTATTTTAACTGTAGAAAAAATCATTATTTTCCGATCAAATTTGAGTCAATTAGTATTAATTGTATTGTTTCTCAATTGTTGAAAATCTTTGCATATAGAGTGAATTGCAAATCTATTGTATACAGATAAAAAGAAACATTGAATTTTTTCTGCGTTATCTAATGCACATAAAGGGAATGCTAGATTTGGCAGAAAATTATAGGATATTTCATGTAAATTTAAGCCAGATAACGCCTGAATCTAGCTTGTTGTATGAAAGATTGCAAACATTGTTGTATGATAACATTGTTTACGCCTCCTTTGGCTTGGAATTAAACGAGGCGAAATTTTACGTGCTTGTTAAAATTAATTTTTTTTTTCTGTGTACGACTGGATCTCTTCCGGTCATCCAACGAGCAGTTGTCACGGTACCTTCGGAAGGGTCGGTACACAAAATTCTGCTTGACTCCGAGGTTTTTCAAATTTCTGAAAATAGCGCCCGGGTGCTCACCACAATCGAACATAACCTAAAAGTGTTTGTATAAACATAGTGCAAAACTACACCAACACATACGTGAAGCATTTTGAGTAGGTGCACGACAACAATGCAAGGAAAAAGTGTATGAGAATATATTGGACACGGTGTAAACATCTTGAAAATCTATCGGGCATTTATTATGTTGTGAACGTTTAATTTGTAACGGTATTTCGTGACGGTCGCTCATTTATAGATATTCAATTGTACCGTATCCTTGTCGTAAGACGTAGTCTTCGTCAAAGAATACGGCTTCTGGATCCATGGTTTGCAAATCTTGAAAACAGGATTAGATATGTTTCCGTGTAGTCCCCCGAACTCTGTTAATAACTTGAAAGATAAATTAATTACCTACGGTAGAAATACACCACAAAATAATCAGTCTTGAGGAACAGTATTAATAAGGGTGTGCAAATGAAGAATTTTCTCGAAGAGTCCTCCATCTAACTCATAGGAAGACGATCAGAATTTCAATTAGGGCTCCATTAAAACTAAATCAATGCACTGCCCCAAACTTAATCCCATAAGAAACAAATCGGAGCTTAATTATTCAACTAAAAGGATTACACATACTACAGAGTGATAGTCAGTAAATAACCCTTCTCTTGAAATGCGTCGTCCATCTGACAATCTCACGGACAACGGAGAAAAGTGACCACTCCACCGAACGCACGAAAAGTTGTTCCTGCTCGCTCCGAAGTGTTTGTTCATTTCTTTCAAATTAATTTATTTTCTTATTCCAATCACATTTCGGCTACATACAACAAGGTTGGTTTATCTTCTCACCAGAAGGGGTAATTAAAGTTTGCAATGAGCTCTTGGAGATGTCCGTCCCCTTCCAGGTTGCTTGCCATCCGAGAGCGGAAAGGGTTGAAGGAATAATTTGTGGTTTGTTTTCTTTGCTAGGATGGCAGGAAGCTGCTGCGGTGGATATCTTATGATTATTTTATTAGGCTAGGGAATTAAAGTGCGAAAAAGATCGTGGAGTGTTTGCCGTTCGAAGATGACAAGATGGGAATTGAAATATTTCCAGTGCATCATTTTCTCATTCTTCTGTAACATTGATGTTATATTTTTCAACGAACGAGCTCGTGTCAAACGTCTTCAGGGATCTTCAATTGATTTGTCAATAACCCAACGAAACTATCACAATCAATATGCTGCCTTTCCGTGTTGAAACTACATTCCGCGAAACCCGTAATTGAGTAACTTCTGTGCACATTGAATGCCATCACTATGCCAGGCTTGCGAAGGCGATATACAAGCTACATGTGATAAATTGGCTTTATTAACAAAAACTTCCGGCAAAGAAAACAAGGCAAGCTAATGACAGGCATTTTTCCACCCACAAGCTTTCCCCAGCTTTTGTGATGTGATATTCTAGTCGTAACTGCCGATTATCGATAGAGTCGGTAAGGAAAATGCATTTCTCAGCGAATGCAGAAGCTACGAGATAGGTAATTGAGATAATATATTTCGAGAAATTATATCACACTACTGCGGTGCGTGCTTTGGATTCCAAAACAATCGTGAACAATCAATAATCCGACCAATTTGTTATAGCTCACTTGAGAGGTGAATTACATAGCTGGATATAGGGGGTGGGATAAGGAGATTGGCAAAAATAACTTTGACAAAGTTTTACGTCCTTCTGCAATTGGGTAGATTTTATATGTAGAACTTGATTGCTTCATTGCAGTACTTTGTTTTTATAAATTCATTTTATTGTGGAGGTTCAATCGGATAAACTCCACAGAGCCAAGTTTTCATGTTAATATTAATCAGTTATCTTAAATCTAAAGTTATAGTAATAGAACCAACGACTCACAGCCGTTTCGAGGTTAATAGAAATAACTTTAAGGAAGATGGTGGAGATTCAAGGTATGGTTAACATAATACATTTATTTTAAATTCTTATTCGTCCAATCATAACTCATACCTCTAAAACTTTTGGTATAATTTTCACTGGAACACTTTCAAGAAAAAAAACTCAAACACTTATAAAAAACAAAAAGTAAACATACAGGTTGAACAAATTGCAATCTGAAGCTAATGTTAGTTAACATAAAATAGATAAGTTCAATAAACTACAGGGTGTCTTACAATAGATGACACTAAATCAAAATGGGATTACAGCAAAACAAATTAACCAAATCATAGCATTTATTTTTCATTTGAAAGATACATGTTATAGAAGTAAGCCATATTAGTTCAATTCGAATCTCTTGTTTTTTTTCTTGATAACTTTGCGCAAACGCTTTGTAAACCCATCGCAGCTGGCACGCACGATTTCTTGAGGAATTTGGTCCCAAATATCAATCAAATGTTTCTTGAATCAATCTAAAGTAAGCCCTTTCATAGGACCTTTATGTTGAAGCAGATAACCCCACACAAATTAGCCAAGAGGGTTGAGATCCGGTGAAGATGCAGGCCATTCTTCGCTTGTGATGGAATCGGAAAAATTTTCCGCGTGCCACGCTTGTGTCTTCTTTGCCTTGAGAGGTGGAGCTGAGTCCTGTTGGAAACAGTATGGTGTGTACCCATACAGCATTGAAGCATGAGGAAGTAGATGGTTCTTCAAAACCAGCTCGATGTAATATTCAATGTTGAATTTTACGTTAGAGCAAGTTTTCCATTTCGTGAAGCGGCACTCCATACCATGATTTCAATACGTTCTAATAGCGTGCTTCAGCTAGTTTATCTCTTGGAATATTGGTAAGACTTTTGCTATACACACGATCATTTTGTTGATGATGACAGTCACCGTGCCGAATCAAAAGATTTCTGCTTCTTTGAACTCTGGTTGCTTTTGAAGCTCCGTCAAACCATGAACCCGTTGTTACTTGTACGGCTTGCATTCCAGATCATGTCTGACGAGCCTGTTCATTGAAGCAGGGGATATTTGAAATTATTTGCTCAATTTACGGCCAGATACGGCCGGGTTACGTCTTATTCGCTCCCTCACACATTTGATCTTTTTCTTCGTTCTAACAGTTCGTCTAGCGCCTCCTTTGTGTTGAATATGGACATTTCCAGTTTCCTTGAACCGTTTTAAGGGTTATGCTGAATCATTCTTGGTAACAGTCATTACCTCAACATTTAGAATTGATATAACTCAGAGTCGTTACTAGATATTGAAAATTCAATCACATCAGTTTGTATGCTTACACACTTAGAAAATTTTACAGTATTCGGTAATTTTTTACCGAACTTTCAACAGCTGAACAGTTCGGTAATCCGATTTAACGGATTTCGGTAAAATTTGACAAGCTCCGGTAATTTTTTTGCCGGAATACTGTAAAATTTTACCGAAATCCGGTAAATCGGATTACCGAACGTTCAGCTGTTGAAAGTTCGGTAAAAAATTACCGAATACTGTAAAATTTTCTAAGTGTGTACTTGCTGTGAGCAATCTGATAGAGTTCGATTCGATGTTCATTCACTAACAATCGAGATTTATCAATTTGAAATAGCAAGGTGAGTTTGCGAGAGCGAGATAAAAGATAGGAAAAAATACATGGTACAGCGATTCACATTAAGTTACGAAAACAAAACGCTTACTCACTCCAAACTGCTTAAGGCCATTCAATATCTGACACGTTCTAAACTTTTGTAAATGTAATTTTAAAACTTGCTCCCGTATGGTTTCCATGGTAACTGATAAATAAAAACAAACGGAATCGCTTATTTATCCTCAGCGATAAGCTGTCAAAAGAATACACTCAAAACGGGTATAATCAATTCTGCTGTTAAAATTAGCCAGCTGAAATAAACCAAGACTGAAAAAATGTGACACCTATTGTAAGACACACTGTACAGATCAGAGTGAGCCAAAATATCTCGAACCCGCACATTAGGTTGTCCACCTCGAGCCCAGAGGGAATAATGAAAACTCAGATCTGCTTCCGCTGCTCAGCACATGACCCAATTACATGATCTGTGTAACTAGTAACATTCAAAGAATAGTGATTGGATATGAGGAGAGACATCACACGGATAAAGACACCTTTGGGATGATAGAATATTGCCATCGCCCCAAATCTCGTCTACTCTATTTATACTCGGCTGACGAGTGAATGTTGACGAAAAATAGGTAAAATTTATCGAAAGCGATTTGTCGATCATAAACATCACCTTCCATTGCGCCCATTTTAGCAAGCGAGTCCGCTCTCTCATTGCCCAGAATCGAACAATGAGAAGGGACCCATACCAAGGTGATGATAAAAAAACGCAAAGATAAAGAACTTAGAAGCTCTTGTATTTTCATGAGGAAATACGAGGAGTGCTTTGCCGGGCTCAAGGATCGAATAGAACTGAGACTTCTGTGGAATTGAAGTACTAATTCAATCTTTGTGTGGCAATAATTTCTAGCGTAAAGAGTATTATAGCTAATTCGATTGGCGCTATAAATTTAATTGTTCATACCAAATCCGGCGGACTGAAGAACATTTTAGTGGAATCAACTTGTCCAAACTTTGCAGCAAATATCACGTGAGCAATAATAGGACGATGATGTTTTAGAATTTCTTGGACCTTCTGCTTCATAGATAAATAAAAATTAACCGAATTTTCGAAGAATCAAACACAATTGGGATTATTCAGCAAAGGGCTGACAACCTGTGTTCTGTGCAAGTGGTACAAAGTTATTTATTTAGTGATTCGTCAATAGATTTTTTTTTTATTCCAATGATAATAAGATTAAACTTAATCACATGCAACAATCAACTCATTTCTCTACAGAAACAACGCTTTTTAACCTAACGGGATACCACACGTTTTTGCAACTGTTAAACTCGCGGCACACGCTTAACATCGGATTTCCTAAGTTATTTCTTGAGTGCCGGTTTAGTAAGGAAAATTATAAACGGAGGTTTCGTCGTCGAGTTTTGATATTCAAGAGACCAAGTAAAGTGACACAGTCGATGTTTCCCTATTCGAGGTCACCCACGAAACACGCTTTGGCCACCATACGCCTCCCTTCCAACAATTCCAGGTTGATGGGTTTACACCGACTTTCACAACTTGGCAATCGGTGAGGGTCTTGTCAACAAAGATGTCGCAAAGCAAAGCGTATAAAGCTTCGCTGAAAGGCTTCAATCCTCTCGACTGCTTTTTGGTAGAAAGGGGACCAAACGACAACACAGTACTCCAAAAAAGGAAGAAACAAAGAGCAATATAGTGTCTTTAAACAATAAACGTCTTTGAAGGTTTTAGCGAAGCAAAGATGAATCTTAGCTGCGATAAGGCCTTGGAAACAATATAGGAGCAGGTTCTTGATTGACAGTTTGGAGTCGGGCATTATTCCTTTGACTGCTGTGTCACGTTTCACGCGCGTTCCTCGTGTCATGGATATACATGTAGGTTGGAGCTTGAGTGATCTCAGACGTTACGAATCAAAACAAACTCAAAAAAGGAGAGAGTTTCTCTCCAATGTGCGTATCAGAGTGCGTACAATATATCGCTAGAATAACTATCACAAAGCCATCAGTGTTACATGAGCGCTTGCCAAACGTCCCCTTTTGCCTGTTGATGTGGCGAATCCGTCCGTGCATCGACATACCCCGCAGACGGATGTTAGGCAAAGGGTGACGTCCTTGGTTCGAGTACTACTTTACCCATACCCTTTCGCTCAATTTTCAATACATCGGTTATTTTTCCAACCTACCGTACACTGACGGAACTTTCAACACTTTCTCTTCATATCTTTCATTCTAGCAAACATTACTGTCCATTCTTGATGCCTCATGGTGATGAGCTGACATCTCTTTCTACATCATAGTGGAGATTGTTGATTTCTTGAAGAATGCAGGGAAACTCTTCTTGTTTCACTAAGGCGTAGATGTCGTCGACGTATCTACACCAAAGTGTTGATACTTATCCTTTCTCTTTTAGGATTGTTTCTATATTTACCATAAACAGTTTACTGGTGAAAGGGGATAAAGGGTTTCCTGTGGGGGCTCCTTTGAGTTGTTTTCAGAATGAACCTCTGAGAGTGAGTAGTTCTCTTTCATGCAAGGTCGAGTCAGCTTAAGGGACATCCGCAACTTTTGCTTCCATGCTGTATCGTTTCCTTGTGTTAAAGCCAGTCTTCTAGAATGTTAATCGCGTTCTTGATCAGTATACTAGGGAAAAGGGTCGCGACGTCGAAAGATACCATTACTTCATTTTCATTTATATCAGCTGATAACTAATGTTGCACAATTTCCCTAGGGTTGCGAACTGAGCTTGTTGGGAATTGCTTGGAGATACTTTTACTAGCCATTTTGCTAGCATCTGGTCTGAAGATCATTCAGATGAAACACTCTCTCATATTTTGTTTCCGGGTATGTGAACTTTTGGGAGGCCTTTAATTCTGGGAAGAATGGAATTTGGTTCACGAAGACGGACTCTTTCATCCACTAGTACTGATTTTCATTCCATTAGTGTATTATCCACGTGTTACACCATATTTGGCAGGGGGTCTACTCGAAGCCGCCTGTAAGATCCATTACTGATCTGTGAAGCCATCTGCCTGCCGTAGTCCTCCATATCCATGATGACGACTCGTTCTTGAAGAATGTCTCTGTTGCGGCTCTGTTGTCTTTATCTGCTTTTAGGTAGAAAACAGGCTTAAATTTTTGTTCCCTAACGATTATCATTTCCTTCTCGTTGTTATGTTTTTTTTTCTGTTCGTCCTTGATAATGCCTGAAGTGATAGTCCTGGCTGTGTTTTCTAAAGATGTCGGAAGTGTGTGCGTAATTGCTGTCTCCACGTTCATGATGATCTGCTTCACGTCGGGCTTGATTGTAGCCGCGTATCTCTATCTGCGGTCGTCGATCGGTTGACAACCAGTCCCTCAATGGAGTGAACCACCGGCGTCGTGGTCGATGGTGAGTGTATGTGTCGCCAGTTCCTTGGTTTGATGCGTGGCCCGTGTTAGTTGGAATTCTATTCTCAGCCTGTGGACGTATTGATGAAGGGCTGGACCAGAGCAGGTCACATGAAACGAGTCTGAAGGGGTCAATTTCTCTCCACCCTCACTGACCAATACGGTGCCTGGTCTTTGCACATCAAGTATGTAAACTGGAGAGAGCATAGGGTTCTTAAAACGACCAACCGCCTGCTTCAGCAGAATATCAGGGGTCAAACTTGCTTTGGAAACCACACCTTCAATTTTAATACCTCGAGCTGGGATGTACACTCTATACTCGAGTTTAAAGAACTGAGAGACAGCAATCTCGTTAGCCTGTTTTTGGTTGGACACAATAACCCAAAGTTTATTGGATCTCATCTTAATAATTTCCGTCACGACCGAGAATTACTTTATCAGATCAATATTAATCTACCAAACATTTAGAGGTTTCAGTTTGGGTTGAAAAAACACAACAAATGGAGCTTAATCAGCTGGAGAAACTCGTGATTGGTGGCAACAATGGTAAAAAAGAATCATCTTCCGACAAATCATCCATTTTTCAACTGTGAGACCCTGAAGTGGTCAACCACTAATCTTATAATCTTATAAAAACTCACAGACACAATATGAGTATTGTTAATTAAATTAATAAAATGTTAATTATAGCTAAGAGAAGGTACATTTGGCAAAACAAGACAATCAATTCAAAAAAAATTGAAGGTGACAAGAGAGGGGGGGGGGGGGTGTTATAAAAAGTCACTTTTTGTGTGACATAATTAATGGACGTTCCCTAAACACAGATATGAAATACAAGAGAAACACAATCGCTTATCTGTACTGCATCTTACCACAAGTGACTCTGATGTAAATTATATCAAGGGAAATAGAAATTCTTAGAAACTGCGAAAAAACTTCGAAATCAACGTAGCGCGAAGCAAACGAACTTTCCGCGCTTGCGAGACACAAGTTGCAAACAGTTTCGTTGTCGTATCGCTCGTTCAGGGGCATAGAAGCTCAGTGGATTGAGAAGTTCCGGAGAGTCAATTTCACCGGTGATCACCTTAGCCGCAAAAACAGCTTGCACTCTGCGCCTTCTTTGTTCTAACGTATCGATTCCAAGCAATCGACACCGATCGTCGTAGGCAGGAAGGTTTGCTGCGTCCCGCCATGGTAGGTGGCGTAGTGTTTAGCGAACAAACCTACGCTGGACAGACCCTAGCCTCGCGATCCTACAGCGTTGATAAGGGCTCCAGACAACGAAACTGTTTTCCAGTAATGAGCGCACCAACAGCGCAGTGGGCTCCGCAAGTCTTCGGAAATTTTGAAAATAAATCCAAGCTGCCGGTTTGCCTTCGCTATTACATTATGGTAGTGTGGCCTTACCGTTATCTCTTGTTCGAGAGTCACTCCCAAGTCCTAAGTACATTTTCCGAGATATGGTAATCATGCATGCATTTATTGATGCCAAGTGTCAGGAAATTTAAAGAGCACCACGTTGCCATATCATCTACATGTGATTGCAGATTTCCACAGTCCTCAAAACATTTGATGGTCATGAACATGTTTACGTCATCCGCATAAAATAATTTACACCCTGGAGGTAGAAGATAAGAGAGTTAATTGATGAACAGCGTAAACAGGAGGGGTCCGAGGTTGCTGACTTGTGGAACACTTGAGAAATTTATGAAACTTTCCGAGAGTGGATTGGTAACTGGAAGATGTTGAGGACGATCAAAAGAAACCAGAACACTATGGTCGGGATGTCACTGAAAAATACGGTGCCATCCGTAGTACCGTCGGGAGGATCCGTCTGAGAGAAGGTTACCTTTCATTTTGTGCCTCCAAGCAACCAAGCATGATGAAGCTTTCCACCGGTGGTGTAATTGTCAGTTTGACTTGAAATGGATCTAGGAAATTGTACAAACAGGTTCTGACGGAGGGGAGAGCATGTCTTACCATGTGAAGAAAACCCATATTATGTGTGTTTCAGGCAGGTTCCCGGGCAAAAGTTTTATCTTGTCACAACAGGCGGTGATGTCTTCAGCAAATTCAAATTTGTTACCGATGAATTTGTAAAGAAAAAGAAACTGATGATCTAGCAATGACTTAAAATTTGACGTAGTTTTTTTAATCGAGTATATGAAAAAACCTGAACATCCCTCATTCTGTAGATGTGTGCATACGAAATGTTGACTCTATTTTGTTTCTGACATTGTCTATGGACGAATCCAGGATGAAAAAAGAAGAAGACACCGAAAGGTGATGAATCTGACAGCTCTAATGTTAAAGTATAGAACGAATATTTAAAAATGCTTCTAAAAATTCGGATTAAAAGTGGTTTGCTGTGTGATGGAAGAAGAATCCAAAACTACTCAATTAAGACATTTTCAGCAAAATGAAAATAAAATTAAAATAAGGTCCCTATATTGAAGTTATTGATTTTTCTTCCATCATACAACAAACCGCTTTTGATTAAAATTTCATTTGAATTTATAAGAAGCATTTTAAAATGTTTGTCCTTTACCTTAACATGGGAGATTGTAAGATTTAAAACCACTCGGTGTCTTCTTCTTTTTAACCTGGATTTGTCTATTCAGTTGTCAAAATGGCGTCAAAGCAAGAAGAGTAGCGTATAAGAATTTTACACGAGCATAAGCAAAATCCAAATTATTCCCACGTCGAGTTGGAATAATCCCTTAATATTGCCAAATCAACTGTGGCGAATGTTATAAAAGTGTTTCGAGAAGGCTGCCAGGAAGCCGGGATCAGAAGGAAACCGAAACATGGAAGTCGCAGCGACCGGAAGAATAGTGACCAGTATTTCCGACCTTTCCATTAGAGATATCGGAAACAAATTGGGAAAGTCCCACAGTGCAACGAGCAAAGAAACGAGCTGGACTGTCAACATATAAGGTTACAGTGACACCAAATCGAATGAAAAGTAAAACACAACAGCCAAAGGAAGAACGCGTAAGTTATACACGAGTTTGTTGACCAAGTTTGATGGCGTCGTAATGGACGATGAAACATACATCAACGCTGATTTCAAGCAGCTCCCAGGTCATACTTGGTTTGGAAGGCACACCTGTGGGCTATATATTAAAAATTTCGTGACAACTGGCACTGTAAACCAAGATATGTATGTACAGGAATGCTTGCAAAAACGCTTATTGCCTTTATTGAAGAAACATAGCTGTTACGTGCTGTTTAGGCCAGACCTCGCTTCTTGCCACTACGGAAAAATTGCTCAGAAATGGCATACCGCCATTTCCGGTTTACCGGTAGTGTACAAATCGTATCCATGGAGAAAAACCTTTCAAACTCGCTAGAACTGCGACCAATTAAAAATATTGGCCAATATTAAATAGCAGCCTCAAAAAAATTCAAAAACAGTTGGATGTGAAAATCAGTTCAAAGCAAATTGGCGTTTAGCATCAAATAAGGTGGATATAACAGCGGTACAAAACTTGATGGAAGGTGTGAAACGTTAAGCCCGACAGTTCACATTTGGAAAATCGGAAGCCTAATCAAATAGTTTTGCTGTGTTTTGTAGACGATGAACTTTATATATTAAACTTATCCAAGTGCACACAGAAAAAAATAATTAATTTTTACAAGCACGTAAAATTTCCCCTCGTGTAATTCCAAGCCAAATGAGCGTAAACAACGATATTGTTTGCAATCTTTCATACAACAGGTTCGATTCAGGCGTTATCTGGCTTGTTTTTACATGAAATATCCCATTATTTTCTGTCAAATCTAGCATTCCCTTTATGTGCATTAGATAACGCAGAAAATTCTGTGTTTCTTTTTATCAGTGCACATAATCAAGGAACTGGCAACTTTGCCAAACGTGAACCTTTAGAAATTAATTTGCTCGGGAAATATTATTAAAATTGTTGCTTACAGATGCTCTAAAAAATATGAAATCTCAGTTTCAAGCAATTACTAAGTGATGAAGAAAAGTTATACATTGAAAATCAAAGTTCTCACTAGTTGTAAGCCGGTGAAAAAGTGAAAAACGTTCAACTTTGTGTATACCATGAAAATGGCGTTGGAGTGAGTGTCAGTGTATGCGTTGTAACGCTTGACCGAAGGAAAGCAGATTGAATCTGATTATCGGCATAAGTTTAGCAGTAATGATGATGTCATGGACCGCAAGAATAAATACGAGAACACAAGGAGAGTAGTTGATATTGCACATATAAGTATAACATATTTTAAATAACTTCATGCTTTGGTGTTCTGATGGCATAATTTTGCAGTAGTGGGAAACATGAAATGCAAAAAAAAGAGATGCAACGTATCGCTTTCTGCATTGTAGGTTACTCTATGAGAACTTATTTCCGCGTGACATGAAATATTTCAAAACAAACTTTGATGGCTTTGTGCCGTTTGCGTCGCTTTCTAAGGCGCTACGGCACGGCGGGTTATTTTCCCTGTTTCCGTCTCGTTCCTATGCACATATATTAATACAATCTACACTCCCGCTTCATTTTACTCAGTTTTTGAGTGCAGTTGTGTGCTGTCTCTTTTTCTCTCGCGGAGGTGTTGCACAGTTTTCGTTAGAAAGTGGATCAGCTCAATTTACGAGTAGATCCAATGTTTACGAAGGTTGGGTAGCATTTCCGTGGGAGGGAAGGGGAATACAGTTGTGCTTGGGGATTGAGTGGAATGATGCGGGAGTGTGGACTGGACTGCACTCCCGCGTCACTTCACTCAGTTATTGAGAGCAGTTGTGTGCTGTCTCTTTTTCTCACGGAGATGTTGCTCAGTTTTCGTTGGGGAGTGGATCAACTTAATTTTTGAGTAGATCCACTTTTTGCGAGGGTTGAGTGGCATTTCCGTGGGAGAGGGGGATGCAGTTGTGCTCAGAGATTGAGTGGAGTGGCGCGGGAGTGTAGAACAGATTTCACGCTAGGCCTTACAATGTTCGGGAGGGGCCTTTTTGCGTTAGAGTGAAAGGCCAGCTAGCATACTCGACTGTTGCACACCAAAGCGCTGCAACATGGTGAAGCTGGTGGGTGTAGCCTGGACAATGTTGCCAGTTTGGCTTTGGCGAAGTTAGGGAATGCAACGGTAGGTCGTATACTTGAGGGTCACAAGGTATATTTTTCATGAAATTGTAATTTCAGCACGTTTTGGGATCAGCTTGCATTCCAAAACCATTTATCTAAAAAGCATAGGTCAACATCACGTTTGCATTAATATTATACTTCTGTTTAAATGTTTTTGCTTAGTGGTGTTGTGTTTAGATGTTCCATCAAACCCTACTCTCTAACGCCCAAGTTGCGGTCTTAGAAGAGTGAATACAGTCGATTCTCTTCCGAAATGTGAGTGTCGGTAGTATTTCCACATTTTTTGGTTTTTTGTGCTTCGCCCAGCACCCGGAAGAAGAGTTACATCAGCTTAGTTTTGCTTATTAGCGGTAGTATTGTGACATCCGGACATACATTATTAAGTTTGAGTATTTGTCCGCTTTGTCGCGAGTGAATCGATAATTATTTGCAGTTTTGAAGTTCGTTGTAGAGTCGCCTCATAGCGGGGATTTGATATTAAGGAGTGTATCGAAAAGTAGTTATAAACTTCCAAATAATAAAATAGGCATGAAAACATGGTTAAAATTAACATACTATTTCAGTTTATTATAGCTTAACATGTTTACAAAAGATCCAAACGGAAAAACTAGTCATCATGTTCATTTCTGTAGAATGCCCGTACCTTTGATTTGACACCTGCCATCAAATTCTGCACAGTGACCTTTGTGCACTTCCTGGATGCCGCTGCCCAATTTTTCTTAAAATCGGTCATGTTTTGGGACACTGTACCATCCTTCTTAAATATACGCTTGACTATTGCCCAATAGCGTTCGATCGGTCGCAACTGGGGACAGTTTGGTGGGTTGATGTCTTTTTCTACAAACTTGATGTTATTCTCCGTCAGCCACTGTAGAGTGGATTTGGCGTAATGTGCCGATGCCAAATCTGGCCAGAAAAGAGGAGGGGACTGGTGCTTTCTATACAATGGTAGCAACCTGTTCTTCAAACATTCCTTTTGATAAATCTCAGCATTTATAGTTCCTTTTGTATAGAAAATTGAAGAACGCAAGCCACATGTGCAAATAGCTTGCCAAATGAGCACCTTCTGACCGAATTTCTCCATCGCAACATTCGTATCTGCGGTTGGCACACGTTCCCCAACAGATTTAGTATAAAACTGCGGCCCCGGTAGCGTTCTTGAATCTTCTTTAACGTATGTTTCGTCATCCATCAAAATGCACTGGTCGACATTGTCCAAAATGCAGCTGTACAGCTTTCGAGCCCTGGTTTTGGCACGAGACTTTTGTTCCGGAGTTTGTTTGGGCACTTTCTGCTTTTTGTACGTCTTCAAGTCATTCCTGCGCTTGATTCGTTGAATCATTCCGATGCTGGTCCTGAACTTCTTGGCTAGATCGCGAGTAGAGGCAGATTTGTTCCGTTGAATATAATCCACAACTTTTTGGTCCAAATCGGGGTTGCTGGAGCCGGGTTTCCGGCCACTTCTTGGTAAATCCTTGAGGGAGCACTCCTTACCAAACTTTTCGATGATGCGTTTTACACTTGCCGGGTGAACATTTACTCTTTTCGCAATCTGGTTGTAAGTAACACCCTTTTCGGTGCACCAAGTGTGCAGAATTTTCTTTTTAGTCTCAAATTCAATTCGCGACATTTTGAATACAACTTTATCAACGGAAATGAATGAACCGAATAATCATTTTTGACATGTAAACAAAGCAAATGGCGCTTACACGCTAAAAATATATACAGTAGTTTATGCGTAATAACGCATCGAATGTTTATAACTACTTTTCGATACACTCCTTAATATCAAATGCTAATTGGCAGTGTGGAGTAAAAAAAAGAAGACTAGTGCATGTAGAAAACGGCAATTTGCTTGCCAGAAGCAGCAATCCAAATAATTTCAGATGCGTTCACCACGTAGTTGTGTAGGTTGCATATCTAACGGGCGGTTTGGCAACGTCAATTTTTGCGCTTATTTTGTCAGGAGTGCATGAAGCTGTATTCGAACCAACGTCGAGAATTTTCGTGTTTACGAATGAACAAGCGAGTGTTATTAAGAAGCAGCCATGGGTGAGATGTATCTGACTATAACTATATAACAATAACCTTATTCTCCAAATATTCTTCCAAATCTGGAAGTGTGTTGCAGTGCCCTTATCCAAATAATATCGGTAATGTTTGCATGCGGGGCTTGTTGTAGGTGAGAGTAACCTCGGAATGGGCGTGACAGACATTCTGAAATGGGTTGCTGGATCTGCAGTAGAGCTATTACTTTCTAGCTCTCGGATTGAAGCTGCTTCCAGTGATCACTTGAGGGATTGTTGTTAACAAATTTCTTCCATAATACCATTGCCGGCAAGTGAGTGTTAGATTGGACACACACACACTTAGAAATTTTATTGCAGTGTTCGGTGGGTTTTTATGCCGGACTTTCGACGGCTGAACGTTTGATTGTCGGATATAAGTTACGTCGCGTTAAAAATATTCTCGTCTTTCCTGTTCCGTTTACTTTAGGTCTCGTTTGCACGTCACGAATTATACACAAATTCACTAAACTTGATTTCAGCTTTAATTTTTATTTTTTTATTTTTCTTTTTAAGCTTGCCATTCTTAAACTAATAGTTTATTTCGTGACATTTTTATAGTCCAGTACTGTGAACCACGCACACTTGTGCCTGACCCCAATAGCATTCATATTTTCTGTTGGTTTAAACCGGAATCAAAATTTTAAATAATTATACTATACATCTCCGGTCAACTGGATGTCTGGAGAATAAACCGGAAACAACGTCTAAAATCTTATGGTTATCGAAATGATAACCCTACCTATATAAAGCATTCCGTTAACCAAAACGAACCATGCTGTCAATCCTACCCCATATATCCAACAACCCAGTGAGTTCTCGTGAAAGTGCAGAGGTGTTCTCGGCTTCCATCAAAGCGAGTATCACGTCAACATACTCCTACCCTATCCTTATTTGACCTGCATGGATGCGACCGGCGCTGGTATTGCTTATTTAATTCTAGATCGCCAGTTTTTACACATTGAGGATGACTGTTAGTCCCAAACATCATCTGTTGGTTCCTTGTGTAATAAAAGCCGATCTGGCAATAACAGAGTACCAACCGCAAGCAGTCAATCATGTTCATGCTCAAACTTATCAAAGTGCACATAATTGGTTTGACCAATTTTTGATCGTTCCACCCTTTAGATACAAACTTCATCATTATCACTTTACAGATAAACGATTACATTTAAAAAACGTTTAAATGTAAATAGAGTTTGCATCCCAGGTTTTTGCAAGCAATTTTTTTGGATCTTTTAGCTCAGATGAAATTGTTGCACTGGTCATATAGATCATTCTATATGACAGCGAAAAAATAGCGTTCACCAACGAAACATAAATTTTAAACTTTATATCCCAGTACCTGATAGGAACCTAGTCCTGAATTTTAATTTCACTAATTGCCCAGGTATTAGACCCGAACAGAATTGCATGTTGCGTTTTCCCGCATTCGCTCATTTGATTATAGCTTTCCGAGCGCTGCCACAGTGCCGACCGTTCCGAGCATTATAAGCCAGTTCAAATAGAGTACCAGTTGCAATTCCACGAGCAAACCGGCATGGCGCCCACCAAGCTGGAGAGATTTTAATTTTCTGAAAACTTAATCACGCCACACGTTGGCTAAACTCGCTCCTACTGGGGTTACCCGAACATCAAATGGCGACGAACCGGCCAGCCTCGGTGGCGACTAAGCAATTTAATTGGCAAGCTTGAGTCGGATGAAAAAGGTGAAATCATCGCCATTCTCGCTGGAATAATTTCATCGCAAGTGTCCGGCGGTGCAATATAAGCGTTTGACCGTGTTTCAAAAATTTATCACTCTTCCACGTGCTAAGTACCAACGTAGTAGAGCAGTGCAAAATGATTCACCATCCTCCTACATAAGCAATTAATGGCAACGCCTTCTCCCTCATCCGGCCCAAAACAAGAGCAAAAAGTAGGCGGACACAAAAAGCGTCGGTAGCTATGATGCTTTATGTGCGGTGAAAAAGAGGCCCACGCACAGGAGAGACGCGGAAAGGACGAACGAGCAAGGATCTCCTATTTGATTAGTCCTGTACATAGCGAATGCGTGCCATTTCGCACGTCACATAAAATTCCAACCGCACCATCCGACATCAATTCGTCTTGGAATCTACCGTGTGGAGGCAGACGCGAGAGTTAAAAGCATTTCTATCGTTTGTACAAGCATCACCTCTCAGGAATACATAAAATTGTACATTTGCTGTGTGCGTCTGCCGGTTCTGTAACTTCCGTAGCTGGGGATGATCACATGTTTCGCAAATGATTGAACGTCAGGAAATACTCCAACAATACCTTTTGAATTTGCATACACCTTTGACGATGTAGAAACCGCTTCTTCATATGCAATAATACGAGATTAGCAACTAATTTTTAAATGAGGATTCCTATTACCATTGTGAGACTCATAGCGAAACTTTCTTAAGATTGAAAAGCCAACATAGCAATTCATTTTTTGCGTTATTCTAGTACACAGAAAATAATAATGAATTTTAACAGGTGCGTAAAATTTACCCTCGTTTAATTTCAATCCAAAGCAAGCGTAAACCACTTAATTGTGTCCAATCTATCACACGGCATGCAATATTGTTTACAATCATCCATATAACCGACCTGATTCCAGCGATATCCGGCTTAGATTTCATGAAAAATCCGACCAATTAATCGATTTATTTATTTGACAACATCATCGATTCAAAAGTTGCAAAGACTGGTTAAGCAACACTCTTAATCCTTAATTTAAAAACTCCTTTGCTAACATTAAAATCGAAACAGTGACACACTTCATTGAATCGTCTAAAGACTGTATTCGATGAAATTTGGACACACAAAATAGGTCACCAAAAATTTCCTTGAGCCCGATTCTTTTCAAACTTTCTGGAAATAAAGGACTACTAAATGGTTATGTTTTGACATCATTGGTTTATTGAACCTCTTCTGCCAACCCAAATGCCCGCACCTATGCCTTGACCCCTTTCATCAAATTTTGGGCGATGATAGGACCGACTTGCTTACTTACTTGTCACACTTTCTTTAGTTCAAGTTCATTTTCTATCAGTTTTGGAGTTTTAACGAGCTTTGTCTTCATGATTGCCCAAAATTTTTCAATTGAGACCGAAGTTCCGGAGTATTTGGAGGGTTGACGTCTTTTGGTACAAAAACTACATTATTATCTTTGTACCAGTCTAAGACGGGCCGGGCGTAGTGGCAAGATGCCAAATCCGGCCAAAACAGTGTCGGGCCATCGTGAGATCTCAAAAAGGGCAGAAGTCGTTTTTTGAGGCATTCGTCCTTGAAGATTTGTCCGTTGACGGTCTCAGAGGTGATGAAGGGCTGACTCATTTTGCCACATCCGCAGATCGCTTGCCAGACAAGGAATTTTTTGGTGAATTTCGACAGTTTCTTCTTCCGTACACTCTCCGGAATGGCCAACTTAGAGGTGGCGACGTAGTGTTCCTGTCCTGGCATTTGTTTGGTGTCGGCTTTAATGTAGGTCTCATTGTCCATCACAATCCAGAACGGTTTTGTGAGCCACTCCCTGTACAGTTTTCTTGCACGAATTTTGGCCACCGAGTTCTGTTTATCGCTCCGGTTCGGTGCCTTCTGGAACTTGTACACATGTAATCCAGAACTTTTCATTGTTTTCTGCACAAAACAAACTGAAACTTTCGCATTTTTCGCAACATCCAAAAACGAAATGTTGGAATAACGCTTAAATTGGTTCAATGCCATCTTGGGCTTCTCCGGATTTGATGTGCCACGTATTTTGCCACTACCATTTTTCCGCTTGGTTGTCTTACGGTCCTTGAACGTTTTGATCACATGAGATACGGTTGAATGTGCGATTCCGAGCTGTTTTCCGATCCATCGATGCGAAGCGTTTGGGTTTTCGAAGTGAGTGCCCAAAATTTGTTGGCGCACTATTTCTTCATTCGAAGCCATCACTGAAATCACTCGACCGATTTTAACGAAACTCATTACACAATTGACACAACACAATGAAATACATTCAGTTAAAATTTCAATAAATTATACCCACACGCTAAAAAGTTACGAGCAATTGCGTGTGTCCAAATTTCATCGAATACGGTCTTTACAACATTAATCCAGTAGGTTGTTCAGGCCGTAATTTGTTCGATGGCTGGAGATCCGCAGCAGTAGCCGATTTCGGAGCTGACGAGTAGGTACATATAACCTCACATTTTCGAGAAAGCTGCTGCAATCGATGTTGCACTTAAACACATCAAAATGAACAACCTTTGCAGCATCACTTGACGGCTCACCAGCGGTTGTAAATCGAGAAGTGCGCATCGATTTTTGTATAGCGGTAGGTTCACTGGGTCGTTTCATGGCAGTCCGCTTAGAGCATACCTAATGAAGCGCTTCTGGACTCTCCAAATACGAGCTATACGGACGACATGATACAGAGCCCAAACCTGCACTCCATATTCAAGTACACTGCGAACTAAAGCGCAGAACAGGGCCATTAGTGTATGTACGTCATTGAAAAGGGGCTGTGTAAATACTTGAACCCTGACTGCCTCCATTTCGGGACACAACCAGGTAAGGTCAGGCCTTGTCGGGCCAAGAACTCCCGGCAAAATTGCTCAGAAACCGGGGCCTCCTCGAACTGGGTCTCAGAGTTGGCCTGCTTCTAGGTAATCGGAGGGGCTATGCGGACTACAGTACACTTATACTGGACTATGGGTTTTCTAACTATGGAAATTATTAATTGGACAAGTAAATTGGAGGAATAATGGGAAACTTATTATAATGGAAAAACGATAAAATCTGTTGTGTGGCGGGTTAATTGGGTTATTCTAGTGGGTGGTATGGATGTCGTTGGGTACGTACCGTTGCTGCCGTTTGACGAGCGATGACCTCGTAGAACTCGAAAATGTCGATGGCGTCTTCTTATCAACACGAACAATGATGGTAAGACTCTGTGCGGCTTCAAACCAGCAATGGTGGACACTGGCGTATAGGGGTTGGTTGGCGTCTTTCTTCTTAGTCTCTATCGGCGGACCACGACAAGACAGTCCTTGGCCGCGCCAAGAAGGGAATTACTTTCCTTTATGGTTATGGTCCTCAGACCAGAAAGTGAACTTAGTGCTCTTTACGTTTAGGCGTTGTAGTCTTGCAGGGAAGTTCATCTAGGTCGAGTCGTGTTCTGTGCCTTCCGCAATATCGGCGAAGGCCGTTCAGAGTGGAACTGTCCCGAAAACTGTAGAACAGTACAATAAAAGGTCCTGAATCTGGGATTACAAGCTTCACACGTACGTGAAATTAAAAATAAGCAATGGTGACCAATCTAGTTTCTAGTCATCCCCAAATCCTTTATTTTCCTTCTAATTTCTCCTTTCCGCTTCCAGTCCACTACTTACTAACAAAGTTTTTTTTTTCTTATTCAAATTTCCCTTGCTAGCTAATACAATTCTTTTTCTTATTCCCATTTCCCTTCTTCCCTACTTCAGAGGCTTGTGGGAAGCAGCCATTCGTTCAACGAAGTAGCATCTGCTGAGAGTAATAGGCGAAACACCAGTAAGCCCCGAAGACTTCAGCACACTACTTGCTAAGGTCGAAGCCTGCCTCAACTACCGACCCCTCGACCCCGCTGTCCGATGTCCCCAATGACCTAGAGCCACTGACACCCGCGCATTTTCTAGTCGGTTCATCTCAGCAGTCGATCTCTGAACCTGACTTAGGAGAGCTTCTTATTAACCGGTTGAATGTCTTTCAATTCACGCAAAGAAGGTTGCAAGATTTCTGGTAGAGATGGCGTAGGGAATATCTCTGCCAACTACAGGCTAGGACCAAACGGTGGAATCCAGCTGTTCAAATCGAAGTGGGAAGGTTGGTCCTCATCAAGGATGAAAATATCGCACCTACGCGATGGAAAATGGGAAGAGTTGTAGCAGTACACCCAGGCGAGGTTAACATGATAAGAGTAGTGACTTTGAAAACTGCCACAGGAGAAATTAAACGTCCTGTGGAGATAATTTGCCTTTTACCACAGCCAACCAACCGGGATGAAGAAGAACCCGATTCAACCTTATAAAAACCGCCTTCCATATCCTTCCCAAACTTCCCATCCTGTCGAAGAGGATTTTTATTTTCGTTTCAGAAATTCTTTCTGGGTGGGTGAGGATGTACGATGACGAACACTCCAGAGCACTGCAACCCTGGCAGTCTAAATCCGTCTAGGCAACAGCTGATCGCCAGACAACAAAGGCTGTCGATCTGGAGCGAAACCCATGGCAATGGCTATTGTCTTCGTTCCAACCTTTGCTATTGAGCGCTGCTGCAACCTTCAACAACATCACCAAGGCAGCAGATGAGAGCAGCGTATGTAGCCGATGGTCGGTTTTCGTCGAGAGAATCACAGGTGGACTACCGATCTTGCCTTTCGTGAATTCGAGAGGGAGATTTGAGTGACTACGAGTCATGTCATGACCAGAGATTAGCCAGTAATTCGTTTCCCAGTTAGTTGGTTTCGGTTACCGTAGAGGACGGATGGAAGAATTTTAATTTGTTAGTTTTTAAGTAGTTTGTTTTATTAAAGCTTATACGGCTATAAAGGTAGTGTTTGTTATCAGTAAATTTTATGTTATGTGTAATTGAGTGTCACCGGAAAACCCCAGGAATCCACGGTCACCACGGCGCTGGGTCAATCCAATTCCCCCACCGCTACCAGCAGATACACCGGCGATATCTGACAACCCGATTCCCATCAGTGTTGGAGTCGGCACGGGCGCTCCACTGCCACAATTTCGAAGTAGGTAAGCCGACTACACAACAAACCCATTAACCTATAAGAAACCTAATAGTTCTAAAAACATTACACATGCACAACAACAACAAATCTAAAAGATTGTAACAACGGTTACAGTGTTCCGGCGTAGAAAACCTAGTATCGCATTGGCTTTCGCAGTTATCACTGAAATGTGTTCGTTAAAGCGTAGTATACTATCAAGTATCACGCGAAGGTCTTTGATCGATGTGACATTTCCACATGGCAAACTATACAGCCCGTAATCAAAAGATTCAGAAGTGTGACATCATTGCCTTAAATTTTACTGCATTCAACTGCCTTCCGTTCATTTCGCATCAAGTTAAAACACGTTCAATATCAGCTTGTAATGCACCACAATCCACAATCGACTCAATCATGCGAAACAGCATTAAGTCATCTGCATAGAGCAGTTTCCCAGACTTGAGTCTGTTGCACATTTCGTTGATGAACAGGACGAATATCAGGGGACCAAGATGCCTGCAATGCGGGACGTCGGAAGGACTATCAAATACTTTCAACTTAGCATGTAAACTTCGACGCGCAGACATATATGATTTCAGCCACTGAAAGATCCAAGAAGATAGTCCCAGGCGGTTCAATTTCAATGGCCAATTAGTAAGGCACCTTGGCAGAGATTGGCATCACTGGATTTGTTTACACAACCTTTGTCTTGGGGCTCATGTATATTTTTGCTTTTTCAAGTGCATAACGAATCAGTAAATCGAAAGTGAGTGAAAAACTTATAGTTGAAGCAATACCGGTGACAAAAGTTAAGTGTATCAGGTAAAATCTAGTGTTAAAAGGTATTTATCCTTTATTAACTGTGTGCCATATAGAAAAGTGAAAAAGAAAAGAAAATAAAACGCGGCAAGTAAGAGAAGGCATTAAAAGCTTGAATAAACTTTTATTCAACTTGGTTTGAATAAGACCTCATTGCAAACTTGGATGCAAGTTTGGCTTGCGAACTTGCATGAGGAGCTTTCGAACTTACATGGGAAGCTTTCAAACTTGCTTAAAAGCTAGCGCATAAATATTGTTGCGTGAAAGTAATATAATACCAGTGATGCTAGTTTCACTGAAACCGAAGTGAAATCGAAACTAATAACCGCAAATATAAAACTATTTTCAAAATTTAAAAAAAAAATTGAAAATCATAAAAAAAAAGAAAAAGGAAAATTTAGGATGAGTTTGCTTTTATTTAAATCGAGGTCAATCGGCAAAAATGGTAAAGAGTGGAATAATCATTAACGATTATCCAAAACTCAAAATATTGACAGTGCAGCTCGATGCTCTGCAAGAAGCTCCTCTACAAAAAGTAGAGGAGCAAAGACATGACGTAAAATCTAAGTTTACAAAATGTAGCTACAGGCAAGGTGATTTGTCTCTTGAATGCAAGGTTCAAATTACAGCAAACTGGCTAAAAGGTGTAACTGAGTATTTTACTCCATACGTAAATGCCGAGCTTATTGCTCTGACCATTAAAAACATCGATGGGTCTATCGCTCCCCGCACAAGCAAGAAAGAGCGTGCCACCCTTAGAAATGAAACCAACTAAGTTCCTGCAGGTGAACCTCCATCATGCAAAAGGAGCATCTGCTGTCATGAGTCGGAGGTTTAGAAAAGAGGGGCTGGGCGTGTTACTAATTCAAGAGCCATGGACTAATAAAGGAAAAATACTGGGTATTCAAACACAGGACTGTAAGTTGTTCTATGATGAAAATCAGAGTACGCCAAGAACTGCTGTTTTGGTTGATAAAACACTGAATTGCTATCCCATTACAGAATTCTTCAAACGGGACATTGTTGCGGTCATGGTTGAGCTGCCTACCACCAGAGGAAAAACTGAGGTCATAGTGGCTTCAGCCTATTTTCCAGGTGATGCTCCTGAGGTGCCTCCTCCTGAGATCGACTCATTTGTCAAGTACTGCAGAGAAAATAATAAGTCATTCATAATTGGCTGTGATGCCAACGCACATCATACCGTGTGGGGTAGTACGGATATCAACAGTCGAGGGGAGTGCTTATTGGAATATCTCTCTTCAAACAATATAGACATATGCAATAAGGGAAACGAACCTACCTTTTCAAATGCTATCAGACAAGAAGTCTTGGATTTGACATTGTGCAATAGTGCAATTTATGAACGTATTTCAAAGTGGGAAGTCTCTGAGGAAACTTCATTGTCGGATCATAGACACATTGTGTTCGAATGGAGTGGTGGAAATAGGTCAACTTCTACATTTCGAAATCCGAGGAAAACAAACTGGGATCAATATGCACAACATTTGAACTCGGAGTTATTTACAGAAGGTGGAAAGATTGATTCAGTTCAGAAATTGGAATCATTTTCCCAAAAGGTAAATGACACGATTTTAAATTCTTTCCATATTAGTTGTCCTATCAAAGAATCATCCTCTAACAGGGATGTTCCGTGGTGGAACTCTAAGTTGGAACGTCTGCGTAAAACATCTCGTAGGTTGTTTAATAAAGCGAAAAGAACCTCAGATTGGACTCCCTATAGGAATGCCCTTACTGAGTACAATAAAGAAATTAGAAAATCTAAACGAAGATCCTGGGTTCTAACGTGTGAAAACATAAGCAATAGTCCAGAAGTCGCAAGACTTCAGAGGGCTCTTGCAAAGGATCATACGATTGAACATGGGAATCTGAAAAATGAGGATGGAGTTTTTACAAAAACTCCTAGTGAAACGTTAAAGCTGATTATGGAAACACATTTTCCTGGATCAGTTTTGTGTGTAGATCCAATCAGAGATGGATCACTTGAAGGTGAAAAAGTTCTACAAGGACATCTCAAAAGTCTGTTAGAGCGAAAATTGCTGCAAATGACTTGGCTGACAAAATATTTAAGAAAGCCAGGGTAGAAAATGCGTTGAGATCTTTTCAGCCTTACAAATCTGCAGGAACGGACGGGATATTTCCAGCATTACTTCAAAATGGCGAAGCAGTGTTGATCTCGCCATTAATTGAGATTTTTAAGGCAAGTTTAAGACTCAACCATATTCCAACTTCATGGACACAAGTAAGAGTTATCTTCATACCTAAAGTAGGAAAGCGAGACAAGGCGCATCCTAAATCATACAGACCCATTAGTCTTTCATCAGTCCTATTAAAGACTATGGAAAAAGTTTTGAATGATTATATCAATTCAAATTACATGAACAAGCATCCACTATCTGAGTTCCAGTTTGCTTACCAGTCTGGTAAGTCAACAGTTACGGCACTGCATAGTGTGGTTTCAAAAGTAGAAAAAGCTCTATCGGTAAAAGAAATAGCACTTTGTTCTTTCTTAGATATTGAAGGAGCTTTCGACAACGCTTCCTATTCATCTATGGCTCGTGCCATGAAGAAAAGGAACTTTGACATGAACATAATTAACTGGGTTCATACCATGCTTGCAAAAAGAGAAATCACTTCAGAGCTGGGAAGTTCGTCTATTACAATACGGGCAACGAAAGGTTGTCCCCAAGGAGGAGTCCTCTCACCACTTATGTGGTCCTTAGTTGTAGACGAGCTTCTAAGAAGCTTAGAGGAAAAAGGTTTCGAGGTTGTAGGTTGACGATATAGTCATTATAGTGAGGGGAAAATTTGACAACATCATTTCAGAAAGAATGCAATGGGCCCTAGAATTTACCCAGTCTTGGTGTATCAAGGAGGGCCTTAGCATTAATCCAGCAAAAGTAGTAATTGTACCTTTCACTAGGAAAAGGAAGTTTAGTCTAAAAGCGTTCCAGCTAGGAGGATTAAAGATCCATCTTAGTGAACAGGTTAAATACTTAGGAGTGATACTGGATGCCAAACTGAACTGGAATGCTCACCTTGAGTGTGTGATCGGTAAGGCAACCAGTGCTTTCTGGATTTGCTCAAAAACATTTGGCAGAAAATGGGGTCTAAGACCAAAAATGATAATGTGGATTTATACATCCATAATACGTCCTAAAATATCGTATGCTTCTCTTGTGTGGTGGCCAAAAACAAAAGAGGCTACTGCACAGAAAAAGCTTGCAAAACTTCAACGGCTAGTATCCATTGCTATAACGGGAGCGATGCACAGCACTCCATCAAATGCGTTGAATGCAATGCTAAATCTGCTGCCTTTGCACGAATACGTGCAACTAGAAGCGGAAAAGAGTATGCTTAGACTTAAACGGTTGAAAACTTTCATGTCTGGTGATTTAGTCGGTCACCTGAGCATTTCACAAAGCTTTCAAAATGGGCCAGTGATGTACATGAATGGAGACTGGATGAAACCTGTGGAAAACCATGACATTCCTTACAACATATGTGAAACGTCACGAATAGATTGGGAAGTTGGAGGTCCCACTGTTCGTCATGGCTCCATAAAATTCTTCACAGATGGCTCAAAAATTGGAACAAAAACGGGAGCAGGAATCTTCGGCCCTGGGGTAGAAATCTCAGTGGCGATGGGAAACTATCCAACGGTTTTCCAAGCGGAGATCTTTGCTATAATAAAATGTGTTAACGTTTGTTTGAAGAGAAAATATAGATATGCAAATATTTGTATTTTTACAGACAGCCAAGCGGCACTCAAAGCGTTAAGTAATTATAAATGTACATCCAAACTTGTCTGGGAATGCATTCTTTCATTGCGAAAGGTGTGCCAAGAGAACTCGGTAAATTTATTCTGGGTTCCGGGACACTGTGGCATTGAAGGCAATGAAAGGGCAGACGAGCTTGCTAAACAAGGTTCAAATGCACAGTTTATTGGCCCAGAACCATTCTGCGGTATATCATACTGTGCCATAAAAATGGAATTAAAATCTTGGGAAGAGCAAGGGTGATGACCAATTGGTTGGTCACCACAAAGTGTTCTCAAGCGAAAAGGTTTATAATTCCAAATGTTGCAATTAGTAAAAAGCTTCTGGAGCTCAATAAGAGAGTTCTTTGTACCTATACTGGCCTAGTAACCGGACATTGCCCGAGTAGATATCATTTGAAAAACATTGGCCAGGTTCAGAATGATATCTGTCGTTTCTGTAACATGGAACGTGAAACCTCGGAACATCTGCTTTGCAGTTGTGATGCTGTGTACAAGAGCAGACTTAAATTTCTGTACAGTGGCTATATGCAACCTGAAGAAATTTGGACTGCAATTCCTGGGAAGGTGGTGGGTTTTATAAACTCAATTTTGCCTGACTGGGAGACGCGTCTTAGGCTGGTCACTTGACAAATGGTGATCTAGCTTTAAGATGCGAATTAGTATAGTAAACAGGGGTATATCACAAAAGTTCAACTCAGTGGAAGCTGTGATTCTACGCCCCAACAAAAAAAAAAAAAAAAAAAAAAAAAAAAAAAAAAAGGCACCTTGTAAAACGCTTTTGAGAAGTCAACGTAGGTTCCGTCAACCTGGCACCGCTTCTCCAGCCCATTGATTACAGTGTGGGTGTAGTTCATGAGGTTCGACGTGGTTGACCGCTTTTTTACGAAACCGTGTTGATGCCCATATCTTGCAGGCTGCATGGCAAGTTACAGCAAGTCGTACAATAGAATCTCAAAAACTTTCGCTAGGCAGTTGATAATAGATATCGATCAGTAGTTCTCCACGCAATGTGTGTTTCCAGCCATGTGGATTGGAATAATTGATACCAGCTTCCAAGCATCCGGAAGTACTCGTTTGATCAAGGATCGTATGAAAATCGCTGCGACGGGAACAGACAGCACCTGGGAGGAATGTTTGACAAAGACTGGCGGAATGAGATCGTGATCAGGACTTTGCAGAATATCGTCATCATTGAAAGTGGCCTGAGGAAGTCGAAGGTTAAATGATGGACGACTTTCCAAGTATTGCTACGACATCGGAGGTGGGTTGTCGTCGTGTATGGAACGGAAGAACTCGACAAATAGATTTACAGCTGTGACCGACGAGCAAGAGCTGTGAGACTTGTATGAAACATCAACTGGAACAGAACTCTTCCCAAGTAACAATTTCAGTTCTATTCCAGCCGTATAGCACTCCTCCCGGCTTTGTTGACGAAACTACATTCAAAACTGTTCTGTCCACCAACACCTCCTCTATGCATCTTTAAAGCCGAAATGTGTACAAAGTGGCTCTATAGACGGTTGTGAAAACAAATTAATAAAACCTTTCCAAGACCATAAGGATTTTGAAAATGTTCTAGTGAAAGATGTTATGACCTCTTGAGAACCATCATAAGACCTATTGGCCACCATAAAAACCAGTATAGGACCGAATGGCCACAGCTGTCAAACTTCACGGCAATATTGAGGTTGTTTTTTCTGCTTTGTTCGATTCTCTGCTCTTCTGATTCATTCAACAGTAAATAATGGCTAAGAAAAAAGCCCAAGTGTTGCGGGAAATTATGTTTGAAAGCAAAATATATAAAACAAACTGAGTTTTTTTTATAGCATTTAATGCTCCAAATCATATGCGCATTTAATTTTGTGGTGAATATTGGCACGATAAGAGCTGAAAAATAATGCGCCTCGGAAATTATGCGTGTTTACAACAACAAAAACAAAATTAAAAGAAATATATTCGATAAATTTATCAAGAAACTTCTGAAATTGATGGAATTCAATAAGGTTATCTAAACGAATACCGAAGTTTGTCTCAGATCTACAGTTCAATTGTGTTACATTTAAAATTTGGTGTATTTATTTTTCCACATTTCAATTATTTCATATATTTCAATATGGCGAATGCAAGAAATCACAGTTTTGCCGAAAAGCCAATTTATCTTAGCAATGGCTACTATAAAACTATCTGTAGCTTTTTAGCTTTCCTCAATGCCACTTAGCCGTTTAATGCATTTACTGGAGGCAAACTGGTTTTAAACTGCTTTCTCAACTGATCATAATAAGATAATATGAATGAGTCCTAAAACGGCATTTCAAAACAGCATTTTATGAGTTTATAAAGTCAAAATAAAAACTTTGATAGGAGTAAAAGGAATTTTAGACGTCAAGGTTTTAAGATCGCTGTAAAGAAGCTGTGTAGGTTCTTATAAACCTGACTAAAATTTGAAACCTATTGGCATCTCTTGCTGCCATAATAAAACCGAATTGATTTCTAGTGGCTTTCATAAAACTTTAGTAAAACATAATAAAGCTGGATGGTTTTGGCAATGTTACTTGGGTTTCGATTGTTGATGTAGGTCCAGAAAGAAGAAGGATATTGTCGGAAATTTGCTTGGATACTGTCGACATACTCACGGAAACAAATCTGTTGCAAATGAGTGTACTCCTCTTCAGCAAGCTTCAACTTTCTCGTGCTCGTAGAATTCCTGTTGCTGAAGAACCATTTCCTGATCTTTCATAAGCGGTTACGACAATCTCGGAGTCGTGGTGTCCACCAAAGTTGACTAAACTGTCTAGAAGGCCTACGATGTTTTCCAGGAATAGTATCCCGGATGATTTGATGGATAGTTTTATAGAAACTGGTAACGAAGGCATCGGTAGAAGCGTTGTTCAGTAGTTGGTTCCAATCCTGAGAGGCGGTTATTGCATTTATGGCGTGGTAATCAAAGCGACTTAAGTCCAGGTCAATACGCGGCGTAATGCCTGATAGAGAACCATCATCGCAAGAACGGGCTTCAACAGCTAAAACGAATGGCTTATGATGAGTGTCAATTTGTAGAAGACTCTGAACTTTTCGGAGGGCCTGTTGCTGCGGACTTGATCAGTAGTGCAGTTGGGGCCACCACGATACCCTTGAAATGAATATTTAACGGTGTAATCTTTTTTCATTTTTTGATGAATCATTTATTTGTACAGGCTCAATCGAACCAACATTACAGAGCCCAGTATACAAATTTATATAAATCATTTATCTTGAAACTAATGTTAGGGGGCCAAACATGTTCGAACGTCTGCATGCTGGATATCGCTTTCTTCATCAACATACGGAAACCTTTAATTGAAACATGGCCTAATTAAACATAACGCTCTAATGTATGTCTGTGTGTCATATTTGTTTTGTATTTTTCACCTTATGACTTACAGTTTCTTACATAAAGTTTTCGGGAGTAACATAACCCTATCATCGCTCAGCAACTGCTGAACGTGAGTATTTTCTCTGCACACGGCCAGCCGTTTAAACTCAGTTTTGAGTCGTTTTTGACTCACTTTCGTCAAAAGTGGAGTCACTCAAATTTGAGTAAATGTTACTGGCATTGACAAGTCGACAAATCAAAAACATCCATCTGATATGAGTCGATGTTATTGATTTGTCGACTTGCAAGTAACATTAACTCAAATTTGAGTGACTCCACTTTTGACAAAAGTGAGTCAAAAATGACTCAAAACTGAGTTGAAACGGTTGGCAGTATGGTGTGCAACAGCCGTGTCGGACTGACTCTCGGGAAGGATGTATGGGAACAGAGCCAGAATAGAAATTAAATGTTCTGTGTTCAGTGTTGCAGTAA
This sequence comes from Aedes japonicus, assembly GCA_034211315.2. NCBI lineage: Eukaryota > Metazoa > Arthropoda > Insecta > Diptera > Culicidae > Aedes > Aedes japonicus. The sequence continues at coordinate 139,311 of JASCZW010000300.1, forward strand.
AGCAGTTTGTAGTAAATGTAAGTATTGTAAATAAACTGTATGTTAGAATGTTGAATGTATTGAACGAATTTCTGCTGCGTAATAGGTGTACGAATGTGTGATGTGATGTATGGAAATGGTTGGATAGAACTCCACAAGAAACCCGTATGAATTAAATACAGTCCACTTATGGAGACGCTCAGTATTTTCCATTCTACAACTGGCATTGATTACCTATCAATTGATGTTGGTTAGGGTCAAGCAACCCAACATTATGGATTTCAAGCACCCTGAGCTGCTGGGTGGATATCTCGGTTCGGCTTGGTCACCAAGGTTCGGCTTGGTCACCAAGCAGGCAGCAAGGTTCGCCAAAGGATTCGAGTGGTACTGCAGCCACGAGTTTCCGAATTCTCTCGTAATTTGGGTCTTGGAGTTCTCTTAAACGTCACATTCAATCTCCCAACAACCACCATCAACAGAAGTACTTGGACTCTATTGAGTGGGATTCAATTGACTGATTCTAAATTCTTTGAATCAAACGCGGTGGCCCTTCGTGTTCGGTATTGAGCATTTCTTCGAGATTTTTAAACCGAAAGGAGAATTTCCTTGCGGAAGCATCTTCCTAGCCTAATGGGCCCGTCTTGGTTGTACTATCAGTGGGAGCATTTCGGCTCCAAATAGCACTCTGCACATCAGCTGCAACGTTACATCCTTAGCTGGATTGGATGAATAAATCTTCCGTTTCTGGTCCTGCGAGGAGGTTGAGCCAGGCAAGGAACCCTCGCTGGAGGAACACGATGCGAAGACATCTATGTCAGCACGGTTCAATGAGGTCTGAATGGTCGCTACAACGTCTCATTGTCGAAGGAAGAGGATGCCATCTCACGGGCGAGTTGTGGGACATACCGGCTCTCTTAGGAACGGAGCGCCGACTGGATAGGGATCCATCGCTCCTACAATACAATGTCTTTACGGAGGAGTACTTGAAGCTTGGCCTTAAGCGGGACGTAGAGTAGACTGATGTGGAACCGGTTAAATAGTGATACCTTCCACACCACCCTTCTTTCTTAGCGTTTCAAACTTATTGCTTTCGCAATAAGTTTATTTCTTGCTCTGAACTTAGTGTTCTAAATGCACTTCCACAGTTATTGATTAAGAGTTGTTGATGCCAGGTACCATTTTTGCATCAGTATGATTGTGTGGCATGTGCAATCATACCCTATGCCCAGGCAACGAGAAATTTTCCTTAACGAAAAAATCCTCGAGCAGACCTATGCTCGAACCCAGCCATTTCCAGCATGGTGTTGCTTTCTAGCCGCGCTTTTACCGACTGAGCTAAGGGAGAACCCATTCCACCCTGTAATCAAGGAATCAAGCACCACGACGAAGGTACGTGTGATGTATGACGCGTCGTGCAAGACTTCAAGTGGCGTATTACTCAAGGACGTGCTGATGACTGGGATAGTTCTTCAGGGAGAGCTTCGATCTAGAATCCTTCGTAGTCGTAGCACGAAGCAACGAGGAAAATCATGGTCGTATCGGATGTAGTGTAAATGTTCCGTCAAATTCTCGTCCATCTTCTTGAGCGCTATATAGAATGCATTCTATGGCTTTTTTAACCTACACTCAAATAAATCAACACGTTATTTCCACGTGAAATTTCACGTTACTTTTACCTGAACACTTAAACAGATCTTCTGCAGTAAAATCAGGTGAACATTACTTGCCAGTGAATTGTACGTGAAAAATCACAATATGGAGTTCCGTGGAAATCACGTAGCTCTTACGTGAATTCCACGTTTTTATTGCTGGATTTGGCAGTGGACGAAAATTACATGCGTTTTACGTGGAAACGACGTGACGATTTTTTTGAGTGTACGGACGTTGCCAAAATCTATGAGATAAACCGTTTCTGACCACCAGGACGCTCAAACAGCGCGCCTCCCAAGTAACACCAAAAACATCTTTTTAATCAGTAATTTTGAAATTTTGTTTTACAAGAGTATTCAGAATGAGCTTAAAAACATCTTTTGTCATATACAAGCTGATAGGAAGCGGTCGCAAAACATTAGCCTCTCATAAATCACTCATGTATTTTTCTGGAAAATATGACTTAATTTTCGACTCAAATATAATCAAAACAGCGCAATTAACCGATCTTTTAATAGGACGCATAAAAAGTTTTAAAGAGGCAGAGCATAACATGCTTTTGACATGACGATGTCTTATCTATGTTTGAAGTTATTAAAAAGTGAAACTAAATGCAGAAATTCATGATCACAACAATTCAATCCAACAAGTGTCAAACTAGCAAATGTACACACAAATCAAATTTGACAGTAATGTTTGTTATGAGTATGATGAATTTGTTTATGAATTCCCATTTCTTTTTATAATTTTTTTCTAAAATTTCTGAAGCCAAATGACATTTCACTAAGAAGGTGCTCTAATATGGTTATTATGATGTTATAATAATTAACTAATATAATTTACAATGGACCATCATGCGTATGTTATGAGCCTGCGCTCCAGATGTATTTTGGACTCAATTTCAACTTCACGACATAGCTATGGAGAAAATTACTGTTCCGGCTGGAACTATGATAACAACTTATTACTAGAAAATTTGGAATGCTGCGTATTTTTGTCATATTTTTATGTTTTAAAAATAATTTTAATCGGCAGTCTAGACCATGTGTCTAATTCACCATGGCAATTTTTGATGATTCCAACAGAGAGGCTACAAAATTTATTTCATGTTTCTTCCAGTCATTTAAGGTTAATCTATGCTTATGGTTATATTGTCCATCATCTGGCACTATCATATGCAATAAAAAAATATGTTTCGGAGCTGACCAATAGTACCCAACGATAAATAATGCTTCGCTGTTGAGCGGCAGTTATGGCATCACTGTTGCTTTTGAGAGAGCCCCTGTTTCCTCTCTTCTTTGTTAACAATGGATAAAGCGCACCGGTATTGTAACGTGAAGTCTCTTACATTTGTTTGTTTTTAAACGAAGTATCCCGTTTGTCGTCACAGTCGCTTTGTCTGACATTTCCGTGAGAGTAAATGAAATAAGAAATACACATTGTGAACCTAAAGATCAATGACAAACTAAAAGTGTGGTTGTGTACGTGTTGGACAGTGATTCGGGAGGTGGCCGGAATGGTCGTGATCTCAGTCCTACTTTTCGGAGAACACTCACTGCGGTTGCTATTGAGAAATCCAGGTAAAGCTTAAGTGAGGTTAAACATCGTAATATCTAAAACTGAAATTGATAATAACTTTCTAGCTATGTTTCAAACTGTATGGAATTGGTCAGTATCGTCGTAATCGTCGATTTTCTCACCTTTTTATCACAAATTACTTTGCTTAGCCAGCTTGAAAAACCATTTTGAAAGAGCGCCATCTACGACGTTTAACCTCACTTTTGTGTTAACTGGATTCTTCCATTGACCAGAAAAATAAATGACTTCACTTTAAAACTCAAATAGTTTTTGTTCGCGGCGATGGTCAGAAAAACCGAACTGCACAGTTTGGTGGATCGAGAACTAATAAATTTATTTTACAATGGATTTGATTTTAAGCCTAACAGCTGATTTTCTAAAGTTGTATGTGTGCCAACAGTATACGAAAGCAATATAAAATTTACTCCTGTCAGAGATGGATTCTGCAACTGACGTTAATGCTGTTACGCAACAGTACGTTTGTCTCATAACCTGCTAGTTGACAAGTTTGTGATCGCAGCAATCGACATGTTTTGGTTGATTGTTTTCAAGAGCGGATGGGTAAAACGAAGGAGCGGGCTAAATTTTGAAATGACCTATTCTATTTTGGCTTTCCACAAATGCACGGAATCGAACTCATACAATATTATTAGTTTAAGTGCGGAGCTGAAGAAAACATTTTCTTGATCGGAGAGCATTCCACATGCTTTTAATGAGTCCCTGCAATTGGGAACTTTATTCCATAGCTATTGCATTTGTTGTGTCTAATGCTTGTTTCTAAAGGTACAGTACTGGAAGAAATAAAGTGCTCACCTGGAAATAATTATATCATTGCTTCATAACTTCATCAAATTTGATTATATTATTTAGCTTTCTTCCGCAAAGTTGACTTAATTTGCGTTATCTTTCAGTTTTTGTAGAAAAAAATTACTTTTCTCTTGAAATAAAAAAAAAATTTTTTTACTTAAATTGAGTTGTTTTTGAACTGGAAGAAAAAAAGTGCTCACTTTTACCGTATAATATTTTACTGTGTTTTGTTCGTTCCCAGTTGCTGATATTGACATATCCTTTTATTGTTGTTTATGCGCGGTATATTCAAGAACAATTTTTCCCCGTTTTACTTGTTCGTTATTCGTGTTTTAAGATGGAAAGTAAGCAAATCCCCCTAAAAATCCGTAAACTCATCGTTCGAGACCACCAGAACCATGAATCGTGTCGGAAGATTGCTGCTAAGTATGCTTTAAGCTACTCTGGTGTAAGGAAGGTATGGAAGAAATTCGAACAATGTGGAAGTGTGGCAGACAAATCAGGTCGTGGGAGAAAGCGGCTTACGTCACCACGCGAAGATTCGAGAATCGTACGAGAAGCAAGAAGATGCTCATCAATAACCAGCCGTGCTATACGTGAGAACTTGAATCTGAAGGTATCCGAAAGAATTATTCGCTACAGGCTGCAAGAAGCTGGATTGAAGAGCAAGTATGCAAGTCGATGCCCTCTAATCAGAAAAGTCAATAGAATCAAACGATTGAAATTTGCTCAAAAGTATGCGGAACAGCCCGTAGAATTCTGGAAACGAGTGGTATGGTCTGATGAGAGCAAATTTGCGCCCTCGTGTTTGGATAAAATCGGGAGAACGCTTATTGGATCAGAACGTGCAGAAAACTGTAAAACATGGTGGCGGAAGTATTATGGTTTGGGGGTGCTTCTCGTGGTCCAGCGTTGGAAATCTCGTGAAAATCGAAGGTATCATGACTGCTGATCGTTACATTGATATAATCAATGAAAATCTGGAGGAATCGCTTCTTAAAATGGGGCTTGAGGAAAGCTTCATTTTCCAGCAGGACAATGACCCAAAGCACACAGCACGAAAGTCAACTGCATTCTTCAAAGCAAAAACTGTTGGAATTGCCACCACAATCACCCGACCTCAACCCGATTGAAAATTTGTGGTCGATTTTGGATAGACAGGTGGATAAAGGCGAAGTGACGAATAAAACCAAGCTTTGAAAAGCTTTAAATGAAGCGTGGCAGAACATCGATGAAACATATCTGCACAACCTCGTCGAAAGCATGTCACGACGTCTACAAGCAGTGATCCAGGCAAAAGGTGGACATACTAAATACTAAAAGCTTTATATACTGTGTTTTCTTTACAATTTCTCTTGTGAGCACTTTATTTTTTCCAGTCGATAACAGAATAGGTTCAATAAAAATTAAGATATAAATTTCCAGTCCTAGATTTTTATTATTTTCTTTGCACGAAACGATAAAACGGAAGAATAAGATGAATTATGTCGAATACAGCTCAAGGTTTTCTCTGAATGTGTAAAGGGTGTCACCCTTCAAGATTATTCGTTTTGGTGAGCACTTTTTTTTTCGATTAAACAAAAGTAAGTAGAGGGATCAACGTCTAAATATTGGCAGTTCTAATTATAGATTACATACAGCTGCATCAAATGTCCCAGGTGCTGAATAAACTGCTTAAAAATCTTCTTGTAGATTTCTTTAAATCTTAAGAACGGCGCGTAAATTTTGCAAGAGTTAAACAAAAAGTTGCACCATAAAAGCAGCCTCGCATATGATATTTTGTTTAAAATGCTAAACAGCATTAACAATCTTTTGATTTCTGATATTTATTATATAATCGATTTGGCCTTAAAGATGTTTCAAATGGATCAATTCATTGCCCTGTTTTGGTCTTATAAGATACCAAAAATAAATTTGGTGTTTTAGAAAAATAAATGAGCTTTTTGAACAATACATAATAAGTTGTGTTACTTGGGTTTAAACGATGTGGAGCAATATCCTTTGGCAGCGAAGGTGATTCTTGAGGACACATTTATGGATGACGTTATCACTGGGGCGGACGACGCAGAAACTGCAACCACTTGCGGGTTAAGGTGGATGCAATGATGTCAGGTTAAGAATTTAGGCTGCGGCAACGGATATCAAACTGTCCGTACGTGTTAGAGGGAGTACCTGGGGAAGAGCTGGCAATTCAATCATCGGAAGGGATTAATTTGTTGGCTAACTAAGATGCCAGTCTCCGATGTTTTGAAGTTCCAATTTTCCATTCCTTGCCTGGAATCTGGCACATTACTTACAAAATGTTTCGTTCTCTCTTGTATCACTATTCAATCCGTCAGAACTCCTAGGAGCCGAGAGCACTATGGAAAAGGTATTTATGCAGCAGTTGTAGAGCAAGCAAGACGAGAATGACGACCTCTCAGTTATAACCAGCTCCTACCGCCCACGCACAGTGGTTCACTAAGCTAATTTGGGCGGACATGAGGTTTTCAATGGAACTTTGTGCTTTTAGATCTTCAGTTACGTCTGAGAACTTGTTGCAAACTTATTGTACTACAATTTGTATGCCAGTATTTTTTTCCTGCATTAAACGTAAGAGTAGCGCATAAGTTTCTTTTGACAAAGTATCGGAAGATGGTACAAAAACACATAAGCCTTTCTCAAAAGTTACTTTTGAGTCCAAACAATATATCCTTATGTCAAAATAAGTATTCTGTTATACTGAATATGTTTGCGAAATTTCGTCCAAATCCAAGCGGCGTACAAATTTTGACATTTGATGTCAAGTTTCGCCTAAAACTACTCCATAACAGTAATTTTAAATCAAGATGAAGTATAGGTTTTTTCAATACCAGACCCGGAAATGTCTTAAAATTACCATAAAAAATATCATTTTCTCGTATCAACTTCAACATAATACAATAATCTTGAAAAGATCAGAGAAGTTTCCAAGATATTATCAGCTATTTTAAATAAATGAGTTTAGTCTTTTTCAAACACTGGTCATGAAATGTTTGTTAAATTTTATTGGTAATTTGTTTTGATCACTTGCTCTTTGTGAAACATGGCTCTCTTCCGAAATCGATCTTCCGTTTCATGATTTTAATATTATTCGTCTTGATCGTGAAGATTCACGTGGAGGAGGAGTACTTTTGGGGAAAAGTGCTACTTCTTTTATAGAGTGAATTTTCCTCCAATTCCAGGAGATCTTAACTCCTACAGTACAGGCTGGGGAGAACTGAACGATGACAAACGGTCTTCCCTGATATATGACCTCTGTGACAACTTCAATATCACAGTATTTAGCAATGGAGAAGCAACACGTTTGGCTGGTCCATCCTCACTTGCCAGTAGATTAGACCTCACACTTTATTCGAATTCATTGTCGTTGGATTGCACATAAAATGTGATTCAAGATTTCCACGGTAGTGATCATTTGCACATAACAATTTCGATTGCCTCCGGGTTCAATCCGTTGGAATCTATCAAGGTCACGTATGATCTTACCCGTCACATCGATTGGACAAAGTTTAGGACAGCAGTAGATGAAGCAGTAACGACGGTAGAAGGGCTTCCACCGCTGGAGGAATATAACTTCCTCTACATCCCAGTTCCAGGGATGTCATTTTGCAGGAAACCTCCTTCTCCATGGTGGGATCAGCAATGCATCGAGGTTTACCGAAAAAAGTCCGACGCGTTTAAAGTTTTCCGTAGACGTGGAACACCTGAGCACTTCGAAGTATACACGGCTCTCGAACGCGAACTTAAGAGCCTCATCAAGGCCAAGAAACGCGGTTACTGTCGACAATTCGTGAACGGGCTATCGCGCGAAACGTCGATGAGTACTCTTTGGAACACGGCGCGAAGGTTGCGTAACCGAACTACGAACAACTAGAGCGAAGTGTACTCGGACCAATGGATCCTCAAATTCGCGCGAAAAGTGTGTCCAGATTCGGTGCCAGCACGGATCATTCCTCGCGAAAACACGAATTCGATAGATGAGATTAGCCAACCCTTTTGGTAGAGTGGTAGAGTTCTCGCTCGCACTCCTTTCGTGTGACAATACGGCTCCAGAGGCTGATAGGATCAAGTTCACCTTGCTTAAGAACCTCCCAGACGTCGCTAAGAGGTGCATGTTGCACTTGTTTAATCAGTTTCTGGAACACAACATTGTACCGGATGATTGGAGACGGGTGAGAGCTATAGCCATTCAAAAACCTGGTAAACCCGCGTCCGACCACAACTCCTATCGACTCATCGCGATGTTATCCTGTATTCGAAATTTGTTGGAGAAAATGATCCTCTTCCGTCTGTAAAGTGGGTTGAGACGAACAACCCGCTTCCAGATACTCAATATGGTTTCCGTAGGGGTAAGGGAACGAACGACTGTCTCGCTATGGTTTCCACAGATATTCAATTAGCTTTTGCTTAAAAAGAGCAAATGGCTTCTGTATTTTTGGACATAAAGGGGGCTTTGATTTAGTATCTGTTGAAGTTCTTTCAGATAAACTCCACGCTTGTGGTTTTTACCATTAATGAATAATTGTTGGTACAACTTGCTGTCAGAGAAACATATGAGCTTTTCTCATGGAACCTCTACTGCTTCTCGATTAAGCTACATGGGTCTTCCCCAAGGCTCATATTTAAGCTCTCTTTTGTATGACGTTTACTATAAGTTTTTTTTATCTGTGTTTGTGTGTTTGTTTTTCTTTTTTCAAATATGTTCAAGTCAAAAGAAGCCAAAATGTTGTATAATTTTAAGTTTTTTGACAATTTAGAATTTAAAAAAAATGTATTATGTAAACCACACTTCAAATTCCAGCCCACCTTCCCATCCTTTCAGTTGTTGTTTCTATTAACCTCGAGACGGCCGCGAGAAATCGTTTTTATCCCCTTAACGTTAGTTTTAAGATAATTGATGTAACATATGTAAACTTGGCTCTGTAAAGTTGATTCGATTGAGCCTGTAGAAATAAATTATCTTAGAAAAAATATTTTCAATCAAACTGCAGGAAAAACAAATTGACACTTTCCAGATATTATAGGCCATTTTAAAACTAGAAAAATTGAGCTCTTTTCAAAACTTGATCGTGAAATGTTTGGAAATGTGCATTAACAATATATCCTGGTCAAACCAGCTACAGAAAACTCCTCCACATTGCAACGCAAACAATATGACATCCTTGACGTTGCTCAGTTGCATTCGTAGTCGATTTCCATCCCTTCTTATCTCCTCCAGAATAACTTCTATTTGGTCGTCGTCCCAAACAATCTTGTGTTTGCCGGAGCTGATGAAAAATTTATGTAACAACCGTATTCTACCGAAACAGGTAACGGCGGAAGGAAGAAGAAGAAGAAATAAAACATTGAATAAAAACAGGCAATAAAGCAGCTTTTAGCGCTTTGCACCGTTCGGGCCCGCAGCAGCAATTTCCACGATCCCCGATGAAATTTGATAAGAGCCCAAGTTGAGAGCAATCAAAAGTCGCAGGAGTACGTATCAGAAAAATTCGGAACGTATAGCTCGCATCCAGTTGGTGTTCTTTCGAAGGTAAAGGCATAAACCCTCGCCCCTCTCGATGTCAGTTGTTGGCTTTGCGGTTGTGTGCTAGAGATATGTGTTGCTCAGGTTCAATCCTCATCCGGCACACTTCGGCACGTTTCGCCTTTATATGCACACGAGAAAGAGGTTCTCCGGTGGTGAAGATTCAGCATGCTGGAAAAACCTTCAACGTTTCATGTTTCAACGCAAGTGGGTGGGAAATTGGAGAATTATCCTCTTCGGTGGTGAGCTATTCTCGTCGCTTGCAGTTATTTAACAATGACTTGCCAAAAACCGTAACGAACAAATTGAACTTTTATTGGGCTGCTAGTTGAAATTGAATTGTGCTCTAGGATGAAGGATATTCACTGCAGTAAAAGTCAAAACAGTTGTGAATAATAAAAACTGACAAATAGCCTTGTCGGCAATTAATCTCAAAGACGTACCGAAAACGTGATCTCCTCAACTGTGGGTAACATTCATTACCTTGTTGGCAAACGATGGAGTTCCGTTTTCGGAAAAAAAAAGTCCCGATCCAACGCGACTCATCCGATGGACAATGTCCTGTTCCTCTTTCTTCATGACCGACGCATTCGGAATTAACATAATTTTAATTAAGTGAGATGGCCTTTCTTTTGTGTCCAAATTTTAATTAACTTCTTCGTTTTGTGACACACATTAGCAATGACAGTCGGAATGACAAACGGATGAATAGAAATTGGAAGTTTGGCGCATCCAGCTGGATATTCATAATAGAAAAAGTTGCTGAAGTCACATCTCACGGAATTTGACTGACTGTGGTACTGAGGCAGATAATAATAATACACATTCGAGATGAGGGGGACCATCGTCGGATGGATGCGAAGGTGGAATACTAAATAAGGATGTTCTTTTTCTAGTCATGCTCCTGGTGTTGGGCTGGGATATTGTTAATGCTGTTGTCAAGCTAATGTAAGCTATTTTTGTTTAGGGTTTAACGGTGCGTAAATGGGACATAATAGAATCCCCTTCGGATGGATTGCCCTTTTGAAAAGAGGGAAACTGAGCAACACGTAATTGATGATGCATGCGAGGGGAGGGGAGATGTGTTTTTGCAATAAACAGCTGAATTGGATGTATTTACTTTGGAACAGTGTGGTTTGATTTGAACGTAGTCTTGAAGGTTGTGGAGACACCAAAGGATTCTTGAAGACATTGATCTGTAAGGCACTAGAAATGGAGATGTCAAACCAGTTGCAATTATAACAGTTGATGGAGGGCTGGATGAAAACCCGCGGTTTCATCCGGCCCTCAATCCAAAACGATAGAGGTTACCATACATCACTTCAAGGTCTATAATCTTGAGGCTTTCTTTGTGGCGACCAACGCGCCAGGGTGATTTACATTGTCGAAAGGCGCCATTGTCAATGTCACTTTGTGGAGTGGCCCTGCATACGACCAATGCACATTGGTCCTTAAGGGCGATTTTCAGGAATAAAATAAAAGGTGCTCTTAGCTGTCGTGTAATCAATTTGGTGTCTTGAAAGAAGTTTTTGGTAACATTAAGGCGCATCTGAAAAAGGGGTCGTCCATAAACTGCGTTCATCGGGGCACGATTTTATTAAACTTTTGTGTGTAACGTTCTAGGCTTTCGAAACATTCTACAAAATTGTAGAACTCACTATTTCCATAAACTTTGCACATTCTTGTATTTTTTGTTGAGATATGAAGAATTTTATATGGCTCTAACTTATTTCTTTGATTTTTCCTTGGTCTACTGTGTTCTAGAAAGTTTTTCCTTTTACTCAAACACCCACCTTTTTGAAGACAACAATATGCTATCTTGTAGAACTGAAATGATACAAGCGTTTTGTTGTTCAAAATATGCCATTTTCCAAGGGATATATCTCAAAATGGCGCAAACATTTTGAAAATAAAATTCCGTGACATGATGGTAAATATTTTACTGAACACTTCAATGTTTTAATGTTTAATCATAGAAGTGTGGTTTCGGTGAAAATACAGTCTTCAATGAGCTTTTCATTTGTAATTTCTTACTTTGAGTCTTCCGCTGCATTCTATGATGAAGAAAGTTTTTTCTTTCACTAAAACACAAAAACTTTTGGATGATGACTTTAAATATGGAAAGATACAGGCCTCATGGTGATGAGAAATTATGTCCTTCTCAAAACAACATGATCACAGATCGTTACACCGCGTATGGGAGAATACAAGGAAAGACTATATCAGTGAAGATACAGGCATTTGTTTTTATCGAAACATACTGTTTTCAACAATAACAATGAAGGGGGGCGACATGCGACATACTATGTGTTGAGGAAATCAAGTAAGCCAAGGAATCGCAGGAAGAGAAAATAATTCACTATCCTAACAACCGTTGCTGAGTACGGTAATAAAAAAGCAATAATTATCAATCGGAAAAGTGTTTAAAGAAAACTTCAAGCCGAAGAAATAAGCAGCTAGAAGAGGACGAAATTGATTTGCAAGCAAACCATCTGAACAATTGGTCCTCTGTCCAGGTGAGTTCCCTTTCGGGCCAAAGCTTAGCTGAAACTGAACTCTATGATTGGTAAGGTTTTTTTTTTTTATAGAAATGTCCATCACAATCTCGGAACTAGTTGAGCTTTTGATGCAAGGAAAGGGTGTAACTGACCTTTTGGAGCATGTTTTAAGAAAATGTTCTCGCAGTGAGATAAATATCACGAAAGTTAAGAAAAAGATTACCAGATTTGTTTCCAAATTCAATAATTTATGGAAGAAGAGCAATCGGCATCGAGAACGGTTTGAAACAACGAACTCGAATTGGCTCAAAGGGAAACTACTTCTCAATACAACGAATGTCTCAATAACACCAAAGGGCCGCCCCAAGAAGCTCTTCACAGAATCAGGAAAAAGGTCCAAGCAGAAAAAGACACATGCTTCACGTGAACATTTTTCTCCGGATGAATTGATGTTTGCTGCAGCATCTAGCGCACAATCGGCAGGTTAGCTACACAAATAAAAAGAAACGCTGAATTTTCTGCGTTATCTAATGCACATAAAGGGAATGCTAGATTTGGCAGAACATAATGGGATATTTCATGTAAATTTAAGCCAGATAACGCCTGAATCGAGCCTGTTGTATGAAAGATTGCAAACAATATCGTTGTTTACGCTCCTTTGGCTTGGAATTACACGAGGGGAAATTTTACGCGCTTGTTAAAATTAATTATTTTTTTCTGTGTATTTATTGACATGTAAAGTAAATGAAAAATGTATAAACTTATTTTACGTAATAGGGATGAAGAATGTTGGCAATATGATACAGCAGGTTATGGAAGATCCAGCTTCATTTGATGTACTACACCATTACTGTTAAAGCATATTCCACGGAAGAAGCTCTTGCGTTCATTCGCAAAAATAACTTTTCCAAAGCACAGTACATGGATATTCGACTTAGCACTCATCAAAATGGAGCAGATATGTATCCAGCATATAACAATATTCTTGAGGCAAAATCGATGTGCTACCCTTTAGGTAAATATTTGAAAAGAATCCAGCTGGTATTAACTACAAGTAAAATCATATACGCTCCCCATACAGGAATATCAATTTCACCATCCATGGCAGAGGTTCGGCTTCAAGATCTTGTAGACCACACTACTACTCGCTTAGTAAACAGTCAAGTTCCTTTGAAAAAACTGCAACAGTTGTCTGCTAGACACGAACTAAAATTGATTTATAAGTGGGGTTGTGATGGTAGCAGCAATCACGCAAGGTACAAGCAAGGTTTCAGAGAAGAGTTCGAAGCCGCCCAATCAAACTTTTATTTGCAAAGGAGAGTGAAGAATTGGCCTCACGCGTTGAGTCAATGGAAACGAAAATCAGTTTGTTAATTCCCACCGTTTATCGGTTGGAAAATATTGCGGTTTCCATTGTGCCAAAACTGTATTTTTGTATGGTTGATACCAAAGTCGTCAACGATGTCACTGGCACCAACACTCAATCTTGCTACATCTGCGGCCGTTCAGGTAAACTTCTCAACGCTGCCAGAATAGAAGACGACCCTTAAGATCTAGAAAAGTTCAAATTCGCGTACATACGTAGTATAGAAATGCTGTTGAAAATTTCATTCAGGTGAATTATTGAACTTAATATAACTAAAATGGTTTTATGATTTTTATATAATAAGGAGTGTATCGAAAATAAGCTATCCACAAACTTTCTTTCAAATTATGTTGAAAACCGATATTTTATTCATACAAAAAATTGATCCTTTATTGTACGAGGTTAAACTTGAACATAATAAAGACCGGATGAAATTTATGTTATTCCTTCACGAATTTTCGAACTTTGGACCGAATGCTCTTCATCAAGTTCCGGACAAGTGTTGCATCGCATTTTTTGGACGCTTAGCCCAATTTTTTTTGAACTCCTGCATGTTCCCAGCTGCCTTACCAGTCTTCTTGAAGACCCTCTTAACGATTGCTCAGTAACGTTTGATGGGTCGAAGCTGAGGGCAATTTGGTGGATTGATATTTTTCTCAACGAAATCTATACCCTTTTCCGCAAGCCAATTGAGAGTGGTTTTGTCATAGTGAGCCGACGCTAAATCCGGCCAAAACAGTGGAGGTGTACTTCTTATATAAAGGCAACAATCTCTTCTGGAGACACTCAGATCGATAGATTTCCGCATTTATAGTTCCGGTACTGTAAAAAATTGTTGACTTCAAACCACAGGAACATATTGCTTGCCATACCAGTACCTTTCGACCGAATTTCTCCACTTGAATCAACCTGTCCGCATCGCTCACATCCTCCCCAACGACGGCAGTAAAGTATTGTGGACCTGGAAGGGTTTTGAGTCCTCCTTTACATAGGTCTCATCGTCGATCAAAACGCATGCATCCGGACGCTGCAAAAGACGCGAATACAATTTCCGGGCCCTTGTTGTTGCTCGCTTCTTCTGTTCTACACTTTGTTTCGAGATTTTCTTGTAGGTCTTCAGGTGGTTTCGCCTCTTGATACGCTGGATCATTCCGACACTCGTTCCTGCTTTTTTGGCCAAATCACGTATTGACATTGATTTGTTCTTCATGATTAGAGATACCACTTTTTGCTCCAGTTTCGGGTTGGAAGAACCGGGTTTTCTACCTCTGCCTGGTAGCTCATCCAAAAAATAGTGTTCCCCAAACTTATTAATGATGGTTTCGCATAGTAATACCCTTCTCACTTAGCCATGTGTCCAGAATCTTAATTTTCACTTCTTTTTCAATACGCGACATTTTGAAAACGCAGAATTTGAACCGCACAAACAAGTAAACAATAGAAAGCTGACAGTCAAACGCACAGCATGCAGTGTTCAGAGCATAAAAAACCATCACAAATACATGCGTACATCGCAAATGTATGTGGATAGCTTATATTCGATACACTCCTTATATATTTATAAGTAGACTAGTTTTGGATAAACCGCCATGGCGCGTGAGAAAGGCAAATGTTGCCGTTAAGCAGCGAGAACCAGAAGTACACAGTATGCTCAAACAACAACTCGGTTTGCGGATAAACGAGTCAAGACCTGCTGGAGGGAACTCCAATGACGGGAACACGGCCCGAAGATTTTTTGAAAATTGGTTGGATGTTGCGCAAATTACTGGGATCCACAAGCATCTTCTGGAACGATTTCACACGTTATTGTGTGTAATTAACAGCAAAGCTTGTATGAATATAGATGAATTCAAGAACTATGTCGACGCCACACACAGATTGTACGTTGAATTCTATGGGTGTTATCTACTATCTTCCACAGTGCATAATATCTTGCTATATGGAGCAACCATCATACGGCATATAATTTTACCTACAGGGTGCGGCAGAAAATAATGCGAAAATTTGTTCTATTGCTGTCAAATCCCATTTTCAACTAATTCAAGCAATAATATCAACATTTTCGAGTGCAGTTATCTTTATAAAGTCCTTTTGAACAAATTTATTCAAAGTGTCCTCAATTTTTATTAATAACATCCTCGAGCCGACGCCGAAAGCCAGAGCATGCGTTTTGGACGTAGTCCTCCGACATTGACTGCCATGTGCGTGTTATGGTTGACTTCAGAGTTTTCACACTAGGGTGTGATGTTTTGCAGGCTTGTGCTTCAACATATGCCCTAATCGAATAATCCAACGGATTAAGATCTGAACTGGTAGGGGGCCACAAATCCTTCGGCCAAAACTTCATGTTACCGTTCAACCATTGTTGGGTTCGATTGGACGTTTGACACGGCGCTCCATCCTGCTGTAGGACAACGTTTTGGTCCTCGGAGAAGTTGGCCTTCACCCAGGGAAGCATTTGGTCCTTTAAAATACCGATATACACTTCGGTATTGATTTTAACTCCAGCATCAATGAAAACAGGTGGCATTTTCAAACCGTTGGACGCCACCAAGCCAAACATCATGACACCTGCCGGATGTTTGGTTTGAAATTTGAATTTCACTTCTTCCGGAACGTTTTCCATTTTCTACGGTGAAATGAACCGGTCCGTGCGGCTGTTGGCCACGGCATCGATGCTGAAAAGCTTTTCGTCGGAGAACAGGATTATCATTTTTTCCTTCTTCAATAAGGAAAGCAATCTCTTGGAACAAGTCACTCGTAGTTCCTTGACCCGGTCCGTAATCAAGTGGCGTTTCACTCTGGCTCTGGAAGATGCATGTAGGTCTTCTTTGATGATTCTCCGCATGGATTTCTCCGAAATATTGGCTTCCTTTGCAAGTTTTTTTATGGAACGCACCGGGTTGCGAGCAATTTTTGGACGGATCGATTTGATCACGTTCGGCATGCGTGCAAAGCGCGGACGTCTGCTTCCCGACTTCCGCTGTATTTGACCATCCTGCAGGGACTTTTTTATGTGGTAAACTGTTGCCAAATGGCACCCTTCCACATTGGCAATCTCTTTCGGCTTCTTCTGGGCGAGCAACAAACTGGTGATCACTTCTTTCACGAACATTTTGACGAATTTGCAATAAAACAAATAGAATGTTTGGTTGCAGTACTTGAAAGTAAACATAAGCAAATACACTTTCGACAGAAATTAGTCACTAGCTACACGAATTAACCCAATACACAAGTTTGAACATTTTCGCATTATTTTCTGCCGCACCCTGTATTGGCATGTGCAGTGAAGAAGCACAGGAAACCCGAAATAAATGTATCAGAAGATTCAGGGAGAATCCTGCCCGAAAATTTAGCACAGTTGCTTCGGATCCTATCATTTCACTTAAAAATAGGATCGCTACATCAAAACCCAGCCAATATCCAGAAAGCGTTCAAAAACTGCTTGAATAGATAACGAAAACTGTTACGATCCTGTTACGATTACAATTGAAGACTGTGTTTTCACCAAAAACCACACTTCTTTGATTCATGCCCACTTAGTAATTATCAGCTACCCCCCATATATTAAAACATTAAAGTGTTTAGTAAAATATGTACCATCATGTCACGGAATTTTATTTCCAAAATGTTTGCGCCATTTTGAGATATAACCCTTGGAAAATGGCATATTTTGGACAACAAAACGCTTGTATCATCTCAGTTCTAAAAGATAGCATATTGCTGTCTTCAAAAAGGTGGGTGTTTGAGTAAAAGGAAAAACTTTCTAGAACACAGTAGACCGAGGAAAATTCAAAGAAATAAGTTAGAGCCATATAAAATTCTTCATATCTCAACAAAAAATACAAGATAGCAAGTTGGTGTTTTGTGCAAAGTTTATGGAAATTGTGAGTTCTACAATGTTGTAGAATGTTTTGAAAGCCTAGAACGTCAGACACAAAAGTTTAAAAAAATCGTGCCCCGATGAACGCCTTTTTCAGATGCGCCTTAATGTTACCAAAAACTTCTTCCAAGACACCAATTTGATTACACGACAGCTAAGTGCACTTTCATTCCTGAAAATCGCCCTTTCGGGCCAATGTGCAATGGAGTAATTACCTCTGAACTGGAAAAATAGAATTCCATGCACGCAGGGGAAACATATGCTGATATATGTTCCGAGCACGAAATCGATGGACATCCTGTTGTCGCTGAATATATTGAACCGGAGATGTCGGAAATGTCCAAAGCTGATTTGGTAACTATGAGTGAAGTGTGGAAAGCCACGCACGTTCGAACATCGCAATATTTTCTTCAGATTTTAAGTGCCATCAGCAAGATTGCAGCGGTACTTTTAACATTACTTAATTACTACATTACTTAACATTTATGAACTTTATATTTTTTGTGGCCCGAAATCAACAATGTTCTCGATTGAAATTGATGTGTAGAAATATTTTCGATCCATTGGTGCAAAGATTCTAAGCATGTTTAAGGAGTGTATCGAAAATAAGCTATCCACAAACTTTCTTTCAAATTATGTTGAAAACCGATATTTTATTCATACAAAAAATTGATCCTCTATTGTACGAGGTTAAACTTGAACATAATGAAGACATAATGAAGGATGAAATTTAAGTTATTCCTTCACGAATTTTCGAACTTTGAATCGAATGCTCTTCATCAAGTTTCGGACAAGTGTTGCATCGCATTTTTTGGACGCTTAGCCCAAATTTTTTTGAACTCCTGCATGTTCCCAGCTGCCTTACCAGTCTTCTTGAAGACCCTCTTCACGATTGCCCAGTAACGTTCGATGGGTCGAAGCTGAGGGCAATTTGGTGGATTGATATTTGATATGGCGCTTATTAATTATGGTTTTAACACTCGCATGATGAATTCCAAACCGCTTCGCCAATTTTCGCATAGTAATACCCTTCTCACTTAGCCATGTGTCCGGAACCTTAATTTTCACTTCCTTTTCAATACGCGACAAATTGAAAACGCAGGATTTGAACCGCACAAACAAGTAAACAAAAGAAAGCTGACAGTCAAACGCACAGCATGCAGTGTTCAGAGCATAAAAAACCATCACAAATACATGCGTACAACGCAAATGTATGTGGATAGCTTATATTCGATACACTCCTTAAAGAAATGACTAAGATATTAACGCTCTAACTTGTGCTATCATTGCTAAGCCTTTTTTTTCATTTTTTTATACGCCAGTAGAACGTAAGTTGAGAATATTTGAGGATAAGAGGAAAAGAGAAAAATGTTCCTGTAAACCTCGGTATTAACTTTTAATCCAGCTTTGATAAATACTGGAGGCCATTTCAAGCCATAGGACGCAACTGCCCCGAAAACCATGACTCCGGAAGGATGTTTGGTTGTAAACTTGAATTTCACGTTCTCTGGAACATCCTCAATTTTCTTCGGCGAAATAAACCAGTATGTACGTGTATTAGATACGGGATCGATGGTGAACATTTTCACATCGGAGAATACGATGATGGTAGGCTTCTTTTTTAATGCTGACACTATACGTTTCGAGCGCTCCAGCCGTAGTTATTTGATTCGGTCCGTTACAAGGTGGCGCTTTACTCTCGCCCTAGACGAACATTACAAGTCATCTTTGACCAACAGTTGCATGGTAGTTTTTGAAATATCGACTTCCTTAGCCAATTTCCGGATCGATCTGATATGATTTCGCCTCACTTTGTCTCTCACTGATCTGATGACCTTCGGTGTGCGAGCGGACTGTGAATGGCCACTTTCCGGCTTCTGTGGACGTGGTCCATCAAGGAATGAACTTTGGATACGGTAAACGGCAGCCAGGGCGCATCCCACAATCGTTGCAATTGGTTTTACGGGCTTTTGAGTGAGCAGCAAACAAGTCACAACCTCCTTTGCGTACATTTTTACTCGCGAATCACTGGTTTGTTTACATCGTGTCAGAGTATACAGTCAGATGATTACACACACTCATTGCAACAGTAAAAATAATGTTTAAAGCTACCCAAAAAAAGTATTGAAAACATTCGCATCTTTTTACGGAACATACTGTACAACATGAAAGTTGTTTCTCTATAATCAAATTAACGACAAAACGCGACAACTTCCGCCGCGAATATTGTGTTTGCTGCATAAAGCCTTCAAGAAAACCGAGCTTTCAAATTAGCACCACATGCAGCACCAAGTTTTCGGCTTCACGATTGTTGTTCGTGGATGACAGCCGCTTCAGTCCTGTGGGAAAAACATTAATTCAACCTGTTCATGCGGAGATTTGTATGGAAACAAAAGCAGGTCATTTTTAAGTAAAATGTTGATTTACTTTTACTAATAGCACTCAATGGTTGTTCTAATGCAAACAATTTCTAAGTTATTCTGATCAAATGGTGTATAAATGGAGTCATTGTGTTCAGTTGAACAAGGGTTATTAGCGTTCAAGAACTTTTCATTTTTACGCTAAATTTTTCATAATTTTGAAACGACACCCGGTATAACAAAAAAGAAACGTAGTCCTACGTTAAAATTGTACGAAAAGTTAAATGTAGTGTAGTGATGGAATGCTAGTACGCGTTGGGTGCGATTTGATTTATTCCTCGGAAATTGTGAAATCCATACAGTGTCGGGTGTGTCTATACATACAATCCCCTTTGTTCACCATCAAACTCTCGAGAAAAGCAGTCACGTTCGCTTTTTAAGAAAGTAACCACTATTCACACCCGACAAATAAATGTTATGTAAACAAAAATATGTCAAATGTAAGCATGAAATATTTTATTCAAGGGTGAATGCTGCTTATATTGACGAGTATAAAGTTAATCCTTTTTATACTCCCTCAAATCCCTATTATTGTCACAAAATCGTAGTTTCAACACTCTTTGGTCATTTGTGACTAGCCGAAGTGTAGATTTGTTTTCGTCTCTAGCTTCTGGATGATAATCAGTACGCTAGAATTGCCTTCCCTTGCTTTCCTCGCGCTGCTCTCCTTCAGTTCACATTATACTCAACTCCTCTTTGGCTCATAAAATCAAAGCAAAGAGAAACATTGTCATCCGGCCAGTCGTTTGCTAATCGTCCGTAATTTTCATTTTATTGTTTGCTCTCCTACATGCTCCTAGCAGAGAGCGGATTTTTCCTATCACTGTTGCTTCCCTTGTCTGAAACGGTGATGGGGGTGGCAGCACCGACGTCTCCGATGTACAATATTGTAAGCTTGGATAAACATAATCTGTTGTTCGCTGTTAACTTGATTGTTCGAATTCAACAGATTGCAGAATTATGTTTAAATTATGAGTTCAGAAATCTAGGAACTAAGTTAGGAAGTCAAACTTCCGTACGTCCATTTAGTGCTGCTGACACAATACTCTCAGCCGGTTCGCAGAGTTAGAACGGTTCTGGCTAATATTCTATCAGACGGCGCCGTCACGACGCGTCGCTGCGAAGTTGATCGCCTACCCGGCGCCAACCGGCCGGCATACTTGCTGCATACTTTCCGGGGTCGGTCGGCCTCGTCGAGGCGTATCGAATCATCAAATGTGTGCTGTGTTGCTGGGGAAGTGGTGAACGTATGAAGCTCCTAGCACAACATAATTCTGCATAAGGCATTGTCGAGCTTTTTTCTCTCTCGATCCGAACAAGGCCAACCAATGACGGCACTGTGATGAATTTTAACCACGTTGATTAGCATGGTTCACATTGTTCTTAACGGCATCGTTTGTATTCATGTTATGTTAATCGTAATTATAGACTGCAAAAAAAAAACATATAATGCATCAATAATAGGATCTAACGTATTTTGGTAAGGCTCACGATGTACACAACTTCCATGCCTGTAGCGCTGTTCGTGTGAATGTACACCATTGTAAGAATGGACGCGCGAAGATAAAGTTTAAATTACGTAATGTAATTTTTTTTGGAAGACCTGCTAAGTACAGTTTTTCTCAGCGCAGGGAAAAAAATTGATTCAAAATCCGAACAAGCTCCAATTCGTGCGAAAACTCAATAACACCAGCAAAAGAAAATTGAAAAGAATTTCTAACTGAATGGTAAACAAATTAGGATCCATTTGGCTAAAAGAAAAGTTTTAAATGTGATTGTGGAGAAGTAATTTCGTAGCTTTGCAATGAAAGATACAAAAAAAAGCAGTTCAAGCAATGAATGGGGAGTCTGTATAGACGGATTCCACGCCAAATAACCGATCGACCGAACTTCATGGTCAGTTATTGGAATGAGATTTTGCACATGCTTTTCGTGTACGATAGTAATCATTTTCCACTGATAGTAGACAAAAAAATGATTCACCAGGAGGTTTTCAAAAGGTCATAAGTGTTTTTGCATAAGTTTTATTCAAACAGTTTTAACATCTGAAAACGAATTGTAGGGAACTTATAGGGGTTCATGGAGAGTAGCTAGACATCTAAGCGCACATTTTCATAACTTCAGGTGGATGGAAAAATTTAAACAAAAAAGTTTCTGAAAAAAACATTTCGACCGTCAATTATTATCAAGATACACGTTCGAAGGCAAATAACGACTTCTGAGCCAATTAGAATAACTTTTTTTTAGAAGTATCGTTTTTGATATTCTTCAACAACAATTTTTTTTCTGAGCTTCTTGTCGCTAAGGGTCGTCGGCTGTTCGGAACCGGGCTTTCTTTTGATGCTCTGATTGTTGTCTAACAGTGCCAATATGTTGTAGATGCCGGGACGGGCGTATCCGGCGTCCACAGAGATGTCCGCTATCAACGCGGCGGGGTGCCGTTCTTAGAACGCGCATACTTCTGAACGGAGTTACTTAACTGTTTTTGCCATCACAGTTAGAGTTAGACTGATAGAGCTGTCAAATTTTGTCTGCTGGCTCATGGGTTACTATGATTGATGCAGCATGCGTAGTTTCGTTAGTGCGGGTGAAGGTAAACCCATGAAAAATCGGCATTTTTTGTCCATTGTTTTTAATGCAAACTGACTTTAGAAAAGCATTTCATAGGATTGATATCCCTCCCCTGCTTTTAAAATTATCTAAGCAAGGATTCAATGACGGACTTTTAAAGTGAGTTTAGTCTTACCTACCCGGAAGAACATAGAGAGTAAGATTCGAAGGAAAATTTTCATCAGTAGTGGATGTGACATCTGGTGTGCCATAAGGATCCCATCTAGGGTCACTACCTTCACTCGATTTCTTAAAAGCAGGAATTTGTTTTATATCAAAGGGTGGAGTTGCGTCTCGTTCATTGCTTTTGCAGGAATACGTGAGCAGTTTAGAAAGAGAGTAAACCAATCATAATTCTCATGAAAGGAATTCTCGCACTTATTTCCAGCGCTTAGCTTCTTGAACTTTTATTCTTTATCATTGAAATCCGCCGTCCCAACACAAGAGTATCAAAAACACAGTTTCCGCAACAAAAACCTTGACCGAGACTCAAATCACCTGGAAAAATTGGCAAAGCTAAACAAAACAATCACCTGGTTGCTAGGCGTAGCCAAAGCATAATGATTTAACTGTCAAATTGCCATGGCACACATGGGTGTCTATTGGCATTCATCGTAACGTTTAGAGGCACACTAAAAAAAATGGGCACTAGGGATATTGTGCTAAGCGACTCACCCGTCGGCCAACCGGAGCTGGTCGCGAGAATGGATCCTCTGACCTCACCGCCACGTTCGCGTGGGTTTGTGGTCCAATGGGGGCGTTAGCCATCATCTGCTTCTTAGAAGCGCCAGCTGTCAATTCACCCGGGGACTGCCTGGCTCGCTTTCATTGTAGATGAGAAGGAGTCCCCCACGAAGACGGACTCTTCCGCCTGCGTGTGCTTCCTGGCTATTCCTTCGCCCTTTCCGTGGCTGCTAGCCGTGTCAACTTTTTTTCACTTTGCCTGGCTAGGAGCTTGTATTTCAGCTCTTCCCTCTTCTTGCATGCAGCCTGACCTTGCGTAGCCTAAGGAGGCTAAGTTTAAGGTCCATAGCAATGTTGTTGCGTGTTAAAGTCAATAATGGCATCAAACTGTTCGGACACATCTACTAAGGTCTGTATTCACATTAATCCGCACACCTTCAAATCATTGTAACTTTTGAAATATTGCACGTAGGAATGAAAAATTTCACTGTGGTATAGCTGAGAGTTTATGATGAAAAAGACTTTGATTGATGTTTACATTTCATGTTTAGTATTCAAGATGGCGACGAAAGAAACACAAGTGCGCAAGCGAACTTTGTACGGGCGTACGGCAAATCCTGACTTGTCACTGTGCTCAAATTATATTCGGAAGGTTTGACGATGGAGAGGAAACCGAGAAGTGACAAAAACATTGGACGCGCTGATCCTGTCATGGACCGAAAGGTGAAAAGGATATTAACGAAATACCCAAATCTCTCCATTCGAACGGTGGCTCGTAAAATAGGGATGTCGCCTGGTTTTGTCCAAAAATCCAAACAACGTTTGGGACTTAGGTCGTATAAAGTAAAACCAGTTCCAAATCGCAACGACAAACAAACTTGGCAGCAAAATCGCGGCCTTGACGTTTGTACTGTGAATATTTGACGAAGTTTTCATGCGTTGTTATGGACGATGAAACTTATGTTCTGGAGGATTTCGAGCTGCTTCCAGGGCTGGCTTTTTATTCTGCTATGACCAGAAATGCTACAGTTGAGTATTTCAGAACGAAGAAGGCATAGAAATTTCCCAAAAAATACCTTGTGTGGCAAGCAATTTGCACGTGTGGCAAAAAAGAGTAAATCTTTCGTCACTACAGGCACAATCAATAAGGAGATCTGTCAGAAAGAGTGTCTGCAGAAACGATTGCTACCCTCCATCAAAAGTCACAAAGAAAAGCCTTTGTTCTGGCCCGATTTGGCACCATGCCACAATGCTAAAACTGTGATGGAGTGGTACCAAGCAAATCAACTGAACATTGTACCAAAAACCTCAAATCCACCAAATTGCCAAGAGCTACGACCAATCGAGAGATATTGGGCTCTGATGAAGCGGAAGCTTTCCGGAAAGAAGTAAGGAATCAAAGACATCGAACACTTCCAGCAAATTTGGACAAAGACTGCTTCTACGATTTCTGAAAAGTCTGTACAAACCCTAATGGACGGAGTTAAACGCAAAGTTCGAATTATTTATGCAAATGCCGAATAACTATGTTTTGTCTTCACGAATTGAAACACATCCCATGAATCTGAAATAAACAACTACGACGGAAATATAATGCGAAATTTATGTTTTGTTCATGTTTTGAGGTGTCCGGATTATTGCTGATACAGACCTTACTTTAAGCCCAGTATCGACCTAAAAAGTAAAGAGGTTACGGAATTTTGTTCAATATTGCCAAGCGGAATTTTGACAATCGATCTGCATGGAACGAAATGTCACCTTCAAAGTGACAGCTCCCATTAGTTTGCGTGGAAACCTTACAAATTCCCATTTTATTTTTCTTTCTTTTCAGGTGGATACAGCTGCAAAAAATTCTTTTCGATTCTTTACTTTTCCGTTTCAGTAAACGGGATTTAACATGGGTTTGGGATAGAAAAATAATTTTTTTTTGAACACGATACCGACCTTTAGGAAGCGTTTCCCACATCCTTTAAATTGCCCGGCTGAGTCCTTTGCTCATCCATGGCCACACCTAGCTTAGTGGCACTTATTTCCGATGCCGTGGCACTTTTGAAAGTATCGGAAATTACGCCGGATCCCACCTTTCTATGTGTTGGGGACCTCCCTAAGCCGTCTCTTGCGAACGGATTCTCTTTCCCCTATGGTTTAGTCGTTCTTGAAGTTTTACCCTCGATTTTGTTGGCCGCTATCGTAATTCCATGGTTGTCTACCCATGCATGAAGGCAAGTAGGGATGCCATGCGTGGGGTGACACATCCTTTCATGGAGAACCGTGTTCAGAGCCTGATCATCTTAAGTCAGGTAGGGAAGTCTGTACTGGAAGTCTGTCAAGGTTTAAACCTGTGCCGCTGGAACCTCGCCATTTTCTGTGTCACTCGGTGTCACTCGGCAGTACTGAGGGATACGACACAGGAGCCAGTGCCAGTCGTTATCGCAGCCAGTTATCATAATTGGGATTTAACTGGCATCCACCCAAATACGCCATGTGGCGCTCCCTCAATTGTTCGTTTGGCCGTTAAGATGAGCTTAACGTTTCCAAGGTGCACCGTGCATAGGCGAACTACACTCACACCGCAACTGTGCCTGAAAAGTACCAAGGTGTCCGTCAGAGTATGAAGCCCTTACTGCGATAATCGGAACAATGGGGCACCGAATGTTCTTCGAGATTCTCGGCCGTTCTTAAGTCTCAAGTTTTAGGCTAAATAAGGGCGAGGTTAAGAAATTATCTGTCAAGCGTTATAAATAACCTCGTGTTCTCAGTCAAAAATTTTAACCTCAATATGTGAGTGGTCCCAAAGACATCTTCACTATGAATATAAATTGTTACAAATAAGCTATTGCCCGTGATCAAATATGCTTTGTCTACTCAACCTTAAACGTTCATCATACTCTGAGAGTGGTCCTTACATCATCCTTACTGTTGGTATAAATCGTTTTAAAGCGGGTATTACTCTAACATTAAGAAGAAAAGAAAATATGTTCCCAAATAAAAAAACCATCACACTTCTTGAGAAGCCCAAACAGCAACCATATTACTAGTTCAAATCAATCCTGAATGGTCCTCAGGTATTTATTTTTATAACCTTGTCTTACCAACGGTAAAGCACCGCTAACGCCATAAAATTGTGCGAGCGGTACCGACAGCACTTTTATTGTTAGTTAAAATCAGCTCAAAGTGGCTCTCAATCGTTATTAAACATAACATTGTCTTTCCAATGAAAAATTGATATCGGCTCAACAGCATCCTAACTGTTGATATAAATTTGTCCAAATAGGCTTTCAGACTTTTTAGAAAACCGTGACTTTCTAAAACTAATTACCATTGCACTTTGTTGTTTTGAATCGCTCCAAACGGGCTTAAAACGAAAATGAATAGTTGATGCTTTAACATTTGAAAACCGCAATCAAACTTCGTGAGTAGGGATTGCTTAGATCAAAATTTAGTCGACTTAAACTTCACGCATTTCCGTTCATCGAGCATTAAAAAATTGTGCACACCCCTCATTTTGAAGCTGTGTGCGTGTAGCCTCATGCCTTTATTTTGATTTTGGGATGAGCACTTCAGTTATCAAAATGTCGTCGAAAGAAGAGAGGCAACGCATCAAAATTATATGGCGAAAATTCAAACTGCTCTCACGCCAAGTTTGCGAAATTGTTGAATGTGGCTAAATCAACTGTTACGAACGTATTAAAATTGTTCGCTGATCGTTTTTCAACAGCCAAGAAAGCTGGATCGGAGGAAATTGAAAGCCGGAGGTCAAGATGTTTATCTGAGCGAGTGCCTACACAAACGCCTACTGCCTTTCCTGAAGCTACACAATTGTTCCGTTCTATTTTGGCTGGATTTGGTATCTTGCCATTACGGAAAAAGGCCATGTAGTGGTATGCTGCCAACTACGTTCATTTGGTGCCCAAGGACAAGAACCCTCCCAACACGCCAGAGCTCCGCCTAATCGAACAATATTGGGCCATCGTCAAGCGGAACCTTAAGAAGACTTAAAAAGCTGTTGTGAGCGAGAAACAGTTCAAGGCAAACTGGCTTTCTGCGGCGAATAAAGGGGACAAGGAGACTGTACAAAATCATATGGCAGGTGTTCAACGAAAGACCCGGCAATTCGCATTCGGTAAAGAAGGAAGCTTAGCTGAATATTTCTCCTGTATTC
Source organism: Aedes japonicus (assembly GCA_034211315.2). Lineage (NCBI taxonomy): Eukaryota > Metazoa > Arthropoda > Insecta > Diptera > Culicidae > Aedes > Aedes japonicus. The sequence goes on from JASCZW010000300.1 coordinate 166,493, forward strand.
TGTATTAACTGAACTTGAAAAATAAAAAGAATTTGACTTATTAATAAAAACTTTGATCGACTCACACACATAACTGTTTGACCAAATTTTGATCGGAACGCCCGTTATCTCCAACAGAATCCTTATTGTTAGTTTTAGTCGATCTAAATCAGCCTTCAAACATTTTTTAAAATTTCGTGTACCTTGTCTCCCCAGCTAAATACCACAATCACACTTTGTGAAGGGTCCCATCAGCATCCATATTGATGGTTTGAACCGATTTTCAATGCGGCTTTAAAGCGTAATTAAAGTAACGTGTGACTGACTCCAAAAGCATCCTTGCTGGTGGTTTAAATTGGTTTTAATATTTCAAATATTGTACTAGGTGTGTGTCTGTGTGTGTGTCATCCTCTATCCCTCACCCAACCGGGGGCGTTGGACGAGTAGAACTGCGAATAATTTGATCAATCATATGCTCTGCAATGGTGCCCTTTTGGTTATGAAGGCCAATACAATAAAAAGGAGAGCTTTTGAGGCAACACAAGTTATTCTCAAAGCTTTTGGGGAAATGGGAGGTACAGGAAGTACACAACAGGTACAGCAAAGCATTACATAGACGCCCTTATTCACACTTACAACTCAGGAATAGAAGGTCAAGAAGAGCCACCGTCACCAACTAAAGCTTGAACCGGGTACCTGGGAAACCCACAATACCCGCGGCAATAGCCAGCGGACGATGCCCTGGTCGTATTTAGTAAAAAATGGCATTTTGCTTATGGAATGATCTCACCTTCTTGTTTTACTTTTTTTTTTAAAGAAAAAAAACTGTTCATCCAGAACCACCGTTGTCAACTAAAGTTTGAACCAGGTATTTAATAAATCAATTATACCTGCCACCTTAGCCAGCAAACAATGTTCTGTACGTATTTAGTGTATTACGGGAGCTAAAACTGATTTTACAAAATACAAAAAGTAAAAAGTACTTAGCTGAATTCCATTTCATTACGTGTCCTATCCAAAAAGCCCGATCAGGCAACTAGCATCGAGCAATGCCCATAACCTTCAGTTGAAGTTTGAAGACACGGGTATAGTTTAATCGTTCAATTTCTTCATAATCCGACTAGAATCACAGAATTAAGTCCAGTTGATAACGTCGAAACATTGTCGAAAATCTTCACATGATAGATTTTATTGAAACGAATGATGCACATCACAGGGCATTTGGCAAAGCACACACACAATCGAAGCAAGGACCACGTAGGGGCAACGCACAAAGTATGATGGTTGTCGGTTGGCACTCCCGTAACTATCAATGGAAGCGTACTCTGGAGAGCACTCCACGACCGAAATTTAAAGTAAAATACAAATAAAATAAAATCAACACGGAGCAAAAATGACAAGCCAATTTTCATTTCAAATATTGTACTAGGTAGCGCTTAAATTCAGCGGATGATTTACCAACACAAACCCTACTGCCAACAAAACTATTGAATGCTAGTGATTTCTCGTGGAAGTGCAGATGATTCCTTGGCATCCAACAAAACGAGTATCAACACATTCCTACCTTTTTGTCATTTGACCTGCATTTGGACGGAGTCGGCGGTGATATTGGCTTAGTTTGAGATCACGAGTTTTTACACATTGAGGATGTTTGTTAGTCCCAAGCAGGGTTTTTTTTGTGTGTATTTACAGCTGATCTGGCAATTAAGGAGTTGAGGTTGCAACTTCGGTAGTCAAACATACTGATTCTTTCCTATCGTTCCAAGCTTATCGCTTTCACAGTTAGCTAATTGCTTGCTCTCAACATAGTGTTGCACTTCCACAGTTATTAATTGAGACATTTAGATGTCATTTACCATTTTTGCATAAGCATGATTGTGTGGCATGTACAATCATACCCTATACCCAGGGAGTCGAGAAGTTTTCCATAACGAATAATTCCTAGACCAGACCTGGAATTTAACCCAGCCACCTCCGGCATGGTGTTGCTTTGTAGCTGCGCCTTTACCGACTGAGCTAAGGGAGGGCCCATGCTCATGCTGATTATGGGCCGTTGAGTTAAATTCCAGACAGAACTTAGGCGGTGATGTGTGATGATAAGTTTAATTTTCCTACTCTAAATCTATGTTATTATAATTGATTCAAATGGATTAACATTATAATTTATATTGACTTTTTAAAAAGCCTAGCATGTATTTGTAAAATAAATAATAAACTATGAATAAGATAAAAGCGTCCTGTTTGCTAAGAACCCAGGCGATTCTAACTTCGTCTCTACCCAGGTAACCAATAAGAATTAGAATATGCAGTAAATCAATCTTATTTCTGCATTTTAGATGCTACAAGCTTTATATTAGCATTATATCAGCATTTTGAATGCTATCTGTTGCAAATATGAATTTCAAATGCTATTTAAATGCTAGTAGCCTTTAATAAGCATTTCAAGTGCAAAATAGCAATTATGAAGCATTATCAAAGCATTGCAGTGAAGCAGCCGTATATTGGGCCAAAAGCGGCACTTATGTTGCATTTAAGACGACTTAATTGCTTGATAAACTGCCACAAAGACGCTTTGGAACTGCTTATTGGTTACCTGGGTAGCCATGCCTTATGCAAAACAAACGCAAACAAACAAACAAAATTTGACTGTAAACAATAGGTACTTTGCTTGTCGATGCACAGGCGGATTCACCATCAAGTGGCAGGAAAATCGCATGAAATAGCGATGAAAACTGTAATTTAAATGCAGATGTTTTGTGGGTTTCAACGATGCATATACAGTTTCAAACGATGAATCAATAAATAGCATATCTTGCATTCTTGTTTCAATCATATGTTCATAAGCCTGAGTAATGCCTTATTATAAAATAGAAAAAATGCTGATGTTTCTTTATAATCTCGGTTCCAACTCAAAGCTTTTGACAATTTGATAGTTTGCCAACAACAAAACGCACATGACAATACTCTGTAGGTATAGCAAACCATGTAGTTCATAGGTTTCATTTTTCCACCCCAGAAAGATGTAACATTTTCGCATAGCAAGTTCGTCCTTTCGATAATTTATGAGCACTTTTTGCCCCGAACGGAAGACTCCAGGACAGAAGATTAATCTATGCAATTTTCAAGTGGTAATCCGCTTTTCCTGCTCTATACTAGTTGAATAAAAAAAATAAAAAAAAAAACCTTGGAAAATACCCAACTCCATAAGTGCTATTTGCCACCACCGGGGAGATCAACGATGGAGCAAGACGATAGTAAATTTATATCTCAGGGAAAAAATGTATCGTTGACATAAATTCCTCTGAGCTAATTTTTACCATCCACAACCCATTTGCTCTTTTTGCTTGGTTAGGAGAAAAACGAGAGGAGGATCGACTTTTTTTACGCACCGCGACTATGATTTATGAAATGCAAAAAGGGTAAGTGGATCCATTTTGGTACTAGTTTGATTAGTCGGTTGCTCAATTTGAACCAATGCTGTCTCTCGAAATAATTTAGTATAACGTTAAACTATTTTAAAATATATAAGTTATTGTTTACCTCAGTTATAATTTAGGGATTAATAGTAGGTCCACCATGAAATAGTTATTAACATATCTTTGAATGTAAATTCGACAGTATGTAATATATTATCAATTCTAATAATTCCTATAAACTAAGTAATCCCTTTATTATTAATCCTTATTATTAATTCTACCACAGACTAACAGACGTAACACTAAGAACAAATTTCCTTACATTACATCGTCATTATTATAAATTTAGATACATTAAAACTGTAGCGCTATCTGACGGCCGCTCTACCCATTCTAGTGTCAACCATATTTGATTGTCTTGCCTGCCGCAACAGCTGACAACGAGTGCGTCCATGAATCACACGCACACTGCTTCAGGCTCGCTTGACTGTCAATCGTTTGTTTTGAAGCAAGCAAAGCAGGTTCGTAGGAAAGTAAAAATTAGTGGAAAATTGGTAATAACCAGTAAGTTAAGTGTAGTTTGGAAATTATTCCGGCGGGAAAAAACAGCGGAAATAATAGTGAATCTATAGTGCACAAAGTGGTCCCCTCCAAAATACTACCAAATAAGCGCGGAGGTGTATACAGATGCTCGGGTTTGTAGATTTGGTAGATTTCAGTGACGACGTCCAGATTCGAGCCGATGTAATCGACTAGCGGGAATGCTGTCTCGATGACAAGTACCAATAATGGCACACAAGCGGCGGGTAAAACCTACCGGAAGGCAAATCTAAAGCGCTCAAATATGAAAAATTTTCCACAGCCACCACATTTTCTTCAATCAATTCGTCTGGATCCAATGGGCGTTATGCCTGTACAGATGCCGCCTATGCGAGGCCCGACAATGAACCCAACGGGACTTATGATGCCTCCACCGTTGCGATGGCGCCTGGATGATCCTGGAAAGCTTCATTCTGGCGGTAGAAAGAGTTTCAAAAGTGCAGTACGGATCCTTTCCAATCGAAGATCGATAAGGAAGAAAAGGACGACGACAGATTAGTAAGCGTTAATGAACTTTGAAAATGATATATTCTGTGCGTATATCACGAATTTTCTTCGAACTACGTTTCAGATGCCTCGAAAACTATTTCAAATATGATTTAAAAGAGGAGTTATTTTTTAGTAAAGACTGTATTCGATGAAATTTGGACACACGTAATTGTTCGTAACTTTTTAGCGTGTGGGTAAAAATTATTGAAATTTTAACTGAATGTATTTCATTGTGTTGTGTCAATTGTGTAATGAGTTTCGTGAAAATCGGTCTAGTAATTTCAGTGATGGCTTCGAATGAAGAAATAGTGCGCCAACAAATTTTAGGCACTCACTTCGGAATCCCCAACCGCTTCACATCGATGGATCGGAAAACAGCTCGGAATCGCACATTCAACTGTATCTCATGTGATCAAAACGTTCAAGGACCGTAAGACAACCAAGCGGAAAAATGGTAGTGGCAAAAAACGTGGCACATCAAATCCGGAGAAGGCCAGGATGGTATTGAACCAATTTAAGCGTTATCCCAACATTTCGATCAGGGATGTTGCAGAACTCGGTGGCCAAAACTCGTGCAAGAAAACTGTACAGGGAGTGGCTCACAAAACCGTTCTGCACTGTGATGGACGATGATAATTACATTAAAGCCGACAGCAAACAAATGCCAGGACAGGAACACTACGTCGCCACCTCTAAGTTGGCCCTTCCGGAGAGTGTACGGAAGAAGAAACCGTCCAAAACTCGCCAAAAAATTCCTTGTCTGGCTAGCGATCTGCGGATAAGGCAAAATGAGTCAGCCCTTCATCACCTCTGGGACCGTCAACGGACAAATCTACAAGGACGAATGCCTCCAAAAATGACTTCTGCCCTTCTTGAGATCTCACGATGGCCCGACACTGTTTTGGCCGGATTTGGCAACTTGCCACTATGATCGGCCCATCTTAGACTGGTACAAAGATAATAATGTAGTTTTTGTACTAAAAGACGTCAACCCTCCAAACACTCCGGAATCTCGTCCAATAGAAAAATTTTGGGCAATCATGAAAGCAAAGCTCGTTAAAACTCCAAAACTGATAGAAAATGAACTTGAACTAAAGAAAGTGTGGTTGAAAGTAAGTAAGCAAGTCGATCCTATCATTGCCCAAAATTTGATGAAAGGGGTCAAGGCAAAGGTTGCGGGCATTTGGGTTGGTAGAAGAGGTTCAATAAACCAATGATGTCAAAACTTAACCATTTAGTAGTACTTTATTTCCAGAAAGTTTGAAAAGAATCGGGTTCAAGGAAAATTTTTGGTGACCTATTTTGTGTGTCCAAATTTAATCGAATATAGTCTTTAATCACCAACTTAATTATGCCTGACTACATTGAAGCTGTTTACAGCATTATTTCAACATTTAGCATTCTTTGCTTTCTGGTAAAACATTCTTACTTTTTCCTAAGCATCTAACACTCTAGGCAGAACATTTATCTGAAACGAGGATTTTCTGTTTTCATTTTTTTTATATTTCTGGATGCTTCACTGAACTTTAGAAGAATCTTCGAAAACTTCTTTGATATAATGAAAAAAATTGTATATTTCTCTTCTAAACATGAAGTTTGCTTACCGATCAAATCTTTCAAACAAGGTGAAATGGAAACAAGAAGTTTTCTACTGAACTTCGGGGAAATTCGTTCTTGAATTTCTGTGAGATTCTGCTTGACCTCCTCTGAAGTACTCCTTTTGCTTTTAGATAAAAATCCTGTACTTCTGGAAATTCCTTAGCTTCGAGAAATTCCTTTAAAATCTGTTTTTGGTTCAACAAAACTTTTGGGAAGTCCTCTCCTGCACTTCAAAGAAGCTTTTTCCTGATTTTTTTTGAGAAATTTCTTCTTGAACTGACAGCTAGTATCGTATCTGGTAAGTTTCTTCTTGAAAATCAGAAAAGGTTTTTCCAGCGTTTATTCTTTTAAACTTTTGATGAGTCCCATCCGATAAAAATTTACCGAAAATTTGGCAAAGGGTTCTATCCAGAATGTCTAAAAAAAATTCCTTTAATTTTTTGGAAGCTTCTACCTAAACTTCTGAAAAGACCTCTTGTAAACTTTTGGAAAGTTTTCTCCTGAATTTTTGCAAAGTTTGTTCCTGAATTTCTTGCTTATAGTATTAAGAAGCGGGTATTTCCAAGGTAAGTTCAATGCAGACATTTCCTTCTGAACTTCGAGAAATCCTCATTGTGAGTGTCTGAAAATTTCTTTTCTGAACTTCGGCAAAGCTCCCTAGCAATTTGGAATATTATCCATCGAAGGAAATGAACTTCATTATGAATTGCTACAAAAAAGTCTTCACAGTGGGAAACGTTGCCAGAATAATGCTTTTAAGAGGGTCCGAAACTTCGAGGTACTTGAAGATACCTCCGACAATGTCAACAAATGAGAGCACCCCAGAATGGGGTTCTGTTCTTAAAATCTAGACATCAACGGTTTTGGATGTTCCTGAAAAAGATGGGAAGTCCTGTGTGAAGTTAGTACTACTAAAACCTGTAGCAATTGAATTTTTCTTTCTTCCACTTATTCTTGGAATGGGCAGGCTTATTTTGGGCTCATGTTCAATCACTTCCCGTTGAACTATTTATACCAACCATACGTCGTGAACTTAAACATATTCTTCTGGTAGAGTCTTAGTGATCTTAAGTGAATATTCATTTTTTATTCTTTATTTTTAGCCCAGGGCTGGTTCATTTCCCGTCGTAGTCACTCAAATACCTTTTGGGTATTTTCGTAACTTGTCCGGGGGTGAGATCCGAACTCATGATTTTGACGTGAGAGGTATTTATGTTAACCATCACGCCGGGGTTGTACCCTCCATATTAATTCGTGAATATTCATTGAGTTATTAGTAGATATTCCTTAAAATCGTAAGAGGAGAAAAAGTGTAACCTTCGAATAGAAACACTACAATCAAAGGCAAGTGAAATAACAGTTATTTGATCCTTGTACTACTAGTTTCAACTTAACTTTTGGGAAGTTTGCTCTTAGATAACAGGGCGGTTCGTTCCTGTACTTAAGAGATGTTCTCTCTGAAAATTTCCAAACTGCTAAGAAGTCATCTTCTTTAAGCTTCTTCCTGAAGCTCAGAGAAGTCTCTCCTGATTTCGGGGAAGTTTTCATCTTAACTTTTGGGAAGAAAGTTCTTGGACTTCGTTGGTGTTTGGTTCTGAATTTCTGCTTCAATTCTAAGGTGTGCCCTAAATGTTGGGTAGTTTTATTTCTTTGCCTCTCATTTTCATTTCATTTTGCAGCGTTAGGAGGGGCAATAAGAGCGCAAGTCAGTCCAAAGCCGATGGTGAAGGAGGGTAATGGCGAACTAACGGGAGTTCAATAAAACATTCTGTCTCCTCGTCCATGTACTCGGAGGACCGAGTCTTTTTCCGACAGATGATGTCTTCCATCTTGAGGGTTCGGTGAATCATGGTATGGGAGCAGTGATATTTACGACCAGCATCACGCCAACTCGTTCCGTCTTTGATTTCGAACAGCTTTTTCAACGCTTCCTTTTTCTTCTTCGTCATTATCTTCGCCGGACGGCCGCTGCCGACCTTCCGCTCTACGCTCAGGAATGCCAGCATCCGGTAAACTGTACTCCGTCTCGAAAGTGGTCTACCGTAAACTTTTTTCCACGATGACCATGCGTTTCGTAAAACCGTACAACACGTTCGCGGAGTGCTTGTTGTTTCAACGCCATCTTCGATTGAACTGACAGCACCCGAGTGAAAAGAAACATGCCACCCATTTCAAGAGAGTCCAACGAGCAGTTCTCGTGGAGAGAAAAGAAATTACGCTCTTTACTTTAATTAGATGTATTGAAATCACTCTCATTTTTAATGAACACTCGTTAGTCTGTTCAGACCACATAAACTCCGTGGGAAGGTACAAGGATAGGTTATAGTGGGTGGATAGACGTTTTGGGCCGTTAAAAATATATTGCCAAAAGAAGACCCTAAAATCGGTTAATATACTGTCATTATTGTTTTAGTAGTGAGTCTGGGTTTCTTTTTATGACTTTAATTCAAGAAACTTTTAAAGCAAAACTAATCGAAATAGAGATAAAATTAGTCCATGACTACTTAGCCTTTAATTCTTTATCAGCGTCTGTCTTAAGTAACACTTTTCGATGACCTTTCTTTTGTATGAAAGGTCTGACTCTATCTAAATAATATGTTGTTAGAGTTAGTGCTTAGATCACAGCTGTGGAATGAAATGCTCATTTAAATTAAAGGTTGTACGGAATCAAATTGCACCACTTTTAACTGGCTGTAACTTTTTACCCGTTGGGTATTTTCTATTGAAATTTTGGGTGGAGTTAGTTCAATGTGTATTTGTTTACGCTGTTCTAGCAGATGTTCAATATAGAATTTCTTTTTTTTTCGATATAGAATTTTCTGTACCTGAAACATAAGGATATATTGCTCACAACCAGGCTTGCTGATATTCGCATCGTTTTCCCCTTATTCACTCATCGTGTGCGAAGATCTTCGATACAACCATTCCTCACTAATGAAGAGCATACCAACGTAAAAGTATACTGCGGTGAGTAGCCCGGCTGAGAAGAATATGAGTGGCAAAGCAAAACGGGAAGCTTCGTTCTTCATGCTCTTCGGCATTGAATCGCTCACATCGTGAATAGCAGAGTGGTTTGATTGACCTGAGCGTTCTTCGGCCTTGTCACTGTTCTTCACATGCGTTGATCTTCATGAAGAATGAAGAATGAAGATCCAACGCGTTTAGTTTATTCTTCGACACGAACCAGGAAAGTTGTTCGTCACAATGAAGAACGGTAATGCTTGAAACAGCAGCTTAGTGGTGTGATTTAGAAAGCAACGGAAGCTAGTGCTGCGATAAAATACCGCTGGCTGGCAGAAAATAATAATAGAAGGTGTGATTTTAAGCCGAATACGTTTGTGGCCGCCAATTTTCCAATGGATTTCAGTTCGTTATATCCCGATGTGACTGGGCGACTAGGTTGAGGATAAGATAACCGTAGTTTTCGTAGTGATAGTTGGGATGGACAGCCAAGTAGTAGCAAAACTAATAAGACTCTTATGTTGCTGAAAGCAAATGAATCCCTGTTGCCGAAGGTGGTTGATGTATTGGGTACAGAGTTAAATAAAGTCTGCTTGGTTTTGAAGATTTTTTTTATCGTTATCTTGTTTAATTTCTCTCTTATTCTACTCGTATTTATGAAGAATTGAGACTGAACTGAAATAAGATTTGTTATACTACAGATCAGTACTACAGAAAAATTAAAATCTACTCTAAAATCACTAAATAAAAAGAAAAACCTGAATTTCTCCACCTAAGGCTAGAGCTGATCATTCTTGTACTACACCCGGGGTGTCTGGAATATGAATGTGGTAGTGGACTCTCGATCTTATCACCCTTGCACTTCTTTTTGAATTTTCAAGTAATTTATGCTGCCGCATTATGGGTTTTAGTAGAGTAAAACAAGCCCCATGAATCTCTTTGAAAACCTCCGAAATTTTTCTAGCTCTTCATTCGACCATGGTAGAGCTATTTTTCTTCTCGGACATGTTTTTTGTTAAATTTTACCCTTACTTTTGAACAATAAGGTATACCTTAATAATTAGGTATCAAAAGCATGCATCATATTTTTCTCTACACCTAATCTGAAGTTATTTTTTTCCTAACAATCGAAATTAAAAAGTTAGAATGAAAAAATTGATTTTTAGGGACACCCTAATCTACACCAGCAAAATAGCTCTGAGCTAAAGCAGTGCACAAGCGCCAGCAAGCACTTTTGAACGGACAATCTAGTGGGTTTTTCAGAGCACTTGAACAATCCAGTAACGGAGTCTGGTACATACTTAGATATTTTTACAGAAATCTGGAAAGTTTTACCGAATTCTCAACAGCTGAACGTTCGGTAATTGAATTTGAAGATTTCGGTGAAATTTTAACAGATATCTTTAAAAAAATTACCAAATTTCGGTAAAATTTTACTGAAATCCGTAAAATCTGATTACTGAACGTTCAACAGTTGAGAATTCGGTAAAATTTTACAGAATTCTGTAAAATAATCTGATTGTGTAGTCTCTAATCTGACCGGAACAAGACGCAGAGTTTCGCAACGAGAAAGATGGTATGATCAGGTTGCGATCATGGTAGTGTGAAGTACTCGGGAAATTAGAGACAAGCATTTTTTCCCCAACGCCACGATGTAAACCATGTTTATTTTTCGAACTGATTTTGACAAAAGAACGATTCTTTTGTTATTTTCGCTTAAGGTGAAACTGGAGGGAATCCTTTATACCCGGAAGGGGTCCTTTAAATACCTTTATCCCCGCTGCTGTTCCATGCAATAAGTAACACTAGGTCCTACACAAATTAAGTTATAAATGTAATCTATGTATGAGTAATGTTGAAGAGTACTAAAATAAGAATAGATACATAAATACATCGGATTCTACAATCTGCCACATTCGTTGCAGTGGAATGCTACACAACGTAAAGCATTTCCTAGGCAGACCTCCAGAAGACTGAGCTCGTAATCCATCCTTGTACAATAACTAACTAACATGCAAGAACAATACTCAGAGCCCGAATTCGATACTTAATTCATACCAAAAGCATTACCCGCATATACAGATTCTACTTGTAAAAATGAAGCAAAGTAATAAAAAGGAAAGAGCTCACCCGGATTTTCCAAAAATTCCATAGCTCTGGTTATTGAATTGAGGATCCTGATCCGGTTTGTCCATCCTCCGGATAACTGCATTTGAGGTGCTCTCTTCAATTGGACTGAACACTTAGCTCCTGTGTCATACAGCTGAATGTTTTATAAACGGAATACGGTGTTATCGATCACGTAATTTGTATACAGAAATCTCGCAGTCAAAAACCAACAAAAACTGTCCCAAACTTATTACAGAATCTAAATAAACGGCATGTCCGTTCTGGAACAAACGACGCAAGAAGACGCAACTTGCGAGCTGTGTAAATATTTTCCGCGGTATAGATTCTTCTGAGAAGCACTTGTTCTCCTTCATCTCAAAATTTCACAGAACTACAACATACACCACGCGAACTGAAGCTGTATAGCTCACTATCACGACCGCAGATCTTACTGCAATACTGCTCCTAGTGTGACTAAAGCTTTGCAAAGTAGACGATTTTTTTGTTCGATTTTTTTCTTTCAATTTTTTACGATTTTCACTCATGTGTCTTTCGAAAGCCACTAATGACAGCACACGCCAGGAATACTCCACGGCCAAGACTGTAAAACAAAAATCACATAAAAATAAAAATTCAACGGAGAAAAATGACAAGAGAAAAATTTTTGGTGTCTCGCTTCGAGCACCGCACACTACCATCCCACATAGCCACCACATATGCAGATGGGCACAAAAAATCTTCGATGTCACCATCCTTCCAACTAAGCTACCTAATCATTCTTCCAACCAACCAACAAAATATTCTTCATGAAGAATGAGCAGCAGCCTATTCTTCATGAAGAAAATATTATTCGGTGATCGCTACCGAACTGCATCGCATCCGAAGAATGCTCCTATGAATCGTGCAAAAAGAATATTGAGAGTGAGTGCTCTAAGCTTGAATATGTCAAGAGGTAACACAGCGAATGGTGAAGAAAATGGAAGAGACGAAAAAATAACCGATGTTACTCCCTTTGCATGACCGATCGGGCACGATGGTTTGAATGTATGTTCACTGCTGCTTCGACTCTGTGGCGAAGAGCAAACGTGGTGAATGAAGAATGCTTGCGATAACCCGCAACCTTGCTCACAACCATGATCAAAATACTCACCCTTTTCTATTAGGAAGCTAAAAATAAAATTATTAACGCTACTAACAGTGTAGGTATATTTCATGTTTAATAAATTACAATTAGAGGATAAACAACTATAAATGAATTGTCAAGCAAATGAAAAATGTACCTGTTGCTGTTTCCTTAAATTATTTGATATAAGGCATTTGTAGATTGTTCCAAGCTTCATCTAAGAGTGAATTGCAGCTAAACTCACCAGTATCACACATCTTCCAGTGCCTTCAAATAAACGTACTACGACCGTAGCAATTTAAAGAGAGCAGAGTGTGATTCTATCACTGCTGATCATGTTCTTGTGTTCCCATGACGGCCTTTTGCATTAGATATGCCCTCTCATATACGACAAGGTGACAACAATGATCTTTGAAAGGGGGTAGTTATTTTTCAATACTTCTACAAATTTGGGACTAATTTGGAAGTTTAGAAAAAAAAACATCAATGTTCTTAGATTAATTTAAATAGCCCATCACTACAGGTATACCTCGATAGTACGTACATTAACTTCATCACTTCAAATCGAAATTGCTTAAAAACTACTGATTACACTAGAAAACTAGTATCACCAAAAGAAAGAGAGCAGAAGTTTTTCTTTCTTTTGGTCTTATTAGATTTCAGATGCAACCAGCAGTTTTTATGCAATTGCGATTTGAAGTGAGAAATTTGATGTACGTACTATCGAGGTATACCTGTATTACTGTTGTTCTGAGTCTCCGTGTGGCTACGGATTGGGCTAAAGAACCAATCACAAAGGAAAAGTATTCAAACGTAAAATTATAATTTACTTCTTGTTATTCAGACCCAAAAGCTTCTAGCGATGTCCACATTAGCTTAAGTCAGTTCGATGGCCATTAAAATCGTAATTTGTGATGATTTTAAAAGCGTTAGCCATTTTTAGCTAAAAGTAATCTGTTTTTCTGTTAGTTCACCTTTAAAAATAGTAAGGTTTGCCTTGCTCAGCCAACTACCACTACCTGATGAAAAACGCTCATTCAAAATTCTTATTCGAAAAAATGTGACAGATCAGTCACTACTCACTCAGATTATTTTACAGAAATCTGTAAAGTTTTTTTTCGCTAATCCGATTTTACGGATATTGGTAAAATTTAACCGAAATCCGGAATTTTTTTTTCAGATATCTGTAAAATTTCACCAAAATCCGTAAAATCGAATTACCGAACGTTCAGCTGTTGAGAATTCGGTAAAACTTTACAGATTTCTGTAAAAAAAATCTAAGTGAAACTGCAGTCGATTGAGTCGAACAACTCGACAAAATTTCGTCGATCTTGACATCTGTAATACCTAAATAGACATTTCGAGCAAACTGACGGTCGACTCGACTTTTATAATTGACCCCATACTTTTTTTCTTTACGAATAAAGATTAGGTAAATGTTTTGCTTTGACTATTAATTTAAGATAAAGACTGACTCAAAGTAAATTGGTACGCTCCTCGGGTGTCGTTAACATGCTTTTAGTGTTTTGAATCGAAAATCTTTGACAGAGTTTTGTTTACACTTAAGTGAAGTGAATTCACTATAGAGAACAACTGGTGCAAGTTTGATCAAAGTAGTCGATCACGTTCAGAAATAACGTCAAATGGAACTCGAAAGAAAAAAAAAATACTGTGCACAAACACCTTGAAAATCCGGAGTGGTCCAATTCCAAGATGGCTGGAGTGTTGAAGATGCCAGAAACAACAGTTTGTCGAGTGCACAAAACCTTCAACGAAACCCTGAGTGTGGAAAGGAATCAGCCGACCTACGAAAAGGCTGGAACCAGGGATCGTCAGCTGCGCAGCAAGGTGTTGAATTGCATTAAGGCCAACTCCGGTTTGTCGATCCAAGATAAGGCCAGGAGGCACAACACCAATTTTCAATTGGTATGCAGCTCAAAAGTATTGTGCATTAGGATAGAACAAATAATGATCAAGAAATGCTTTTACTTACCTTGTATGCAGCTGATAAGAAGGGCAAACTTCGCAACGTTAGTAACGCCTTTCCATGTTATCTAAATGAGACTGTCACTTTCCCTTGCGGAATATTATTCCGTTCGATTATTCCGCAAGGAAAACTAACATTTTACCCATACTGAGCCAGTTGTCCAAATTACTCCGGTGGAAATGGAAAAAAGCAATTCAGGTCTTTATTTGTCAGCTCCATACTAATGATTTCAAATTTATTAATTTTCAAACCACTTCCATTAGTTTAGGTCCACTCATGATGTTTCAAATATATACAGTTGCTTAGAACCCAAATCATTCCAGAACACTTGAGCTAGATGTTGGACCATCTACCCTATTTATTTCCACTTCCCGTGTTCTAAAGGAATGGGTTCGCCGGCTGGCAAGTGGTAATTTCCCATCTAGCGGAAAACTAGAATCCGATACAAGCGGCACCTGTTTTCGCACCAAGCCGACCGACACCGTGCAATCACAGAAACAGGGGGAAAGTGTTTTGAAAAGTTGTCAACGCGATTTTCCGTTCGCTCAATAGTAGTCGGCAGCGCGTTCAGTCGCTTTGGTTTATTACTTAACCCGCTCCCGATGTGCCATAAATCTTCGAGCGGGTGCGCTGCTGTCCACAAGCTGTAAAATTAAACTTCTCATCTGAGATTTTCCTTTTTATATTAATCTGTCGCCACGATTTCGATGTCTTCCATAGCAAATTGGAAAAAAGTGGCTCGCTTGAAAGTCATTAGCAGGTGTATTTCCCGCGGGAGATAATTTATTTCAATTTCATTGAGCTGTTCGAAACATTTCTAGGATATTTTATAATCTTGAAAGTTAATACATATTTCACCCAGTAATTTACTGCGAAAGCAGATTCCTACATCTTGTGCCACAATGATTTGTGCTGTAACAACAAATGATAACTAATGACATCAATCGAAATGGTGAAGACCCAAAAGCTTTAGTTACATTTTCTACCACCACCAACAGCAAAAATGCGAATTCATTCGATTAATCTTAATCAAGTGAAAATAGAGGATCAGAACGTTTTGCTAGGAAACCCATCCCAAAGCTTAACTCTACTCAGAAACGCGAATCGGAACGTGATTTCCATTTTCGTGTTAGTCGTTGGATGGTTTGATAAAAAAAATCTTCCTGCTTCATATTTTATTCATTGCATGCGTCTGAAAATTTGCTTTCGCTTAAACCGAATTATGTTGTATTATCCTCCCGCTCGCTTTTTTGCCAACCTTCCTAAGCCAACCGTCCACGGGGCTGTAAACGGTGGGAGGAAAAATAAATACGTTACTCTGTATGCAGTTCTATGGTGGGTGAAATAATAGCAGAAACGAAGCAATTTTCTCGATATCTGGACGTATAATCAGATCATAGTAAATGCAAGAGATCAATGCAATGATATTTCTATCTTATTGGGGTAAAATTAGAAATTGAGAACGTCTACCAAGTTGTTATACTATGTACTGGGATATCATTTGGTTTGCATTTTAAGTTGGTGCGTAGACAATGTTCCGTGAGAACGGTCAATAATAATCTTAAGGCCAAAACCGCCATCGTCAGCATCAGAATTTTGAAGCAGCTTTTTGTTAAACATAAAACTTCTTGTATTTAAAATATGTTCGCTTACTAACCGGATCACTGTTCAATCATCAACATAAAAAATACCTGAATCTTAAATTAAAAAAAAAAAACTACTTTTGATGATAATGATAATGCAAATTTGGAAAATGCTGATGGCTGTTTTCACCTTTATGTATGTATGTATGTATGTGAGGTAGCTACCGTCCCTTCTAAGACCTTGTCAGGTGTGAGTTGCCGGTTTACATTCACACGTTGTATAAAGGGCCAAAAATGGCGGGCCGGACCCGTAAGCAGAGGTATTTACGCAAAACCCGCGGGAACATAAGATTCTCTCTCGAAAGATACGATTCAACATATCGAATAACCCAATTCGCAATACTTATTAAGCTTTCTACAGGATGGCTTGTTAAGAAGAGGGCGTCACTCCCGCTGAAACGATTGGAGTAGAATTCATAGCACAATCGAATCGGTAGGATAAAGAATATCATACTGTTTGTTCCCTCCTAGACGCCAAAAGGCGGAATGAAAATGGCGGAAAAAAGTTATGTGTTTCCAAGTAAATTTGAGCCATCTAATTTATCGTATTGGGGAACATTAGTGAGATATGGCCACTTCATAGTCCTCTAGAATATCCGGAACATCCGATAAAACGGTAAATTCAATAGTCTCGTCCTTGTTTTTGCAACATGTTTTTTTTTAAACCATTTGTACATGCAATGTAAAAACAAGCGATGTGGGGAACAATCTATGGCTCTGGGTGGCCATTGCATGGTCTTCCCGAAGTTCTGAAACATCCAAAACATATGATAACTCAGTATTTTCATAATTAAAAGAAGAAGTAGAACTTAGAATTTCGCAATATTTGGTAGGTTTGATCCTTTTTGGAAAATTTAGGACTTGATCCAGTCCGAGTAAGGATGGTCCAATAAACGAAAAAAAAAATGCATAACTTTTATACCACTCGACCGATTTTCAATTTTATAATAACAAAAATGAAGAATTATGAGTTATGTTTAGTTATAAGAAAAAGTAAAAATGTACAAGGATAGAATCTCATAACTTAAATCACTTTTAAAAAGAAGTAGTTTTTATTATTTTGGTGGCGACTACAATTTCAAATTAATATACAGGGTGTTCGAATATTATCCTTATGACAAAATGGTGTTAAAAGTTTCTTTAATTGTTGGAATAAAAAATCAATATGTATTGTTTGTTAAAGCTATATGTATGCAAATTACAAGCTTTATTTGTTCATTTTAAAATGGCTGCTTCGTGCTGAGATGCACGCTTTCAAATGTTTCGAGAAGTTGTCCACGATGGCCGCGAGCTCATCGACAAATATTTGTTCCCAAACCTTTAAAAGAGACGATTTTCAATGTTCTAGTGATTTATGTGGTGTACTTCAGGCTCGTGATTTCAAGATGGACCACCATCGGATTCAATCCGGTGAGTTGATGATTATTCATCTTTCGTTAAAAACATTGGGAAAATGCGTCCGCCAAAACTAATAGTCTGTTCTGCTCCATGAGCCGGCGCCCCGGTCTTGTTGAAAAATCCGTCAGCTTGGATAAAGATACCTCAAGAACCTCTTCGATTCCACTGTGCAGTTACCTGCACTGATCGTCGCATGTTGCTCCGATTTCCTTTTATTTACCACCGTGACCTTAGTCTTATGGTGGGCTAGCTCCAATCGCCTGGAGCTCATCCATCTCTTCACAATGCCGACGGAGTGCGAGGCCGTTAACTCGACCTCTTCGATGGATCCACCACATATCTCCAAGGTGATGTCGTCTGCGAACCCGACTATCTACACCCCGCTCAAGAATTCAAGCCGCAGTACCTCGTCGTACATCGTGTTCCATAACACTCGACCCAGGATCGAACCTTGTGGGATGCCTGAAGTGATCTGGACACGTTTCTGGCCTGCCTCTGTATTGTATACCAGTACGCGATTTTGGAAGTAGCTTCCGAGAATCTTGTACAGGTACCTAGGAACCTGTAGGCATTGGAGCGAGTCGGCGATAGCCACCCAACTGGCGCTATTGAATTCATTTCTTACGTCAAGGCTGACCACTGCACTGCATTGTACTGCTGGATTGCCACCTCAGTCGTCTTGGTGACGAACAGGATGGCATCAACCCTGATGTTGAATTCCCTTTGCGGAAGCCAAACTGGTTATTAGACAGACCGCCTATACCCTCCGTGTACGTTGTCAGTCTGTTGAGGATTACCCTCTCGAGCACCTTTCCCGCTGTATCCAACAGACATATAGGTATATATGCTGATGGATCTCCTGGTGGCTTCCCTGTCTTTGGTAGCAACACAAGGGTCTGAATTTTCCAGGCGTCCGAGAAGACGCCCTCGTCCAGACACTTTTGCATCACCACCCTGAAAATTTCGGGATTCAGTAAGATAGCCTTGATTCTTGATGGCCAGGTTCGGAATACCATCCGGTCCCGGCGCTTTGTTCACCTTTAGCGACTTTGCTATCGCAATGAGTTCCGCATTTGTCACCGTCGCCTCTTCGCCGGCCCCCGTTGTGCCGTTGTCAATGCTCACGTGGTCACGGGTGTTCGGTGGAGCCGTCCACCCTTCCGTCGCTATGACAGCGTTAGGGTCTGGGATACTGGAACGCTGGTCATGGGACAAATCTACGACGGCGGGGGACCATGGACTCTGGTCGTGGTTCGGAAAGAGTCCCCCAACGATCACCTCCAGCAGCTCTGATGAACGCTCGGTTGGAGCCGCCGATCCTCTGGTTTAGGCAATTACTAACCGGTAGGCGTCACCCCACGGATTCGCATTGGCCTTCTGACACAGACCCTCGAAGCAGGCACGCTTGCTGGCCTTTATCTTCCTCTTTAGTGCGGCCTTCGTGGCGACCTGCGCCCCTCTACGTTCGATTCTCCGGCGTTTGACCGCGCTCTTTGCACCCTCCGTATTGCGTGAAGGCATGTTCTTCGGAGGTCGGCAATCGACTCCGTCCACCAATACACCGGCGATTTTCCATTCCTCGGTTTGACTTTCCTCGGCATGGTAGCATCGCACGCTCGTGTAAATGTTATAACAAGTCGTTCGCCGCAAGGTTCCTGGGTTTCGCGTAAGTTTCGTTCCCTCTCAAGCGCCTCTTTTAAAGTCTCTACATCAAAGTAGGACATCCTACATCTGCAGGCGAATGGAGTGGATGCTTCTCCTTCCACACGTTGCTTTGTATTGTGGATTATGCAATAACGAACCGCCAAGTGGTCGCTATGGGTGTAGCCATCATTCACCCTCCAATTGCTAAGCTGCCCAGGACTGCTGAATGTTATATCAATGATCGATTCCGCTCCGTCTCTATGGTAGGTACTCTTGGTACCCACGTTGGCTAGGTCCACATTGAGCCTAGCCAAGGCCTCCAGAAGAATCTGGTCCCTAGGGTTGGTAAGGTGGCTCCCCCACTCGAGCGTCCAAGCGTTGAAGTCCCTCGCTATTATCAACGGGTTCAGGCCAGTTAGCTCCGTTGTCATCCGATCGAGCATATTGGAAAACAGTTAGCTCTGTTGTCATCCGATCGAGCATATTGG
The DNA here is from genome assembly GCA_034211315.2 of Aedes japonicus. Taxonomy (NCBI): domain Eukaryota; kingdom Metazoa; phylum Arthropoda; class Insecta; order Diptera; family Culicidae; genus Aedes; species Aedes japonicus. The sequence continues at coordinate 185,929 of JASCZW010000300.1, forward strand.
AAAACTGTTCGATCAACCATCTTGGCGGTGCGTAGCAGCATTCACTTTTACAACCGTAAAGCCTTAGTTTGTGATAGACACAACCTCCTGAACCGGGTACTTGCTCGTCGTCCATAATGCCGCTATATTGGACCTGTCCGCAAACCAGTTTCCGTTGCCGGCTGGAATGCGGCATGGGTTGGAAATAATGGCGACATCCGATGCCGACTCGCTAACTGTCTGATTCAGCAGTTGCTGGGCGGCCTCACAATAGTTCAGGTTAAGTTGGGTTACCTGCATTACGGTTGGCTCGTTGGTATACCCTTAGCGGCCGGGTAATTGCCCTCCCCCATGACGTGCTTATCGTCCGGTTTCCCGGCACACATCAAGCATTTGGGAGGACCTTTGCAATCCCGCGCCTTGTGGCAATTGCTGCCACACCTTCTACACATCTTACTCCTATCTGGGCCTGTGCACTCCCAGGATATGTGCCCGCTCGGGAGCGGGAGTATGTCCGAGGTGAAAAGTTACCTCCCTGCGAAACGCCGGCGGAGATCTCTTGCACATCGGAAACTTTATCATGCATTGAAACACGGTAAGGGTCCTGTCCGACAAATCATTTTTAATCATCTTCACCGGGGAGCGACCCCGGCGTATTGGTTAACATCCATACCTCTCACGCCTAAGTCACGAGGTCGAATCTCACCCCCGGAGAATTTACGACAATGCCCAAAAGTGGTGTTTGACGGACTACGTCGGGAGATGAACCAGCCCGAGACTGAAAATTTCGATAATCAAAACAAAAAAAAATCACCTTCACCAGGAAGATGGGAAGATTGTATCGTTTTAGCTTAAACGCCAGGCCATCACGTAAAACGTAATCATAACAAATCAAAGGCATTCTCAATGTCCAGAATTATTTTACAACGGACCTGAGAGTTACCTGGCTTAAATTAACATGAAATATCACATCGTTTTATGCTAAATCTGACATTTCATATACCTTGTGCATTATTTAAAAGTAGTTACACATTAGTAAATTATAAATTTCACACGACACGTTATTTATCATGGACAATTATTAGAGAACGTAAATAAAAACTTCATGCAAACTTATTCTTTCGAGGCCGAAACCTTTTTTTTCCTCTGTTCGGGACATAAACCACTGCTACCAGTAACTTAATCTATAGACTTCTCTGCCGCCGTCAGTATTAGTAAGCAGTTTCACTAATACAATCGTTTTGCTGGTTGAAAATAAAAAACAAACCGTTGTCAACCTGAACATTTTGACAGTTGATCTCGTGGTTGAAAACAATAAACAAATCGATCTTATACGTGTAAAGCAGCACGCTAGTGTTTGTGAGATCGCTCGGCGAGAACCTAATTGTAGTATATCCCGTATTCTTTGTTTAGTGCATGTCGAGTTGTTTCATCACTATTGAGAAATGATAAAGTATTCGGTGTCGTTACAGTTGTCATTGTTTGTTTTGTTGGCAATGAATCAAATTTTATTGAAAGTGTCCGCTATCTTAAACCCCTTTGTGAGTGACAGCACTCTTCAAAGGCGCGTCCCTTTATCAGTCAAAACCGGATTCATTGCAAACAAAACAAACAATGAATTCGATACTGACCATGCTTCAGAACCCTAGTCATAACCTATTCAAACTAGGGTTCGGTGGTAGATCTCATCCCCATAACGCACCACGAAAACGTACGCAACTCGACTAAAAGTACCTATGTTTAATTGAATCTTTTTCGCGTCTTTTTCTACTCATGCTGATGTTTTGCATGTGTCGGTCTCAGAGCACCGAAATTTTCATGACCTTTTTGGTAGTGTGCACAAGTTCTTACTAGTTGGATTCAAATGGCAGGTATTCTCCGTAAGTAGTTTTCTGATGATGTTACGAATATCACTGTCGATAGAGAAATTCGATACTCGCAGCAATTGCTAAATGGGAAATCTTCTTGCAAAGCCCACATTTCGATTGAATGCTTCAGAAGAAGAAATGTTTCTCCGAAACATTTCAACAGTTGGTTTCATTCAACTTTAACGGCGCCGAACTCTGCAGCGCATGCGCGTTGTTGCCGGACAAAAGAAAACCATTATTTCCGAAACATCATGTTTTATTTTACTATTCGCAAAGGAACTCAAACAATCACTCAAAACTTCTTGAACTTAGGGTATCAATTCTAAGATTGTTTCTCAATGGCTTTGACAAATGAATATTTTTATGCATTATGAATTCAATATGTTGAGCACGTGACGTTAATTTTAGAACAATTTGGCCGTTTTTGTTCTAAATTGAGTCCTAACTAGAATTAAACAGTGCGGAATTATCAATTTTCATACAGAAAACACAACTTTACCGTTAATAGGGAGCAAATTGACTATTGATTTACCAAAACATGGAAATAATTATTTATGTTTGGACATTTATTGCATAATTTATATTGAAACCATTGAAAATAGGGGCGTCTTTTATTTAACTTGAAAACTAATTTATTTTCGTCAAGTTTGTTATAATATACGAGCTAATAAGATTTTAGATTTTTATTCGCTCTCAAACCCCTTTACTAATTTAGTCTAAATTATCTAATTGACGATATATTCCGAGAATAAATTCTGCTTTTGCTACATTGAGAGGAAAGTTCTTTGACTACTCGTTCATTTCTCTGTATGTTGGTAATGTATTTTGACAGAAGTTTTTGGTAACCGACGACTGGTTTTGTTTGTACCTGCGCAGTGAAGGCTTTTCTCTAAACTACTACACCATGTTTTTTAGTCCTTCACTCTTCCCTTCTAGGAAAACCATGCCTGAATCGAGAGAACATGCCACAACAATCTTCCTTCTCATAAATCGTTCATCTCTCGTTGCATGCTTGCAACGATTACGATAGATCTATGAGAGTAGATTTGCCTCCAGAAGCGTGTTCAAACTAGCTGGCACTTACTAAAAGTGCGGTGGGTGGCTTTGTTCCCTCAGTGCATTTGCTTCGCTAATCTTTCTAGATGGGTATAAGATTTATTTAAATATTACAACCGTAAATCAATTGACTTGAAAACAGCTGTGTGTTATCGTTGATCGGACATCACCACCCACCGTGTTATTTAGGGGGTAGCTGTGCACAACAAATTATTGTCCGGAAAAAATCATACAACCCTGCCGAGTGCTACGATGGAAAAGAGCACGAAAGAGCGCGCCACAGACCAATGCTGGAGAGCTTCGTCCTTACTGCAAAACAGCAAATTTCGGTCCCAATTACGCCACCTTTTCGCTCTGCTCGCGCTATTGTTGCCTGCTATTTGTGCTCTCCGCTTTCAGTGTTCTTGTTTTTTGCGTTGTTAATCACCTTCCTAATTGCCCGCCCGCTTAAATCAATCGATTCACCCGCCGGAATCCTACGCCGCCGAGGAATTGTGAAATAGTGATGGCCCTAACCCGCGAGTGAAAAGTTCCAAATTCCTGTTCCGAAAGATGTGTGTATCGTGAACGTCCAAAGCCCCCCCTCGTGAGGAATAATAATAATAATGAAAATAATGTGAGGACGTGTGAAACCTGTCACGAAGAAACCCACGCACACATTCATCCTAGCGTCGTGATGCTTTCTTCTGAGTATGTTTCCTAGTGCACGCGAGAGTTCCGAGGAAAATTGGCTGGCTACAACGGAGTGCTACCAAAGCTTCTACCTGTGTGCGCTTCACTCCTGGAGAAGAATCCCATAACTGTAATATTGGGGCACCAATACAGACAAAAACGAATCCAACTAACAGCCATAACAAAAGGGAAAACATCTGTGGCGTACAAATACTACGACCTGATACCTAACGCTCGTTTGTGTGATAAATTTTGTTTACGTGTGCGAATACTCCAAAACAAATTCGTGAATCGACATCGGAAGTTCATGGGAATGTTTGAATCATCGAATAATTTGGATGCTTCCTGAAACTGTCAAATGAGCAGAAATTGAATTTCCTCGTCCGTTGCATTGTTTTGTGATACACAGGAGAAGCGGGAAAACGAAAGCGCCGGAAAGTAACGCATTCTTAATTGAACAAATATTGACAACCAGGTAATTGAAGTAACCTCGCATGATTTTCACGTGTCGTCAGTGTGTTGGAGTGTGAGTGTCCGGGTAAATAAATGTCGCGTGTAGATAGAAGGACAAACAAAGGAACACACGCAATGTTTAAAGGTGACTTTTCGAAAAGATAGTTTACAGCCATCCTTCGCTTTGATTAGTGAGTGGTGCCACCATCCACCCACCGCGTATGTTTGGATACATTTCAACCAGTTTAAATTAGATGACATGCTGATGGGGGATGTTGGTAGCCGATAGATTGATGCAAATTTTAAAACTTATGTCTTCTCTGGTTAAAAGACTTCAAATAGGTTCTCACAAGCCTCCCGAGATTTTTTTTTCTTACTTATTTATTTTCTGTCGGCCTATTTCCTCACATGGTGACAATCACCGACGCCAGAGAGACGACTCCACCACCTGGACCCTACCTAACGACTCATGCTTATGAACCGGGACCAACGGCTTTACTTCCCTTCCGAAGGAAGCCGTGACTAAGATTTTTTCGCCTCAGAAAAACCACCGACGTCGACTGAGATTGAACCCAGACCCACTGGGGTCACGCTAACCACTACACTACCGACGCCGGCAGACCAATAGTATGGGTCAAAACCAACCACAAAATCAATCACGATCTACACCCACAGCAACCAACATATATCACCTGACCGCAACTTTTTTTTTCCCGAGATTTTAACTCATATAGTTTGAAAATTACATTGCACAGACAGTTTGAAATTTGCATAGGAATTACTCAAATAATCTTCAAATTTGATTTTAATCTAAAAACTTGCTAAATCAATTTAATTTTAAAATATTCTATGCATTACATTGGGTATGTGTCATTTGAGTCAGACTTATTTGCAATAATAAATTAAATTTTTATTATAACTCATAAAGTATTTGAGCTGTAGAAGTAATTTAAATAGTTATACACGTGCTTAGGTAAGCTTAATGAGACGTTTTGTAGCCGTTTTCGTGATACAAAAGTTACACAACTCATTTAATAAAGTCAGAAACTTCTGAGGGATATGAATTTACTGTAGGTCAAGAGGGTGTACGGAATCTAATTGTGACACACACAAATATTCAGCAAAATTCGCCCGTTCAACCAATTATTCAATTTCAATTCCATATCGAAATGCACGTAACTTCTTCTTTACACTACTCATAAGGTCCTGTACAACATTTGGACCAACTTTTTTTGTGCGTGGCCATCCGATTTCACTTCCTTAGGATGCTTCCGAAGTGCCTGCTTCATGATAGCTCAGTACTTTTGAATTGGCCGCAGTTCGGCATGAAATTGACCTTATGAGCCTTGTACCTTTCCAAAATTTCTTTCGAGTAATGGCACGAGGCTAAATCCGGCCAGAATATCGTGGGACCATCGTTTGACCTCAGAAGAGGAAGAAGACGCTTTTGGAGGCATTCCTGTGGGTACACCTGCCCATTGACCCTTCCAGTTGTCACAAATGGGGTGCTCCGCTTTCCACACGAGCAATTTTTTTGCCGAATTATATATTTTTTGGCAAACTTTGACATCTTCTGCTTTCTAACGTCCTCAGGGACATCAAACTTATGATAAGCAGTGAAAAACTGGAGCCCCGGAAGCTGCCGGAAGTTTGCTCTTACATACGTCTCATTGTTAATAAAGAGGCAATGTGGTTACGTGCACGTGTTAACCTACCGTATTCTGTCGTATTAGGCGCCTTTTGGACTTTTTACGTGTGTAGTCCTTCACGTTTTTTCGCACCTTGCACGAAAGTTTTGGTTACTTACCTTACCAATCAGACTAAGGCCGGCGTGGCCTCTGCTGTGCACAGAAGTTGTCTCCATTCTATTCGGTCCATGGCTGTCACTCACCAGCCTCGCTGTCTGCGGAGGGTCCGCAGGTCGCCTTCTACTTGATCGATCCACCTTGCTCGCTGCGCGCCTCTTCTTCTTGTACCTGTCGTTTCATTTTCGAGAACCATTTTCACAGGGCTGTCGTCCGACATTCTTACGACATGCCCAGCCCATCGTAGTTGACCGATTTTTGCGATGTGTACGATGGGAGGTTCTCCCAGCAACTGATGCAATTCGTGGTTCATTCGCCTCCTCCACGTTCCGTCTTCCATCTGCAATCCACCGTAGATGGTACGCAGCACCTTCCGTTCAAAGACTCCAAGGGCGCGTTGGTCCTCCACTAGCAATGTCCATGTTTCGTGGCCGTAGAGAACTACCGGTCTGATTAATGTCTTGTAGATGGTCAACTTTGTGGTTCGGCGAACTTTGTTCGATCTCAGCGTCCTTCGGAGTCCAAAGTAGGCAGTAGGTGCTGGTGTCGTTATCGGCGGTCATCAATGAGCCTAGATACACGAATTCGTCTACTACCTCGATTTCATCACCGTCGATCAGAACTCGTGATAGGAGGCCAACATTGTCTTCTCGTGAGCCTCTTCCCTTCATGTATTTTGTTTTCGATGCATTAATCACAAACTCAATCCTACCAGCTTCAGCCTTAAGTCTGATGTACGTTTCCGCCATCGTCGCAACGTTACGTGCTACGATATCAACGTCGTCGGCGAAGCCAACTAGTTGGACAGACTTCCTGAGGATCGTGCCACTCGTGTCTATCCCAGCTCTTCGAATCACACCCTCCAGTGCAATGTTAAACAACAAACACGACAATCCATCACCTTGCCGTAACCCTCTCCGAGATTCGAAAGGACTCGAGAGCGTCCCTGATACTCGGACGACACACATCACTCGATCCATCGTTGCTTTGATCAACCGCGTCAGTTTTTCTTGAAATCCATATTCGTGCATGATTTGCCATAGCTGGTCTCGATCGATTGTATCATACGCTGATTTGAAATCGATGAAAAGATGATGTGTGGGCACGTTGTATTCGCGACATTTCTGCAGTACTTGCCGAATCGCGAAAATCTGGTCCGTAGTAGCGCGGGCACCCATGAATCCCGCTTGGTATTGTCCCACGAACTCCTTTGCAATTGGTGACAGGCGGTGGCATAACATTTGGGAGAGCAACTTGTAGGCGGCGCTCAGCAGCGTGATTGCACGATAATTGCAGCAATCCACCTTGTCGCCCTTTTTGTAGATGGGACACACTATTCCCTCCATCCAATCCTCCGGTAAACATTCCTCCTCCCAAATCTTGGTAATTACCCAGTGCAGCGCTTTGGCCAGTGCTTCACCACCGTATTTCAATAGCTCGCTTGGGAGTTGGTCAACACCAGCGGCTTTGTTGTTTTTCAACCGACCAATTTCCTCCTCAACTTCCTGAAGGGTTGGGGTCGGGGTCCTGTCATCTTCTGCGCGTGTTCCTAGATTTATTACCGAGCTACTTTCGTTCGCTGTAACATTACCGTTCAGGTGCTCGTCGAAGTACTGCTTCCACCTTTCAATCACCTAACACTCTCCTGCGAGAAAGTTGCCACTTCGGTTTCCCGTAGAAGCTCAATGTTAGGTCATGGCGTCCGAGTTTGGAGAAGAATTTCCCGTCGATTAGAACATGGTCGATTTGATTCTCTGTTCGTTGGTCAGGTGATCTCCAAGTGGCTTTGTGGATATCTTCACGGGGGAAGAAGGTACTTCGAACTACTAAACCACGGGAGGCCGCAAAGTTCACGCATCGTTGGCCATTATCGTTCGATACGGTATGCAGGCTGTTAGGCCCTATTACCGGTCTGTACATTGCTTCCCGTCCTACCTGAGCGTTCATGTCACCAATGACGATTTTTACGTCCCGCTGCGGGCAGCCATCATACACTTGCTGTAGCTGCGCGTAGAAGACTTCTTTTCCGTCATCGGGTCCCCCGTCGTGTGGACAGTGTACGTTGATGATGCTGTAGTTGAAGAATCGACCCTTGATCCTCAGCTTGCACATTCTAGCGTTGATCGGAAACCATCCAATCACGCGTTGACGCATTTGCCCAGCACTACAAAGCCGGTGTCCAGCTCGTTTGTGGTACCACAGCTCTGGTAGAAAGTAGCCGCTCGATGCCCACTTTTCCATACCTTCTGTCCTGTCCAGCAAACCTCCTGCAGTGCTACGACTTTGAAGTTACGTGGTTGAAGTTCGTCATAGATTATCCTATCGCAGCCAGGGAAGCAGAGCGATTTGCAGTTCCATGTTCCGAGCTTCCAACCGTAGTCCTTAATTCGTCGCCTAGGTCTTTGCCGATCCGGTCCGTTTTAACTTCTGTATTATTTGTAACATTGATTTTTTAAGGGCGGCTTGTTGGGCCTTCCCCAACCCCCTGTCTCGCCGGGGGACCATCGTGCACAGCACTGTTTAGAGTCCCACGCTGGCACAAGGACGATGATCAGCCGCTCCTAACATGGAGAACATACGCTGTTTTGAGCCGCTCCTAACATGGAGAACAGACGCTCAGATAGACTGCACCATTTGAAGAGGGCAGCCCCTCCTTCCCTGTCAGCATTTGACCAAGGTCCCACCGGGGTTGGTTACCCGATCTTTCCTATGGTTACTCATACCCCAGTCGGCACCACGGGGAGGTAGGGATAGGAGTGACTGGACAAGAGGGTAAGGATCGCAGTAGGATCTATTTTATACCTGCGGGTACGCGAAGTACCAATGGTAGGCATTGTCCAGCCATTTACCAAAGTTTTGGTTTTGGTTAGATTCAATGTTTTCGCCACATCTCGAACTGAACTGTTGGGATTCTTCTTGAAAGCTTGAACTACCCGCTTGTGATCCTTAACACTATACGGGGATCCACTTTTCATTCATACAATCATACCCTATGCCCAGAAAGTCTTGAAATATTTCGCAACGGCACATTCCTAGACCAGACCAGGAATCCAACCCGGCCACCTCCATCATGGTGTTGCTTTGTATCTGTGCCTTTACCGACTGAGTTAAGGGAGGACCCGTGTACCTCTAGAATGCATTATTCGGATCATCGGTTCAATTTATCCATATTTAGATCATTTGAAGATCAAGCAAATAATCTGTTCAGCTTAACTATGAACGTTAAGGAAAACAAAAATTACGCGGAGGTGAACAGCTATAAACTGATTAAAAATGTCTCAATTGTTACGGATTAAGGCGATCAGCTTGATGACTGGATGATTGTTGCTGATTATAGGTGAATATATGGCATATTTGATACATACGCCGAATAAAGGAACTAGGCTAACATAGCATCCCACTAGCTTAGCTTAGTTTAGCTTGACTATCTGCATGTTTCAATGTTTACCTCTCCGTGATTGATCAGAATCAGTAAAATTGCACAATTAATCAACTGAATGGGGCTAGAAGTAATCGAACATTATCACTGTACACGTTTAAGTGACTCAATTTCTTTTATAATCAATAAGGGTGCTGGCCACGTCCTTGCAATCAGTTGGGAATAGGGAAGGAAAGTTAGTGTGACCTTTGTTGTTTAGTGACCGTGTTTACCTCTGCATCCTCACAGCGATCACAGGAAGGAGATTTTTCTATGTTAGTAGGGTAGGGCTCGATGGATCAGGATTCACCTTGATAAGTGATGTGGTCATATAATATAGCTCATATGATTCAGGGAAAAAAAGGATAACAGTTACCTGTTTCGCTTCGCGTTTTTGAGAACACTTATCAACGCTTAATTGTCTGAAAATTCCAAGGTAGCTAAATGATGCCTATTCAAACCCGTCATGTTTGCCCCATATGGCATAGCAGATGAACGAAAATAGCATCATATCTCGAAATTAACTCCATTAACATCGTCGCTATCTTTTCGTTTTCTTCTGAATATGCACCTGCTCCTGCGAATGTTTGATCAAAATTTCCTCCACCGTAGTCATTATTGACTCAAACGGCTTGCACCTGTCTACTAAACTCAACTTTCTACATCGCTCCAGGACTCGGGAAAATCTTTCCGGACACTCCGGATGTTCGGCAAACTTCTCGTCGCAAACCAGTTCCATTACCGATAAAGCATTGCTTAAGATACAGTTCCAGTTAAGATAGGCTAACATTACATTCCGTTACCCTTAAAAGACAATTTTCTTAGCGACAAGTTTTTCAGAACATCATTATACGAATATTCATTAATTTCTTATAACTATACTCAGTTAACTGCTCAGCGGAAAACATTGGTGTCACTGGAACAAGGAATAACGCATGAAAAATTAAGGCTTCTAAGAAAAATGCAACACACACAACCCGGTACGAGCGCTGCTACGCTTGTTTTTCGGTATAAGTTTTTTTCTTGACTAAGAAGGGGCTCAAACTTCTATCAGAACATACACATTTTGTTTTTTTGTTGCATGGAAAGTTCTCTTATTTGGTTGAAATTTGTAATTCATTTGTACGAACCCCCCCCCTCCATCCCTTCCCCCCATCAGAGGGGGAGAGGTATCGAACTACAATATAAAAAATCCTGCCTCCAAAAACCCCAATATGCCGAATTTGGTTCCGTTTGCTTGATAAGTTCGAGGAATATTACGTTTGATGCAAGTCACCATGAAACGAAACCAGTTACTGATACGTTTCTTCACGTAATAATCTTCACGAAGACACTCTTCGATCGCATACCTCGCCACGTTCATGCATCCGTTGGAGATAGGAAGGATTTGGTATCTACCTTAAGAAGACACGGAGACTCCACATAGCCTTATGTAGATATGAAAGGAGAGGAGAAATGAATAGTAAGAGAAAATTGTTAAACATGATGCCCTGTTTGGTGTACAGAAGAAGAAAGAAAGAAAGTTATGTGATCCTTCATTTCTCTTCGAACGGTTCAGACTTAAGCATTAATATCAGTCGTGGCCACATATGGCTTATGCTTAAAGCCCCATTACTCGCTCTCTGAAAAGAGAAGAAAGTCTGAAAATGCCCATCTCCAAGCTGTAGGCACGTAATAAATAAATTAATTATTTCCTAGCTTTGTATGGCTAAAGTTCCATTACACACTCTCTGGAAATAGAACATATTAAGGGGGCATATACAGTTAGAACGAGAAAAAAAACTCATTTTTGAAAAAAACAATTTCAAGAGAAAGTTTTTACTCAAATCAATCGAAACTTTTTACAATTATAAGTGTATCCATGTAGTATACAGAAATACTTTTTTTCAATTTTTTTTCAACAAAATGGCGGCCGTTAGAGTGCATTGAAAAAGTCGTTATAATTTGCTTCTGCCGGCTCTCCTGGTCGCAGTTTTGATCTGAAACCTGCTTATCCAAAAGCATTACATTAATTACATTTACAGTTTGTAGATGAATTGAAAAAAAGTAAAAATATAAATATTTGCACTTATGGCGTAAGTTTTTTGAAAAAATCCACATTTAATAGTAGAATATTACGATCATTTTTAATTCATATAGAAGGTTATACTACAAATAAAAAATCCCATAAGTTTCAGCTTAATCGAATAATTAGTTTTCGAGTTATCACCGGCATAAACTCCGAAAATGCTGTTGTGAGAAAAACGCGTTGAAAGTTTTAATAACCGGTCTGCGCGCGAAGAAGGCGTCTTCGAAAAACGATGAAACGAAACACTTGGAGTTCGAATTTCGAAAAAGGGGTTTCGGGAGCGTATTCTGCGGGAAATTTACTAACGTTTTTTGCAAAAAAATATTGAAATGTTTGGTCATTCTAACTATATATCCCCTCTTAAATTGGAAATGCCTCACCCAATTCTCCCTCCGAACAACACCCGGAAGGCATACCCACACACTATTTCCGGTTAAAAATCTTCTGATATGCATCCTGCTGTGCGCATCGATCGCCTGAAATCCGCCAAAGATCCGGATAATTTTTACGCACTTTTCATTTCCCCGAGGGTGGAACGATTTGATTATTCAACACTTCGAGAACGCGACCACCGAAATATTTTCACAAAAAAAAACGTCCATTGAAGCAACCCAAACACGAAAAATTGGAAGTAAGTTTGAATTTTGACGGGAGTAAAAATATTTCCTGCCATCATCAAACAAGGCACACTTTAATCTTTCATTTGTTTGATAAGTTCTCGAGTTATGCTGAAATTTGTGTTGTATATGTATGGGAGTCCTTTATTCTAGAGAGAAGACAGGTCTCTTATTATTAAAAGAACCTTTCCCGGCCCCATTACTTAATCTCAGCAGACAAATTTTTACGCCGATTGGTTTAGTACTTTCCGAGTCTATAAGGGTCAGACAGATAGACAGACAGACAGACAGACAGAAATTCATCTTTATTTGTATTGATATAATGATTTATTTATTATTAAATAATTTTAAAATGAATTTATTATTTCGGATATATTTGAAACTCTCAGGGAATAAAAACACAAATTAGCTATGTTTTCGGAAATTTGGTTTATTCAACCATCTCTCCAAGGCTAAATGCCCATACCTTGGACTTAACGCTACCCATCAAATCCTGCGTAACACTTGCAACATCTTTCTCACACACTGTCATCCGCTCTTTCTTCAAATCCTTGTCATTTTCGAAGACCTGAGATGACTTCCGGAGATTGCTCTTCATAATCGCCCAGAATTTTTCTACTGGGAGAAATTCTGGCGAGTTTGACTTCGTTGACTTCGTACCGCTCTATCACCAGTTTCGCGTAATGGCACGATGATAGATCGGGAAAATCCTGACTGTCACTTTCTTGGGACCCGAGGAACGATAGCAGTCGCTTCTGGAGGCATTTCAAGCTAAACAATGCATTAGGTCCTAAGTAACATTGAGAGACTCTCTTTGTCGACTTTCTCTTTGCGCTCCTATGGCTATGTTATAGCATGTTCCAGTATTTTCAACATACAGTAAGGTAGTATAAAGAGTGATTAAGGATCCAATACGTCGAAAACATCTTCAAATTGTTTAATAGGCAAGCTATTAACCAAAGAGAAAGTCAACCAAGAGAATCTCTCAATGTTACTTAGGACCTAATGCATTGTTCAGCTTGATTTTTCTCTATATTTTTTGGCCGTTTATGGTGTCGGTCGTTATGTACGGCTCGCTGATTTTGCCGCACCCACAGTTCGCCTGCCACACTAAGGACTACTTGGCAAATTTGTCGACCTCCTTCTTCCAGAACATCCAGGCGGACCTTGCCGGCGAAAAACTCCAGGGCGCGGATCTGCTTGGTGTCCGCTTTAATGTTCGTCTAGTCTTCCATAATGATGCATTTCGGATGTACTTGCCACTCGCGGTACAGCATCCTGGGGTGATATTCGGCTACGTTTTATTGTCTGCTGGTTGAACCAGAAGAAAACCTTGACCTTCTTCACCACGTCTCGAATCGAATGGTTTGGATTGCGCCCTCACCCTCACCTTCCTTGCGTTCGCGGGGTCAGTCCAGGCACTCCTTGCTTGGAAGCCATCTCGGCAATCCCATGACAGATTGTGAAAAAAAATTGCACATGTGAACACTCTAAACTTGATTTACTCAAAACTTTGTCAATTTATTCATGCAATAAAAAGTTAAACACAAAAAAACGGTTGCATTTTGTTCGATTACAATATATATTATACTTCGACTACCTGTGCGGTTGTTTGTACCTCGGATCATGATCTGCGAAAAATGCAAACAGGTGGGACATACGATCTCCCATTGCAGCAATAAGACACGCTGCTCTAATTGTGGGGAGAAACACAAGGATGGCACCTGCGCAGACAGCACACCAAAACGCGGGGAACAATTAGAACGCTCGCTAAAACAGCGTTCCAGGCAATCTTTCGCCGAAATGCTGAAAAAAGCCTCACCATCACCCAATGTCAATACAAATCCCTTTGCTCCTCTGTCAGATGACGAGTCTGACTTTGATTTGGCTAAAAAGGAAACATCATTCACTATTCCGGAAGCTGCTTCACGGAAGCGAAGACGCTTCCACCCACGGAAAGTTGCTGAACCGGAGCCCAAAACCAGCTTGCCCAATTCAAGGAAAGGTGGAAAAAAGGATAATCTTAGTCCACCTGGTTTTCGTAGTACTAACTACAGCAAGGACTTTCCATCTCTCCCGGGGACATCCAAAACCACTGAAGCCCTAATTTTAAGAACAGTTGGCCCCTCTAGTAGGTTGTTCTCATTTGATGACATTGCCGAAGGTATCTTCAAGTACCTCGAAATTTCTGACCCTCTCAAAAGCCTGGACAATGCTTCCAACAGTGTTTGGCAATGCTTCCAACAGTGAAGACTTTTTTGCAGCAATTGACAATTAAGTGGCCCCTCCTTGCAATTATCATTTCCTTCGACGGATAATTTGATCACTGTTCTGCAGTGGAATTGTCGTCTAGCTCCTAAATTGGAATCCTAAATTGGAATCTTTTTAGCTCACACTACCGGTTGTGATGCACGCTCTTTGTGAAACATGGCTCTCTTCCGAAATCGATCTTCCTTTTTATGATTTCAATATTATTCGTCTTGACCGTGAGGATTCACGTGGAGAAGGAGTACTTTTGGGGATCAAAAAGTGCTACACCTTCTATAGAGTGAATTTTTTTTCCAATTCCAGGTATTGAAGTTGTCCCATGTTATTAAAAATAAAAGCCTTTGCATTGCCTTTGTATATATTCCTCCTAGAGCCTCATTAAACCGAAAACAACTTTCAGATATTTGTTCGGTCTTTCCTGCTCCACGGTTTTTCATGGGAGATTTTAACTCCCACGGAACAGGCTGGGGAGAACTGTACGATGACAACCGATCTTCCCTGATATATGACCTCTGTGACAACTTCAATATCTTTGGCTGGTTCATCCTCAGTTGGCAGTAGATTAGACCTCACACTTTGTTCGAATTCATTATCGTTGGATTGCACATGGAATGTGATTCAAGATCCCCACGGTAGTGATCACTTGCCCATACAAATTTCGGTTGCCACCGGGTTCAATCCGTCGAAATCTGTCAACGTCGCGTATGATCTTACATCGATTGGACAAAGTTTAGGACAGCAGTAGATGAAGCCGTAACGACGGTAGACAGGCTTTCACCGTTGGAAGAATATACCTTCCTCTCCAACCTGATCTTAGACAGCGTGCTTCAAGCTCAAACTCGACCAGTTCCAGGGACGTCACCTCGCAGGAAACCTCCTTCTCCATTGTGGAACCAGCAATGCACCGAGGTTTACCGTAAAAAGTCCGACGCGTTTAAAGTTTTCCGTAGACGTGGAACACCTGAGCACTTCGAAGTATACACGGCTCTCGAACGCGAACTTAAGAGCCTCATCAAGGCCAAGAAACGCGGTTGCTGGCGAACATTCGTGGACTGGCTATCACGCGAAACGTCAATGAGTACTCTTTGGAACACGGCGCGAAGGTTGCGTAACCGAACAACGAGAGCGAGGAGTACTCGGACCAATAGATCCTCAAATTCGCGCGAAAAGTGTGTCTAGATTCGGTACCGGCACGGATGAATCCTCGCGAAAACACGAATTCGATAGATGAGATTAGCCAACCCTTTTCAATGGTAGAGTTCTCTCTCGCATTCCTTTCGTGTGACAATATGGCTCCAGAGGCTGATAGGATCAAGTTCAACTTGCTTAAGAACCTCCCAGACGTCGCTAAGGGGCGCATGTTGCACTTGTTTAATCAGTTTCTGGAACTAAACATTTTACCGGATGATTGGAGATGGGTGAGAGCTATAGCCATTCAAAAACCTGGTAAGCCCGCGTTCGACCACAACTCCTATCGACCAATCGCGATGTTATCCTGTATTCGAAAGTTGTTGGAGAAAATGATCCTCTTCCGCCTGGACAAATGGGTTGAGACGAACAAGCTGCTTTTAGATACTCAATATGGTTTCCGTAGGGTTAAGGGAACGAACGACTGTCTCGCGTTACTTTCCACAGATATTCAATTAGCTTTTGCTAAGAAAGAGCAAATGGCTTATGTATTCTTGGATATAAAGGGGGCTTTTGATTCTCTCTCTCTCTTTCTCTCTGTTTCTCTCTCTCTCTCACACTCACACTAGTGTATGTAAATTAGGATTTTGAATTCTAGCAACTGTATTGTAGAACCAAAACTTCTCTTTTTTTAATTGTGTCAATATTGATGTATAAAAATATGAAAATTTGACTCTGTAAAGTTAATTCGATTGAGCCTGTACAAATAAATGATTATTAAATAAAAAAAATATTTTTTTTTTGGGGTCAATATTAATTTTTGTTCAGTTGGTTCTAAGATATTCTTGTTTCAAACTGGCTGTATTCCTTTGCTTGAATTACATTTTCAAAAAGTGAAAAAATGTAAGTGATTGTAGGAATCGTAGAGCGTGTGTGTAGCATTTTTTTTAAAGCACAGCTTAATTCACCAAAGCTGGTAGGATTTCAAATGCCCAGCCGACAAATATGAAGTCGACTGCAAAACCTTAAAAATTACACACAAGAGGAATAAGCTTTAGAACTGGCTAATAAGTAGGAGAATCAACAACTTATTCCATTTATTTTGAATTATGAAACTTATAAAATGTTTTAAATTTACAGCTTCTTTATAGACAGCGCGAGAAAATTTGAAGCTAACGTTTTTCAATGCTGTAACATTAAGAACACGCGTAAATGTCTATTGTGTGTGATGGAGGTAAATTTGTTATAGTCGAGTACTAACTCCTCAAGAAATATCAGTGTCGAATAACCACTTGTTCAAACAAAATTTGAAGAAGTTATTCAGGTTCCTAGAAGAAAAAAGCTGAAACGATTCTCTAAATTTGTTTGAACTAACAGTTGTACAGCATTGATGTTTGTTGGGCATAACGGTTGCTTTTAAAAGTTGACTAAAATTGCCGAAACTACACATGTAACATTAATCATAGTAACCCATAAGTCAGCAGACAAAATTTGACAGCTCTATCAGTCGAACTTTACCCGCGATGGCAAAAACCGTGAAGCAACTCCCTTCAGAAGTGTGCGCGTTCAAAGAACGGCACCTAGCCGCGTCAAAAACGGACATCGTGCGGCACTTTGTTAACGCCGGATACGCCCGTTCCGGCATCTACAACATCTTGGCACTATTAGACAACAATCAGCCCGGTTCCGTACGGCCGACGACCCTGAGCGACAAGAAGCTCCAAAGGATGCTTAAGACGAAGACCGAAGGAAAAGTGGCTATATCACTGCGTGCGCTAGGCCAGAAGGTCAGTGAATAAGTGAATAAGTACCTGGCGAACATGAACATACATGTCAGGAAGCGGAAGTCGCGTCCGCTTGCTTCGGAGCTGCAGGCAACTGCACGCAGCGACAGTGGCTGAATAAGCTGGTCATCTCGATTTTCCCGGTGAATCGCGACGTGGCGGTGGTGATGGACGACGAGACCTATCTCACCCTGGATGGCGACGACTGGCAGGGCACTTCGTATTTTACTTCTCCCACGAAGGAAGTGAGCTCAGAGGTGAAGTTCATTCCACACACCAAGTTCCCCAAGAAGGTGCTGTGGCGGCTGACAATCAGCAAGAAGGGGATGTTAAAGCCACTCTTCGTTCGCTCCGGACTGGCCTTGAACGGGAAAATTTATAAAACGAAATGCATGTTGGAAGTTGCGTCGTTCATCAAGAAATACCATAAGGGCGAAGACGCGGTGTTCTGGGCGGATATGGCGTCGGCCCACTACTCGAAGCAATTGTTGGAGGAGATGGACAGCTGAATATCGATGTGGTACCAAAGTCGGCGAACCCGCCAAACGTTCCCAAGCTGCGTTCCATCGAAGATTTCTGGGCCAACCTGAAGCGTAAGATCTACGCCAACAATTTTATCGCGAAAATTGAGGAGGAATTGATAAATAAAACGAAGAAAGAACTCAAAAACATGCCTACACGCATGTTTTCGTCCGCCATGGCGTATGTTCCGGTTAACTGCCGGAAGGCCGCTCGCAAGAGCGTAGAATTTCTTTGCAAATAAGCTTAAATAATTAACTTCCATGATAAATTTATCAAAAGCAATTATCTACCCTTTTTTTTATCACCTTCTGATCTGAAAAAAATCCATTTTTTAATGCAGACGTTATTCTTGCGGATTTGGTTCAAGCTGTGGATGGCGGAGGATGAGAATGAACAATTTGGTTTTCCTATAAAAATTCCCATACAAACTTTTTAAAGCCAGTTCAGTTCGAGTTCTCTACCGATTGACCAATCAATCAACTTTTGAAATAATAGTCAGATCCTGGTCTAATAATTGTTTTGGAGCTGAATTGATACTTTGAATTGCCCTAACTCATATACTATTTCTAAATAAGTTTCATTGCGTGGCAAATACAAGAATTTCCATATTCGATCAATTCCTAGGTCAAGCCAGGAATCGAGGCCTTTTGCCAGAATGTCTTGTTTGAAAACTAACCCTTTTGCGTATATGGGAAAAGCTCTCCCAGCACCCTCAATAGTTATTTAAACTGAACAAACTTTAAAACACATAACGTTGATGACGAAGCAATTGTCTCATGTAAGTAATTGAAATAATTATACCTAATGATACTGAACAAGACATTTTTTTTACAGGCAGTCACATTTCCTGCCCTAATAGCAATACCTTTCAAATGCAGGCGGAAAATGCAATGTTATCAGCTGAATCAATCACACAATTTCCCGTTATGAAATTGGTAGCAGCAACCGCTCAAATTGAATGCGACTGAAGGGTGCGTAGGTAGGGTTTTCAAAATATTTTCTGTTATGAGGCTTCGATAGAAATGTTTTGACCTATTGATGCGCCGCTGCTGCAAACAGTGTCACAATTCATAATTCTGCTGATTGATTCAATTCCGTCCTAGCGATTTGAAATGATGGTAAAATGTTTTGAATTTGTGAAAGTGTTCCCCGAATTAATTCAGCTTCAGGTTATTTCGACGTATTGAAAAACATAACAGAAAACAATATATGCAATTTGCAATTTTCCCGGGAAATGCAACCATATCAATACCATGTTGTGTCCCATAGAATTGAAAAAGGGCCTAAACAACGAAGTTGTTCTTAACCCTATTGGCTCTAAATGACAGTGTTGCGTTTCGAACGTCCATCCATTTTGGGCCAGTTGAGCCGACCAAGCGTCACCACACAGGTTTACAAAAGGACATTCGCACTGTAATTTTGCACTTCCACCACCGACGCCGCCGCCCCCGCCGCCGATTTCGCCGTTCTGTCCAATCTGCTATGTCCGTATTATCAGAGCGTCATAATCTTGCTTCCTGCTTTCAGATGTGTTATTTTAGACCATATGCAATTTTGATATATGCCGGGAAAGGGGTTGATGGTGGTGCATAATTAATAAGGTCGCCAGAGGGCTCCTAACATGGAATGCGCTTATGCTGTTTGGTACATTGAAAAATGAAACGTAAGGAATCAAGGGTTCTCGTTTGGGGTTTTCCAAGAAGGTAATTAAACGAATAAATGCGAATAGGGGAGGCACGTGGTGAGACAACCCTTTTGTTATGGATGATGAAAATACATTTCGAGGAAATCAATAATTATATCCACGGTCAATTAATAAATGCACTATTCACTGGACAACCAACAATGGCAGTCTTGGCTCATGTTGCAGTCTGCATCATCAAGCACATATCAAATGTGCATTACCGAGCATTGATCGACAGCCGGCTGACGTTGGAGATAGGATCGAAACTACGAAATTGGCTGCGGGCTTGATTTGACACTCTTTGAATAATACACGGAAATGACAGTGGTAGGGATGCTCCTTTATTTTAATGAATCGGTAATAAATTGGGATTTTGACGCGAAAAAGAACTATCCATTTGAGAAAAGCTTGTCTCGAAGAAATAGGTGGACTAAATTTTCTAGTCACTTCGAACGTTTCCTGATCGTCCTTGAGGCACGAATTGCGCTTCATAGTTGTCATACATCGGCAGCGATGAGTGAGTGATGCTTGTCGTGGGTTTCAGTTATTTGTATAATTAATTTTATAACTTTGTTTTTCAATACCTGTGTAGGCAGGCTTTTGACAGCTTAGTCGATTCAGGCATGAGGTGACGGGTTCGATTTGACCAGCGATATCGTGAGGATTGGAATATTATTTGGCTTCGGTGTGACTAGGGTATCAAAACGCATCATCAGCTGCATCCGTAGGCCTAGGTTGAAAGCCCCCCAACCCTTGCCAAAGAAGCGTTACAGAAGTCATTCTGTGAGGGAGATTTACGTGCGCTGCATGGTAGAGGTTGGATTTTTGATGGAATCTGTGAATATTCTTCGAACGCGAAAATTTGAAATGAAACATTTTCCATCTAATCGAAAATAGCAAAAACATGTATCAACTGCTAATGAGATGTCAGAGTTTACTGACAGGTGAATGCGATATATGATCTATTTGGTTTGCTTAGCTAGATGTTCTGTTGGTGAGCGGATTAAAGCTTGTTTTCGGATGCCATGGTTGATTGAATTAATGTTCGTATTATCGGTATAGTATCAGAGTTTTAATTCAATTTAATCAGATAGTTAATAAACCTGTCTGTTTATGACAGTTGTTTTCAATTAGTTATCGGCTTACAATGTTTGAGTTCTGTAGAATTTCTATACCAGTACTATAAGGTATGGCCAATTTTCTCCTCATAACAGTCTTAGAAACGAGCTGCCCTGCGGAAACATAACAAATAACATACAGATTGAACAAAGGCTAACTACGAGCTTGCCAATAACAACTACAAATGTCTTAACCACAGTTTGTATACTGCTCATCAGAATCAACTGCAAGGAGGTCGTCTCAAAGCGAATACTAAGAGTTTCTGGCGCCAGGTGAACGAGCAACCAAAAGAAAAAGGATTGCCTTCTAATATGACGGATGGCGTTTCAGATGCCAACTCAATCGAAATTATCGCCGATTTTTTTCACACGCAATTCAGTAGTGTTTTTTTTCATCGAAATTCTTAATGAACAGGATATTGCAGCTGCCACGAGTAACGTTCCTCGTATGTCTCTATTTGGAACTTCATTTTCCGTCGACAGTGTCACAGTGGTTTCAGCCGAAAAGCAGCATAAATCTTCTACTGGAACTGGTCCTGATGGCATTCCCTCACTGATCCTGAAACGCTGCCTAAATACTCTTGCGACGCCTTTATCCAAACTTTTCAATCTTCAGGCGTTTTCCCTAATTGTGGGAATTTAGTTTGCCATATTGAAAAAACGAACTGTCACTAATTACCGCAGAATTGCTGCGTTGAGTGCCATCTCTAAACTCTTCGAACTAATTATTCTGGAAAAGCTGGTTCAGGATTGCTCGCATATGATTTCGCAGGATCAATGCGGTTTTATGCCCAAGCGATCCACAACGACTAATCTGACTGCCTTTACTTCGTTTGTTATTCGTGAGATTGAACTTTGCCATTAAGTAGATGCCATGTACACCGACCTATCCGCTGCTTTTTATAAGGTGAACCATGAGATTGTCATTGCAAAATACGACACAATGGGCATCCACGATAATCTTCTTGTTTGGATTCGTTCCTACCTGCCTGGCAGGTCTACGTCTGTAAAGATTGGCAACTATGAACTATGTTTCATCACCTTTCCCCGTTACATCTGGAGTTCCTCAAGGCAGCCACTTGAGGCCATTCCTTTTTCTGCTGTATATTTACGACGGGAACATACTTCTTAAATGCTTCAACCTCTCATATGCGGAAGACCTGAAGCTCTACTACGTACCGGTCCGATTCATATTTCGGACGCTGAAGACATATAGAGCAGAAAAATAATTATATTTTGCGGTAACGAAACAATTGGGGCATGTTCTTTTGATTTATTGCTTTATTAGTACTGTGTTGTGTTGGCTATAATGACATTTTGAAAAGAAATGTATTTTTTTTTAAAAAAAGCTAGTTTTTTCCATGAACCATTGAAATTCAAACTTCGGACACGTAATCAGAAGAAAAGGAGATAAACGTGACGTTGAAAACTACCGGGGAATCACTAATCTGTCAGCTACGTCTAAATTGTTTGAGATAATAGTGAGTGGTTTCATTCTCGAGCGCACCAATTGCTAGATCTCTGGCGACCAACATGGTTTCATGCCAGGACGTTCGGTTACCACCAATCTCCTAGTTTTTACCACGACCTGTTTTGATCAATTGGAGAAAGGGGCACAAAAAGACGTCGTCTATACTGATCTAAAAGCAGCGTTTGATACAATCAACCATGAAATTCTGCTGGCGAAGCTATCAAAACTCGGTACATTGGAAAGATTGGTATCATGGCTGTGCTCGTATCTAACAGACAGGTAGAGGCGACCCCAGCGTAGTGGTTTACATCCAAACCTCTCACGCCAAATTCACGAGTTCGAATCTCACCCACGGACAAGTTACAAAAATACCCAAAAGGTCTCTGCGAGTGAAACTTGATACCAGCACTTCCTGTTTTTTGCGAACTCGTCAAGTGTTCCACAGGGTAGCAACCTTGGACCGCTGTTGTTTGTTCTATACTTA
The DNA here is from genome assembly GCA_034211315.2 of Aedes japonicus. Taxonomy (NCBI): domain Eukaryota; kingdom Metazoa; phylum Arthropoda; class Insecta; order Diptera; family Culicidae; genus Aedes; species Aedes japonicus. Next base: position 208,324 of record JASCZW010000300.1, read on the forward strand.
AACGACGTATTGCTTCTACTAGGAGATGGCTGCAGGCTTGCGTATGCTGATGACCTAAAGCTGCTTTTTTGTGGTACGGACTGCCGAGGATTGTACTTGTCTTCAATCATTATTGGATCGATTCACTGATTGGTGCCGTCGGAATAAACTTATGATCAGCATTCCAAAGTGTATGGAAATATCGTATTGCCGCCTCAAGCAGCCGATTGTATTCGACTACACAGAACCGACCAGTGCAGTTATTTAGGTGTTCTACTGGATCATAAATTATCGTGTAACCTCCACCGCTCTTCTGTGATCTCTACGAACAATCGCCAGCTAGAGTTTGTGTCCAAAATCTCAAGAGACTTCACTGACCCGGACTGCCTGAAAGCCCTCTATTGCTCACTGGTACGACCGATCCTAGAAAATGCGGCCTTGGTCAAGCTTCCTTATCGATTGTCTTGGAGCTTGAGGATAGAAACAATACAGCGCGGGTTTATCCGGATGGCGTTGCGTACCATGGCGTGATCCGCAAAATCTCCCGGTGTATTCAGATCGCTGCAATCTGCTGCAATTGCATACTTTTGAACGCCGACGGAAAAATCAACTAGCGGTTTTTGTTGCAAAGCTCAACTAATCGACTGCTCGAGGCTTCTCTCTCAACTGAACATCCGAGCTCCTTCGAGAGCATTACGGAGTGGTACTCTCCTCCAACCCCGATTCCATCGAACAGCGTTTGGAAACAACGAACCTCTAACAGCTATGATGCGCTTACGACTGTCGAAGAATTGTTTGAATTTGGCGAATCTTCAGTTCACTTTTTGGCTCGTATTTATAATGCTCGCTTTATTTAGTCTTAAGTTTGTATCATATAGACAATAAGTCCGATGAAATAAATAAATAAATAAATTGAAATTTCGGACACCTCTTTGATAACGATTTCCGTATGCTAGAATGCTTATCAATGGTTCCATAGTTCGTAACCACCAGGTAAAATTTTATTGAAACACAGTTAATGAAACACAAAACGAAAAATTCCACCTAGAAGTGCAACACAACCACACATCGTAAAACAAATTCATTTTTTTATCTGTAATAAATCAGTGCAGCTTTTCTAGGTTACCCAGTATTATGGCTCCATTTTTTATCCCATCTTGTAATTCAAAGCTACATGAAATAAGTTTAAAGTATCTCACATACTTTCTATACATTCTAAAAATATGCATATAGTAAAACATAAAAATAACTGGTCTTTATGATTGGTGACCTATGATACTGAGGTGATTGCAAAGTAACAGTAATTCATATTTTCTTAGTCAAGCAGTACTTCACATAATGAAATAGGCAATGAAACTAAAAAAAACTTGCTTAGAAATAGTTATCGTGTAATGCAATAAGGCCTGTACTCGAAAAATAATTCACCAGACAAAAGTGTTCACCAAAAATTTATTTTAATTCTGATTTTCTTTAAACTTTCAAGAAATAAGCTTTTTAATATGGATTACGTTTCGGCAAAATTACTTTATTCAATTTCTTTTCCATCGCTGAATGCCCGCACTTTTCCCTTAAGGCCCCTCATTACATTTTGTGCAATGGTGGAGCCGACCTTTGGTCACTTTCATCCATTCTGTTTTCAACTCCAGCTTGTTCTTAAACGCCTTGGACGATTTTAGAACTTTGGCCTTCATTATGGCCCAAAATCTTTCCACCGGACGAATCTCTGGCGAATTTGGGGGTTGACGGTTTTTGGTACAAAAACAACGTTATTGTTTCTGTACCAATCCAACGTCGATCGCGCGTAGTGGAATGATAGCAGGTCCGGCCAAAATAATGTCTCACCTCCGTGGGACCGCACGAAGGTAAGCAGACGCTTCTGGAGGCACTCGGTGCGGTAAATTTCGCTGTTGATGGTACCCGTTGTGATGTACGGTTTAATCAGTTTACCACATTGGCATATGGCCTGCCAGAGCAAGTATTTTTTGGCGAATTTGTCCACTTTCTTCTTCCTTATGTATTCCGGAACATTAAACCGTGATTTGGCAACGTAGAACTCCAGCCCCGGAATCTGCTTTGCGTCTGCCTTGATGTAGGTTTCATCATCCATAGCCACACACATCGGTTCCACTAACCACTCTCAATACAGCTTCCTTGCGCGGGATTTGGCCGCCGTGTTTTGTTGACCACGCCGGTTCGGTGCCTTGTGGATCTTGAATACACGAAGCCCAGCTCATTTCATGGTTTGCTGAACGAACCAGGCGGAACACTTTGCCTTCAGAGTCACATCACGAATCGAAAGGTTTGGATTACACTTGAAATAAGCCTTCAGGGCCTTCACAGAGTCATCTGCCTCCGATTTTCTTCCACTTCCAGCCCGCCGCTCGGTTGTCTGGGACTTCTTAAACAATTTTACCACCTGAGACACAGTTGTATGGGTGATTCCCAGTTGTCTTCCGATCCATCTCGGCGCGCAAAATTCTCCGGCGGTTTTCTTCTTGTTTCGATGACATCTCAATAACCACTGAACCGATTGTTGCACCAATTTGGACATGTAAACAATTCACGCCAATCTAGTTACATCAAGATTTTTTTTCCCATGGACAAAAAAGTTACACACGGATAAAAATGGTACATTTTTTTCGAGTACAGGCCTTACGTCTTTGTTTTTTATACTGGGGTACAATGTTAAAAAAATACCGCATTGCGACCTTCACGAAAAGTGGTCAGGTTTTGAGCGTTAATATCTCAGTCTTTTCTCAAAAGATATTCAAAAATGTTATACCATTCCATCGGGAATATTTACTTACAAAAACAGAAATAAAAGATTGTTAATTTATGGTCCTATACTTTTGAAAAATAAATAACTGTTAAGCCTTATCTTATATATTAATAAAATCCTTCAAAAATGGCTGTATTTAACCAAAGACTAAATACAGGTGTTCTTTGTCTTTGACAAATATATTTAATAATTTTTTTTTATATCTGGGAAAAACTTAAAACCATATGAATTTAAGGCCTATCTAACGACAAAGAACAAAATGAATATGAAGAAGATCAGGTAGAAAAAATAAATGCCTTTTTAATAGTGTAAAGCGATGTTTAAGAATACGTTACATATGCATACGTATTAATAGATTCTCGATAATAAACGTTCAATGTTGTTTATGTATCTTTCTGGGATATGTCAGGTTATCCAAAATGCCCTTGAGCTCAGAACTTCAGATCTACAGTAGCAGCATTGGCTTTTCGGCCATATAAGGTTACGATATGTATTCAATTATATTTAGTGAATATTTTTGAACTTAAAAGAAACCTTATAAAATAAACAGGGATGATCTAGGTCACCCAAACTGTCCTTGAGTTCAGAATGTAAGATATACAGTAGAAACAGCAGGTTTATTTAGTATGCAAAGGGACAATATGTTTTTTAATAATATTCATTGAATAGTGTGATTGGTCAACAGACATAATACGTAAATCTTGGGATACTATAGGACATTCACACTGTCCTTAAGGTCAAAACATAAGATCTACAGTAGTAACAGTTGTTTGGGGGCTATATAAGGCGGCCATATGTATTCAAACATATCCAATGAATCTTTTGGAAGGTCAACACTAATTATTTTATAACTTTGTGATTCTCTAGGTAATTCAAACTGTCCTGGAGTTTAGAACTTGAAATCATTGGTAGTGACAGTAGTTTTATACAAAGTTATGGCACGTATTCAAGCAATTTCAGTTAATATTTTTGAATATAAAAATACAACTATTGTTGAAACAAACGTTTTTGTTTTTGTTGGGCTATGAAAAGCTACGATGTGTATTGAAACATATTTATTGAATATCTTCAAAGAACAACAGACATTATAAGATAATTTTCGGATGTTCGAGGTTATCCAAACTATACTGGAATTCAAAACAAACAGTTGTAACTACAGCTTTCTGGACTAAACAAAGTAACAATATCTATTTGACCAAATTAAGTGAGTCTTCTGGATCACGTTTCTTTTTTCAGGTCAACAAAACTGCCCTTGAGATCAGAAGTTGGGATCTATAGCCGTAACATTAGCTTTATAACCTATTAGAGATGACGATATGCATTCAAACACATTCAGTGTATCTTCTGTAAGGTCGCCAGGCATTAAAAGATTATCTTGAGATTTTCAAGTTCATGAAAACTGATCTTGAGCTCAAAACTTAATCAACTTAATAAACAGTAGTAACCGTAGCATTTTGGGCTAAACAAAGCTACGATAAATATTCAAACATGTTCAATGCACATTCAACAACGTCCACAGACATATTGTGATAATCTTGTTAATTTCATGCCATTCACAGTCTACAATTGTAACAGTAACTTAATGGGCTATACAAAGTTGAGCTAGTTTGTTTGTCATAAAATACCCAGAGGTTATCTCATAATGCCTATTGCCAGGCTATTGGTTTTCCCAGGCTTTTATTGAATATATTTTAATATATATCGTAACTTTTAGACTTTTTTTTAATCATTTCTCTGTTATTGATTACCAAATCAAGCAAAATACACAACATTATTTGTATAATAACGCATGGAAAAAGTAAATCTGAACGGGTAAATACAAAATAGATAACATTGAACAATCTAAATGGCTTACATTTAGATATGTAGTCCTACATCATATTTTCGAACAACCCAATGGGGCTGAACCTTGTAGTTATTAAAAAAGAAGTTAATTTAAATGTTAAGGTCAAATTGTTTTGTTACTTCACTCTTACCCAACAATAAGATTGTTTTTGTTTTCAATTAAATGCAATCTTAGCATTGATTGCATCCAAAGCTAATGTTAATTTAGAAACTGAGTAACAACCACGCTTCACGTCTCCCATCATGGAAACAGTTAGCTGGATTATTTTATTCTTTTGATTTGGAGTAAATAAATTACTAAGCCGTATATTGCTGTCATATTCGGCTAGCCACCGTAAAAAAGATTCGATTCTCATCAGATGTAAGTAAAACAATTAGATCAGCCCCATCAATACCAGTTAAATTTGATCCACCAAATGCCTCTGTCATATTTGTACCCCCGCTGCTCGCTTTTCCTCAATCCACAGCTGCGGTCAATCCAAAGGCTTACCAAAAACGTGATTTAAATACGTTTTGCGGAAATTTACAATACCGGAAGGTTCGCCGCTTCCGCCGGGCAATTTAAAATATTCCAAACTAGAAATGCTAATGTCGAAGGTTTTCTACTCCATCCCGTCCCTTTGAGTGCTGCACCACTACGAACATGTGAGCCCTAGTCCAATTCCTAAACGGGCCTTCCATCAAGTGCCCAATCGTTGTTGTACTCCGTGTGTCCATTTAAATTCTAAACAAATTAAAACAAATGAGGGAGAAAACACGCTTGCAAAAAGGGGTAGATTCGGTGCATTTAAATAACAAAATTCACCTGCGCCCCACAATAGCAGAAGGCCCGCCGCGGCTCGTCTTATCCCGTTACAGAATCAGGCCAAAAGCAATCCAATAGCTAAGAAACTGGCTCAAGGAAGTCAGAACGTGTAGGCAAAGACAGACGGACGGCGTGCAATTTAGATTCAACCCTTATAATTCCAATCCCCGATGCTATAGCGTCTTTCTACTAATGCTGGGCGAGAAACGAGAACGGGAGAAAAAAAAACTCTGGGGCACCCCTTTAAATCTAGTTCTTTGACAGGTTTAGGGTTGATTGCCAGGGAGGAACGAGATATTTTTTTTTCGGTCTGAGAAAAAGCGCCTCTTTCGAAATATTCAGCAAGGTAGCCAGAAGCAGCAGAGCATCATCTGCTCTGGACCTCGGCGAGGACGTGATCCTGTTCTGAGGATTGAACATAATTTTCGGAATTTCAGGTTTTTCGTTTTGGTTCTCCTGGCCAAGGGTGACGTTAAATGAGTTTTAAACAGTTGAATTGCCGGGTTGATGGGCAACTCAGTGGATGCTGCCGGCTCGGCGGAAATCTGGAATGTGTCGAAAAATTCCCACAGTCTGGAGTTCTCCTCACGCTAGATGTTTGTCTAGTTCATGTGATGATGGGTAAACTGGTTGTGTTTTAAAAGTATGATTACAGCAATTGAGTATGCTTAGTTTAGTGAATGGACTTTTCTAGTGCTCGGTTTCGAATAGCTCAAATGTCATCTCTCAGGGTCTAATCGAAATTTACAGCAATCATTTTTTTGATTATGCGTATTTTTTTAACTTATTCCGATTTTCATTTACAAATTCTGAATATATAGAGCGTTTTGCTAGAGTTACGCTAATAACCCTCGTTCGACTGAACTTAATTACTTGATTCATTTAAAATTACCTACTTTTGCTCCTGTACAAATCTGAGTTTGAACTGGTAGGAAGTTCAATTTTTCTTATCTATCAGGGTTCTCAAAAACCAGAAGCAATTGGTTTAAAACTGTGTTCTTTCATTCATTTGAATAAATTTCAAATTTAAGACAGTGATTGTTTTTGATTTGGTAACCGAACCCGTCCCCTATTTTGAGTTTTTCTATCTACTGCATTCGCGTTGCTATTTTATTTCCAGAACATGAATTTCCTTTGCCACCGTGACCCGCCCGGTAGTGGCACGCAAAGCACAGCAAGTCCGGAGAACCATTTTTTGCTTGAACCAATGTCTATAGACCGTCCCGGAAAATAAAGGCACACTTTTCTAACGATGCTATTTGAACATTCATTTTTATTTGGGTAGTTTGTCATCTCATTGCTTACACCCTAACGCCAAAACAAACACAATTTACAGTTAAGTTTTGCGCTTTTTGAATGTTGGGATAGATTCCCGTTATAATACGCCGTGCCATCGAACACAAGTGGGGCACTATTCCAGAATTATCAATAAGAAATTTGGCTAAGAAAGTGGTTAACAACCAACCTAAAACCAAATAGCACAACTCCAGGGTGATTAAACCCAACTAAAAAACTGGAAAACATTGATGTTGCGATCCATTCGGAGAGTAGTATTCCCCTGTGGACCTGCCACGAAAACCTGTCTGCCACAAAATCGGACGAGCTTTTTCTAAGGCTAAAGAGGCTTGAGCATGAGCATGAGCATGATTGACTAAGTTGCTGCTCCGTTTTTGCCAGATCAGCTGTTATTACACAGAGAACCAAAAGATCGAAAACACCTCTGCACTTCCATGAGAAATCACTGAAATGTTGGATACCAAGGTTGAGTGGCAGCAGGGTTCGTTTTGGTAAATGATGAACTGTTTAGCGAAAGATTTAGATGTTAGTACTGATTTCTGATTTCAACCGATTTATATCAACAGTAAGGATGCTATAGTGGCCACTCACAAATTATGATTGTTTTTCATTGGAAAAATAAGGCAATAAGTGTAAATGCTTAAGATTTTGGATTGATTTATACCAACAGCGGTTTTTTTGTTTATTGTTTTCTTTTTTCTGTGCTCACTCGATCACTCTCGCCACGGAACAATTAATATCCGAAACAATAAATTACGCGTATTGCCCGTTTAAAAAATAGTGTGCAAAAAATCATCAACACAACCGTTCACATCTGATGCTTTACGCAGACTCTTTGTTTCTCGTAAACTTGCATTTTGTACAACTACATTCTTCAAACTATTCTACTAGTGGAACTCATATTTGCAACAAGCAAGTTGAGCGTCCTAAAGAGCAACCTATATCATAAATTACGGTTGAGAGATTTGGCCAAATTTGCGTCCCTGGAAGCATTTTCTGCTTTCTGGAAATTTTATGCTTCTGTTGATTCCCAAGCTAAAGGCACCACCCGGGGGACTTGGTCCTATACCCAATGATTTCATTATCTCCAATCCGCTCAACCATTAGCATTTTTTTTTGTGATATAGTGGCCGGTATATGATAATTAGAGATAACTCTATGCAGACGACTACCAAATTTGGAAGATCGACATGCAATCGGTGTGAAACCACCTAATACCTCATAGCAAGATGCTTAGAGGTGGACCGGAAGATTCGATGAGCAACCCCTCCGTTGACGCCCAGATTTTTATTCATGTATAAGTATTCGCTTGTCTATCAAAAATCCAACCCCAGAGAAATTACAAGGATCGTGTAAGGAGATCTTGAGGGTATGAATCGTTACGCTGGACATTTATAGGAAATGTCAGAATGATCATATAGACCCTTCCAGGCGTTAATATCCCCTTGGAGCGCCGACGAAAATCGAGACGAGGATATTTCTTCTCACCATAACTAAACGATTTACTCCATGTATGAAAGTAGGATAACAGGTTTTCACCTTCCACAAAAGGGACTCAACTCACCACAAGCTCATTTGTTCGGGATGATCGATGCAGGCTGGGTTGGCTGACTATGTTGTGAGAGACGATTCGATAACGATTCGTAGAGCTTCTGGAAGTCACTCGAACATTCTTTTTGAGCTGGTATCGGGAAAAACCACCGATTCATCATCAATTCAAGCTTAACAATGCATTAGGTCCTAAGTAGCATTGAAGGATTCTCTTCGTGTTCTGTTTTTGACGTATTGGTGTTGTGTTTTGTGTTGATAATACGTGAACATGTTTTTACATAGCCGTAGAAATGCAACGAGAAAGTCGACGAAGGGAGTCTCCCAATGTCACTTAGAATCTGATGCATTGTTCAGCTTGAATTGTGCACTCATGTGCGAAAAATGTTGTCCGATAATGGAGAAAATTACGTGACTGTATCGCATAAGCTACATGACCTGTACCAGCAGTTACAGAGCAGAAGAAAAATAAAACTCAACCCCTGTTGTGAAACAGTATCACCACTTGCCCCGAAACTACAACCCTGGTGCTCTTAACGTACATCTGCTGCTGATCATTGGATTGCAAAACAATAGATTGCCTGCGGTCCAGCAAACAATCAGACAACAGGTCATCTATAGCTAAATGTTTAGCTGTAATGGACTGTGGATAGAAATCTATGGTGATCTGGCGAGGTAAACAACCACCGAGTCTATCCATATCTCTATCAGGCAATGCGTTATTCGTGAGAGCTCTGATCGTCACCCGGGAGAACGCAAGAGAGCGGGTCCACTTAGAACTGCAGAGGATATGTTCGCGTGAGATAAGTGGAGTGGATTTAATAGCGATGTCCAATTCTAGGGGCTCGTGGCTCCCTTTCAAACTTCGGCGTTCGTGATCATTAGGCTTCTGGTGACCAGTTTCGTTCCTAGTTTTTAGTTGCTCTCAGACGTTTAACTGGACCACAGGCGCACGTAGTGGCCTTCGCATGGCCAAGATTTTTTTATACGTGTTTAGTTTAAGGAACAAAATTGGTTTGTTCTAGTGTTGTGCAGTTTTTTGTGATTTTTAAAATATAGAGTTTTTAATTTGTCCGCGAGTGTTTTCAATTTTGGCAAGAAGAATTATTCCCCGAATACCATGGGGGCTGGTAAAACGAAGGTGTCAATCGAACCAACGTCCAAACCCAATCACACCAGTCGATTGTTGGGAAGCCATCCACAAAATCGAAGGAGGTAATTGCCCGGTTCCACAACAACCCCGCTTGAATCATCAAATTTCCGTGGTTTGATGGAAAGAATAGTGCAAAAACTCATCTGAAAAGAACACTGCAGAATGCACTACTTTTCTAGCAGTTTTCGACTATTTTGACTAACGTCAAAGCTAAATTTTAATTCCAAGCCACTCATGTGTCGGAAAATGACACTAGCTCATTTGCAGATTGGCAGACCATTGCAGGGTGTTCCAAAGCCTTCTAAAGCTTGGTCTGTACACCCAGGCTCTCTCGCTGGGAATACCTCAAGGAGCATTTCTGGCGTTGTTGGTCTTGGGAGTAATAAATGACGCTGCAGACTCACGGAAAATGAACTTCAAAGACTTCTAACATCCAGCCCGAAAGCGAAGAAAATCTTCCACCGCAAACCTGGAAGATGGGAGAAGTTACCAATAATTCAAACTGAACAATGCATTAGGTCCTAAGTAACACTAAGAGATTCTCTTCGTCAACTTTCTCCTTGGGTTATAGTTAGTCTAATAACGATTTGCTGATGTTTTCGACATATTAGATCCTTAATCACACTTTATACTACCGTAGTGTGTGTTGAAAATTTGTGAACATGTTTTTACATAGCCGTAGGAACGCAAAGAAAAAATCAAGAGAGTCTCCCAATGTTACTTAGGACCTAATGTATTGTTTAACTTGATTTACCCTGAAAAGGATTTTTTTTCGAATAGTGGACGTTAAAACTTCCTCGGGAATCTTAAAGCAATTCATTTCCAAACTGACTCCATAATCCATCGAGGATAACGAAATACTTCGAGAGACTTCAGCTTCGTAGCCGAGAGTCGATCTTTTTAAGTCGGTGATGTGAAGCAATCTCTTTTTCTAAGGCAAAAGAAGCTTGGCCAAAAAGCTGAACACCTCGAAGTCCAACATTCAACGATCCAAATCTATCTGTCGGTGATTGATCGTATATAATTGTATTAGTGGTTGAGCGTCATAAGCTGTCACGAACGAGCTATGGATGATTTAACGGAAGATGAATCATCTATGGCGCAAAATGATGGGGTAGCTCTTAAAGTTACCCGATCACGTGCTTATCCAGATAGTTCAACTGGTCCATGGGTTGTATATTTTCGGCCTAAAATGAAACCTGAATGTCTATCAAATTTTGAACGATCTGACGAAACGATTCTCGGCCGTGATCGAGATAATTAAGATCCAATAAACTAAAAATCGTTGTGTCCAACCTCAAGCAAGCTAATGAGATTGCTCTCAGCCAGCTCTTTACACTATAATATAGAGTGTATATCCCAGCTCGGGGTATTGATATTGAAGGTGTGGTCACCGAAACAAGCCCTGAGATCCTGCTGAAGCAAGTTTACATCGTCAGACTCGTTTCGTGTGACCTTCTCTGGCTCAGCCCTCCCTCAATACGTCGAGTTGGGACTTCGACTACCTGTGTGGATGTTCGTACCTCGGGTCATGATTTGCGAAAAATGCTAACAGATGGGACATACGACCTCCCATTGCGGCAATAAGGTACGCTGCTCCAACTGCGGGGTGAAACATGAGGATGGCTCAGTGCAGACAGCACACCAAAATGCGCTTTCTGTAAGGGAACTCCTCCGCATGCTCTCTCATCGTGCCGGGGTACAAACAACGCGGGGAAAAATTAGAACGCTCGCTAAGACAGCGTTCCAGGCAATCTTTCGCCGAAATGCTGAAAAAAGCCTCACCATCACTCAATGTCAATACAAATCCCTTTGCTCTTCTGTCAGATGACGAGTCTGATTTTGATTTGACTGAAGAGGGAACATCAGTCAGTTTTCCGGAAGGTGCACCACGGAAGCGAAGACGCGTCCGCCCACGGAAAATTGCTGAGCTGGAGCCCAAAACCAGCCTGCCCATTTCCAGGAAAGATGAAAAAAAGGAAAATCCAATTCCACCTGGTTTTCGTACCACTAATTATACCCAGGACTTTCCATCTCTTCCGGGGACATCAAGTATCCCTAGCGCCCCGGTTTTAAGAACAGAAGTTCCTTCTGCATCAGGACTGTTCTCATTTGATGACATTGTCGAAGGTATCTTCAAGTACTTCGAAATTTCTGACCCTCTTAAAACCACTGTTCTGACAATGCTTCCAACAGTGAAGACTTTTTTGACTCCACGGTTTACCATGGAAGTTTTTAACTCTCACGTTACAGGCTCGGGAGAACTGTACGATGACAACCGGTCTTCCCTGATATATGACCTTTGTGACTCACACTTTGTTCAAAATCATAATCGTTGGATTGCACATGGAATGTGATTCACGATCTCCACGAAAGTAATCACTTGCCCATAAAAATTTCGATTGTCGACGGGTTCAACCCATCGGAATCCATCAACGTCGCGTATGATCTTACGCGTTACATCGATTGGACAAAGTTTAAATGAAGCCGTAACGACGATATGAGAGCTTCCACCCCTGGAGGAATACAACTTCCTCTCCAACCTGTTCTTAGACAGCGCGCTTCAAGCTCAAACTTGATCAGTTCCAAGAACGTCATTTCGCAGGAAACCTTCTCCTCCATTGTGGGATCAGCAAAGTCCGACGCGTTTAAAGTTTTCCGTAGACGTAGAACACCTGAACACTTCGAAGTATACACGGCTCGCGAACTTAAGTGCCTCATCAACGCCAAGAAACGCGGATACTGGCAAAGATTTGTGGACAGAGAATCACGCGAGACGTCGATGAATACTCTTTGGAACACGGCGCGAAAATTGCGTAGCCGAACTACGAACAACGAGAGCGAGGAGTGCTCGGACCAATGGATCCTCAAATTCACGCGAAAAGTGTGTCCAGATTCTGCGCCGGCACGGATGATTCCTCGCGAAACCGAAAATTCGATAAATTAGATCAGCCAACCCGTTTCAATGGTAGAGTTCTCTCTCGCACTCCTCTCGAGTGGCAATATGGCTCCAGGGGCTGACAGGATCAAGTTCAACTTGCTTAAGAACCTCCCAAACGTCGCTAAGAGGCGCATGTTGAACTTGTTTAATCAGTTTCTGGAACTCATCATTCCCTAGTAGCACACTTGTTGCCATTCGGTTGAGATAACATAAATATGACTAGCTAAGTTAAAATCAAGTTGCTACAACTAATTATGACCGTGGTGTGCTACTTGTGTTGTACCGGATGATTGGAGACGGGTGAGAGTTATTGCCATTCAAAAACCTGGTAAGCCCGCGTCCGACCACAACTCCTATCGACCCATCGCGATGTTATCCTGTATTCGAAAGTTGTTGGAGAAAATGATTCTCTTCCGTCTGGACAAATGGGTTGAGACGAACAACCTGCTTTCAGATACTCAAGATGGTTTCCGTAGGGGTAAGGGAATGAACGACTGTCTCGCGTTGCTTTCCACAGATATTCAGTTAGCTTTTGCTAAAAAAAGAGCAAATGGCTTCTGTTTTCTTGGATTTCAAGGGGACTTTTGATTCAGTATTTGTGGAAGTTCTTTCAGATAAACTTGTGGCTTCTCACCATTAATGAATAATTTTTTGTACAATTTGCTGTCAGAGAAACATATGAGCTTCTCTCATGCAACCTCTACAGCTTTCCGATTTAGCTACATGGGTCTCCCCCAGGGATCCTGTTTGAGCCCCCTTTTGTATAATTTTTATGTCAAAGACATTGACGGTTGTCTAAGTGACAACTGTACGTTGAGACAACTTGCAGATGATGGCGTAGTGTCTGTCACGGGACCCAATGGGGTCGATCTGCAAGGACCTTTACAGGATACCTTAGACAATTTGTCTATTGGACTCTAGAGCTACGTATCGAATTCTCTACGGAGAAAACTGAGTTGCTAGTTTTTTCTAGGAAACATAACCCAGCACAACCGAAACTTCAAATTTGGGGTTAGCCGAAAACTCATTCTATGTCATTTAAGAGATAGAATGAGATCCCACATTGAGTATCTGAAGCGAAAGTTCCATCAAAGGATCAACTTTCTCTGCACAATTACCGGGACCTAGTGGAAAGCACATCCGCAAGATCTTCTAACGTTATACCGGACAACGATTTTGTCGATTATAGAATACGGTAGTTTTTGTTTTCAATCGGCGGCCTGGTCGCACATCATCAAACTGGAACGTATTCAGTATCGGTATCTTCGTATCGCGTTAGGTTGCATGCACTCGACTCATACCATGAGTCTTGAAGTGCTGGCTGGCATGTTGCCACTCTCGGATCGGTTTACAGAATTTTCTCTCCGGCTCCTCACTAGGTGTGAAGTTGTGAACCCCCAGGTAATCGAAAACATTGAGGAGCTTCTCGAGTTGAATCCTCAAATTCGCTTCATGACTTTGTACCATTTTTACATAACACAGGATGTCAGCCCTTCGCCGAATATTCCCAATCGTGTTTGCTTCTCCGACTTCGACAATTCGGTTCATATCCCAGAGCATCATCGTCCTATGATTGCTCCGGTGATATTTGCTGCAAAGTGTGGCCAAGTTGATTCCACTAAATCGTTCTTTACTTATGGATCTTTGATAGAGGAGTCAGCAGGCTTTGGTATATTTAATGAAATTTATAGCGCCAACCGTAAACTTCAAGCTCCTTGTTCCGTATATGTCGCTGAATTATCGGCAATACACTTTACGCTAGAAATTGTTGCCTCACTAACACCGGATCAGTACTTCATTTTCACAAATAGTCTCAGTTCTATAGAGGCTATTCGCTCATTGAGGCTGGTAAAGCACTCCTCGTATTTTCTCATGAAAATACAGGAGCTTCTAAGTGCTTTATCGGTATTTTATCATCACCTTTGTATGGGTCCGATCTCATTGTTCAGTTCCGGGCAATGAAAGAGCGGACTCGCTTGCAAAAGTGGGCGCTATAGAAGGCGATATCTACGATCGACAAATTGCCCTTAATGATTTTTTTCCTATGTTTCGTCAACAGTCACTCGTCAGCTGGCAGTATAAATGGAGTAGAGGAGACTTGGGGCGATGGCTACATTCTATCACTCCAAAGGTGTCTAAGAAATGTTGGTTCAGGGGATTGGATGTGGGTCGAGACTTCATTCGTGTGATGTCTCGCCTCATGTCTAATCATTATTCTTTGAACGCTCATTTGTTCCGTGTTGGGCTGGGAGACAGCAATCTCTGTGAATGCGGACAAGGTTACCAGGACGCAGATCACGTTATTTGGTTTTGTGCTGAGCATCGTGGAGTCAGATCTGAGCTGTATGATTCCCTTCGGGCTCGAGGTAGACAACCCAATGTACCGATTTGAGATATTTTGGCTGTACGTGATTTGGAGTACATGGAACTCATTTATGTATTTTTGACTAACATTAACCTTAGATTGTAGTTAGTTTAACCTGCATGTTTACTAGAAGTTGTTTTTATCTGTGTTTGTGTGTGTTTTTATTCTTTTTCAAAAAATGTTCAAGTCAAAAGAACCCTAAAGTTTGTATAGTTATAAGTTTTTAGTCAATTCCGAATTTAAAATAAACAGTTTTATAAACCATACCGAAATTCCCGCCCATCTTCCCATCCGTTCAATTGTTAATTCTATTAACCTCAAGAAGGCAACTAGTAATCGGTTCAATCCCCTTAACGTTAGTTTTAAAATAATTCATGTATATAAATATGAAAACTTGGCTCTGTAAAGTTGATTCGTTTGAGCCTTTACAAATAAATGATTTAAAAAAAAGAGGCTGAACCAGAGCTGGAGTGTCGTGGCTTCTGATAAATGGTAGCAACCGCTTTTGCAATAATTCTTTCTTGTACACATCCTTATTGATAGTGTCGGTAGAGATGAAACATTTATATTTTCGACCACAACATCATATGACCTGCCAAATCAAATACTTCATCAGAAATTTGGACACCTTCTTTGAGCGGTATAAAATGCCAGACCCGGAAGCTGTTTAAAGTTTTCGAGTACGTATGTTCCGTCGTCCATTTTGAAACAAGAATGATTGAAGAAAATGTTTGCTAAAAAATGGTGCAAATCTCCTTAGCACGACATTTTGCAGTGAAATTAATTTTGCTTGTCATCTCGGTTTGGCACTTTTTTCACTTTGTACGCCGTCAGTCCTTGCCTCTGCTTCACTTTTTGTACGTATGATTTTGACTTCCCAACTTTGTGAACCACAATTCGCACAGAAAGATTGGGATTTTTCTCAATGATGGCTACCACCTTCTTGTCCATTGAAAGAAAAGTGTCCGAAATTTAACGTGGACAGACTTTAGAATGGTGCATTCTTGTTACATTCAGTAAAATGGCATCGAATCAAGCGAAAGTGCGCAAATGCATTTTGTACGAACTGCAGCAAAATTCAGAATTTACGGTACACGGTCTTGTCAAGAAACTAATATAACCAAGGAGTACCGTGTTTTGTGTTTGCAAATCATTTGACCAGCGCTTGACTATGGATCAGAAGGTTGCAATTTTTTCTTGCATCATCATGAACGACGAAACATACGTACTCGAAGACTTCAAACAGCTTCCGGGTCTGACCTTTTACACCGCAATGCAAAGGAATGCTGTTGCGGAGAAATTTTCGGACAAAGAAGGGGTCCCAATTCCTTAAGAAGTATTTAATTTGGCAGGCCATATGTAGTTGAGGTCGAAAATACAAAAGTTTCGTCTCACCTTATTGTGTACAAGAAAGAATGTCTGCAAAAGCGGTTGCCACCGTTTATCAGAGGCCACGACTCTCCAGCTCTGTTTTGGCTTCTAGTCACTATGCGAAATCCGTCCTGGAATGGTATAAGGTACATGAGGTCAAATACGTGCCAAAAACAGCCAATCCACCAAAACTGCCCAGAACTTAGCCCGATAGGGAATTACTGGGCTCTAGTTAAGCGGACACTCCTCGAAACTTAGTAAAAAGCAAATAGTACCGATGATTTCAAGAGAAGATGAAGAATCATCACGGAGGGCGTATCTGAGATGATTGTACGGAACCTGATGGCGGGTGTGCCACAGAAATTTCAATAATTTTACAGAAAGAAGGATTAACATCCCTATCAACTTTTGCATATGTAGATATAACTCTGTTATTGTGAAATAAATAATCGGTTTAGTTGATTTTTTTGGATTTGTTTTGCTGCTCTTGCTGTTGTGTCCAAAATTTATCGTGGACAGGCTTTAATGTGCTATTTGAGGAATTTCTGTAATCGAAGAATACGCTGTTTGGTCCAAAACGAGTTTCTTGTGGACGCTGGGATATTATCAGTGAAAAAGCTCTGTAGATTTTTACGTTTGTTCTCTCTGGTCTTATGTTTTGAAAATCAATTCGATATCCATCCTCAGATATCCATCCTTTCATAGAAATAAACCATTTGCGAAAAATTCTGAACCCTTTTACATGCACTCCAAAGCCAATCACCAAGGATGCAATACAGAACGAGTGAAATGTCGATCTCATCCGATAATGGGTGCAATATTTTATTTTGCCCACTCATCTTGTTGATTTATATATTGCTTCCATAATCATAATCGTGTTTTGTGCGGTTGATATTCTAAGCTCACATTCTCAAAAGCTTATTTGTGCCATTCAGTGGTTCGCCTCACACTCATCAACTTCTTGATGCTGCTCTTTTCTATGGCTGATGTGCATTTGTATACACATTCAGTTTGAATTTAACGAATCAGACGTGCATTAGTCAAGAAAAGATGATGCCGGTGATGAGAGTGAAGCAGAAGGAATTTGCGACGCCTTTTCTCCCACCCTTGCTTTGGGTTGAGGAGAGAGAAAAGCATCTCCAGTTCTTCTAGTGATGTCGCCAGGTTTCTAACGAGGATCCTCTTTTGTATGGAGGGCAAGAAGTTTGCTCTTTTCGCACGTACCATAAACTATTCAATGAAAGTGATGCTGCAGATGCGGAAAATTTTCCCATCTGCGGTGATGGTGCAACGCATACTGAGGACGTTTGAGGAGGGAAGAAATAAATTGGAATTAGAACTTGCACCGAGCGGACCGAAAAAGTTCAGATGCCACACTTTGGCCCCGGAATCGGTTTTGTTTTTGCGATGGATGATGCAGGAACAGTTGGAACCGGGAAAAGAAGATGTTCCCGGTGGGTAATATCTATCAAGTGGGTTTGAAGAACCCGAAAGACGACAACGGCGACACTGGAGTCGTTATAAAATTTCATAATTGGAAAACATGACTTAAATACGTTATGCGTTGGAGAAATTGGTTGGAGATTTAGCGAAAAATCCGGGAGATTTTGCACGCTCCAGGCGGGTAAAGGTAGATTGGTGGACCGAGTGCAATCTTAAGTTGTTGTCTTGGAGTAAGGGACGAGGCAATGCATGCCATGTGATAATGGGAATTTACTGCAGAATTAAGGAAGCATATATTCGGAGCATGATTGAAAACATTTATGTTGCGTAGTCGTCACTTTGATGGTGCTTCATCTCAACCAACCGAAAACAGCCAGACGCGATGAAACAAACACGTCTCTTAAACGACGGCTTAGACATCTCATCTGTTCATTTGCGACTGTCACAGTCATTTACTGCTTAATTGATTACATTCATTTTTCCTAAACAGTGTTCTACTGGCCGGTTTTCTGAAGAAATTTATTTTTTTCGCTTCTCTGTCCCGTGCGGCCAATTACGTGGGATAATAAAAAAAACAACAACAAAATATCGCGATCGTTTCTCCACTTACCAACGACGGTACCATCTAAAAATATAACAAAACGAAATAAAAATCCAATATTGAGTCAAAGTTACGCATAAATTTAACATAAGCATCGTTTGCAAAAAAAAGAAAACAGGAAAAACTGTACAGCTGAAGGGGTAAAAAGCACGCTGCTCACCGCTCGACACGAGGTGACACACACAAATGAGCCGACATATTCTACTATGGTGGCAGTTTCGCGTGGATTTTTCGGTTTTAGCACAGAAGAATTCGCAGGTGGAGGGGAGAGAAACATATGGTAGGATGTGTTGCCGTCAAAGGGGAAAACTCAGCAGTACAAAACGAACATGAGGAACTAACGAACATATATTAATTGTCCTAAGGTGATGTGTGACCTTACTCACTAAAGGTAATTCGAAAAAAAAAAACCAAAACAAATAAGGGTGTGTGTTCCTTGATTCAGCTTTTTAAGCATATCTGAATAGGCGGTTCATGCTTTATCAAATTTACATGCAGAATGTTGCAGTTTAATTTTAATGTTTTTCAATCAACCTGGTTGGACATATCGGTTTAATACTCAAATATCAAAGACTATCATAATGTGTGTGTGTGCGCATCTGTACAAATATGAAATTTCAATAAAAATGTTAGAATCATGAGATTCGAGACGAACATTTTCAAATGATAAGAACGTTATGTCGGTCCATAAACACAAGTTTTCGTCTATTCGTGGCGTCCCACCCATTAGGTTTGCTTTGAAATGAAGATTTCGAAGAGTTTACGTCTCTTCACGTTTGCATTTAAAAAATGGACTTTTTTCAGTTGTTGATAAAAAAAAAACTAAAACAGACGCTACAAGCTCGCCATGGTGGACGAACACATTAGGCATGTTTTTGAATTCTTTCTTCGTTTTATTTATCAATTCCTCCTCAGTTTTCGCGACAAAATTGTTGGAGTAGATCTTACGCCTCAGGTTGTCCCAGAAATACCCGATGGGACGCACATGGGACGATGGGACTTGGGTACCACATCGATATTCAGCCGCTCTATCTACTCCAACGATCGCTTCAAGTAGTGGGCCGACGCCAGATCCGGTCGGAACACCGCGTCTTCGCCCTTGTGGTATTTCTTGATGAACGATGCAACTTCCGGCAGGCGTTTCGTACAATACATTTCCCCGTTCACGGCCAGTCCGGAGCGAAAGGAGAGTGGCTTTGACATCCCCTTCTCGCTGATTGTCAGCCACAGCAGCACCTTCTTGGGAGCTTGGTGTGTGAAATGAAATTCACCTCGGAGCTCACTTCCTTCGTGGGGGAAGTAAAATACGAAGTGCCCTGCCGGTCGTTGCCATCCATGGTGAGATAGATCTCGTCGTCCATTACCACCGCAACGTCGCAATTCGGCGGAAAAATCGAGTTGACCATCTTATTCAGCCGCTGCCGCTGCGTCATTGCCTGCAGCTCCGAAACCAGTGGAGGCGACTTCCGCTTCCTGACATGTATGTTCATGTTCTCCAGGTACCTATTCACTGTTTGGCTGTTTGAGCTGACTTCCCGGCCAAGCGCACACAGCGATGAGCCTCGGTCTTCCTCTTCAGCATCCTTTGGAGCTTCTTGTCGCTCAGGGTCGTCGGCCGTCCGGAACCGGGCTTGCTTTCGATGCTCTGATTGTTGTCTAATAGGGCCAAGATGTTGTAGATGCCGGAACGGGCGTATCCGGCGTCGATAAAGTGCCGCACGATCTCACTTTTCGGCTCGGCGGGGTGCCGTTCTTTCAACGGGCATACTTTTGAACGGAGTTGTTTCACTGTTTTTGCCATCACGCTTAGAGTTCAACTGATAGAGCTGTCGATTTTTGTCTGCTGACTCGTGGGTCACTATGATTGATGCTGCATTGGTAGTTTCGTCATTGCGGGTGAAGGCAAACCCATGAAAATTCGGCAATTTTTGTCCATATTTTTTAATGCAACCGTTATTTGCTGAGCCAGGTGCGCGCGTCGCTACGCTTGCAACTAAATAAATGAAAATTTAATAGAACTGGCGCGTTAATGGTTCTCTTTCCGAATGAGTTTTGTTAAAATATGTTCGTTTGCTAATGTGTTCAAAATATTTAATCCAAAATTAAAATTTGGCTTAACATTCAAATTTTAAATGTAAAAGGTTTCAATGCAGTAGTTCATATAAAAAATTAAACAAACACTATACGTTTCGTTTTATAATAGATGAAAACGGTGAGTTTATTGAAAGAAAGAGATGGTTATATCGGTTCTTTATGTATGAAACGAATCAAAGAATCACAGAAGAATGCGCATCAGCAGATACAGCTGCAGCTTTTGAGTAGCCATCAACACAGATTAAAATTATTGAGGATGGTGCATATCATGCAGACCAAGTCTTCAACGCCGATGAAACTGGTCTATTTTGGAAAAAGATGCCTTGTTGAAGTTACATAGCTTCAACTGAACGTATGGCATCTTGGTTCAAAGCCTCAAAAGTTCAAGTCACTCTGCTGTTGTGTATATGTATGTACATATGTACAACAATTCATACGTTTATTCTCACATACACGCATTCACACATACACGCATATTTAACTACGTTCCCGATTTATTCTCTGTTCAGCGATTGAAGTTATTCAAATTTTGGAACCGATTTTAACCAACAGTAAGGATGCTATTGAGAATGCTTTCTAGGATGCAATGCACTACCTAAAATCACCCTCTTTATAGCCTTTAAGTAGATAAAATTTCTTTAGGATCATTTTTCGCAGTGAAAACAATAATAATTTTTAAGTAATAATAAAATGCAGCTATAAACCTCTAAACAACTTAACCATTAGTCGATGAATGTATACTGAAATGTAAAGGTCGTTATAAGTTGGAAATAACACGATGTTGCAAAACAAAACATCGCACAATGCATATATAATAGTAAAATGCAGCCACTTGGCTCTTTAGCCGCGGTGCCAGGTGATCGAAACTCCGAAACTGCGAAAATTCCAACGTGATATAATGAAAAAAAGTCGATCACCGGGTAGCCTAGCAAAACAGCAAAGAATTCTATAGCAAACAACAATGCAAAACGAATTTCATATTGGTATGATCACTGCCCACAAATAAAAACGGAAACTTAACTACTCCAAAACAAACAAATAAGACAGGAAATTCGAATTCTTCTCTCGCTTCCCGCTGGCCGTCAAATGATTCTCCATGTCTGTAAAACAGAAAATGTAGGACCACAAACAATACAGTTGAAACGTGTTATAAAACTTAATCAAAATTGTTGCAAGCCGCATGCACCACAACTTCCACCATTTGTTCCCAAATCGCAACCAAACGTTATTTAAATGAGCCAAACAGATGTGCTTCAAGTCGCCTAGTTTTCTTACACGGAAAAAAATCCGTTGCCGGATTCATGAATAAAAATTCATGAAATCATAAAATGTGTCACTTCATGACATTATGACTATGGTTCATGATATCATGACGAAAACCACAATTATCATGAATAATAACAACTGTTCGGTTGAAAATGAGTCATGATCGCCACAAGCGTTATTAAAAATCAATTCCCGTTTTGATGAATCCAACTCGGAATAAAATATCATACCGCTGAGTCATGGAATCATGACTCTCATTCATGCTTTATAACTGAAATTCCAAAAATCATGAACCAAAACAAACGTATCCATGAATTTGATTCATGGTCGCTCTATAAGCGTAACGCAAAACTGTCAACCTGTCAAAAATTTTCATCAATTCAATCGAAGCATGCCTACCGGTCGGCGTTAATTTTCAGGTAAGGTTTTAAAATCCTAACAAATGCTCGAAAAAAACTAACTTGTGCTTAATTATAGTGTGAAAACATCAAGAGCACAGCTTACCGAGTAGTCGCAGCAGCAACGGGACTCAGCAACGAAGAAGCAGCAACAAAACCTAGCGGTAAGTTTTTTTTCATCTTGATTTCGACCTAATCGAATAGGGCGAAATTAAAACGTTTTTATTCAAAAATCACATCAAGCTATAAGCTATTTGTGTCAAATAATTTTTAGGTTTGATTTTTTTGTTTTTAAATAGTTTGGAAATAGTTCAGAAGCCCTCTGTTAAAGAGATTCAAGACAGTTTTATACTGGAAGTTGAGGTAAGTTAGAAATCTTTTTAAATCGACAGCTTTGAAGACTATTCACTAAATTAAAGTTCGGAAGTCTGACTTTTGAATTCCAATCTTACTTCCGACCTATACGTTAATCACTGTCACTGTCAATTCGCGGTCATGTCAAGACAGCAGCAATTAACACATGTAAATGTAAAGCAATTTTATGTATAGCATCATACTACACAAAATGAGTGCCCTAAGTTCTTGTTAACCCCATGATTGGAATAGGGTCGTGGGGTGATTGATCCGTTCTCTACCCTCTTTGGTCGAGTTGGTGTAAAGTCGGAGAATCTGTGGCGAAGTTGTATGACAGGTTTGTCAGACGGTTTGTCAAATCTGTCGTAAGACACAGACACTAGAACTCGACCAAATTTCCAGGGGGCGGAGTCAATGTTGTACACCTTACAATGTACCTTACAATAGTGGGGCCTAGAAGCTATATTTACCGATGTACA
Source organism: Aedes japonicus (assembly GCA_034211315.2). Taxonomy (NCBI): domain Eukaryota; kingdom Metazoa; phylum Arthropoda; class Insecta; order Diptera; family Culicidae; genus Aedes; species Aedes japonicus. The sequence continues at coordinate 231,041 of JASCZW010000300.1, forward strand.
CGATAGAATCAGAACCTCCTCGATCAATCTCTATAGAGATATTCTGCAGTATTCTGCAAACAAAGTTTAGAATGTTTTGAATGCTGAAAGGTATACGTTCACTGAAGACAGGAAACGATTTGTTTTTCTGTTTATGTCGGAGTGAAAACATCAATTTTTCTGAGAATGAGATGAATATGGTAGCATCAGATGAAATATAGAACAGTTCCCCTATATTGACTAATCTAGCGTGATAGCTTTGGTGTGTGAATAAAAAAAGCAGGCAAGTTTTAATTTCACTTTATGCATTGTTTTTTTTTTTAACGAAATACAAGATTACTACTACAACCTTTATTTCAATTTATTATAGTCAACACCACCCGCCATGAGTAACTCTGGGCTAGTATGTTTCCTTTGCAATCGGAGATTTCCTGAAGCAAAAGTGTTGATGGCACATTTGTCAAGTGTCACTTCTCACCATCTGAACCAACACAGTCATTTCAAATGCGTCCAAGAAAACTGTGCAGAAAATATATAAACAGTTGATGTTTTGTACGCCATCTAAGAAAGGAACACCCTCAAATTGAGCCGGAATTTGGAGATCTAAGAGGCTACATATTGCACCAGTAGATAACAGGTAATAGATAACTTCAACCATTTCAATTTGGACACTCCCAGCAAAACCAAATTGAAGTGTCCAAATAAAAGTGGTTTTTAAGAGCGTCCAAATTACGTTGTTTACCCTAATTTCACAAAAAATATGATTGAAGGATAATTTTTATTTATTTTGTTTTGTTTTAGCGTTGCTGATGCTTCAGACCACAGGAATGAATCTAATTCCGAGCAGTTATCAACACCACGAAATTGTGATACCATAGTTGATGATGAGAATCAACACGAGGACTTATGGCAGGATATGCGAAAGCATCTTGATGATGATCTTCTAACATCAATTCAGAAAACTGGAACAGCATTCACCATATTTCTGCACAGCTTGCCTAACTATAATCAAGCAAGGTGTTTGAAGTTATCGCTTCATTGAAAAATATGGTTTTGGAACCATTGATGACGATTGCTTGTGAAGTCGTCAGACCAATTATTCCAGAAGTAGAGAAGGCTACCGTTTTGAACAATTTAATGAAGATTACACATGCTTTCGATGTAGTTGACACTGAACACAAATTTGTTAAGCTGTTGAAGGAACAATGTCATTTCCAAATGCCTGTCATTGATCAAGTTAGCATAGAAAAATCGAAATCGAATGTGTACATTGGACTAGAGAACTTTTTTACCAAATTTTTCTCTATTGAAGCGAATATCGAAGCACTATTGGATAGCTATCAGCAGATCACTACTTCACCAGATGATGTGAATGATAATTTCGTGAAAGGAAAATTCTGGAAGCAAAAGATCGGAAAAAGATTTGACCAAATTTGCATTCCCTACTTTATTTTTGCTGATTCGTTTGAAATCAACAATCCATTGGGCTCGAAAACTGGAAAGCAAGCTCTGACAGGCTTTTACTAAAATTTCCTGAGTTTACCAAGACATATTCACGGCAAAATTGATAACATGTTCCTGATCCAGTTCGTATATTCCGCTGTCGAGAAATCGTTCAGCAACGAAGAAATCTTGAACCATGGTTCAAGAAATCATTCATCTAGAAGAAACACCTGTACGAATTAGTGTAAAAGGAGAAGAAAGGAATATATTTTTTTTTATTTGGAGTTTTGCGTTGAGACAATTTGGGCCTATACAGAATTTTGGACTACAGTAGATCATTTGTTGCAAATCATCCGTGCAGGTAAGAAACATCGAAGAGCTGTCTTAAGGTGATTCCTTGTAGCGTCCACACTTTAAGATTTCAAATGAGCACGACTCGCCAAATTGCTACTTCGTGCTTGCTGTACCGCAGCAAACAAAGTAGCATTTTGGCAGGTGCAATTGCAACGGTTGGTGAGTAGTGTGCGCTTGCAATCTCGAAGTGTGAATGCTTCAACCACCTTAACTGCCTTCATTGCGATTATTTTAACTAATCTCAATTTTTTCTATTTACTTGTGCAAGATTTGCTCAATGAATCTTGAAGGCATAAGGGTTAACACAGAAGACGATCCTGCTCTGTACCGCACCGAGGAATTATATAATTCGGCACTGGAAATCGATCGCTTTTCAGAAACATGAATCCGGAAAAACTCAGTTTTCAACACCATCCCTGACTTTCACGTTACTGACTTGAATGTTGTTGACTGCATGCATGACTATTATGAAGGTTTTGCACTAGATGCTCTTGCTAGTTGCATTCTTCGTTTCATTTCAAAAGGCTATTTTTCACTATTCATACTGAACCAACGCGTTCAGCGATATGATTATGACATCAATGAGCGAAAAAGTATTCCACCACAAATAAAACAGGAGAATTTAAAGTGTCTGAAACTCAAAATGTCCGAAGGACAGATGAAGTGCTTTGTAGATAATGTCACACTAATGATTGGAGACTTGGTGCCGGCTGGTTATGAATGGACATTTCTCGTAACTAAAGTTGGCTCATGTATAATGAAACCGTCATTCACTACCAAGGAAATAAAGTTAAAATATTAAAATAAAGTTAAAATATCTCATCAAATGCACATTAACATAATATAAAACTAATTTTATAATCACCTTAAGCCAAAAGCACACTTCCTTACTCATTATCCGCTTGCAATCGAGTTGACAGGACCTACTCGATTTACATCAACGTTCATACCAGAAATGAAACATAAATACTTTAAAAAGATAGCAACAAGCACATCATCGAGGAAGAATATCGCTCTTACATTAGCGATAAATTACCAATTTAAGATGTCATATAAAGTATTCACGAACACTCATTATTTCGGACCGCTGCAATTCCCATTCCATTCCGCTGCAATTTCCCATTCCAATTCAATACGAATTGATTTCCGGTGACGGTAGTGTAATCGTTCGAGTGCTTAACTACGTTATGTTAGGAAAGACGAAAATAACAGCTGGACCGGTGTTGATTGCCAGGAGACATGATATTTTTCTCAAGAAGTGCCCCATATCATCAAAAATAATGAAGTGATAACATTTGTCTGCCATACATATAAGGCCTGTGTGTTCGATGAACACCTGGATGCATATGTAGTTTATCCGCATAACTATGAAATCGGTAAATGCGGTATTGAAGTAATCACTCATTCTCCGTCTCATCTACATCACCTACCAGATGGTCGGAAAGCGAAATTAACGGTGGAACAAATAATTTTTTTTAATTTACCCAAGAAACAAAACAGTTTTTTTATTGCTTTATTAACGAGACTTCTCGTAAACAAAATAGGGTTAAAACTGTGATTACGATTGTCACAAACAAATGTTTTAATATTCAACAATCTGGTGCTAATTTGTAGTTGTGTTCATATTTGTATGGTTACTTTCTTTTTTTTCATGTAGACAGCGGGTGACGTCGAAGTCAAGATCAACCAGCGGAGTTTCTTCGGACAAAATTTGAAAATGTCCAAATGCAGCCGCAAATAATCACGGTAGGAGCATCGCGACCCGATAAATCCATTTTCGTGGTTTTCGGCGGCTCCGAGTACAAAGCAGAAAACATACTGCAATCCATATGTATGTGCATGCACGTACGTTGAACCTGCAGCACACACGGGATTGTAGGCCACTGTGGCTGTTTCTACAAACCAATATGTTTAAAATACCAGCGTCGATCGTGGATTTGCCGAAGAGCACACGTGATTTGCAGAAGGCTATCGATTGTTAATCCTCATTTCCTTTGTATTCATGTCATTTCCGTAATATACTTAAATTGAATCTAAATCAAAAACTGAAATAAAAAAATGAGTTTACTTATCAAACTCCTGAAAGAATCCGTTTTTTCTCATATTCATAAGTATGTTTCATGTTACCATGAACTCGCTTCATGGTACCTATATGGAATCATGAATAATGTTCATGTTTTCATGTTTTTTTTCGTAGTTCCAAACGAAATGCTTCATGATATCATGAACCAAACTGTCCGTTTTCGTCACTAAAATTGGAACCATAAATGACAGGTGCCAATAATCATGAATAGTAGTGCATGTTTTCATGAATTTAATTTATGGTTACTAATTAGATGCTTCATGATTTCATGAATCAAGTTGCCATTTTCAGCATCAAAAATCAAAAACATAACGCCATAGTGGCGTTACGTTGGATCATAGTAAGCTGATTCATGATTTTATGACTTTTATTCATGGTGTATATTCATAACATGAAAAAAGACGTTTTTCATGATATCATGAACCATTTTGCTAGTTTTGAGCACCGGATTTTTGCCCGTGTAGTATTTATCCTCAGATACTGAAACCCATTGGATTTAAATCAAGAGACGATGGAGGCCATTCAGAGGAACTGATGAATCGTGATAAATTATGCTTACACCACTGCTGAACAACTACTGCCTTATGCTTCTTTCTTCTTTCTCAGCGTTTCAAGCTTATTGCTTCCGCAATTAGCCTATTGCTTGCTCTCAACTCAGTGTTCTAAATGCACGTCCACAGATATTACTTAAGAGCTTTCAATACCAGGAACCATTTATGACTGTGTGGTAATAACAATCCCAGGGAGTCCAGTAATTTTGCACAATGAAACCTTCCTACCGGGAATCGAACCCAGCCACCTCCAGCATGGTGTTGCTTTGTAGCCGCGGCTTTACCGACTAAGCTAATAGAGAACTCCTCATGCGCTGGAGCTGAATCCTGTTGAAAACAAAAACTTTCCTCTCCAAAAAGTTTCTTTGTACAGGGAGATAGGTGGTCTTTGATTACGAATTGTAAATTATACAACTTCACCTTTTTGCCCATGATATGAATACCTTTCAATAAAACGGCTAACAACTACTGCGGGTGTTTCGCCAGATGGAATCGTAGTCAGACTAAGTAAAAACGAATTCTGCCCAAAACGAGCCAGAAGGGCAGCAGATAAAGAAAATATTGCATAATGTTGATATTTGTATTATTCATGCATGTTTATTGGAAATGGTCCGGAGTTAAGCAACACAAGGAAATCGCACTGAAGTTGTTCGATAAGACAGGGACGAAATAAGTCACACTATTTGTCTCAAATGTTTTTAAATCACATAACACACATGAAAAATGTTAAGAAAAAATGCTCTTACAGTGCAGAACAAAATAAGACAGTTTTCAACTACGCAACATGAGGGTATGATAGAATTCAATTACTTAGTTTAAAAATGTAATTTTCTGCGATATCTTTGACACATAAAGGGAATGCTAGATATGGCAGAAAATAATGAGATATTTCATGTAAACTTAAGCCAGATAACGCCTGAATCTAGTCTGTTGTATGGAAGATTGCCAACTTTATTGTATGAAGCAAAGATTGCAAACAATTTCGTTGTTTATGCTTCCTTCGGCTTGAAACTTTACGCGCCAGTTAAAATTAATTATTTTGTTCTGTGTAGTTGTAAGTTTGTAATTGTTTCTAAAACAAACTTATAATCCGGATGATAGATCGGGGGGAGTTAAGTCTATAGTCACTTTATTAATCTGTTGTTTACCTGAAATACGAATGTTCACATACAAAACCAAGGCATCAGTATCAATTTTGTTTTTTTTGAAAATGAAGTCTTCGGAACTTTTATAATACGATGGTGATTACATTTATTGATTCTTGAACGAGTTTTTATGCTCTTGATGAAAAACAATTTACTATTATGCTGGTATTTCAAAGTGTACGTGATGTATTCCAATTGTTTTAAAATAAATGAGCTTTGGCTCTGGCAGAGGTTGCCTTAATTCAATAACGTTTCTTAACATGAGGTTCGCTCAATTCGTGTAAAACGCCTTGCCCTGTATTTTGTAGTTTAAGTTAAATTAGTTTTGATTTTTGATTTCTTTTAAATATTTTATGCATGAGAATAAATACAAATTTGTTATTAATTGTACATGAGATTAAAAATATCTAATATGTTCGGAATATCACTTTTAAATATGTATCACATTATGATATCATCCACGCAGTAGTTTGAAAAACACACCAATGTTCCCATTCATAGTGGTTGAGCTTTCAAATACAATTTCTCACAAAAACTGAGCCTTGAAAGACACATGCATTTTTTATAACATATTTGCAACAATTTTTTTTTCTCGGTCTATCTGTATATCCCCCTTTAAATAAGAATAATCATCCGAGTAATATATAGCAAATGGATGGATAGTACATTATGCATTTGCTCAATGAAATCCTTGAGCTTGCATCTTGTACAACAAAAGAAAAAAATCAGAAAAATCACAAATAATTCTAAAATCAGTAGGTTTTAAATAGCTTTCTGCAGTTCGGGAATAAAGTTATGCGGTGATAAATCTGAAATTATCTCTTAAAGTGTGTTTAAAAATTCTCGTATTTCCAATTCTCTCCAGATCATTATAGCGACGATCTGCACGTGGCTTATTAGCTTAGCATCACTTAGCTCTCAGAAAGCTGAATAAACTTATACAAATACCTTCGGATTCAAGGGGACGCATGGTTGGCAAGTTCCTTCAAGTAATGTAAACGCGTAGGATAGTCAGCAAAACTTGAAAACAAAGCATTTTTGAAAAAAACTTATCTCAAAAACTAGAACACATAAATCGCCAATTTTTGACATGTTATATAAAAATGTCCAATCTCTCAAGAAAAAATATAAAAACGAGGGGCTCTATGATACCGAGACCATGAATACCTTAAAAAACTAAAAGAATCCATGTAGGAATCCATTTTTCAATTTCTTCTTTGAAGAATGTTTAATTATCTTAAAATCGACCAAGTAGTTCAAAAGTTATGATTTTTTGAAGAAAAAAAAAAGAGTTTTTGGACCACCGTAACGCAAAAACGGTGACATCACTAACGAAATAAAGAAATACGGGTCATACAATTTTCGATAACGAACAAAACTACCAATTCTTATAAAATTCTGATCGATCGTATATCTTTGTTCTATGGAATTGCTGTACATATATATATATATATATAGCTGAACCCGGTGCCAGTGCTGCTAAATGCAAGCAGCAACTAAATGAATGAAAATTTAATAGAACTGGTACGTCTATGGTTGTTTTTCAGTTATGTTATGCAGTTATTCAGAAAATTCTGTTCAATTGTATGATAGCACCTCCTTCCAGAAGGTGGACGGGTCTCAAACAATCATAAGAACCTTCCCCAGCCCTATAAACCCCTGCATACACATTTTCACCCTAATCGGTTTAGTTCGTTCTGAGCCTATAAGGGTCAGACAGCCAAAAATTTATTTTCACGTATATAGAAATCCTGCCCCCAAAAACCTCCACATGCTAAATTTGTATCCAGTTGCTTGATTTGTTCTCGAGTTATGCAAAAAAAAAACTGTTTCATTTGTATGAGAGCCCTCCTTCAAAAGGGGTTAGGGATCTCGAACGATCTTAGGATCTGTTCCCGGACCCAAAAACCCCTGCATACAAATTTGCAATGCAGTAGGAATAGTTCATGTTTGGTTGAAATTTGTGGTCATTTGTATGAGAGCGCCCCTTTCTAGATGGAAGATAAAAAGATTTTTTGCCTCCAAAAAGTAGCCCATAACATATTTGGTTCCATTTGCTTGGTTTGTTCTTGAGTTATGCAGAAAATGCACGGGGAAAAAAAAAGAGAAATTTGCACGGGAGCCCATGGGATCTCAAACCACCATTTTTCGCCTTCAAACACCTTCACATACCAAATTTAATTCCATTTGCTATATCAGCTTTCGACTTATACAGAAATTTGTTTTAAATTTGTATGTAAGCCCCCCCCCCCCTCTTCCCTTCTAGAGAGCACGCAGTCACAAACCACCATAAAACATTTCCAACCTCCACATGCCAAATTTGATTCCATATGCTTGATTAGTTATCCAGTTATGCGGACCTTTGTGATTCATTTGTATGGCAGCCCCCTCTTCCCTTCCAGAAAAGGAAGGGGTCGCAATTCACATTAGAAAAAAAAAATACTTCCACCTGCTAAATTTGGTTTCAATGGCTTGGTTTGTGCTCAAGTTATGCAGAAAATTGTGTTTAATATGTATGAAAACCCCCCTCTTCCATTGAGTGGAGGGTCTCAAACCATCATAGAAACATGTTTAGCCTAAAAGAACCTTCACCTACCAAATTTGGTCCCATTTGCTTAATTATTTCTTGAATTATGCAAAAAATTGTGTTTCATTTGCATGGAAGCCCCCTCCCCCTCCATTCAGAGGACAAAGGGGTCTTAAACTACCATAGAAACATTTCTTGCTTTCATTTGCTGGTTTCATTTGCTTGATTAGTTCTCGAATTATGCAGAAATTTGTGTTTCATTCGTAAGGGAGCCCTCCCCCCACCACTTTTCAGAAAAGGGAGGGGTCTCGAGTCTTCTAAGAAACATTTCTTGCCTTCAAAAATCTCCGCTTGCCAAATTTCTTTCCAGTTGCTTGACTACTTCTCGAGCTATGCAGAAACTGGTGTTTCATTTGTGTGAGAGCCCCCCTCCCTCTTCACCGAACAAGAAGGGGTCTCAAATTACTATCATAAGAACTTTTTCCGGCTCCAAAAACCCCTGCATACAAATAGGTTAAGTAATCTCCGTGGCTATAAGGTTCAGACAGACAAACATACAGAAAGACAGAAACACATTTTTATATACAGGGGGTGGACAAAATAACTATAATGCAGTAACGAGAATGCCCATGGTTCACGGATACCGAAGATATTCTGGGTTTCTGGGGGGGATGTTTCACATTTTCAGGTGAAATTTTGTACAGGATGCCGTTTAGAAAGGAGAGAAATGATTTTTTTTCTAGTGAATACGCGAAAAACGTTAACATTTCCCAAGCAAATGATACGTTGGACTCAAAAATCAGCCTTAAAATGGCCGAGATATGGCCATTTTCCTGGAACAGGTTCCTCTGAAGGGTTCAGGATGTGGCCAGATCTTTCTATCATCCAAAGCATGCCGAGCGACACCTCTTTCTTCTTCTTTTTTCATCACAAAGCTTCCCTTAAGCTTAAAGTTGACATTTGGACACATTGGCCACTACCACCGGAATGTTCCCGGGGGAACCTGTAGCAGGGGCCAATTGCATTTTGACGCCAAAACATGCCGTGCGACAGCTCTATCTTCATGATTTTTTATATAAATAAGGTTTCAGTATACTAGAAAAGACCATTGGCTACATTGGCTGCTCCCGGGACCACCGGAACGACACTTAGGGAACCTGTAGCAGGGGCCAACTACATGTTTACGCCAAAACATGCCATGCGACACCTCTTTCTTCTTCTTTTTTCATCGCAAAACTTAAAGTGGACATTTGGAAACACTGGCCGCTCCCGGGATCACCGGAATGTCCCCGAGAGAACCTGTTATAGACCTATTACATTTTAACACCAGAACGTCCCCGGGAAAACCTGTTTAACACATTAGCAACCCTCGAAATCACCCATACGCCCCAGAAGAACATTTTTTTGAGACAACTGAAGAACATTTTGTTGAGACGGGCATCAAATGGTGAGTTGACAACTTGGCAGGAGGGTGCGACCGACCTCTGGTCCTCACAAGTTCCTACCTCACGCCTCCACGAGTCATATGATCACAAAAGACTGCCAGCTGAAACATGGAGACGCTGGTTGGCGTAGCCTGGGCAATGTTGTCAATCCGACAATAGCGAAGTGAGGGGGTGCGACCGGTACATCATATCATAATTTTCCATTCTCATATCTTTCAGGTCTTCCAGGTCGTCAGGTATTACAAAATAATTTAAAATTTAAAATTCTTTTTTTTTTCATGGCGGTCATACATTGCCTAAATTTTCTGGTTCATAATGGATGCGCAAGTTTGTCTACAATTGCAACAAAACAGCAGTCGGCACACATGTTATTTTCAGTTCATATTACAATATACCCTCACTACATATTTTATCTTATAGGACATTGTTTATTCATAGCATAATTCTGTATATTTCATTACATTTATTAGGCCAGAAAGGTAAATTTCTCTCAGGTACCATACAGTTTAGGAGAGGAGGTCTTGCGGTTATAGGATGATCATCTTCTGGTAGAAGCAGCAGTAAGAATGGGGATCAATTTTCAGCTGTATCTAGCACCGTCGGAGTGGCCTTCTCGAAAGTAGCAATGGATGTATATATAGATGTTTAGATACTAGTATGTGTTATTATATGATGCATGTTTTTTACAAGCTCTAGCATATTTTCATTAATAGAAATGTTGACGACTCTCTCGACCACTCAACCTTTAATTCCTTCATTATATTTTCCATTAAATGGCGTAATATGACCTTAACATTTCAGTACACGATCATCAACTACTATTTGAGCGGTTCAGCGGAACACAGCTGTTCATCATTATTAATTGCATATCATAAATATAATATTATAGAAGAAGTAATAAAATAATTAATAAAATTTTAATTGCTTCAGATTGGTGATCCGGCCGGTATAATTATTTTATTACATTATATCAAATAATAATCAAAATTAATAAATACTCTTCATTCCAGAAGGTTACATATCTATATGTCATGATTAAATACGTAATAATATAATATTATGGTTTTATATACAATTGAATGCTTTATTGATATTTATACCTCAATGAATAACAAGATGACCTTCACATTCCAGAGATATAGTCACCTATCAGTGATACAAAGTGGTACGAATCTGCATATTATTATTACTGCCTTAATATTATTATTTCAACAGGTTAATTAATTTAGTTTAACATGGTTATCATAGGCTCGTGAACTCCAACTATTACATAATTTAACTAAATATCCTTATATAATTTTTGCTCTACTATAAAGGGTGATATGGTCAAAATTTGGTCAATGGAAAACGCGTGTAAATTGGTGAAATCGTTTATTTAAAAAATCAAATTAAATTTCTTTTTCAAGTTCAATTAGTATAAAATTCAGGAAAAATATTCAGTTAGGCTTCCGCTTTTCCAAATCAGAATTGCCGGGCCTTACGCTTGACCCCTGCCATCAGATTTTGTACAGCCACCTTGTCCACCTTCTTCGCCGCAGAAAGCCAGTTTGCCTTGAACTGCTGCTCGTCCTTAGCAGTTTTTTTGGTCTTCTTTAGGTTCCGCTTGACAATAGCCCAGTATTTCTCAATTGGGCGGAGCTCTGGCGTGTTGGGAGGGTTCTTGTCCTTGGGAACCACCTGCACGTTGTTTGCGGCGTACCACTCCATGGCCTTTTTACCGTAATGGCAAGATGCCAAATCCGGCCAAAACAGTACGGAACAACCGTGTTTCTTCAGGAAAGGCAGCAGACGTTTATTCAAACACTCTTTCACGTAAATTTCTTGGTTGACAGTCCCGGAAGCTATGAAAATGCTGCTTTTCAAGCCACAGGTACAGATGGCTTGCCAAACCAGATATTTCTTTGCGAACTTTGACAGTTTCGTGTGCTTGAAAATATCTGCTACCTTTCCCCTTCCTTTTGCCGTATAAAACTCCTGTCCCGGAAGCTGCTTGTAGTCGGCTTTGACGTAGGTTTCGTCGTCCATTACCACGCAGTCAAACTTCGTCAGCATCGTCGTGTACAGCCTCCGGGATCGCGCTTTGGCCGTCGTATTTTGTTTATCATCGCGATTTGGAGTCACTACCTTCTTGTAAGTCGATAGTCCGGCTCGTTTTTTGGCTCGATGCACGGTTGTAGACGATACACCCAGCTTATTTGCGGCATCTCGGAGAGATAGGTTAGGGTTTCGCTTGAAACTACCGGCAACTCTCTTTGTCGTCTCAGCGGCTTCCGGTTTTCGATTTCCCCCCGATCCAGACTTCCTGGCTGTCGACAAACGTTCCCCAAACACTTTAATTACATTTGTAACGGTTGATTTGGCAACTTTTAGCGATTTTGCCAACTTTGCGTGCGAGTAGCTCGGATTTTCGCGATGCGCGAGCAAAATTTTGATACGCTGCTCTTCTTGCTTGGACGGCATTTTGACAACTGAAGAGTGAATTCCAAAATCAAAATAGGAGCAACATTGTACACACACACACTTTCAAAATGAGGGGTGTTCAGGTTTTTTAAATGCAAAATTGAAAAAAATACGTCAAGTTGATATTGACCAAATTTTGACCGTATCGCCCTTTATATTCATATATAACATATTATTATTACATTACATCTATATTTATATAAATATAATAAATACTGGGTTGGGAGGGAGCACCAGGGCATCATTCAAGCTGAAACTGGACGATGGTTTGATTGACTGCCTGAGTCTAGGAGGGAACAAACAGTATCATTTCTTATCCTACCGATTCGAGTGTGGTGCTGCGAGTTCTACTCCAACAGTTTCAGGGAGAGTGACGCGCCCTTCTTAACAAGCCATCCTGTAGAAAGCTTAATGAGTATTGCGAATTGTGTTATTCGATTTGTTGGATCATATCGTTGGAAGGAGATTCTTAATTTCCCGTGGATTTCGTGTAAGTGTCTCTGCTTACGGGTCCACCCCTCCGTTTTTGGCCCTTCATGCAGCGATAGTGCGAATTCAGATCGGTGGCCCAATTTGATCTTGCTATTAAGTGGAGCTGCATCCAAGCCAAGGGCTAGAGGGGATGGTGGCTACCATACATACATACATACAACTGAAGAACATTTTGTTGAGACAACTGTGTGTGGTGAAAAAAGAAGATGAAAGAGGTGTCGCTCGGCATGTTTTGGATGAAAAAAGATGGCCGCATCAGAGGAACTTGAAAACCCTTAGTATCTCCGGTATCCGTGAGCTATGGCCATTCTCGTTACTGCTTTATAGAAATACATTAACTTCCCCGTCAAATGCTTCTAAGAGAATTAAAATCGGTCAATATTTCGTGAAGCAAGAGCACTCAAAAGTTGACCATATATTTGCCTATCCTGAATAGTTATTTTGTCTAGCCCCTGTGTAGAGGTATATTATTAATTTTCTCTCAATACTGGTTTGAATTGAGGCTTTGAAGCTTTTGTTGTATTCCTGTATTTTAGGATTTCTTCTAGAACCCTGATTTCCCAACAATTCAACCCTGACGAAAAGCAAACATTCATCCATGCATAACCATAGTAAAGGTACTCGTCCCGACCAGAACTGACTCCGTTCTTCCATCGTCTTCTGAATAGCGTTTCTGGCCTCAAATCCTTGATTTCTCCAAGCGAGCTAATCTTCTCCTTGGCCTCTAGCCCACGAAATGCTTACAGTACAAAAGTGATGCGGCAGGCGCCATGTGTATTTTAAAGTGCTATGCTTTCCTCTCGCATATGTATTTACGAAAATCGGCAACGGCTGGCAAATTTTTCCGTTTTAAGGTTTGCTCTTGTTGCTGTGTGGCTTCACTAATATCGGCTACATCAAAACTTATATAAACATAAAAAAAAATACTGCAACACTTTCTCTCCATTCGTTATGTGATTGGAAGAAGAAACACGGATTCTGCTGCTGCGGCATAACAGAAATGTGGTCCAGCCGTAAAATTCGTCAGCACTCCAAATGGTGACAGTTCTAATGGAGATGTGAAATTCACATTAAAATACCACTTTGCATTTTACGAGTGCATTCGGTAGAAGATATGGGAGTTTCAAAGCGAAATGTGCTCCACCCTCGCATGTGTGCCTTCAGTAGTCATAAGAAATTAGAGATTATCTTATGAAATTTCAGACCTGGATGCCCATGATTTGCTTGTTACCGTTTTTTTTTGCTTCAGTCTCCTGTGAACGATTGTGAAGCATACCGATCATAGAAAATTGCAAACGAAAATAAAAGCAAAAATGTAACTCAAAGGGGTAAAATAAAATAGAATAAAAATAAAATTGCAATATCGGTTCAGTACAATTCGCTCCGGAGTTCAAGTTGTACGCTGAGCTATGTTGGTTGGTTCCCACTCCACAGCATTCAGTCATTGGACGTTGGAAAAAAAAGGAACGGCGAGCTCAGACATCCCCGGCGAAACCGTGGCTCAAGGAGGAACCCAAACAGAAGAACATTTGGCAAAGAAGTGCTCTTTTGACTTATGCATGCAGATGATTCCAGTGGGGAGTAGTTTGCTTGCCGCTCGGTTCGGTATCGCTGCTCTCCTAGTTCTTTTAATGCCACGGTTCAATTTGCTCTGCACTGTTCAACGACGAAAACATGAAGCAGAAGTGCTCGGTGCGCTGTAATTGGAAGAAAGGAATCTATGTGGAAGAAATTTCAAAGGCAATAGAGATTCTAACCGCTGGGAATTCTGCCGAGTTCGGGGCACATTTCGGGATTCTACAAAGACAATCTAAGCTGCTTTGATATGGATCGAAACTGCATATTTGGGATCAATAATCTAGGCTCACGATGTCTTCTCTTGTAACGACCATTACACCGAGGACTATTTGGCACACCGATGTCAATCGCAACATAATGTAGACAAAAAGCAAGGAAACTGGATGAGCAAAAGAAGTATCTCAATTAAAATTGACAGGCATTATTTTTATAGCTATCATTTACCTCTTGAATCAAATTGGTCGAGTACGGTTGTCAAGAGCACATGTTGCGTTAAACCCTGCCCTGATGTAGTAAAATTATATCACGTATTAGTACCAACGCTATATAGGGGGCGACGAGTAATATTTGAAAAATGGATTTCCGAATGTGCTTAATAAAGATAGATTTGTGTCAATTGTAATTTAAAGAATTTTAGGACATAATATAGCCAAAATTTTAAAATCATCAATCCGGTGGCACAGTCAATGTTGAGCTGGAAGGGTGGAAGGGGGATTTTCCAAAAAGTCATGAATCGTCTTGTTGAAGTTCCTGTGGGTTTTTTTATGTATGGTATAGACTACAATTGATGCACAAAAACTAAGTCCGACATCAACCAATGCCATTGCATGAATTGCCAAAAAAAGTCGTTAGGTGGATTGATAGGCAACATCACTTATACACATATCCACGTGTATATGAAGAAACAATACGGTTAGACAATTAAGCGAGCTATCATACATGAGGATGCCCCAATGGGTAGGAAGAAGAGCCCGCCTTCTATTCACAAACTGTTAGGAATAAGGAGTAGGCATTCTCATACTACCCATACAGTCTACTTTAATCGGGTGCCCTGATGGTCCCTCCCAATTTATTTATTTATTTGGTTTAATGATCAACAGATTAATTTGGTTTTCAAATGATAAAAAATACTATATTAACGCTAACAAAAACTGTCTTCTTGAAAAGGGTGTTTCGATCAAAATTTGGTCGACTTAAACTTGACTCTTTTCCTTTCATTTCCTTTTCCTGTAGCATCCTGTAGCATCAAAATCCAAACCAGTATCACGCCAAGTTAGCGAAATTATTGAATGTGGCTAAATCAACTGTTACCAACGTATTAAAAGTGTTCGGTGAACGGTTGTCAACTGCCAGGAAAGCTGGATCGGAGGGGAGAGATCAAGCCGGAGGCCACGGCGACGACAAAAAGAGTCGCCCGGTGTTTCGAGCGGAATCCCCACCTCTCCGTCCGAGATGTCGCAAATAAGCTGGGAGTGGCGAGCTAGACTGTCGACTTACTAGAAAGTGGTGACTCCAATTTGCGACGATACACAAGACACGTCGGCCAAAGCACGATCGGCGAAAATTGTACACGACGATGATGACCAAGTTTGATTGTGTGGTACAGGACGGTGAAACTTACGTCAAGGCAGACTTTAAACAGTTTCCTGAACAGGAATTTTACACGGCAACCGGACAGATACTTTCAAGCAAATTAAACATGCAAAGTTCGTGAAGAAATATTTGGTGTGGCAGGCCATCTGTACCTGTGGCTTGAAGAGCATCGTTTGCATTGCGACCGGAACCGTCAACTAGCAAATTTATCTGAGCGAGTATCTATGGAAACGTCTACTGCCTTGCTTCAAGCGACACTGTTGTTCCGTTCTATTGTGGCCGGATTTGGAATCTTGCCATTACGGAAAATGGCCATGGAGTGGTATGCTGCCAACAACGTTCAAGTGGTGCCCAAGGACAAGAACCCTCCCAGCACGCCAGAGCTCCGCCAAATCTAATACTATTGGGCCATCGTCAAGCGGAACCTTGAGAAGACTCAAAAAGCTGTTGTGAGCGAGAAACAGTTCCAGGCAAATTTTGTTCGGAACACCCTTTAGTTTCGTGACATATTAGAATCAAAAGCAGACGACATATAATAAAAAGCACGGTGCAAAGCAATCAGTCTAGAGTTCGTTCCGTTCCTCTGTGTGGAACTCTAAGGAGGAAGGTGTGTCGTAAGATACGGCTACGAGCTTGGAGTGGAATATCGGCGAGCAGCGAACGACAGTCTATTCGATCAGACAAATTCGCTATTATAAGAGCCTTCGCGGCTTCACGACGAATTTGAAGAGTGTCCAAATAAATCATGAGGCAGTGACTCTCGTAACTCGGAAGGTTGAACGGGTCCCTTCAAGGCACTCTACGTTCGGATTAAACGTCATTGAATTGACTCAATACGTTCGACACTATTTTGGAAATAAGGGTTCCAGACCGGGGAAGGATTCCAAGGTGGACATCACCAACGAACAATACAGCGGCTTAAGGCAGTACACGTCTCGAGAATCTTTAGACACACGAAAAATGAAGCCGAGATTCCGGGAAACTTTCGTTAGGATGTAGGACATGTGTGGTTTATGAGTTTATTGTCGAGTATAACACCAAGCTCCTTTACTTGGTTGTCTCTTTGCAGAGGAGTTTCAGCCAAAGAATAACCGAAGATAATAGATCCGGCGTTGAAGGAACTAGGGGAGGAGGTGGTGAAAACCAGACACATCCAGAAAGATGAGATGCTCTTCGAGCTGAAGAAGGAGCCTGCCATCAAGCAGGCGATAGTTAAAGCTTTCTCACAGGAGACTGTGATCGAGTGCAAAAATCTTGACGTGATCACAACAAAAGAAGAACTGAGAAGAACGCTGAATGCGTACTGCGATCTTGAAGATGCACCAATGACAATCCGGTTGAGGAAGGCATACGGTGGCACACTGACGGCGGCGATACGTCTGCCGACAGCTGCAGCCAACAAGCTGTTGGAGTCGGGTTGAATAAAAGTTGGGTGGTCGGTGTGTTCACTGAGTGTCGTCCCTCGAGTTCCAAAGGAATCGAAGAGTCCTCAGTAATCGGCAGTAATAGAGGTAACCGAAATAAACCTCTACCATTGCCACATAGTACAGCAACTGTTGTGGCAGTCAACAACTGAAACAAAGTGTGTCGTCACAATCATTGCGGAACCGTATCATGTTCTTCCCAATAGCGGAATCTGAGTAGCAGATAGTGCAGGGATGGCTGCGATACAAGTGATGGGCAGATTTCCCATCCAAAAAGTAGTGTTCAGTTCATGCCAAGGGTTCATGATCGCCAAAATCAACGGGATCTATATATGCAGCTGCTATGCACCCCCAAGGTGGACCATAGAGCAGTTCCACCAGATTCTGGATGCACTGACTGAAAAGCTCATCGGGAGAAGACCAGTCGTCATCGGAGTTGACTTCAATGCTTGGGCTGTGGAGTGGGGCAGCAGATGTACCAACGCAACCAGAAAGTTGCGTCTATTGAGGGCATACCCCCAGTCAGGTGCAGCCTGTTAGAAGCTCTAGCACAGCAGAAAGTTACACTATCGAATGCAGGTTCCGCCAGTACTTTTTGCAGGGCGGTCGTGAATCCGTCATCGATGTTGGCTTCTGTAGTCCGTCACTGATGAGAAATATGAACTGGAGAGTGTGTGAGGAGTATACTCATAGCGACCATCTGGTGACCCGGTATAGCATCAACCAGCGAAATCCTGTCGCAATACGAAGGACAAATAGTTGCGTGCGGAAGTGGAAGACAACATTTTTGACAAGGAGCACTTTGTTGAGGCGCTTTAGTTCGACAACGAACTCTCATGCATGCCGAGTAAACTGGAGTCGAGGACAACAAGCGGCGCCCAGTTTACTGGTGGAATGAGCAACTCATCATCCTTCGCGGTAGTTGACTCAGAGCTGAAAGACGTGTACCTCTGTAAAACCGCTGTAGTCCCGCTGAAGACCGCAGCAGACAGAGAGATACATAGGGTGGTGTTCTGAGCGGCCAGGACCAAATTAGTTCGAGAGATAAGACTGAGCAATACGAACTTTTACAAGGAGCTGGGCCGAGCCACCGATGCTAACCCCTAGGAAAACGCGTACCGTATTGTCATGGCAAAGACTGCAGAGTTATGTCCGGTAAAACTGAAGGTTATCGTAGATGGGCTTTTCCCGACACATGATCCAACGACGTGGCCAGAAACACCGTAAGGCGAGGAAGAGAGAAGTTATGTTGAGGGGATGCATGTCTTGAACAAGAAACTCGTGGCAGTGGTGAAAGGGCTTAAGTTGAGAAAGGCACCCGGACCGGATGGAATCCCTAATGTGGCTCTGAAAGTGTCGATTCAGGAATTTCCAGAAATGTTCAGGGATGTGCTTCAGAAATCACTAGAAGAAGGCCATTTCTCGGACAGATGGAACATACAGAGAGGGGCTATTCATAAGCCACGTAGACTTTTCTGGGGGAGGGGGGGGGGTTGACCAAAGTCTACGTCCCATACAAAAATTCAAAACAATGTATTGAGAAAAGTCTACGAGGGGGAGGGGGGTCTGAGATTTTTTTAAATGAGTCTACGGAGTTTATGAACAGGCTCAAGTTAGTTTTGTTGTCAAAGCCAGAAAAGACTTCGAGGGATCCAGCCTCGTTTAGACCAATATGTCTATAAGATAAGCTTGGGAAACTTCTGCAGAGGATCATCTCCAACAAGCTGACGAAATTTTCTGAGAGCGAGCACGGGTCATCAAGGATGTAATTCAGTTTCCGGAAAGGGAAGTCTACGGTGAATTAGTTAAATGTATTTGAATCCATGGAGTGGACACCACCAACACATGCCATTGTAAAAAAATCTGTGCATACAACATGTTACCGGGCTTCTCTCTGAAATTGCTAAAGTGAATGACGACGAGAGAAATATAACCGTGTAACATTACTAGTTGTGTCTTAAAAATACCTTCAATTGAAAATTAATTTCTGTCAAATGTAGTCTTTGGAAAGCGTAATACAAAAATTTCACATCGCTATAACTGCTGTGTGCCATTGGGCACGATCAAGGTGGCAATATTTTGCCTGTCAAGGGTTTTTTCCCCTTGCTTACCACGAACTGTGGTAACTAGGCAATAGATTGCATGCTTGATTGGATACCGCTTTTCACACATGCCCTACGCTCAATTTCAACTACTTCTATTCAATTTCACAATTTGCCGTGCTCTTAGAGACCTATCAATACTTTCTTTTCACATCTTTGGTTCAATCAAAAATTACTGGCCACTCCTAGGGCTGCATGCTAATAAGAAGGATATTTACAATTTTCAAACATTATAATTGATTACGTGCTTCATGCAACAACAAAAAACATGATTAGTTAAATGTCTACGGTGGATGTTATTCGGACAGTGGTCGAGACAGACATAAAGGCGTCCAAACGGAAACGGAGAGGCGATCGATCTTGCGCTGTTGTAACGGTCGACGTTAAGAACGCCTTCAATAGCCTGGGAGGCTATTGCCGAGTCTGCACGGAATGAGGGTCCCTGATTAGCTGTGCAGAATTCTGAAGAGTTATTTTCAGAACCGGGGGCTGATCTACGAGACCTCCGTGGGGCAGAAATTGGTGAATACTACGGCGGGAGTTCCGCAAGGTTCCAACACGGGATGTACAACGGGGTGCTGACGCTGATGCTTCCCAAAAGCGTAGTGATCGTTGGCTTCGCAGATGACATAGTATTATCAGTGAAAGTCGAAATACTGGAAGAAGTGGAAATGCTGGCGACCAAAACAATCGGCATAATTGAAAACTGGATGCAGGGGTATAAGCTGCAGATAGCCCACCACAAAACGGAGGTGCTGATAGTAAGCTACAGCTTTGATACAGCGAGCAGAAATGGTCATCGGAAGGTTTACCATAGCCTCGAAGCGCGTGCTGAAGTATCTGGCCCAAGCAGCACACAACCATCAAAAATGGTTTCAGCAGATTGATTGTGACTTAATTGAGTCACAGAGCAATCACTTTACTGGGTTGAAACAAGTGTGCTATTAGAGGGGGTGTGATGATCGACGACCGGCTGAATTTCAACAGCTACGTAGACTAGCCTGTGGAAAGGCGGCGAAGGCAATAAATGCGGTAGCCAGAATCATGCCTAATAACTACGGAGCTATCAGTAGCGAGTGGCGTCTACTGGCTAGTGTATCATCATCGATACTGAGATACAGATGTCCAGCCTGGGTCGCAGCGCTGGAAACCAAGTGAAACTGGGCTAAATTGAATAGTACGTTCAGGTTCATGGCCATGTGCGTTGTGAGTGTGTACAGGACTATTTCATCGGAAGCAGTATGCGTCATTGCCGGAGTAATCCCGATTGGCATCATTCTCGCGGAGGACCATGAACAGCGAAGAAATACAAGAGGAGTTCGGAAGCTGGTGTGAGCGGAGTTGATGGCGAAATGGCAACGATATTGAGACATGGGGGAGAACGAACGATGGACGCACTTGCTCATACCGGATTTTTCGATCTAGGTAAAGAGGAAGCACGGAGAGATAATCTTCTACCTTACGCAGCCTCTGGCCATGGTTGTCCGGAGCGCGCAGATGTCCAAGAGACACCGGAGGACGTGGTCTTTGACTACGCACGATTCGAACCATTGGGAAGCGAGATGCTTGTCATCACCGGGGCAGACACTAGCCCAGTTGACGTCGTTTATAGAATGTGTCGTGACGAAAGTGCATGGAATGCGATCAACGGAGTCATTACGCAAATCATGTTGGCTATACATTGAAAATGGCTCGAGAATCAAGAAGCGAGTGGTAGAGTGTAATTACGTATTGTCGTTCTTCGCTGATGTTCCAACGTCAGTATGTGTCAGACAATTGCGTCAGTATGTGTGAGCAAAATGCTCACCGTCGTTTGCTTTCGGGATCCACAGGCGGATAATCCTCCGTTAGAGTAGGGTAGATCCACCGTCAGGGGCTACTCATCTCGATAACTTTGAGGATGGGAGCTGAATGGCTGAACCAATCTAGGTGGAGCAAAATGGCTGTGGCATAGAGTTTAAGCTAGGGCAGCCCCGTGGAGTTGAAGCATAGGGTAGCCCCGTGGAGGGGTTCCGTATGTTCTAGAAGGAACCGGGTTTTAGTTTAGAGCATTGTGAAGGTACTATATCCAATTCGGAACATTGAAGATTATCTAATGTCGAATGACTAGCTTTCTCTAATCTTTCTTCTCTAGTCTATCTCTTGCTAATTTCCCTACCTCAGTAATTTGTATCCTTACTTCTTCATTTAAAATGACATTGGAAATGAATTTAAAAGCTAATAAACTTTTTAACTTCAATTCTTTAATTTTTTTTTGTAATTCCATATTCTTCTTCATTTTTACTTTCCATTTATCGTTGACATATGTCATATGTCATTAGTCATTAGTCAGATGGTATTGGGTTTCATCTCCACTACATCATTGTGCCCAAGGAGGGTGACAACACGAATGTTTTTTTTAAGAATTCAAATCATATTTGGTAATTAATCTATGTTTTTCAACATTTCTTTTTTTCAGATTGGCGCTGAGGTGTGTCTGGAATTTGTTTTGAATTTGGTAAGTCACATACTCTCAACTACGTTCATTGCATGGGCGAAAAGTGCTAAATGATACAGGAGAATACAGGTGTTGACAGCTTATTGAACCTGATACAAATCACAGATATGCAAATTGAGCTTGACACATTTGTAGACGGAAGGCATAGCATCTATTCCATAACGAAAACAGGATCATTAGCAGCTTGTCGAGATATCTAGTTTTCATCTTCCGATATCTGTTGCAAAGTTTCTGCCAGCTAAACAAGCAAGTGCTCTCCGCCTTTATAGTAGTACAAGTGCGAAAGTGCAACAAAGAAGTAGAAACGAAGGCGACGATTACATCTTATTTCAATTAACACTAACCATCAGCTCTCCAGTACGATTATCGTCTTGGCACCCCTGTCCTCAGCATGAATGGGACTAAGTGAGTTCATTTTAACTTTTTCGACTCAAGCTCACTCTCGCTTCCAGCAATGGAATTGTGTACGTGATTTGGTACCTGACCGCATGTGTATCTCCTATCTGGAACAATCCTCTATAAGTGGACAACAATTCTTTGGCGCCTCCATATTGGTAGCAATTTTACATTCACAAGAATCACCCATCGTCAAAGAGATGTTAACTTGGCTTGAAGGTCCAGAAGTCTTTCGGAAATGTCATCTCAAGAATGGCATGAACTCCCCACACACACCACGCACTGTCAGGTAATTTTTCAACTTTATTCAGGAAAAGATTGCGAAGCCCACTCGGCTGTTGGATGAAAGGAAAGGGATGTGCAGTTGGCTTCAGATTTATCGTTGGATTTGCGAAGTTTGACAAAATTAGCCATCCCTAGTTGGTACCTAAAAGCTACATTCGTAACGATATGAGTCAAGCAACTCTTCAGCTTCCATCTTCGCTGTGGAGGAGACGTGAAGATGATTTGTGAATCGAGCACTTGGTTTACCTATACATGAAGCTATAAAGTGAGTGGTGCGGTAAATTATCAACCCATGCACATGTTTTACGCGGCTCAATGGCTTTGTTCAACGGGAGGTTAAAACGGATGGCAACAAGTTGAGATTTCTTGTTTTAATATTATCTCAGTTTTGAGCCGTTTTCAACGCACTTTCGTCTATGCTATTGGGATTTACAAGTCGCTAAATCCATCGATAATCATCATATTCAAACATCAGTCGACTCCAGCCAGATTCTCTCAAATTTGAGTGACTCCGCCCATGACAGCTCCGGTTTCGGAAAAAAAAAAATATTAGAAAAAAGTAATAAATCGACCTATCTAAGCTACATCATTGAACGAAGCTAACATCTTGCGCCAGGACCGATTGTTATGTGCTAAAGATGGTAACATCACGGTGCTGAACAGCAAACTACGCAACAAGCCCGTTCGGGTCACTGTCATTACGGGCATCCACCTGAATGAAGTGGGCTGCAAAGAAGGTAAGAAAATGCATAAATAATTTGTCATGGCGGAAATATTCTTCGGGGAATTTTGGCCTTTTCTTCCTTTTAAGCTCACTTTCGGAAATAAATTTGTCACCCTAAAGTGACTCCAATCATGCATTATTAATGGGTGTGTGTAAAAGTTCCTGGCATGCCTCTCGCCACTACGACATTGATTACGACGACCATCCAATTGCATTCGATGCAAATTCCGTACAACTGATACTTTGCTGATTAGCATCTGGGTAGGCAGGTTGAATTGCATTTCTCGCTACGGGGCATGGTTTGTCGTGCACTCAGTTATGCCATCACCACATGGCCAGCCACCGACCAACGAAACCAGATCGGTTTGTGAAGTAAGCCTTTTGAACCGGTATTAGGTTGCACTCTATGGCGATTGACGTTTGTTTTGGCTTACTTTCTCGCAACTGCAGTGTATGTCAATTGGCATGCTCGGCAGACACGGGCAATTGGGTGGTTCATAAAATCAAACCAGCCTCAGCCCTCTCAATGGAGTTCAAGTTTCTGAAATTTGAGTTCATTCGGTCATACTCGTTCTGCATTGGCCATTTAAAGTTTGTATGGAACTACTATTGCAAGATTGTTCTATAATTTTTAACATAAGCAAACATGATCAAAACTTAGTCAAACTAGAATGCGACGTATATAATTTTGCTTTGCTGAAGAATGGGAATATGAATTTATGTATGAAACGGTTATCAAGAAGAAGTAAAATGAAATTGAAAAAATTCGAACTAATTAAAATGAAATCTATTGGTCAAATTTGGTCAAACAGTAATGTGTGTGAGTTGATCAAAGTTTTCATTAATAAGTCAAATTCTTTTTCTTTTGCAAGTTCGGTTAATAAAGAATATAGGAGAAATATTCAGCTAAGTTTCATTGCCGGGTCTTTCGTTTAACACCTGCCATAAGATTTTGTACATTCTTCTTGTCCACTTTATTCGCCGCAGAACGCCAGTTTGCCTTGAACTGTTTCTCGCTCACAACAGCTTTTTAAGTCTTCTTAAGGTTCCGCTTGACGATGGCCCAATATGGTTCGATTGGGCGGAGCTCTGGCGTATTGGGACGGTTCTTGTCCTTGGGCACCACTTGAACGTTGTTGGCTGCATACCACTCCGTAATGGCAAGATGCCAAATCCGGCCAAAGTTGAATGAAACAATTGTGCCGCTTCAGGAAAGGCAGTAGACGTTTTTGTAGGCACTCTTCAAGCCACAACTACAGATGACCTGCCACACCAGATATTTCTTCGCGAACTTTGTCAGTTTAATGTGCTTGACAAAATTTGCTCCCTTTTCCCGTCCGGTTGCCGTATAAAATTCCTGTCCAGGAAGCTGTTTAAAGTCTGCCTTGACGCAAGTTTCATCATCCTGTACCACGCAATCAAACTTCGTCAGCATCGTCGTGTACAACTTTCGCGATCGTGCCTTGGCCGACGTGCTTTGTTTATCGTCGTGATTTGGAGTCACCACGTTCTTGTTAGTCGACAGTCTAGCTAGTTTTTCAGCTCTATCCATGATTGAAGGCACCACTCCCAGCTTCTTTGCGACATCTCGGACAGAGAGGTTGGGGTTCCGCTCAAAACAGCGGGCAACTCTTTTTGTCATCGCCGTGGACAAAAAGCATTCGATTTCCCATCAACCCAGCTTTCCTGGCTGTCGATAAACGTTTACCGAACACTTTTAATACGTTGGATACAGTTGATTAAGCCACATCAACAATTTCGCCAACTTGGCGTGAGAACAGTTTGGATTTTCGCCATGCACATGCATAATTTTGATAACTGAAGTGCTAATCTCAAAATAAAATAAAAGCATGATGCTACACGCACACATCTTCAAATTGAGGGTCGTGCATATTTTTTAAATGCACGATGAAAGGAAATGCGTCAAGTTTAAGTCAACCAAATTTTGATCGCAACACCCTCAAGTACATTTGCATTTACATATTCTACATATTTCTTTTTTCTTATGAAATATAAGAAAAATAGATTAAGTAGAAGGTGCTTTTATAATACTTTTTAGTAGATGTTGTCTTGTTTGGCATCAAATTTTTGTTTTTAGGTTTTGCCGTGACATGGGTAAGCCTATAGTTGCACAATACTGATTATAGGTGGCCATAATTTGATTTAGAGGGCCATGTTTGGCATAGTTTGTTCGATAATTATCAAGTATGAATAATATCCGGTTCCGTAGTTGCCTTGAAAGAATATAGAAGTTTAATTTTGATAAAATATCCGCTGAATCTATTCGCTGTGAAACTATGTCGGTTACAAATGAAACCTTTGCAAATTCGTGACACTGTTGCAATGTTTGAATATTGATAAGCATGTACCGCGCTTCGTAAGATGGAAGAGAATACGTTGTCCATCCTAGTTTCTGAAGAGCATATTATAAAAATTGCTCAGTGTTTACTCTATTCGATTAATTTGCGTGCTTAAAAAATGGAGACCAGACAATGCTACAGTATTTCAGAATGGACCTAACTAAGCTACATATAATATTTTTATATGATAGGGATTGTCAAAATTGAAGCCTAAGTGTTTTATGAAACCAAGCATATTGTTTGCTTTATGAACAATGGTATTATAATTATCATTGAAACTGAGTTTAGAGATTACACCTAGAGATTACACCTAGATCCCTTTTCCTCTTTTCGGGACATAAACCACTGCGACCAGTAATTTAATCTATTGTAGTAACCTAGATCCCTTACTCTTTCACATTTTATAACATACAGCGGTAGTTTTTTGCCAGATGTAAGGATAGACACCAGAAAAGAGCTTTCCTATATTTTCGAGAATATTCCAGTTTCATATCTAGGTTCTTCAGGAATACAGAGGGAATAGCGTCAGGTCCTCCTCCTTTCGATGCATCTAGATTTTTAAGGACATGCCGGATGTCGTGTACCGTGACTTTGACACCTATATATCAAGGAAAATCCAGAATAAATTCAAAGAAGCCCCGGTCCCGGTCATTTTCGGAATAAGTGGTATAAATTTCCTGGAAAAATATTGCAAAAAGATTGCATATTTCCTCCGAATTGCTGCCAATGCGTTCATCTAGATGCATGGATGATGGTCAGATTTCAATTTTGTTTTAACTTAATTGAAAAAGGTCTTAGGGTACGACTTTATTTCAATTTCAGTTCTTTTCAAATGCGATGTTAATGGCTTAATTAAGTTGATTACAAACGTCTTAATACTTCACTAGATCTTCAATGCCTTTTTGTTGTAAATTTTGTGCACTTTTTGATAGTAATTTTTTAATTTTTTTATTTGTCTGCATAACCAGACTGGATATTTTGAATTGCCAGTCGTCGTATGAATAATTCCGAAAAGAACATTATAAAAGACCACCACAGCAATTTCAACATTTATTTCATTCTGTAGTATTAGTTGCCAGTTTTCACTACTTAATCTGCAATTAAGATTTTCATAATTTGCTTTGTGATATTCATCGATTTCCTCGAATTCACAATCGTTGAGTTTTTAATTTTCATGAACACATATAGATAATTTGATTGCTGAGTGAAATGCTTCATTTTTCCATAAGGGATTCGATGACTCATTCACACAGAAATCATCGTAAACATTGGCCAACAGAAAGTCCAAGTAACAGTTCTGTTGATTTTTGACATTATTTACTTGATTTAGACCTAAATTGGTTGAAAACAAACTGCAATGTTTCATTGTCCTCAACGACTGGAAGTAAGATGCTTTCATTTTCAGAGTCCTGAATAAAGTCAACTTGTCTTTAGTTAAAGATACAATTTGTTCAGCATTTTGAAAAATAAATAAATACATAAGTAGTATTATTTGCATGATTTAGTAGAAAATACACGTAGGCAAACACGTGTGTTTCGCCAGCAGTGCATGATTTCACCCAAACATGCTCAAAATCTTTGAAATTTATCGTAGAAATGATTTCTTAATTGAATTTGGCTAAAATTGCTATGAAAACACCTCATCCAGACCTTTTCTGGGACTCACGAAAATTTCGGTCTTCCAAAAATTTCTTCACTTAATACACTTTCATCTCAGCTTGTGTCAGTAGCTTAAATTACTGAAAAAGATGAGCCTAGAAACTTTTTATATATTTCTTCAATTTTTCTGAGTCTTTTATACGGTTGAAGTTTTGACAATATATGGTAGGGAACGGCTTAAGCACCCCAAGACCCTATTCCAAGCACAGGGTAAACGTTAACCTACAACGCTCATTTTTTGTAGTATGGTGCTCCATGTAGTGAAGCACCATATTGCAAAAAATGAGCGTTGTAGGTTAACGTTTACCCCGTGCTAAGAATAGGGTCTTGGGGTGCTCAAGCCGTTCCCTATCCTATAAGAATTTCAGTTAAATTATGATTTAGCGAAGATATTTTTGAAAGTATGTCGATTATAGAAATACTTAAGAAGTCTTGTGGTTTCCTATCGAAAGGGGTCATTATTTTGGAAAACTTTCTATACTCTAAGGATACATCACCAGATGGATCCGGGTCGTCATTGCCCACTTCTGCAGAGTGCGTCAGGTCGAACGCAAACACGTTGCTTTTCGAAGGGTTCATCAGTGCCGTTGAAAATTGGATGTCTTCCTTACGCGTAATTCCGGCAATAAATTCCTTAATAAAACGACTTCGTCCACTTACAAATCATTTGCCAATCCTTTATGAAAATGCAGTAGAAATATGGAATTCAGTCTCACTGATGTCCCATACTGGATCTCAAATAGTTTTTCAACCCTGAAAACGTTCACTCAGCAGTAGCAGAAGGTGTCGGATTGGTGATTAATATTTTCAAAACTTCAAAAATTCTGGCAGAAGATCTATCAAATCTCGTTGTTCCTTCAAGTAATCCACGACATCCGAGACACTTTTGATGGATTTGTTACCTTCTTTCTCTGCTGGTGTCGTTATCCGCGGTTATCAATTAGCCCAGATACACGAATTCTTCTACGATCTCGGTTTCATCACCGTCGATCTCAACTCGTGGTGGAAGGCTTACTTACATTTTCTTCTCTTAAGACTCTTCCCCTCATGTATTTTGTTTTGAACGCATTAATCACAAGCCTAATCCTACCAGCTTCAGCCTTAAGCCTGATGAACGTTTCCGCCATCGTCTCAAAGACATGTGCGATCAACGATATCAACGTCGTCATCGAAGCCAAATAGTTGGACAGTTTTCCTGAAGATTGTGTCACTCGTGTCTTTCCCAGCTATTCGAATAACACCCTCCAATGCAATGTTATACAACAAACACGACAATTCATCACCTTGTCGTAACCCTCTCCCAGATTCTAAGGGACTCGAGAGTGTCCTTGATACTCGTTCGATACACATCACTCGATCCATCGTTGCTTCGACCAGCCGCATAAATTGTTCCGGAAATCCATATTCGTGCCTAATCTGCCATAGCTGGTCTCGATCGATTGTATCATAAGCTGACTTGAAATAGATGAAAAATGATGTGTGTGCACGTTATATTCGCGATTTCTGCAGCACTTGCTGAATTGCGAAAATCTAGGCACCCATGAATCCGCTTGGTATTGCCACACTGATTATTGCTTTAAATTTTTTCTTGGGATGACCTAATTAATAACATTGCCTTATACACAGTATCACTTTGGTTTATTGTAACGTATTTGTTCCTCTCCAATCTCGTGGGCATCTCGAACTCCGATTACTGGGTTCACCAGTGAGTTGAGTGAGCTCATGGTTCATCCTACGCCCCCAGACTGCGTCCTCCTGCATTGCGCCAAAGATAGTTCTTAACTCCCATCGCACCAAAACTTCGAGTGCTCACAAGTCGTTCTCAAGCATTGTCCACGTCTCTTGCTCGTAGAGATGAATCGGACTTATAAGCGTTTTGTACAGGATGCACTTCGTACGAGCACGATTTCATATGATAGCACGCCTACGAACCACCTGACTATTATCATTGTCCGCAGTAACATGTGACCTGAGATGACGAATTCGTCGACTATCTCGAACTCTTCCCCGGCGATCGTTACACTGCTGCCTAGTCGGGGCCTTTCGTGCTTGGTTCCGCATAATTTTGAACATATTGATCTCCCACCGCCTCAAATGTTCTGCCAAAAATGTCCACGTCATCAGAAAAGCAGAGAATCATGCCCCGCATGTTGAACGCTTTTCGTCTCATAACACCTTCAAGAGCAATGTTGAACAGCAGCCAAGAGGTTCCATCACCTTGGCGAAGCCTCCGACGGAATTTGAATGAACCCAATAATTCACCCGATATTTGCACACAGTACTGTCGTAAACGGGGGTCTTCCTCGCCATCAAATGCGAGAATCACTACTTGAATGACACTATGAAAGCAAACCGGTTGAGAAAAGCTAAGGTTCTCTTGAACCGCTATCGGTCATGGCTGTTCACCGATGAAAAAGTTTTCACAATCGAGCAGCACCACAACCATCAAAATGATCGACCGTTGCTTGCTTTCAGAAATCGTGGAAGTATTTCAAGGAGTCATCATCTCGCTTCTGTCATAACTCAATAACTCATTCCGACAAAACCCCTTTGATCTTCATGGACAAGGAGGTGTAAGTGAATCAAGCGGTATATCAGGCGCCAGCTCATGGAGCAAAACAAACTATTAGTCTTTGCGAATGCATTTTCCCAAGCTTTTTAACGAAAGATGAATGGCCTTTTAACTCACCGTATTTGAATCCGATGGACTATTCGGTATGGTCCATCTTGGTGTCAAGAGCCTGTAGTACACCAAATAAGTCACTATAACATCTGCAATCGTCTCTTTAAAGGTTTGGGAACAAGTATCTGTCGAAGAACTCGCGGCCATCGTGGATAAATTCCCCAAACGTTTGAAGGCGTGCAACTCAACACGAGGCGGCCATTTTGAAATGAACAAATAAAACTTGTAATGTGCAAACATATTGCTATAACAAATCCAAACAAATATTTCTTCCAACAATAAAACACCGTGTACTGTAGTTGACAATCCAGCACAAGATGTAGTTAGTCTGCTACTGTGCAGTGGTCACCCTTGACGTGAGGAACGCACTCAATAGCGCCAGTTGTGAGGCTTTCACTAACTCGCTCGGACGCCTCATGATTCCTGGGTACCTGTACAGGATTCTAGGAAACTACTTCTATAATCGGGTACTGGTTTCCAACGCATAAACGTGTCAGAAACGTGTCGATGTCACCGATGTTCCACAAGGTTCGATTCTGAGGACGGTGTTCTGGAACACGATATATGACGAAGTGTTGCCACTTATGTTAAGGAAGGTAATCGCATGACAGTTAATGCAGTGCGGTTTGTCGCCCTTCTTGTCATCCTTCCACTACTCCGGCAGCTACTCGGTATTCCAAGTCCTGGCTATAAGTCGATGCAGGCAATTGGTTAACCTGTTGCTTAACGGGGTAAAGATGGTTGGTGTCGCGGACGACATAACCCTAGCTGTCTATGGTGAATCCATAGAAGAGGTGGAGTTAACAGCCACGCACCTTATTGACATAGTAGAGGGGTGGATGCCCTCCAAAAAAAACTTACAAAGCAGAGGTTACTGTGGTCAACAACAAAAAATCGGAGCAACTGGCAACGATTTGTGCAGGTAACTACACCATCACCTCAAAGCGGTCCCTAAAGAACTTGTGGATCGTGATCGACGATAAAGTGTTCTTTATCAGCCAAGTCAATTACGCCTGCAAGAAGACTTCTGTGGTCATATTGGTATTATCTCGCACAGGAGCAACTAAAGTGTCGCTCTGTCCATACTCAGGTTTGGCGGACCGGCAAGGGCCACTGTCTTAAGTACTAAAAGCTAGTTAGGTAAACTCGACAGTACGCACAGGCCTATGTACCTAAGAGTGATCAACGCATACCACACAGTATCGGTGGACCCATCGACTTATTCCGGAGCTATCCGGATGGGTCAGTCGGCGACACAGTGTAGTAAACTTTTCTGGACGCAGATCGAGTCATGTCATGTTGGTTAAGACAACAGGTTCTACCATTCCAATGGAGAAGGACTTTCTTTACCTTGTAGTATCCGAACTATGGTGAGCTAAAAAGACTTGTTTCTGACAGACGGCAACTCAATTTTGACAGACACCTAATTCAAAGTTTGTTGATCAATAACAAAGCGATTTTAATTGATTAATCGAGTATTTTCCATGTGTCAAGTTTGAGTAAATTTAAAATTAATTCGCGAATTGGTACACAGTCGTATTTTTGTGTTTTGCTTCGTTGTGTTGATTTGAGTTTCTTATAGAGCTGTATAGAATTTTCGGCAACTGTTTTCTTAGTTGGTTAGCATGCTGTAAGAAGCTTAACCATGGAAAACGAACATGAAAAATCGGTTGATTACTTAAGGAAAAGGAACGTCCATTTATTGCGTCACGCAAAAATTGACTTTTTATAAGACCCCCCCCCCTTGTCACGTTTTTTGTATGGACCTTAACATTTTTTTGTATGGATCGTCGCGTTTTCTCAAACCCCCTCCCCCCTTAGTGTGTGACATAATTAATGGACCTTCCCAAAGTAAGTATCCTATTCACAAAACCTCTATTAGCTGATTTGGCCAACAATTACATGTTATCCGCACTAATAGTTGCTTGGAGAGGGACAAATACTAAGCCGAATCTATATTTTGAACCACCCTAATGGGCATTGCTCGCACGAAGGAAAAGGAAAGTGCTTTCGATAATATAGGCATACAAGCATGACTACGCTTGTGAGATTTTACACTGAGAGGTTACAGCATGGTAATCAGTGGCCATATAATAATACTAAGACGAACTCCTCTTTTTTTTTCATTTATAAGTATGTAATTACCACATTTATTACAAATGTATCCCTCTCTGGGAGTTTTACGGGGAATTTTAGAACTCGCTTTCACAATTTAGCACGAAATGGAATTAAACCAAAAGACACGATTGAGATCACAATCACCAGCACATTTACCAATTCCCCGTGAAACTGTGCATCAAATCAATCGATTACCATTAATGACACTGCAGAGGAAGATTTGATCTAACGAAATTTTCCATTATTGCTATCGAACCGAAATCAAATTTAAACGCATTGTCAAACACATTTCCTTATCCGCTTTTTTTGTTCTTTTGTCAAACAACTTATTCCTTGCGGGATGAACATTCACACAGGTACACGGCTAGTGTCAGACTTCCGAAAGCATTACCAATCCATAGTGTCTCTTGCACAAGCCGGGCCATAAATAAACAATTCCACGCTGGAAAGAGAGTTCTCATTGGAATGTTCAATTATTCGCCGTCGGTTTTGTGCCTCCTTCTTCTTTTTATTTCGCGTAGTAGTTCACGAGAGCTGGCAAATCAACAACACCAGGCTTACTTGTTTTCAGGATTTTAAGAATATTGATGATGGTTAGTTCTACGCAAAGCACTGCGGCAAATCATTATTGATTTTTGAAAATTGTTGTACACTGCTCATCAATATTTGAGTGAATATCGCGTTCTATATATCTCCATCTGTTTTGAGGTGTATGATGAATTATTCAATTTTCCATGGCATTTCAATTTATCATATTCCATAACCGATTTTTAAAATCTCTGTAGTAAATAATTAGTTTTTGCTGTAACTCATTGATAATAGCACTCTGGACTGCCTGTTCCTGTGACATAAGTTAATAAAATAGATTATCTTGAAGCGAAGATGGCAGGAGACCAAAACTGGTTGCAAGTTTACGTTTTTGGGGGTAAATCATGAAAACGTGAACTAGTTCACGGTCCGTTTTTATTTTCGTGAACGTTTTTGTTTCTGTGTTGTCACTTCAAATTTTTGAGGGAAACATACCGTATGCGTGATAATTTTTGCACGATTGAGCAACGCCAAAATTAAATAAATTCTCTAAAACTTAGGGTTTCTGAGAGTCAAGCAATTTTAATCATCGATCGAGTTTCCAGTTGCTGCAATTACGACCTCCACACACTTCCGGGACGTGCGGCAAGTCCTAATAATGTAGCCGGGATCCATTTCTCTCCAGGTACGGGTCAGTGATTGCCTGAGACATGCTGTACTCGGGTAGCGTTTAGAACAGGCCAACAACTCACAGCAGGTATAGAAAGAGCAGACTTACACCGTGTCCAATATATTCTCATACACAATAAAACTCTTTTTATTTCACATCGATAATCCAGATTTTTATCAAGGAAAAGAGCGAGAGATTCGAATTGAATTAATATGGTTTATTTCTATAACATGTATCTTTCAAATGAAAAACAACTGCTATGATTTGCTTGATTTTGTTCCCTGTAATCCCATTTTGTTATAGTGACAGCTATTGTGAGACACCCTGTATAAGCAAATCATTCTACCCGTGTTCGAATAGGGTTTTCCAATCTGGGAAAGCTGCGCCATTTGCCACCATCGGAAGCTGCAGGTAGTTCAGAACAAAATCCTTCGGATGATTCTGAACTGTCCTCATACAACCAGAATTTTTGTGATCCATCGCTTGGCTGGAACCTCGGTAAATATATAATCCAGGAAAGTCTAAGAGAACCTTATCTGAGGTGACCCCATTTCGATCGTCAGATAGCAGGTAAAGTAGTTAGTGAGTTACTGTAGCTAGGTAGGTTATCAAAGTTTTCAATTAAAAACACTCCCAAATGGGAAAACAATAATACATGTACATACAACACAACAAAAACAACAATTAAACTAATAAAATAAGTACTGAAGATTTAGAGCCTCTCTAGCTAATGAACTGCAATGAAAAATGAAATGTTAGGTTGAAATAATTGAAACAAAGACACATTTTAGTAGTAGTAGTGGAGCGATAAGATTTAATTTTGATATTGAAGTGAAAACAAGTGAAATAGAAAAGAATAAATAATGAATAAAGTTGCTTAGTGTTGGTTATTCGATCACCGACGACCAATTCTGCTCTCCCCATATCCAGAGTTTTTTTGAGAATGTTCAGTCTTTTTTCAAGACTCAGTTGTTGGTGACAAAAGATTGCTGCAAGCTAAGCGGAGCTAGTCCAGTTCAATCACATCGTAGCTTCATGATGCTAAGCTAAGCCTTAGTGTCCGGGCTAGTTGCTCTCCTGGAAAGGAGTACAAGGGTTCCTGCTCTCACCCAGCTCGGTTTACGCAAGCAACGTAAATTGACCGGGCAGTACCGTCCACTGTCGCCTCTTCATGACGTGCCATACTGAGTAATCCAGAGATTAAGTTAAGGGCTGAATGACGGCCACATATCCTTTGCCCAGAATGGCAGGTGTTCCTGCAACCACTCATGACTCCGGTTCGAGGTTTGACACGGAACCCCATCTTGTTGAAAAACAATATGTGACTTCGGGTCGTGCTGCTCTTTGATCCACGGAAAAACACTTCCTTGAAATCCTAATGTATACCACCGTGTCCAGCCGTAGCCTTCTGGAATGAACACCAGCCTCATTGCCATCGAAAGCCACCATAAAGATAGGATGAGGCATGGTCAGATACACGTTTGTATGCTCGTCGGCCATGTTTTTTATTGGGAGAGAACTAATACAGCGATTAGTTTTGGAATTTGATACGGAGGCGGTGATAAATATGCTCTCGTCGATCAACAGTCACTGTAAAGCCACTGATTCCGTATCCCTTCGCCATTTTCCTCATTGAACTCACTGGATACGCACGAATCTTTCTTTTAAAGGCAGCGATAACCCTCGGAATCCTAGCTGACCTCGACCGACCTGCGGCGACCTTCGCGGATAGTTGTCCTTTATTTTCTCTGTCTTAAACCGTTCCCACGGTTCACCGGGACATTCTCACGGCGATTCAAATATATTTTTACGACATTTGTGCGTGGGACAAATCACGCATAGTCTGCCACTTCGTAATTGCTCTTTTCCGTACGTTAACAAGTTTTCCAATCCGTAGATCAACGGTGCGATTCTTGATTCAGTTGAATGTCTTTTTGCAGTCAGTCAGTCAGTCAGTCAGTCAGTCAGGCAGGCAGTTAACATTGCTGAGCACCATTTGCCGGTTCTTTTTAATCTGTTCAGTCTGTGCGATGCCTTGATGAAATCTTTTTGCATGTTCATCTGAAAAACCTCCCATATTCTGTAGGAAAAAGTGCAGATGAGAATGCAAAAATTACAACTTTAATGGCATATTTCCTTTTCATTTTCCAAGAAGTGAGCACAAACTCTGTAACTGTGTTACGTTATAAGATTGCTGGAAACTGTCGTCTTTGTGGAGTTTCCAAATTTGAGGACCAACAAATACTTCTTCTTGAACTTTGGTATCGTGTTAACATACGCTAAACATGTCCTGACGTACGCAAAACTTATGTGCTGGAGGGTTTTTAGATGCTTCCAGGACTGGTTGTCTATTCTGCTTTGGCCAGAAATGCAATAGTTGAGCAATATGGGAGTGTTCCCAAGTAACAATTTTGGTTTTATAGGGGTTCTGAAGACCATGAATTAGACTTCAAGAATGCTATAAAACCATGATAAAACCAGCAATATTTCTTGGGTAGTTTGGGCAAAATTTCCTTGCCATCTCATGGAGCTCCTTGCATGTATATAATCATTAAAAAATGAAAGAACTCCGAGAATTCACATATGTTCTTAGGGAACATCCATTAATTAGGTTACGCTAAAAAGTGATTTTTTAGACTCCCCTCGAACTTCTCTACCCCTTGTCACGTTTTTTGTATGGAACTCAAAAATTTGTATGGATTGATGGATGTGGAGATTGTCATGTTTTCCTATACGCCCCTTCCCTCTATAGAGCGTTACATAACTAATGGACCTTCCCTAATTGTAAACGATACTGTTTCCCATCACATCCACAATGTCAGAATTTGAGGAGGAGAAGCACTCGTTGGTTTCCCTTCATTTGTCACAAGAAAACACAACTATCTTCAGCGAGTTCTCTGAGTTGGCTAAACTAACCTGATTAGTCGCATACTGTTTCCGATTTCGAAATAACTTCCAAGGAATCTCCGTGTTCCGTGTCTACTGTCACCCGAAGAAACAAATAACGCTTTCAAATCGATGGTACGATTGGCCCAGTGGCAGGAATTCCGAATGGAAGTTCGCTTGTACTGTCAAAAGATTCGGAGAAGCCTGACAGAACCGCATCGAAATCTCCACTCAATGATTTTAACATCTTCATGGATACGGCTGAAGAACTTAAGCGCATCCGTCCATCCATCATCATCCTATTCTGCTTCCAGCTAGCTTTAACCTCAGCTGGTTGATTGCCAGGTCCATTCATCTGCAGACACTTCATGGTGAACCTTCGCAGTTCTTATTTATTTTTAATTCTTAGCGCTTCAAGCTTATTGCTTTCGCAATAAGCTTAATACTTGCTCTCAACCTAGTGCCCTTCATAGTTATTCATTAAGAGCTTTTGATGCCATGTACCATTTTAGCATTAGTATGATTGTGTGGCAAGTACAATCATAAACTATGCCCAGGGAGTCGAGAAGTTTTCCATTACGAAAAATTCCTAAACCAGGCCGGGAATCGAACCTAGCCACCTCCAGCATGGTGTTGCTTTGTAGTCGACTGAGCTAGAAGGGGACTTTCGCTCTTATTCGCTACAATAAGTCGACGATGTTGGCCACTCCGGGGTGGAGACTTGACTCGTAATGCGTCACATTTTCCGGTGCCACTCTACACCAGTACACCAAATCATGGAACCTCTTCCATCAGTTTGCCTCAGGCCAACCCGAGCCTTTACGTACTCTGGGATGGATTACTGTGGGCCGTTCTTCGTTCGTCCACTGATTGTTCATCGGCTAAAGTGTACGTCGCGTTATTTGTTTGTATGGCGGTGAAGGCCGTGCACCTCGAGATTGTCCC
Organism: Aedes japonicus; assembly: GCA_034211315.2. Classification (NCBI taxonomy): domain Eukaryota; kingdom Metazoa; phylum Arthropoda; class Insecta; order Diptera; family Culicidae; genus Aedes; species Aedes japonicus. Next base: position 267,968 of record JASCZW010000300.1, read on the forward strand.
TGACCTGTCGACCGTCGCTTCATAGCCTATAGTGGCCGGATCGCCAGCTGCGTAAGCTACGATAGGAATTCCAGCAGCAATTCAAATCAAAGGAGTGGGACGAGTACTGCTAAGGAAATGGCATCATTTTCCGATTTTTTCAGCTCGAATCCGATTTCGGATTCTCCAGATGACCTTTCAGCTCTGACGCCAGAGAATTTATTGATTGGGAAGCCTCTTATTTCCATTGGCGAGCCGAGTCTTTTTCACCTAGTCCCCTAATCGGCTCATCCGTTCTCAGATCTGTTACCGGTCGTTACTGGTCGCGGGACTACGTTAGCTAATTGCATCAACGTAGCAAGTGGAGGTGCCCAACCGTGGATGTTCGATAAGGTCAACTTGTTCTGCTGAAGCAAGATAACTACCCTCCTCTGCAATGGTCAACAAGGCACCATCATCAACTTGCAAAGTGGTGGTCGGTTGAAACAAACGGTCTAAGCGACGGTTGGCATGTTGTGAACTGCAGTTACTGAAATACTTAAATTTAATCTAATCAAGAATAACTAGAATTGAATACATACACAAATGAACAAGGAAAGTTGTAGACACCTCACTTACCTACTCACTTTGCTAACATTGTTAACGATAACACACTATCCACAGTTCAGTCGAATAAAGCCTATCAAATTTGAAGTAGACATATGCCAAACCAGTTTATTTCAGTGTTTTGAGACAAAGATTCTTTACGGTTGTCGTTGCTCGAATTTTTCCAAAGGTGTCGCAGTGTCCAATCAAGTGGGACACATTCCAAAACCTCAGGTCAGCTAATCGTCTTCCGAAACAGAGACCTTTGAACCAGATAATGGCAAACTACAATTTGCATTGCGAAACAGTCGCTTTTACAATGACCAGATCCAAAGTGGAACGATACCTATCTATAATGAAGAACACACCAAAGTTACCGGTAAAATGGAATTTGTGTTTTCAAAACCTCTAATTGGATATTGATTTCTGTCACATGTGGACTTTGGGAAGAGTATACAGAAATTTACACTTCGCTAGAACTGTTCCGTGCCACTCCGAGGGTTTCATGTTGATGAGAAGATATTTCCATCAAAACATCATAATTATTTGCACAATGGGCTACTCATGATTGACGACAATAAATAAATTCACTGAAGGCTGGTGTATATCTTGTAACATTCAAAATGAACGGTCAGCCCGAGAGTTGAACCATTCAGCTCAAGCATGGTATATATTATTGCGCTGTGCATGACTATGTTGGATCCTCATGCTTTAAAAACCGTTTTGCTCGGAACAAAGCCATAACTCATTGTCATTAAAGCTCTGAGTTGTCTCAGTGCTCTATGGCTTTCAATGAGAAAGCATGTTTTTATATTTTCCATGAGCCCCACTTCCGAACGCATTTTCCTCAAGCAACTGATAATGGCTTCCCTAGTAGAAGATGGGAACCTAGTGCCGCCACCGCCGCCACTTCAATGCCGCTGGCTTGGACTGCCGTTGACGCTTCAGAGACCGGAGGAATCCGTATCTTTTCTCGATTTCTCTTTCGTTATATATCGACCTCTCGCTCGTCGCATGGTTTTCCATTTGCTCGGTTTGCAATGGATAAATCGGTTTTCGGTTCATTTTCTTCCGTTCAAGGACATGCTCTTTCTCTCGTTTGCCTCATGCTGCCGCCGCCTGATGACGGCGCTGTCTTCTCTGCAGCATTCGGATTGTTCGACGCTGGAGGGCATATTAGAGCCGACAGCAGCATCAGTACAATATCATCAACTAGCTCCGAGGAACTCCCTGTCATTTGGTTTCACCCGCTCCCGCCCCCCCCCCCCCCTTTTTTTTATTCTTTAGGAGGCCGAGAAAAAGAAATGTATGTGATAGGTTTTTTTTTGCTGCCACTCGATGACAACCATGTAGCCCGGGAACCCAACCGGGAAACGCCAGACCCCTTCAATGCTGTTGCTGTCGATTCCGGTGACTTTTTCACTGCCGACGACACTGTCATTAGGAGCGTTGCCAGCCTCACCAAAATAATCTGTACGATAATTTATCGCATCACTTTATTGCATTGACGCCCACTCAAATTTTCTTACTTTGAGACAACGCAATCACTGCATCACGTGTTCAAAATTTCCTGGCAACACTGTAAACTCCTGCAGCCAACTTTCTTCAATGATGTGCTGAAAAAAGAAGCAAAGAAGAAACCGTCCGATTCCGGGTAGAAAATTAGGAAAAACCAACAATTTCTTTGGGTGACACGTCTCGCTATGCGAATAAAGCCAAGAGTTTATTGAGATGTATGCAGATGTCTCCGGTTGATGTTGAAAAATTCAAACCCATACTTTTGTGTGCCTTCAATGGTGGCAAAGATTGGCTGATTGTTAGCGGGACTGCGAAGTCATGCGTCGTTCTCGAGCAGCAAGGTTTGCAGTGTTGTTTGCTGCTAAAACATCACTATCTCCCTGAAATGTAGGGGCCAGGAGAAAGGGAAAATTGGAGCAAAGGCTCAAAACGTTTATAAAGGCATGGCAGGCCAATGATGAAAACATATGATAACGACATGGGTTAAGATGTTAGACTTGCTACTGGAACAATTTTCCCCGTGTATTATTAGAGGCGCTCGTTGCTTTTCACTTTCTAATTTGAATTTTCATCCCCTCCGTAAAGCACACTACCGGCATGGGGAATGAGTGGGTGAATCGGAGCGAACAACGAGCAGACACAAGTAGCTGGAAAATTTCGCAACACAGTCATCAGTATCAATGTGAGGCGACAGAAAAAAATCTATGCAGACGGGTTGGGAAGAGCGATGAGGAGATAGCAGAAACGAAAACAACGAGACTTTGGGTCGGTTATCAAAGGAATTTAGCATGTTTATGGAAGGATTATCAGAAAAATCGGATGAGATGGTATTACGGCGCTAATGGATAAAAATGCCATAGATTTGCCGCTGATGGGTTGTTTCAAATTCAGCAAATTGGGTTTAATTTAAGAATCGGGGACAGGTTGTGCGGTAAAGAGGATGATATTAACAATAAATTATCTATTACAAAGAGTTACAGTAACAATAATGAAACGTTCGCTCACCACCCTGAGGCTCCTAGAGTAGAAAGTAGTGTTTGCTAGAATGAAAGATACAAAAAGTAAGTATTGATAGTTCTGTCAGTGTACGGCATGTTCTGGTAATTGAATCGAAGTATTGAAAATAAACCGAAGGGTTTGGATATAGCAGTGTTTGCCCCAAAAATGCATTCCTTTAGCTAAAAAAAAGTTTTGGTTTGATAGTAAAACATAAAAAAAAGATCAAACATTTAATTTTATAGTTACTATTGGCACGATAAGAGCAGAAAATTAATACCCCTCGGAAATTAAGCGAGCTAACATCAATATAAATAAAATCAAAATATTGCATAAATAAATCATGAAGGAATTCAATAAGGTTATGCAAAGGAATGCCGAAATTGGTCCCCGGCTTACATTTCATTTACATTACATTTAAAATTTACGAATTCATTATCTCACATTTCAAATATTTCTCATGTTTCAATACGGCGATTTAAAAAAAGCACAGTTTTACCAAAAAGCAAATCTATATTCGCAATGACTACTATGCAACTATTTGGTTTTAAAACCACATGGCTTCTCTCAATGTCAATAAGCCGTTTAATGCATTCACTGGAGGCAAAATGGCTTTAGAATGCTTTTTCAACTGATCATTACAAGATATAAGCTGTATGATTAAATATCATAACGAAATATAGGTTAGGGAACGACTTCATCTGGGGTGACTATTTTAATCTGTTTTTAGGAAATAGATCTAAGACTCCTACATTTTCCAAATTATTTCACTTTTAAAAATACGAACACAACACAAGCTCCATCTATGGGGATAATGATTCGATGTATGAATCATGATTGATTACCAATTTATTACTGTTATTTTGAGGGTTTAAAATACATCATCTAGAAAACCATCAGTTTCCTTCCTGCTGAAGAGGTTCGCTCAAATTTTGCCTTTGTGTATTTTGCATTTGTTCGCGTGTACCGGAGAGAATGCCTTCATCAGCTCCTCCTCACATCTAGTTGTCTTTGAGTTAAATTTATCTCACATTTAGGTGATCTGAAATCAATTTTTGATTTCATGTTTCTTCCAGTCATTTGAGGTTGATCTATGCTTATGATTATATTGTCCATCATCTGTCACTATTATATGTATGTATGTATGTAAGGTAGCCACCATCCTTTCTACGACCTTGTCATGTATGCAGCTCCACTTAATAGCAAGATCAAATTAAGTTACCGGGTTGCATTCACAGTAACGCTGTATGAAGGGCCAAAAACGGTGGGGCGGACCCGTAAGCAGAGACACTTACGCGAAACCCGCGGGAACATAAGATTCTCCTTCCAACGATACGATCCAACAAACCGAATAACCCAATTCGCAATACTCATTAAGCTTTCTACGGGATGGCTTGTTAAGAAGGGCGCGTCACTCTCGCTGAAACTGTTGGAGTAGAATTCGCAACATCACAATCGAATCGGTAGGATAAGAAAATGATACTGTTTATCCCCTCCTAGACGCCGGTTGTCATACCACTCCATTGTCCAATTCCAGCTTGAATAATACCCTGATGCTCTCTCCCTGCCCAATATATATTCAATGTAATGTAGTATTGTATAAAATATAGTGAATTATTATTATTATGATATTTAATATAGTAAGTAAATGTAAGAATGATAGTAACAATTCCATTTGTAAACCTGAAAGTATTGTCTTAACTAGTGGCTATGAGAAAAAAAATTGATTCAAACATATTTTACAATACTTGGAATATCCATGGATGATCTGAAATTATATAGCATATGAAGAATAGTAAACCAAAAATTTCGAAGTGCTGTTCCGTTTCCTTGAATCACAAAAACTTTTTGTAGTGAGTCTCACAGGTACCATAGCAATTTTTATCAAATAAATTTAAATGCAATAATATCATATCATTTAATATCATAACATAAAATAAAAATCTGACGTTATAATGTAAAATAAAAATACGAACAAGCCAGTAAACTATAGTAGAATATATAGAGGAAAGGCTTGTAAGATGGAACGGCTTGTAAGATGGAACAGCGCCACTTTTGACATTCATAGCGACAACACGATCGCGCTGACAAGTGTTAACCTCATTTTTTTACTATTCTTCAATTTTCATTTGCTTTTGGAGTGAATACACTCATTCGATCTAGCTCTTCCAGGTTCCATTGTTCGAAAGTGGTGAAATAATTAAAATATCAATTATTTCTTGTGCTTAGTAAGTGGAAATTTCCCATCGATATCAAGAGGATAACATTTGTGTTGGCTACCAAATTTTGTGTATTTTTATGATCCAAAGGCATTTCCAAACAAATCGTAAAGTGAAACAATTTTTTTATGTTTTCTGTTTACGGCGTCATGTTTGTAAGATGGAACACTGTTGAGCTTGTACGATTGAACACATTTTTTTTCGTTTTAAAACATATGAATGACATTTTTTATGTTTAAAAATGCCATGGAATCAATAATAAATTGAAATATAACAGTACATTTTTTTAAATTGCAATTTTCGATGAATTTCGAAAATTGGCCATAATTTTTTTTTATTACTATAAATAATCAGTTCCGTGGGCAAACTTGGAGTCCTTTAGTTCCTCTTTCGAAAAATCCTCGAAAAAATAAATATTCTACATGTAACGAGCAAAAAACGAATCGTGTTCCATCTTGCAAGCCATTTTTTGAAATTGCAATTTTGGATAGATTTCGAAAATAGGCCATAACTTTTTTTTTATGACTGTAAATAATCAGTTCCTTGAGCAAAGTTAGAGCCTTTTAGTTTTTCTTTCGAAAGATGTCTTTGGATTCGCGAAAAAACAAAAATTATACATGTTACGCGCAAAAAAACGGATCGTGTTCCATCTTACAAGCCTTTCCTATATCCGTAACTTAGTTGGCCATCGAAAGACTTCCGCTGTTGCAGCTTCGATAAAATTAATATCTACTTAGAATTTGTGTTTCGTCCAGGGTGAGACCAGGCCTACGTTGTGATTTTTTACTTTCTGCGAACGACGACAAACGAAAACAACGGACTACTTTCTTGATGTTAATTGTATTGCCACCGAGAGGCAGCGTGCCAGCTCGGTGGGTAACATACTTGCTACAATTACAAAACACCACTAAACTATAAACATCAATGTGACCCTTTATAGGGGACACGAAGTACAGATAATAGTGCCGTGCGCACCGCATCATTACAATGGCAATATAATAAAGAAGTGCCAACAACAGCGATCAAGCAGCATGTTTATTGGTAAATGACGCCATGCTCCATGTTTTCAGCGAAATGGTAATACAGGGTACATGCTTAATGTTGAAGATTACGAACATAATGACAAATTAACAAGTACAATGATTTAATTCCGCAATTTTATCAGCCGGCACCATTTGGAGAATAACAATCATCAGCAGAGAAGATGGCGACAAATGACGAAGATGATTGATAATTGTTTTAATGAGGACGCGACGGTCCGGCAGGGGACGCTGCGTGGATGCTACGATCCGGCGGGTGGACGCTCTGGTCCGGCGAGTGGACGCTACGGTCCTAACGGGTGGACGCTCTGGTCCGGCGAGTGGACGCTACGGTCCGAACGGGTGGACGCAATGGTCCGGCAGGGGGACGCTACGGTCCAAACGGATGGACGCTACGGTCCTAACAAGTGGACGCTCTGGTCCGGTGGGTGGACGCTACGGTCCGAACGGGTGGACGCAACGGTCCGGCTGGTGGACGCTACGGTCCGGCGGATGGACCTAACGGTCCGAACGGGTGGATGCTCAGATCCAAAGCGAGTGATGTTGGTGACGGTCCGATCATCCACGTTGTCCATCGTTCCTCAGGGGTGTCCGATATCCTGGTCACGGCACCAATGTTTCGTCCAGGGTGAGACCAGGCCCTACGTTGTGATTTTTTACTTTCTGCGAACGACGACAAACGAAAACAACGGACTACTTTCTTGATGTTAATTTATTGCCACCGAGAGGCAGCGTGCCAGCTCGGTGGGTAACGATACTTGCTACAATTACAAAACACCACTAAACTATAAACATCAATGTGTCCCTTTTATAGGGGACACGAAGTACGGATAATAAGTGCCGTGCGCACCGCATCATTACAATGGTGAATAGATACGGCGCGCCGACAGTGCTGTTCCACGCTGCCCACTTTAGCTACAATAATAGCATCAGGCTATCATTGCATGCTAGCCGCTCGCAATGGGTGGAAACAATACACGCTCCCGGGGGGGACGCGTGTTTGGTGCTATTCAACCACAGCAAGCATGTCGTGTGCTGTTTGCGATCGAACATACCGGCGCCCGAAAACGAATGTTTTCAAATAACGTGCGGCAGTAGCTTGCTGTTGGTTGTGCGGGCAGGATGGAAACGAACTTGGTGCTGGTTTCGACGCTGCGGTCGATGATAATTGCAAGGCTTGCAATGAATGACGCTCGGGTCCAAATGATGACGCTCGGGTCCAAATAATGACGCTTGGGTCCAATGATGACGCTAGGGTCCAAAATGGATGACGCTCGGGTCCAAAAGGGTGGATGCTACGATCCGGCAGGTGGACGCTCTGGTCCGGCGGGTGAACGCTGTGGTTCGAACGAGTTGATACTTCGGTCCAATGGGTGGACGCGACGGTCCGGCAGGGGGACGCTGCGTGGATGCTATGATCCGGCGGGTGGACGCTCTGGTCCGGCGAGTGGACGCTACGGTCCTAACGGGTGGACGCTCTGGTCCGGCGAGTGGACGCTACGGTCCGAACGGGTGGACGCAATGGTCCGGCAGGGGACGCTACGGTCCGAACGGATGGACGCTACGGTCCTAACGAGTGGACGCTCTGGTCCGGTGGGTGGACGCTACGGTCCGAACGGGTGGACGCAACGGTCCGGCTGGTGGACGCTACGGTCCGGCGGATGGACCTAACGGTCCGAACGGGTGGATGCTCAGATCCAAAGCGAGTGATGTTGGTGACGGTCCGATCATCCACGTTGCCGGTACGGTCAAACCGAAACCTAACCTAGCTTCCGGGACGCCGCCAACAAGCTGGTTATCGTTACAGCGGAAGGAAAAGCAACCGGACTATCCCTACACAGGAAGCATGCTCCAAAGCTCGCGATATAGAAAAATACTGGGCCGGCAAGCCATCCGGAGCCTGTAAGACATTGACGAAGCAGACTGCTGGCAAGGACGACCGAGACTGTCAAGCCGACAAAGCATGGGACAGGAGTTTTTGCGGCGAAGGAGGATAATAAGCGTAAGTATAATATATATCTGTTATCCACTGGTTTGTAACTGAAAAAAAGGTTAGGTATGTTTTAATATCCTAATAGTCTTGGAAAAGCTGAAAACAGTAAACAATTAGGAGAAATAAATTTTATATAAGCATGAATAATGCATGACTGATTGAGTGAATCAGATGATGAAGGTCCCGACCACTCTACTGGCCGACTACAAATGGTATTGGAGACTAGGAAAGCGATGATTATAAACTATATAGTTTTGGTGAATCGGAAATGCTTATTGGTAAATTTGACTAATGCTTCTACATTTTTCCAGTAAATGGCATACAATATAGACCAAATAGCGAACTGATGTTGTATCTACAGATATAATACTTCTTCCAAAACTGTTCATTTGCTTTACAGGCGATACTACTATTGTAGATAAAGCTTTTGATGTCAACCACGAAATGTTCGCAAATAAACCCGAGCGATCAGTCAAAAATTGCTATTACTTAATTTTTCAAATCACAGAATACCTGTCATTTTGAAGGACATGTATGCAAAATACTAGCTCATATATCCGATCTTGACCCACTCTTCAGTTGTCGAGGTCTGTCAAGCACTAATGGAGCAGCCACCTAGATTTTGCTCGCGCATCGCAATCCAAGGATACTCCCGCAAGTAAGGCAAATCGAGAATAGTTTCCAAACCGAAAAAATCCTGTGACCGGCCTAAGTCAAAGCTGTTTGGACATTTCAACCACAAGCCACGAACTGACAAAGGAATTCTCCGACAATCAAGCCAGACAACCCACTACTAGTTTCATGGCATCTTCTACAAGCATCATAAGTCAATATTTCTTTGTAAATTCAAAAAGAAGTCCGCTTTGTCACCTGTATACCGCGCGCGAGGCTACAAACTTTTGAGAAGGACTACGTCAAAGAATGAAAACTACTTTAAATTACAATAACAAAATAAAAACTTTCAAATCCATCAGTCATCATCGAGGCGAAAAAGCATAGTTTGTTTGTGCACCCATGACAAATATAAGAACATTTAACAATAAGACCGTACAAAAATATCCGTTTTAATAACATCGTAATGCCAAAAACGTGGATTAAGTAAACCAGATAAAAAGGTCCGATGGACTGCTTACTGGTCTGGATCTATAAATGACAAGTGGGAAACAGGACAAGCAATGATTACAAATTACCAGAGCTTTGCCCAATTGAGAAATGCTGTTTTGAGTAGAACCTATCGAGACATAAAACTGCTATGACTAGCATTTGTTCAAGTGCAAACTGGCTTTCTGCGGCGAATAAGATGAACAAGGTGGCTGAACGGATCTGATAGCTAGGGTCAAGTGATAATAGCAAATTCAATTTGTAATCGCATAGCCTAACTGAATATGATCTTGCTGAATTGTAGACTAGCTCAGCTTGAAAAGACATTTAATCTGATTTTTAGATAAACGATTTCATCGATTAACGCGTTTTCCGACAAATAACAGTATCACCCTTTATATATAAAATTATTTTAAAATACTTAGGAGTTCCTTGGATCACCTGAAATTACAAAGAATAGTATATCTACAGTATCGATGTGCTGCTGCTATAGTGGAAAAAAATTGATGTGGTATAACCACAATGGAACTGACTCTTAGCTTCGGGTCATGGAATCCCTACTGAGCCCTTGCGGCACGTCAAGCCGGCCAGTTCAGCGCAAGGGTCATCTGTTACTATTATATGTAATAAAAAAATAAGTTTCGGAGCTGTCCAATAGTACTCAACGATAAATAATACTTCGCTGTTGAGTGGCAACTATGGCATCACTGTTGCTTTTTAGAGAGTTCATGTTTCCTCTCTTCTTTGTTAACCATGGATAAAGCGCACCGATATAGATCATTGCACGAAGGCGTCATCAATGCAGTTTTGACAGTTTAGGGAGCTTGTTTATGTGGACTTAGAATATATTCGGTAAGATCAGATTGAAATTTTGTGCTCTGAATTTGATGCGATTGAATTAAACTTGTCGGAAAACAGACACCAGTGCTTATTTTTACATCCTTTCCTGAATCTAATCGTACAGAATTCGGAAAAAGCCAATGAAAAATTTCGTTTGAGCGGTCCATTTTCTAACACTTTGTAAACAAGCTCCCTGAACTGTCAAAAAAGTGAGGTTAATAGATTCGGTGCAATGATCTATTGTAACGTGAAGTCTCTTACATTTCTAGACAATATAGTCAAAAGGTCTAACGTAACATTTGAAAACAATGACCTCAAGCGTATTTTTCTGGTATCTGCTTGCTCCCACAACCAAAAAAGCACCAGAAACAGATAGAGGTAGTTATTACCTTCCCATCGGTAGTGGATATAGATGTTAGCAACCTGGCATTTCCATGAAATTTACGTTTTAAGTAATTGTTTACAATTGTTCCTTGCGACCTTTTGACGATTTTGTCTAGATTTGTATGTTTTTAAACGAAGCATCCCATTTGTCGTCAAAGTCGCTTAGCCATACGGAATCTTCGATTATTTCGTTCGCATGTTTAATCCTGGATGACATAAACTCAATTACGTCTATATAAGGTCTAGAGCAACGCACTTGTATTGGAAGTATTGGAAGCAAACATTGTATTGCTATAGCTTGTATTGGAAGCAAACATAATGTAAACATTGCTGAGCCGAACAGTGATGACGTGAAACTATTGAATTTTCTATTGGTGGGCATGGGTTCAGATAAGAAAAAAACGGTTCAAAGGTTTGTTATAAATGCTGAATTGTGGAAATAATCATGATACAAATGCCATTTATTGAGCAGAAGCATTTCCTCCCGATAACATGGATCATTTATAGTGAATTTAACTGAAGTAATTGAATTTTTGCCACACAAACTTTCAAACGCTGAGACTTGACAATCGAGTAGTGATATAGAGCCAATTTTCCATCATCGGTAGACTGGAATCGGTTAAAAAATTAAGTTTTATAGCGCATACAATAAACAATCACGGAGCGAACGAATCAAAATAAATAGAAGACGTAGCACTTTGCGAGCTTTTGTGTAGCTTGCGCAAGGAGTGCAGTGGTATTAGTGGCATGAGCGAATTTTGCTCATTTCACTAATATTGTTGTTGCTACTGGGCCAGACCTTATATAGACGTCATTCTCCCATGAAGGGTTTAACGGTCTGTCCGTTGTCAGTAAGGTGGTTTTACTTACGACGTATGTGATGATTTTGATTTGCCTCCTTGTAGCTCTGATATAGCGACAGGTTTGTAAAATAAATAAACACAGAAATAAATCATCTTGCGTCGCAATGAGCAAACTTGAGAAAATTAATGTAAAATAAGATCATTTTAGATGAACCCAAACGAAGCGGCACTACCAATAGTGATATGAAGATTATAGGTATGGTTTTAACCTTTGATACCATTGCTATTCTTTGCCAACCACTTCTATCCGATGCTTGTTTTTCGTTGCATGTGTGCTCACGGAAGGTGTCAGCTACACTGAGAACATATATGGGTCATTCCATATCAAGTGACCGGAGAAATGCATCGACCCTTTTTGATTCGAACCAGAATCCAAAGTTTTAGGCCAATCGGTGAATGGGCTGCCCCCATTTTTTGAGGTTTTTGAAAAGTTTACATTTTGTTCATTGAATATCTCAATGAATAAAAGAGCTACACACAATATAAGATACTTTTCTTAAAGGAAATTAAATTTGCTACCAAATAAATATTTTTTAATGTTTTTTACAGTGTTGCCAACATTGTTATTTTTGTGGTATAAATTTTAAATTGCGTTTTTCTCAAAATGCCCCCCACTTTTTTCAATTTCTATGGCTCCAATGTATTAAGCAGACTTTTTTTGACATAAGACACACTTATCGAGACAAAACAATTTGCTTCATCATAGAGATATTGATCTTTAAAGATTTCATGTTTTAAAATTTTTTTTATTACTACCACTTTTATACAATCTGTTATACTTCATCAAGGCAGATCTTACAGAAAAGCACCGCTTTAATTTAAAAAAAAAAATAGCAGTTTAAGATGGCCTACTAATTAAGGTGGCCTAATAGAGGAATTTCAGTACTCTGAGAGAGTGCGAACCATGAAAAAGTGCGTTAAAGAGAAAGGAATTATTTGTTCCTCTAACTCCAAGAAAGGCCATCGTGTTTCAGAAGACATAGTGCAGAGAGTAAAAGCGTTTTACCGTGAGGCAGACGTGAGTAAAGAACTGGCTGGTAAGAATGAGTGTAAAAGTGTTCGGGAGGGAACATCTCGTATCCTCAAGCAAAAGCATTTGTGCTGGTGAACCTTAGCGAAACACTCTGCGCCCACCAGAGTGTGTTCTAGCAGGAGCTGCTGGAACTCACACAGTTTGCGTTTGTGTGATTTACCAGAATTTTAAACTTAAAATTTGAGGTGTCAAGTTCAATCAAATCGTCAAATCGAAAGTAAAAAAGCGTTTAATTCGTACAGAGATGTGCTGAAGCAAAGCCTGTGCAATCCAAATACGGAGCTTTGCTTCTTGAATTTGATTTGGTCATACTCTGAAGATAATTCGATTGTGGAAATATCGTGCAAACAATGGACGCAACAAAAAAGGTGCAGCTTGCAGACAGTAGTTTGTGATGCTGCTACATTAATTGAAACATTTCTCGAAGAAGCCGCATTTGTTAGGAAGCATGACTATATTACAGCGAAACAGGGAGAGTTCTACCAGTTCACTCGGGACAACTTGACCGAAAGAGAAGTTCTGGTTGTGGCCGACTTTTCAGAAAACTTTTCATTTGTGTTTCAGGTATAACATAAACATTTCCTCTTCCTCTTCCCAACTATTGTAAAGACAGATGTGACTAAGGATAGTGACAATCATGGTTTTAAAACATTTGCAAACTTGAAATAATGTTCACTCCCAGCAGAAGATCTAAAGAAGTCTGATAAATAGTTTGAAGAAGAAAGTGATTGACATTAATATCAAATCTACAAAGAGTATTTTATTAACGCTAACACTAACGCAAACTTTTCATTTGCTTTTCGGGATAGTGTACAAGGGGTCCACTACAACATTTCTCAAGCAACCGTTCACCCATTTGCTGCCTATTTCTCGCAGCAAGGAAAGATTGTTCCATTGAATTGTGTTATCATTTCGGATACCTTGGATCACAACACAGCAACCTTTTACGCTTTCCAGAAGAAATTCATAGAATTCCTTAAATCTCAGCTGACTAAGCTGACAAAAATTTATTGCTGCTCTGACGGTGCCGGTTCACAGTACAAAAACAGGTTTAACATCTTGAATTTACTGTACCATCGAGAAGACTTTGGCGTTCCAGCTGAATGGCACTTTTTTGCAACGGCACACGGTAAAGGTCCAAGCAATGGATTAGGTGGAACTCTAAAGCGATTGGCGACGAGAGCTAGTCTTCAAGGAACTACCATACAAACTCCAAAAGAGTTGTATGATTGGGCACGCTGTAATTGCAACTTGAATGTGAAGTTTGTGGCATCACGGCAGTGCAAGAAGCAAAAGTAACATTTGGCGGTCAGATTTGCTAATGCTCGATGCCACTGTTTTTATGAAGAGTATTTCGAGCTCAGAAACGGGTATTATTTTTAATATGATTTTGAGAAAACCTTAAAAATTGAACACGTACTACAAAGGCAAAACGCAGCATGAAATAAATTTTGATATATATTTTATTTTACGTGGAATTTGTTAATTAGATGTGAAATATAAAATTGCTTTTTTATTTGTTTCTAGCTGACCCGGCAAACCTCGTACCGTAAGTTCGTACTTTTTTTTTTTACCCGATGCAGCCAAAGAAGGACAGATTTAAAAAAATAGGAAATCTGTAAACCTGTTCTTGAGTTAAATTGTGACATACCGTTCCATTTCATTTTTATTTTTGTAGAAAGATAGATAGATTGCTTGATGATTCGATTGAAAATGAATCCTAGCATGAATATCTGTTTTGAAAAATAATCACAAATAAAACGTAAGATGGCAACACTGAAGATTTTTCTCTAATTGTCTGTTTCCACTGGTATGTGACCGCGGAATCCGAATTGGAATCCGGAAATAAATAATTTCTAGCACAATCACCTATTGTGATTGTTATTAGACCTATTTTCAAAAAACACGTTACATATATTTACACAATTTTTTAATTTTAATTCATTGTATATAAAACGTGAAATGTTTAAAAGTGAATATTACCATGACGAAGCAAATAGTTTCGTCTCTATAAGTGTTTCTTATGTAAAAAAGTCTGCTGAACACATTGGAGCCATAAAAATTGAAAAAAGTGGGGGCATTTTGAGAAAAACGCAATTTAATATTTCAACCACAAAAATAACAATGTTGGCAACACTGTAAAAAATATTTATTAGGTAGCAAATTTTATTTCCTTTATGCAAAATATCTATCATTGTTTGTAGCTCTTTTATTCATCGAGATATTCAATAAAAAATATATATACTTTTCAAAAATCTAAAAAAATGGGGGCAGCCAATGGGCCGAGGGGTGTTACGATTGGTCTCAAACTTTGGATTTTTGATTCATAGCCTAGAACAAGTATATCAGCCAATTTTAGTTTGAATCGTAGAGGGTCGATGCATTTCTCCGGTCACTTGATATGGAATGACCCATATACTGTTTCAGAAATTATAAGCACACTCTCAAAATATGCAAAAATGTGTCACTAGATAATAAGAAGAACGATTAGTCATTTACATTTAACTTCAACTACCTTTATTGCTTATCTTGACAGGTACGCGTATTTCGTCTACAATTTGCAGACTACTCCAGTGTCGTGTACCTATACTCGACTAGACATTCTTTTTCACAAAAGTTGCATAATGATGACATATATAAAATTAATAACATTTATTCTTGGCAATTGAACACCAACTTTGTTCGTATCAAGGCACATCCATTAGACAGTGGATCGTCCTCTACGAATGACTTGATCAAGTTCGACATCTGCCTGTACTCAATCAATGTAATACAGTATGAAGGGTCAAAAACGGGTGGGCAGACCCGTAAGCCAGGGGGGCAATCATTAAGGATTTCACTGTAGCTCAGATTGCCAGGGTTGCCTTCCGAAAAGGTTCATGGCCACTCGAGGCCTCATGGGAACCTGTTCTGGAACAACCGACTCGAGGACAAATCATCAGATGGCCACTTTACGTTCAGAAATAGCCTACTGGAGAAATTTCATGAATTTTGATACCCATATTGCCTGGGTTGTTGATGATGGTGCTCATGAACAATCATGGCCTGATTTTTCATGAGCACTTCACGCCCTACGGAAACCTGTTACAAAATGGCCGTTCTGGGAACTAGTCGGCATTTTCTTGAAGTTTGCTCATTTGAAAGAAAAGAAATTTGAATTGCTTGTGTTAAAAATCGTTTATATGTGTTTTTTCTACATTTTGTTTTTGATTTTTTTTCAAAGTACAGCTTGATAAATAACATTTTTCGTTTTCAGTTCCAATGCGCTAATGTACAAAGAAGATGGTTTTAGAGCACGTGAACACGCCACGTATAGCTGTCCGTGTAAAAAACATGACATTACCTGATTCCACACACTTCCGGCGATTGTCTTTGTGACTTGTTGATTGTCATCGCAAATGCAAGTTTCCCTGGAAAAATAGTCGGTCAAATTTTCTCGGCACCAGCCCTGAACGAGATTTGCAGTATGCGATGGTGCTCCGTCCTACCGAAACACATCGTGATCATCTCCAAACACCTCTTGTACATATGGCTTGAGAACTTTCTCCAAAACTTCCGTTTTATAATATACGGCATTCACTTTAACGCCCTTTTCGATCAAAACCAGTGGTAATTTGCCTCGCTTGCAAATTCCCCCCCAAACCATCACTGACGCAGCACTTTAGAACCGTGGAATATTCCTCTGGAACAGTTCTCGAATAGAGAGCTCACAATCTGTAGTTCTGGAAATTGTGGGATTGTTGCAGGACGAATAATTTTTCGTCGGAAAAGATAAATTCTTCCCCACCGTGCTGCGACAAAACCAGGCTTGCTTTTTCGAGTCGTTTCTCCTTGGATGGTTCCGAAACTCCGTGAACCTTACGTTTCTTGAAAGCTTGGAATCCGAGGTTATTTTTCAGTATATTATGCATTGACGATCTCGAAACATTCAGATCTGCGGCCATTTTACGCTGTGATTTTCGTCTAATCCGTTCCCTGACCACTTTAACAATTTGTGCAGTTCGCACCGTACGAGTACGACCGGATCTCTTCCGGTCATCCAACGAGCAGGTGTCACGGTACCTTCGGATGGTTCGGTACACAACATTCCGCTTTACTCCGAGGTTTTTCAAATTTCTGAAATTAGAGCCCGGGCGCTCACCTTTCAAAAACTTTTTTATCACCACAGCACGAAACTCCTTCATCGCTGGTAAAGGATAAACACCGAATGAAAACAATCGGACATAACCTAAAAGCGTTTGTATAAACATAGTGCAAAACGACACCAACACATACGTGAAGTATGTTGAGTAGTTGCACGTCACCAATGCAAGAAAAAGTGTATAAGAATATATTGGACACGGTGTAAATGTGCGCCTACATCGCCACAAATTGACAACATTTTAAGTTGAAATTTTTTTTCTAATTCACTCGTGATCTGTCATGATTTTTAATTTTTTGATTACGTATGAAATAAAATTTAGTGGGAACTTAATTAGGAAAATGGAAAAAAATCTGGCTTATCCTTGGGAACGTTCCAACTTTTTTTTTTCCTAACCATTGTTGAGATAAAAAGAAAGATTTTCCAGTTGTTCTCGTGTTTTAGCGTTACTAAAAAACAAGCATTCATTTTTATAAATAGATTTTTTTTGTTCTCTGCTTAGTCTAAGCTGCAAGGAAAATTCTACAATAATTTATGGATTCAAGAAAATTTCCTCATCTTTGCCTGCAAGTCTACTCTGTTCGGTGTAGATGTAAGGTAAACCCCTTTATATATTTAACTATCACATACTTTGGGTGCTTCTTTATCATTAGGATATCTAATTTAAACCTGACTCATTTTGCAGTTTATTTCCAGTCCTACGATTTCTTGCTGACTTTCTAGTTTTTTAAGTGTTTATGCCAACTCTGATTTAGATTTAGTTTTGATTAGGATTTCATCTGCAAATACAAGTAACAAGCGAAGATTGATGATTTGATATCTAACATTTGAATTTAAGAAATTTTCGAAAAACTATCATAGTCACGAGGGAAGAAAACAATTCAAAATTACTATACAATACTTGGGAAATCCATGAATGATCTGAAATTATATACCGTATAAACAATACTTCTATTTTTCGTGATAGGGTAAGATTTCGCACTGCCTGCATCGCCTTGGTGCGGTTGCCACACAGTGTATAGTTGACGAAATACAGCGTTTCTTACTCAACCGCTGGATTCCAGGACAGTCGCTGTTTGAGCCGCACCTCCTTGGTGAACAGATGCTCGGCACGCACCTCCTCAATCTAGCTGAAGTCAGAAGGACAACAGTGCCCAGACTGCACTATCAGCTAAGTACGCAACCCTTAGCTGGCGGTCTTTGTCATCTCTTGACCTGTGGAAGCATGAGGTAGGAACTTGTGAGAGCTATGTTGCGGGGACGCCTGACCCCTGTTGTTTACTCTTCATTTTGCAGCTCCACTTCAATTTAATTACATAATCTAAATATTCAAAATGTAAAACTGACAGTTTAGTTTTCTAAGGCGTACCATATATCTAAGATGTCAAACATAAAATATTACTTTAATTGTAACAAAAGATAAAAACAGACACTGGCTGACACTTTCGTCAACGATTTCCAATTCTGCACAAGTAGGGTAGGGAACGGCTTAAGCACCCCAAGACCCTCTTCCAAGCACGGCGTAAACGTTAACCTACAACGCTCATTTTTTGCAGTATGGTGCTCTATGTAGTGAAGCACCATACTGCAAAAACAGAGCGTTGTAGGTCAACGTTTACCCCGTGCTTGGAATGGGGTCTTGGGGTGCTTAAGCCGTTTCCTACCCTATATTTGCATATCTTGATGTTTCTAGTTCTAGAAAAAATCGTCAAACGGTCGAAAGTAACAATTGTAAACAATGATTTAAAATGTAAATTTAAAGAAAATGCCAGGTTGCTTACATCTACATCCACTACCAATGGGAAGGTTATAAATCCCTTAACCTGTTTTTGGTGCTATTTTGTTTGTGGGAGTAAGCAGATCTCAGAAAAATACGCTAGAAGTCATTGTTTCTCTATCTGAAGTCGTATATTCATTTGAGGTAAAGGATCACTGATTGATACATATGTAATTATAAACCACCACAGCCAGATTCTTTGTCTTGAAACGGCGAAACATTTCAAACAGAACAAACAGAATAAAGTATTTAATAATTTAAATTCCTTGAGCCAGCCTAATGTCTAAGATTCAATTGACAAAATTTCGTGGGGTGCAAAGCAACTGCAAATTAAAGATTTTACGCCCCACAGGACCCGCCAGGTTGATGCCAATATCGCCATCTGCTCACAACATATTTGGGTACGTTATATCAAAGTTCTTTCGTTTTTAAATTTCTTTTATAATCTTCATTTAATTTCATGAGAATCAATATAAGATTTTCCTAAACTCATCAATCATTCCCAGCCATATTTTTCCTCAAATGTGTCGTTCTTTGAAAATTTCTAGTCAACTTTAAAAATTGCATGCCATGACCTACCCCGCATGGGATTCGTGGCAAAAGTGTGTGAGTTTGCTTCGAAATACTGCTTAAAAAACCCTACGCTTAATTTCAAACTATTTCTATTCAATTTGACAACCTGCCGAATACCATCGGACCTATTAATGCTTTCTCTTTACACCTTTGGGTCTAGCAGAAATTGCTGTTCACTGTTGTATGTTGATCAGAAGGATATTTCCAATTTCAAATATTTTAATTGATTACGTGTTTCACGTAACAACAAAAATCATGCCTAGTTAAAATTATACAAAAATATAATCAGACTTGGAGAATCTCGCAAGGTAAAGTCAAAAATCCCTTCAGTCACTGCTTGAATCTAATGTCATAATGGGCATAATGGAATATAATAGATTCGAGACAAGTGAGCAGTCGTACCCAAAGTTGCGTTCCACAAATCACCTCCTCCGGTTAACATTTTCCAGTGGCCCTACGAAACACTTCCTCCGAACACCTTCCTTCCACAGCGAAAATCATCGGAAGCCCATTTGGCAGCCCCCTTGTTATGGCAAACATGTTCCACACTGTCTGTACATATATCACGCGACTGCACGCTCGTGTGTGTTTTTATGGCAACTATATGCACACGTGGTTTCATTGTGTTCAATACAAAAGAAAGAGAACATTATGCTCCCAGATCGGAGCGGTGAGCGCGAACGCGAGAGAGAAATTCAATTACTCCTCGCACAGTCGGCAGCAGTGTGTATTTTTTTTATGGATAAATTTTATTATATCGTGCTCGTGCGACGAAGATTGGCCATAAACACTCATACACACGAAACCCTAGTTCGGATGCAAACGAATCGCAGTCGAATCGTGCCGCTGGCGAGAGCTAACTGGACTGTGATTGGTACCGGTGAGAGGATTTGAGCGATTTCGCGACCCCGTGTGTGCTCGTCTTGGTGAGTGCCTCCGATATTAGATACCGTTTTTATCCGTGCGCTTGGAGCTTCGCCACAAACCAGCGAGACGTTTTGCGCTCAGTTATAAATTTAGAGTTTTCCGTTCGAATCAGTCTACGAGCGACAACGTTTAAGGAAGGTCGCGCTGTTTCGCATCCCCGCAGAAATTTTTGCCGCTTATTGCTTATTAATGTAAATCCGGTGAATTATATATACTACTATATATTACACATATATAACCTCTCTCTTACCGCATTCAAATAATAGAAGAAGTAAATATTTACTATTCAAAACGGGAGAAAAAAAACTAGCCACAGCCAAGCGAGAAAAATCGGGAAAACGCCAAAAGTGTCTACCGCCGTGGAAAACACACCGAGCTCAGTTGAGTTGTGGAAAAGAAGAAAATCCGGAAGGCAAGTAGGCAAGTCGTAGTGACCAGCAGGAAAAATCGTGACGAAGTCGAAAAAGTTCAGTGTGTTGTCTCCAACTAGCGGAAAAGAGGAAACAAAATAAACGCTCCATCTTTGCTGAATACGCCGAAAAAAAGTGATCACAAATTTTGCGCAAAGTTCGAGAAGAAGAAGCCGCTTAGTCGATTCGATTTATTTGTTTCCCTCCCACTAATACCCGAATACTCTGTATTTCCGTTCAGCTTCCGTTTTACTTCGAGACAGCGTGTAGCTTTGCGTATCAAGACAAGTGATAGACATCGATGTATAAACAATAGACTTATCCGAGTGGAAACAATCGAAATACAAACATAGCTGGCACGTTCGCTTGCACTGATACCTTCTACTGTTAGGTGGTCAACGAAACTTATTTCGTCTCTGCAATTGCCGTCTTCGTCTTTGCCGTAGCCGCTTGACGCACGAGAAAGACGCTAACAAGTGGAAGGTCGAAAGTTGAAGACGAGTTATAAGAAAAAAAAAATTATAATAAGAAATTAACGGAAGACACAAACGACCGCTAGGAAACCAAAATTGGACTCCTCCATCGGCGAGAGAAAGTTCAGCTTGTGTGGCTAACAGTGGATTCTCCTCTTAGTTTTCCCCTTCAGGGTAGTAACGCGTATGAAGTAGTGTTATTAAAGTGTTGGTCAGACGAGGAAGAAAATCAAATAAGAAAAAGTGTTTCGCATTGTCGATAACGAGTGAAGAAAAATTCTCATGAAAATTCATCAAAAGTAACGAAAGTTTGTTTCACCCAAAGGCAACGCAGCCGTAAATTTTCGAAAGGCCCACGAGGCGTTCAGCGAAAAAAAAAAAGGAAAACACGGCACAAGCAGAAGACAAATCACCACCGTCTTTCTGCTTCGGCTGGGCACGTTTGAAGGCAGCAGCAACAGCAGAAGAATCAGTGTGTGAAAAATTATTCCAATCAATTTGCCGAGAAAATCGTAAATATTTGAAAAAATAAATAAAGGCAGCCGCGCGATCCGCGTAGAAAGTGTGACGAGTGCCGAACGCCGGAAAAATAAGAACCAGTGCCGAGAAGTACATCGCATTAGATCGAGTCATCGTCGGTTGCAAAATAGAGAGCACGTAGACCACGGAGAAGCTGTGGGTCACCCACTATTGGTTGACCAGAATCATCGCTCGGCAGCATCAACAGCAGCAACAGAGCCAGAAAAAAAATTGTAGGTTCATTTCTATATGATTGTCATCCCCTCGATTAGCTTATCATCTGCTTTCATAATCTGCACCCGATTGTGATGGCCAATTAAATTGAAGTGTTGGTCGTAGCAGAGAGTTGAATTGTGATGAGAAATTAAATAAGGTCGGTTACGCGTTGGTAATGAACTTCTTTCAAGGTGGATTTACCGAAAGTTTGAGGAAGTAGGTTTTTTTTTATTTTTCTTACTATTGGAGAAGCTATTTTGAACGTCATTAATGAACAGAAATTGCGACACGTTAAAAACTATTGTTCAAAATTACCGCAAGCTACTCAAAGCGATGCAAAGGTTGGAGTTAGATAATTTGTTAATTTCCAAATTGGCATGCTTTTCAATATGGTTAATTAGAGTATGTAATTTAAGAGAAACCGAGCATTGTTTCTAGCTAAAGAAATTTATTTTTGAAAATGACGTCTTCAAATCTTCAAAACAAGCAAGAATTAAAATCATGAATTTCAAACGAATGTCTGAATGCAGGAAAATCCGCCTTAAATTTGTCGCAACCTTAACTAAGCCTCTTTGATTAATGTCAACAAAGGAAACATATGTGAATCAATATTTTCAATGATCAACTTTCTGCGTATTTGTCATCAACTTAATAAGTTTTTGCACCTCCTGCACACGCAAAAGAACGTAGTTGAAACTATAATATCAAGGATTCAATTTAGCGCAAACACCAACAATTTTCACCTTACTATAAACGTACTTGATTTGACCATGTCTGCGATTAGATCAATCATGGTGCGGTTGATATCAATATGAGGTCTATCAAATATACCACAAAAGTTGAAGGTTGTACCATAACCGTAGTGAATTTGACTGAAATTTCATGGTAGTTTTGAAAATAGGCATAGTCTGGTAAAATGGTAATTTTTACTACACGATTTTTTTCTGTACAATTAAAACTGAACACAAAATCAAAAGAAGCCCAAAAGAGCAGTGTTCCAAAATGTAACGTAGTCATGCATTAGTAGATTTTCCGAATGTATCTGTTAATGTTTTTGAGGCCTTCCTTTCAGCAATGAAAAATGTTGTATAATACTGTGAATTTTCTTTTGACTGACTAATATGGTATTTGATGTTATTCAGCATATGTATGGGCTTCTTTTGCTTTCTACTAAATTTTATCAGGGCATCTTCAGCGTTGGTCTATTTTTGAAACAACTTTATACTAGTTTTGCATCAATAACATTTTTACAGAACCAACTTAAATAGACCAACTTTACGGTCCTTACACCGGTGTTATATTTTTGTCCCACCAACACCTGTCATCCTGTCGAGCATTCAACATCAGAGCCCAGAGATTTTTCGCCAACTTTAAGCCATGAATTGGTTTGACCAGATATGTTTGACCGTCGGTAACAGACGACGAGGAATGCTTGCTCTTTTATTTGGCTGAGTGAGAGTGTGTGAATGCATGCATTTCATTTCAAGGATATAAGATAATGCTGATGTATGATTCGACAGCGGGAAAATAAAAGTCAAAACGGAAAGGGTCACGTGCTGGAAGACGCCTCAACGCCGACAGTGAATTTGTTTCGGTCGTCAGAAGCTGTACCAGGACTTCTTTAGCGACACGCCAATCTACGACGACATGTACTTTCAGCGTCGCTTCCACATGCAAAAGGAGATGTTCCTGGATATTTTGGAACACTTAGAATCATCTGATAACTTTTACGAGCTAAAATTTGCTTTTTCAGCTAGTTCTCTTGACGAAAATTTGAGGATTGAGGAGTCAATGACCCTAAGAAAATTTTGCAAAGCCATCCTGAAGGCTTACGGCCCGCAGTTCCTACAATTTTTGCTATTCTCATTGATGTTTAGAGAACATCCCAGAAAAACAGGGAGATTTCCAAGAAACCAAAGATCTTCCTAGAAGTTAAGGGTTTTTCCCAGCACTTCAGCAACTTCGCTGAAATTCAGGGTATTTCTCTGAAATTCAATTTTGCAAAGCCATCCTGAAGACTCACGGCCCCCAGTTCCCAGAATTTTTGCTATTCTCATTGACGTTTAGCGGACATCCACAAAACTTATTAGAATATTTTGGGTATTTCTTAGAACTATAAAGAACTACCCAAAATGATCAGGAAAATTTTAAGAATTCCAGGGAACATTCCAGAAAATAAAAGAACATCCCACATGTTCAGAGAACTTTCCAGAAATTAATTGATCTTTAAAAATGTTAAGGATGTCTCTAGAGGTCCAGAGAACTTTTTCAAAGTTCATGAAACTTCTCAGAAGTAAAGGGAACTTCTCAGAAGTATAGAGAACTTCTTAGAAGCTCAGGAAACTTGTAGGAGTTCAAGGAATTTCCATGAAGTTCAGGGTACTTTTTTAAAAGAAAAAAGACCATGCGTTTCGTAGTTGCTACTTCGTTACTGAGAAGAACTAGTTTAATTGCACAGAGAACCACACAGATGGAGATTGGACTTCTCTGCCTAACATCAATGTACGAGTTCACTAGTTTATAGATTCAGTATCGGCGCCGGCCGCGTCCTCACGGTCTTTGGGGAGAGGGGAAGGATGATTAGTTTGACAATCATTGGTTAAAAACCGTGTTTACCTCTTCGTCTCCACAATTGTCAAGGGAAGGATAGTTGTTGTGTTAGTGAGCAGGTTATTTACCAGGTCACTGATTCACTGTGGTAGGTGATGCAATCAATGAATGCGCAGTAGACTGCTGTATATGTAAAATCTAGTGGTGATAGAAAGAGGCAAGTGAAAAATGGCAAGGAAGGTGACGGGCCTGGGATTGAACATTCGACGATCTGGTCAGTAAGCAGAACGGGTAACCACTAAGCTACCCTGCCACGTCTATTTCCTTAAAGGTCAGGGTACTTCCCAGAAATTTGGAAAAACTTTTCAGAACTCCAGAACCCGTCCACCAAGATCAGGGAGCTTCCTCAATGATCAGGAAACATTCCAGAAGCTCAGCGGAGATGTTCAGAGAACTTCCCAGAAATTCAGAGAACTTCCCAGAAGTTTAGGGAACTCCAGCTCAAAAAACTTCCCAGATGCTCAGGGCTCTTCCAAGAAATTCTGGAATTTTCTCAAAAGTTCTGAAATCTTCCAAGAATTTCAGAGAACTTCCCTAAAGACCGGGTGACTTCTCAAAATTTCAGAGAATGTCCCAGAAGTTCAGGAAAGTTTTAAGGAATTTTTGAGCATTCTAGAAACTGTAGGAAACATTCCAAGATTTTTTCCATATATCTAGGAAGGTTTTTAGAAGTTCTTCGGGGATCTTCCCAGAAGCTTGAGAAACTTTCCAATAGTTCAGAGAACATCCCAGATGCTCAGGGTACTAATGTTTTAAGAAGAACTTAAACTTACTAGCGAATCAAAACGAGAACCAAATGATCAACTACTTCTTTTTCCTGCGCGAGATTTTCCGCCTCGGGCTGGTTCATCTCCCGTCATAGTCACTCAAACACATCTCTGGGTGTTTTTCGTAACTTTTCCGGGGGTGAGATATGAACTCGTGACTTTGGCGTGAGAGGTATTTATTGTCACCACTACGCCGGGGTCGCCCCACGATAATCAACTACTTTTTCAATGTTTAATAAATTTCTTGGAACTTCCGTCGTATCACAATCTTGAGAATTGTTGGAAGTTCTTCTAAGGATTTGAAACATCTTAAGAAATACTGTTTATTGCACATAAATTCCTCCAACTTATTAAAAATTTTGCAAATCGACCATATTCCCAAATTTTTTTCAAGGTCAATTATTAAAGTTCTCAAAGTTCCGGTAATTTCCATAAATTAGTTTCAACTCCATGGATGATGGACTCACAATAGACTTCTATGAGGCTCTCTTCTCAAGAGGGATAGAGAAATCTTCATGATTATGCAACTCTCATTTCATGCATCTGTCACTTCATGCAACTCTCCAGAAATTCAGCGAGCTTCCCAAAACTTATCAGAACTTCTTGGAAATTTCACAGAAGTATGTGCAACTTTTCAGAAGTTCAGAAAACTTATAGAAGTTCATGGGATTTCGTTGAAGTGCAGGGTACTTCCCAGAAATTCAGATTTTTTCAAGAAACGTCCACAAAGATCAGAGTACCTTCCAAAAGATCATTAAACTTTTCAGAAGCTCAGCAAATATCTTGAACGTTCAGAGAATTTCCCCGTAATTCAGAGAACTTCCCAGAAGTTTATAAAACTTCCCAAAAGCTCAAACAACTCCCCAGATGCTCAGGGAATTTCCCAGAAAATCAGGAAGTTTCTCAAAAGTCCTGGAATTTTCCAAGAATTTCAGAGAACTTCTCCGAAGATCAGAGAACTCCCCAGAATTTCAGGGAATTCTCTAAGGAATTCTCAAAAGTTAAGGAAACATTCTAAGAATTTTTTCATAAGTTTAGAGAGTTTCTTGGAAGTTCAAGGATCTTCCAAGAAGCTCGAGCAACTTGCCAGTAGTTCAGGGAACATCCCAGATGCTCAAGGTACTAAAGTTTTAAGAAGAACTTAAACTTCTTACAACTCGATAATTTTTCCTTCCGAATCAAGACGAGAATCAAAAAATCTACTGCTCTTTTAATGTTTAATCAGTTATTTAATGACCAATACATCAATGAACCGATTGTTCACTATGAAACACTTCAAGTTGTTTCGTTTCCGAGCAATCAAAATACTATTCGGAATCGGAATTTGCTAATTTGGTGATCGAGAAATCCACAACATTCATAATTCCGGGAGTCTCCTTATTCCAAACTAGTCAGCGTTTTCCGGAAAATGCAGGGGTTGTAAAAAACTAAGCGAAACTTTCGTTATGTAGGAATGAATGAAAAATAGGCAAATCGCAGGCACCGGGAGCAACTTGAGGTAATGATCAGCATCTGAGGCGAGTAACACCAATTTCTGTCCAACGCCAGCATCACCCGCATCAAACACGGCCACTTTTCAGCTCAAAAGCTGAAATTTTACTCATCAATTGGTATTATCAAGCAGCATATAGCGTTTTGGAACTGCATTTTTCTTGTTCCAAATTGCTGTAAGAATAGATCAAAACAAATACCAGTTTTAAAATTATGCAAAATAGATCCGGTATAAAACCAAATTTACAACACCGGTGCAACGATTCTTTTGCGTTTGGACTAAAAAAAATTCCAAACCAAAACCACGATTTGGATCACCGTTCAAGATGCCCTCAGTCTACAAATATTTGGATCAAGTCTTGAGTCATAAAACTACACAAAAGATAAATTCAATATTACTTGATAATACAATTAGTTGACAAACTGCATTCTCTCACCCATCGAAATAAAACTGTTCGAATCTATTATAATCGTGAAAGAGCTGAAAATGATTCAAAGTAATCAGATTTACTTAACCTTTAATCTATTTTTAATCTTTTTTTTAAATCAGTAGTTCTGTTGTGCAACAGCAGTTTCTTATACCCAAGATATATGTGCAGGTTTCTCAAACTAATGCCCCATCCTACTTCACAAATTCATAATTCTTAATAAAGGTAGTGCACAAAATGTTGCTCGCTTCCCGTTTTGCTGCTCTTTGCGCCTGTTTTGTTCGGAAGAAAAGGAGTTACATGCGATAAGAAATATTGTGAATGATATACATTTTTATTCCAACCGATCTCCACGATGTGTGTTTGAATTTCGAATTCTTGTGTATCGCATAAAACCAACACCGAAGCAACGATTATTTACACTCTCTTGCCTGCTCGCTCGGTCTTTGACAGAGTCACACCACGAAACGCCCGGTGATCTAAACGTCTTTAGAGAGGCATTCGACTGTATCGCAAACCAAAAGTCGATCTTGGCGGCGGTGGTGTGGCGGGCAGCCAGCCGTAGGGAAGGTACATATTTGCCTTCCGACTGATTTCGACTGGCCGGGAACCAAGACCAAGACCAAGACCAAGACTACTGTGACGACGCAGGTTTGGATGCGCGCTCAGACCGAAAGCCAGCGTCGGTGTCAGTGTATGTGGCCAGCAATTCAAAAACCGTTTTGTTGTGGGGCTAAGACTGCGCTGTGTTGGGGATCATGCACGAGTCAACGAAAGGGAAAATGAGTAACCGCAATCGAAAAAGAACAGCGCGTCACACTTTTATCTTGTTTTTCTTTCTACTTCCTTCAGGTTGTTTCTGCGTCTTGTGTCGTGTACTGTTCTGTTATTTAGGCCTGATGAAGTGGACACGGCGGCCGCGAATGTATTGCGACTGGAAAGAGAAATGTAGAATGACAGATATATGAATATTTCACTGGGTGTTTGTCGTGTTTGTGGATTTATTATATTCTTGGAGTCGGTCGTATTATCTCTCGCTTTTTGGATGCTATCTGTCGAAGGAGGAGAATGTCGAGGTCGACACTTTGGAGCAGATGTGCGAAATTCGGTGGTCAAAATTGTGAATAGACGGATAGCAGTTGATTTTGCACGTAGTCACATATAAACTCAAACAATTCATAGGATTATCATAAGTCAAACCTTATAAAACATAGAAAAAAGAACCAGTTTACGTTACAAATATCTTTTAAAATGTCGATGAACTAATGAGGCATTTCAAGGTAAATGTGTAGCGATAATCAACAAAATCACGTTACTATTAGGATGACCGATGCAATCCAAAGCAATTGAGACAATATTGATCAACTTATAGTTGTCCACTTCCGTGTAATTTTCGATTTCTTGAACTTTTGGGGCATCTTTATTTCACTGGTTAAGCTGAACAGATGATCTACACGATCTACAAGTAATCTAAATTTTGCTTAATTGAATCGATAAAGCAAGCAATGCAGTCTGGATGTGCAGAAAATAGTTGAACGTGACAAACTCACTGTTCACATAGCTAAAATAACAATGATTTTACAAGAAAACCGTAGACCCAAAGTTGGGGACATATTTTTTTGTAAGTTCCCAATTATGGCCTGTTGTACCAATAACGTAGTAAGAAGGATGTTATTGGTAAAATTTCAAGTTGAAATGCATGAATTTGAAGTTGTTTACTTTCAAGTGGCTCATCTAAAAACAAACCGAAAGAACAAAATCATTGTATAGTGAATTATAATGTTTTCATTATTGAATGGCTGATAAATCATAAATGAACATCATTTAAGTGTTTCGAGGCAGTTTTACTTGAGTTTGTTTTGTGAAATGTTGTATTATGTAAATCAAATACAGCTAGCAATGCCTTAGTTCATAAAACTAGAAAAAAAACCGTACAAAGACTGCCTTTAGTAATAAATTCATCGAATGGGACGAAGTTGCATCCATGAATAGACCCAACTTGGTGCCTATAGATCGACATTAAATCCATATCCCTCGAATGTTTTTGACTTAATAAAAAGAGTTGTGTAACTTTTCGTGATACATTCTACCAAATGTCTTATCAAACTTATTTTAGCAAGTGTATAACTAGTTGAATCTCGCTTACAGCTGAAAAACTTTATGAGTTATAATAAAAAATGTAATCTATGGTTGCACAATAGGCTAAGTCAAGGGACACATACCCTATATTGTATGAAACATTCATATTGATTTTTATCTGGTGAAATGCTATCATTACACCTTTTTGTATATCCACCCAATCGCTGTTGCTCTTTTATCGTACTCATGCACGATGATGTTGTTACTGGTATGGGCGGGGATTATGAAAAATAAATAAAAGAAAATTAAAAGTACCATCGAGGGTTATAACTTCGTAGTCATTCAGTAAAAACTCTTCCCGAAAATTAAGGATCGAATCCCATGTCAGAAGTATTATTGAAAACACTGGATAACTCCACTTGGTTGTTTTTTTTTTAATTATATTTCGAGTCGATAAAAAAAATCTGTCAATCCTTCGCGCAATCAGAGAGACGTTTCTTTCCAATTTGGGACAAAATGTTCACAGAGCTTTGTATTATTTTCGTACACTACACGATTTTTTTTTCTGTGTGAACAAATGCTTCGTGCTTTTGACAGTTGCATTAATTCATTAATTACAAAAGTATCTTCACAAACACAGCAAATCAGTTTCGTTGCAGAAAAAACGAATAGATTCGTTAGTTCTACGTTCCATTCCATACCATAAACAATAATTAATTTGCAGTGTAATGATGCCGTTTTTCCATAATAGCCTCATTTTGGACTCATGACTTAGTTTCCAAAATGGTCTTAATGGTATTGTTGGTTACACACCTAGAAAATAATACCGTGCTCAGTTAACATTCATCCTAGTTTTTAACTGCTGAATGCTTGGTAGTCTGTTCAGTTCAAAATGGAACAACAGAGTTCTCGTTAAATTTTTACTTTCTTATCATCTGTTAAACTTACCGAAAAACTCGGTTGACAAAAGTAATTCCAATCAGCTATAACCGAACATCGGTTCACTCAAATATTACCGAACGCTGTCAAACAAACCGACCTTTCTGTTGTAATAACCGAATTTGATTCTGGAGTTTTGGTTGAAATAGCTTCAAATTTCATAGTAATAAAACCAGTTTTGTCCGTTACATTGTTTATTGTTTATTAAAGTTCAGGGTACAACTTAGAGAGCTTGCCGGATGCTTTCTTCACAGAGAGTAGAAACTTTCTTAACGAAAGCTATAGAGTGGAAATGTGCAGTCTAAAAATATAGCTCTGACTTTAAAATTATTTTTAGCAGGTGGTTTTTGAAATGCCTTTACAAGCCAGAGACATAACCTGCCACGTGATAATCATTGGCGGAACTGGGCAATTTGCCTGGAGGGGGCCTGGAGGGGGCCTGCCCAAAGATTTTTTTCGTATAGGAATAGTGTATAGGAATTTTGAAAAGAGCGATGAAAGTAGCGTAATTGTTTAGGACATGTTATTTTATTGAAGAATCAGGACAGCTTCAATCGAATAAGAGAATCGAATGTGGTGAATATATACCTCATATTATTCCGTGGAGATCAAATGGAGAATGTAGTCACCTTATTCGATTCTCTTGAGGCGTCTCAACTCATCCGAGGCGGAGAATAGACCTGCACAGAAACAAAAGCGTTCACGAAAATGAAAACGGACCGTGAATTAGTTCACGTAATCATGATTTTTACCCAAAAACGTGAATAGTTCCCGCATACGTGATTCAGTTCACGGTGTATTTTTGCTTGTTCTCTAATTCATGACTGCAGTTCACGAATCCGGCAATGGATTTTTTTTCCGTGTGAATCTATATAGTCAAGTTTAAACTAAAAATCTTAAAACTACAAAGAACAACATTGAGTCAATGCACATTTTAAATATCTTCAAAATTGTGTCGGCTGATACTGATTTCTTCACAAAACCGAAAATTTAAAAGTTATATTAAGCTAAATTTCTAAAAAGAGTTCAAACAATTTGAAGGAGAATTCCGAGGATTATTTCATCAAAAACCGACTGAGAACTTCACGGCAGTTCAAAAGAATCATCCATGGGTAATTTGAGGTTAAACTTAAGAATTGGATTGACTTCGATTGTAATTTCGGCATCGAAATTCCATGGAAATTTTTCGAAATTTTTTGAATATATGGAAAAAAATATAAACAACTAAAGTATAGGCCAAATAAACAAATGCATCTACCGTTTCAAACTGTATTGAATTTATAAATGTTCATATACAGTCTTCAAAATGGCATCAGATTGGCCATGTTATAAGGTTTGACTAAAATTTGGTTGTTAAATAATTTAAAATTGAAAAGTTCTACAAGAATGAATTGTTTGGAAAAATTATTCATTCGTATAAAATTTTTGTATTTTGTAAAAGAAAATAAATGTTTTTAAAATTTTCTAAGTTGGTGGATCAGAAGTAATTTTGAAAACTGTGTTTCAAAATTTTTAAACTCAAGACTATTTATCAGGGTACTTCTGAGCTACTTTAAAAATTTCTGCTCCATCCATCTTTTGAGTTGCGACATAGGAAATGCCAGATATGACAATTTTGTATGAAAAGCTGTAGATGCACCCAACAACTTTAAATCAATTTTTAATTAAAGATGTCTAAGTAGACTATTATATAATAATTTATAACACTTCCTTGAAATGCCGTTCAGAATACTGTCAATGTTGACAGTGCTGTAGTTTCGTCCAGCAATAGCTCTTAAATTACTATATGCATTTCATCAATACTGTGTTGTGAATAGTTCAATTATTACAATTACCTTTTGGGGATGACCTCTGGGAACAAGATTCATGGAAATGGCGAAGCATCAGAAAAATAGTTACCGGAAAACAATCAATTTCCCGAAAAAAAGAAAGACAGATATCCGCTCTGAAAAATTAGTCATTCCGGAAACTGGCTTCTGGGTAATTGTTCCCGGGAAATGACCTCTCGAGAAAGGCCCCTGGAAAATGATTTCAGAAAAACATTTTCCGAAAAAAAAAAAAACGAGGACAGATATCCGTTTTGGAAAATTATTCAATCTGGGAAGTGGCCTCTGGGACATGGCCTTTTCCACGGAATAGTGTAAAACTAAATACCGATAGACAATAGTT
Source organism: Aedes japonicus (assembly GCA_034211315.2). Taxonomy (NCBI): domain Eukaryota; kingdom Metazoa; phylum Arthropoda; class Insecta; order Diptera; family Culicidae; genus Aedes; species Aedes japonicus. Next base: position 300,038 of record JASCZW010000300.1, read on the forward strand.
TGGAATTTGGATAATGTCTATAGATTGGGAATCGATGATAAACACAATTTTAAAATCCAAGATGGCGGCTTCTGGTTGCCATACCCCCCTATTTTAAATCCTGGCTACGGTCATATCTAGTTATGATTTGCGGCAGTTGAGTATATTTATCATCCTAAATCAATAAATTATTGAGTTATAAACTAAATTTAACCATTTATGGGCTGGCTTATATCCGCTTATCATGTCGTTCGTTATCAAACACCACGAATATTTTTTTACAAAAACAGACCCAACAAACTCTTGAGCCTTGTGGATTTAATGTTGATATATAGGAATTCTCATGAATCTAATTTTCGTAACTATGGTTTATATCGATATACCAACTTTACATCCTGAAAGGAACAGTGGAGTAAGTGAAAAGTGTGAGGAGTCGGGTATACGCACTTTACTCCTACAGAAATAGTTACTCGTTCAAACTATTTCTAAAAGGTCGGTATCGTGTTTGAAAGAAATTTATTTTTCCATCCCAAACTCATGTTAAATTTCGTTTGAAACGGAAAAGTAAAGAATCGAAATGAAATTTCTGCAGAAGTATCCACCTGAAGAGAAAGAAAAATAAAATTGAAATTCGTAGGTTTCCACGCAAACTAAAGGGAGCTGTCAATTTTACTATCGGACAAATGTTCCGCTTGAATGTGACATTTCGTTCCATGCAGATCAATTGTCAAAATTCCGTAACCTCTCTATTTTTTGAGTCGATACTGGCCTGAAGGCAGCAAAGGGCAAAAACAACTTACACTGGGAAAAAAATTGTATAATTCCGTAGAAGTAATTAACAGTGTTTCATTTCAAATTAGAAATATATTAGGGGAAAATCCTGGGGGGGGGCTACAGAATTCTGGAGGGGGCCTGGCCCCCTAGGCACCCCCAGTAGTTACGCCAATGGTGATAATGGTGCGCATTGTGCCTGCAAATATAATTACAAATTAGTATTAAATACCTACAGAAGATTTCAACTTAACGTGCATCCTCCTGTTTTAGTCTTTCGGTATATTTTTTCCATTTTCACCTGATAAAAAACAGGACGAAGAATTTTCGCGAAAAGACAAGAGATAAAATGGCTAACGATTTTTTAGGCCTCATGGAGTCTGCTAAAATAACCGAGTTTTCCGGTAGACATAGCCGTCGCGGATTTGATTCGAAGAAAAGAGTTTGACGTTTAAAAATATTCAGCGAATGCTTTGTTCAGTTTACCGAGTTAATTCGGTTTTCGTGTACCAATCTCTTGCATATTCCTGCTTAACCGTACCACAGAGAACAGGCATTTAAACTTGAGTGCCCTCTGCCTGCTCTTAGTAACTGGCATTTTAAAATTTCAGCTCGTTTCCGTTAACTAGAAATGAAAAGTAAAATTAGTATTTTCCATTTAATCCCAACTACCTTTATTGCTTTTCATTACATATACGCTTATTTCGTCTAAAACGTGCAGACTGCTTCGGTGTCGTGTACTAATAACTCGACTGGGACTTTCTTCTCATTTCTAGTTGCAGGTATTCCACTAAACAGCTCAAACTTTTTTGGATTCGTTTCCGTTAGTTTTGGTGAATCGTATGTTTATGGCGCCACTTGCCCGCCTCGAGATTTGATAGTCTGTCAATTTTAGTTTGGAGAAACCTAGACTAGGTGGCATTGCATTTCCAACGGTTTGCTTTTAAAAATACACACAGTCAATTCAACAAAAAAAAAGTTCTATCCTGCATGTCTGTTCGGTTCATCTTCTATTTTTATCTGCCAAATATATCATACTGTAACCGAAATTCGGGTATGACTCAAACAATACACCCGGAAACGGTATATATATACGATTTATTCGAGTTCTTGTTGATAACCGATGTTGTTCGGTTGAAAATTGAACCGAGTTCGGTTGGTTGGTGGAGTTGTTGATAATAATTTGACCATTATGAAAAAAAATTCTAAAACATAAACAAAACAAACCACACAATTCAAACATTTGATATATTTAATTTGTTTATATTAATGCCCGCCATGTTTGCTTAAAACTAATGGTTACCTGAACCTGGAGAAATGAAAGCAAAAAATTTATATTTTTTTTAAACCTTACTTGATTCAAAATGAAGAACTACTTTGGCAAAGTGGCATCTTTCAAAGAACGGAAGAAGCCTGCCAAGTTCCAGCTAAATTGTGAATTACGATTAGGATCAATTCCTGAAAATGCATGGAACGCCTCTTAAACGAAATTCATTTAAATACCTAATAAATTTCACGCACTACCAATTGCTTGTGGTGGTCCTAGCGGTTGTTTGTACACACTCCGTTTTGTTGCCTACGTGAGAGAGAAAACTCTCTCGTTTTACAAAACGTCTGATTTTACGCAAATTTGGTTTGAGTACTGCTATATCCAAGCCCCTCGCTCAATTTTCAAAACTTCTATAAAATGTTCACAACCTGCCGTACACTGATAAACACTTTTTTCATATCTTTTATTTCTATCAAACATTACTGTCCACTCTTGGGGTCTCATGGTGATGAGCGAACATCTCCTTCTACTTCACAATCGTTACTCCACTTACGGAGAATACAAAAATAACCATTATCGTATATAAAATCTCGTTCGAGATCATTCAGGATGATGTTCCACGCACGAGAAAGCGACGTAATTATAACTCCAAAAATCCAGTTTGCACACTACCAAAATGCCATGAAAATTTCGGTTCCCTGAGACCAACAAATGCAAGTGTTCCTTAACAGAAAGTAAATTCAATCAAACACATCTTTCAGCGACTAGCGTATGTGTCAGATTCAGGAGACATTATTTTACACGAAATCTTTGTTTGCGTTCCTCGAATTTTTACAAACATGAATTACGTCTCGTGTAAAATTCATAATTTCTAAGTGTGTGGTTCAATAAACAAATCATCAATCTAAAAAATCGGAAACAGAAGGCCCATAAACGAAATAGAAAATACAATAATCGAGCTTATTTAAATACATAAATGAACATCTGTGCTCAACAAAAAATTTAACTAAAATCTGCTAGGTTCCCATCAAAAATGACTTTGGATGAATGCGAAGGCGGTAATTCAGGTAATATTTGTAATCTTTTTGTGACATTTTTTCAAGAAACTTATTCTAGTTCTCGAATACTAATCGTCATTTTGAATACTTTTCATACTTTCCTGACTGTTCAAATAATGCAGCTGTTAGTCTCATACATAACCATGACATTCTGTCAGGTCTTCAATATTTGGAACCCTCTAAAGGTACCGGGCCAGATGGAATTCCGCCAATATTTATGTAAAATTTGGCAGTCTTTAAATATTAATTGCAAAAAAAGGACGTCTTTTTGGGACTAATTTCGATAACTGGCCTTTTTTACGGATGTTCTGGATCTTCCGGGTGGCCACCATATGAGCTTTCAAGGAACATCTTCAGACCACGAATCCAAGTTTTTCCGCAAGTACTTTCGCAAACTTAATGTTGATTGCAAAAAAAAGTCCAGTCGGGGCTACCTCCAAGAACTGGCCACTTTTACGGATGTTCTGGATCTTCTGGTTCTCAATGATGATCAAACTAAAATTGTTTTTTGCTTTCAATGTTTGGATGAACACCACGCTGGCTTTAAAAGCAATTCCCAAAGTGAGCTAAGATTTCCTTTGCTATGATTCTGGGAAGGAAGGAAAAACCTATAGTCCTGTCTCCAAATTTGATGAGAATCGAAATTTACAAAATATTCCGAGAACGTCTTTGCACCAAATGAAAGGTGTTGAGAATAGTTTGAAACTGTCATGCGTGAAATTTTGGTTTTCCCAGGTTTTCCCTATCAAATAATTTAAAGACTTGATTTCGTCCCGCTGAAACGGTCACCTTGATCCCAATGTACGAATTAGGCAGAAGATCCGATATTCGAAATTATCGTGGAATTGCAATAATATTGTGCATCCAAAAACTCTTCGAATCAATCAATCAATTATTTAAAAAAATGTGTTTCGTCAAGTCAAACACAAAATAACGAATGCTCAACACAGCTTTTTCAAGGGCCGTTCCACCACTACAAACCCGCTCTAATTAGATGATTTCTCATTGAAAGCAATGGATTAAGGTAATTACATAGAAGCTTTTCATGCAGACTACAGCAAAGCGTTTGACAGACTTGACATTTATTTGTTCATTTTAAAGCTTAAAAAAATAAGAATTGAATTAAGACTTCGTTTCGTCGCCAGCAAATAGTCAGTTTCAATGATAAAAAAACCAAATCCATTTGAAGTTTCATCTGGTGCACCTCAAGTTTCACACTTAGGTCCACTTATTTTATCTTATATTTTAACGATACATCTTTTATTTTAAAAAATCTAAGAGCTAATAAATGATGATGATGTAGAAGTATTTCAGAATGATATCGAGGTCTTTAATACATGGTGTTATGAAAGTTTGTAAGAACTAAATAAAAAAAATGTAATCTTATAACTACAGGGTGTCTCACAATAGATGTCACTTCAATAAAATGGGATTGGCAAAACAAATCAACCAAATCAAAACATTTATTTTTCATTTAAAAAAACATGTTACAGCAATAAACCATATTAATTCAATTCGAATATCTCACCCTGTTCCTTGAAAACTTTACAAGAACGCTTGATAAACCCATCGCAGCTGACACGCACGAGGAATTTGGTCCCAAATATCAACTAAGTGTTTCTTGAATCGATCTGAAGTAAGCCTTTTCGTAGGGCCTATATGGTGAAGTAAATGCTTCCCAAACAAAATAGTCAAGTGGGTTGAGATCCGGTGAAGATGCAGCCATTATTTTTTCTTTGCCTTGTTAGCTGGAGCTGAGTCCTGTCAGAAGCAATATGGTGGTTTTTCAAAACCTGCTCGATGGAAAAGCCTTCTATGAAAAGAAGAGGAAGTTTTCTTTTTCGTGAAACGGCGCCCCTTACCATAACATTCGATATATTCTGATAGCGTTCTACAGCTAGTTTATCTCCTAGAATATTGACAAGACTCTAGCCATACACACGATCATTTCGTTGATTATGACTGTCCTTGAAATTGTTTGCTCAATTTAAGGCCAGATACAGTCGGATTACGTCTTATTCGCTCCCCCACCCATTTGATATTTTTCTTCATTCTGGCAGTTCGTCTGGCACCTACTTTGTATTTAATATGGACATTTCCAGTTTCCTTGAGCCGTTTCAAAGTACGAAAAACAAATCGCTTATTTACTCCGAACTGCTTTGGGCTTTTGAATATCTGACACGGTCAAAGCATTTGCAAACTTAATTTTCAAAACGGAATCGCTTATTTATCTTCAGCGATAAGCTGTCAAAAGAATACACTCAAAACGAGTATAACAAATTCCACTGTTAAAATTACCCAGCTGAAATAAACCAAGACTTTCAAAATGGTTACACATTTTGTGAGACACATTTTTATAGAAGAAAACGAAGTACACCAAGTATTTTAGTATCATTAGGAAATCAAAAAATTGAATAATGTGATGAAATAAAAGATTTAGGACTAATTTTAGATGCTTAATTGACCTTTGTGGATCATTATAACACATTTATTCATAGACCTAGCAATAAGCTTAATTTTATAAAACGTTTTGGCCACAACTTTCAAGACCCTTATGCAATCAATTCATTTTATATTATAATCAATTCTAGGGTTTTTTTTTATTAGGGCGAATCTACAAATGAGAGATTCCCTCCGGGCTCGCTCTCTTTCATTCATTACAGCGCCATTATAAAACTTTCGAGGTATTCTATAGTACAGATCGAAACACAACAGTGCTGGCTAGCATACTCTACAAATAGTTGAATAAAAACGTAAAGGTGGTTGGTTTATGAATGAAAGAGAGCGAGCCCAGAGAGAATCTCTCAATTGTAGATTCGCCCTAATGAAAAAAAACCCCTAGAATTCATCATGTATTATTATTTGTGAGGTCAATATAAGAATACTGTTGTTTGGTAACCAAATATAAAAAAGCACGATTAGCGTATATATTGATCAATAATATGCTATGGTCTCACTTGTCAACGACATCGTTTCGCAATGAATAGATTCAACTGAATTATTGTCAAAATTAAACTTTTATGTTCCTTCACGACAACTACGCAATCGAAATTTGCTCAGTTTAGGTCATCATCTTACAAATTATACTGAATTCGGACCTTTGAATCAAATGATGAATGCTTTTAATCAATCAAGTGAAATGATTGATTTAAGTATGCCTTGTACAAAACTGAAAAAAATATTTCAATACATTAATAATCTTAGGATATGTGATTATTAATGTAGTGTACGATTGATTGTTCGACGAAATAAATAAAATAAACTCTTAACGGGCTGACTCTTGGCGTTGATTCATTATCCAATACGTCAGCCGTAAGTAAGTACCCAGGTAACCAAAACTAACCAAGTTCCAAAGCGTGTTTACGGCAGCCTATCAAGCAATAAGTCATTATAAATGCAAACTAAATGCCACTTTCAGCTCTATATACTGCTGCTTTACTGCAATGCTACGATAATGTTTCATCAATGTAATTTTAAATTCGAAATGCTTCTTTCAAAAGATATGCGCTAACGTACAATACCATACATGAATTCTGCTCATGTTACGACCTTTAGGAAAAATATTTAAACTTTTGTTTAACTCTCTTTACGAACATCATTTCTAAAAACAAGGAAGACAGAATAAACAAAAATATGTTCATTGTGACAATCAATTTTTTCAGATCTATTTATACATATTTTCTTGAGACAACTGCAAAAATCACTGAATTGTACACTCCCAGGAAATCTCAGATCCAACATTTCAAAGAAATCCAAAATATTCCCCCGTTTCCAGACAACGAAACGCTCCATCCCACAGTGTTCGGTTCCAGTCCACAAATAAACCCACCAGCAAGTGTGTGGGATGATGTTACGTGAAAAAGCAAGGAAATGACCCCGTCGCCGTCGTCGTCGGTTCGTGAATTATCGCGATACCCACACGTCTCTCGTTTGGGATGCTGCTGCTCTCTTTCGCGTGTATTTCTTAATTCACTCACCCACCAATAATCGCATCTCGCGACTTCACAACTCGAACTCGAAGACGAGGATGGGGTTTTTGGATGAGCATCGTTCAGCGCGAAAGTGATCAAACGAAACGAAACAACTCTAGAATTTCAATGGCTGTAATCTTACCAGACTTACCGGTCGTCGGTTGCGTTCGAGTCCGCCGACAGTGCCGCTGGTGTCTGCAATAAAACATATCCGCAGACGACCGACGACGGTGTGATAATGAAGCTCTGTTATTCCTTTTCTGCTGTTTTTCGCTTCACCACTTTTTCGGGTTCAAAGCAAGGCTTGCTTGCTTGCTTGCTTGCTTGCATGTTTGGGTTTGTGCATGGGTCGCGGCCTGCTAGTGCTAGCGTGGTGGACTACATTTCAACCCAAACCAGTCAGCCAAAGAGTGCAACTCTCGAAAAGTTGCAAGACCGAGCGACGAATAAACCGGTTCTACCGGCTTTCCTGCTCTCGGTTCGCTCTCGTTCCTCCTCGACCACAGCCATCCAGCCAACCGTCGAGGTTCATATTCTTGGCCTGGTTTGGTCTGGTTTTTAGCATGCATTTCGCTTTTGCTTCTACGATGTGACAGCATACTTTCAGCGTTTTTACAGCGAAGGTGAATCGGTAAGTAACGGCGTTTCGGACGGAGGCAATTTCGACTGGAACACAGTTTCCAATATTCCTTGCCCCGACGGTGTAGAGACTGACTACAACAGGACGTAATGCTGTACCCTTTGGATGAAAAAAACCCTTAAAGGCCTGCCATTGCTGCAGAGGGTCTTTCCCTAGAGAGGGAGCAGTACATGCTGATTAATGGGCGAGATAATTTTTTTAAGCTTTGTCGAAGCAGTAGGAATATAAATGAGAGGTCCCCCGAAAATAGTCACACGTCCTGGGACAGGTGTCAGCCCTCCGTCCCGAAGGAAGAATGGCAAACAAAAACTGCACGTGTGATTCATTATTCGAGGAGAAACCCATGTCCATGCAGCCGTTTTGACTCACACACCTTGCCTAGTCCTCAACGGGGTCAAAGTTCGGATGTCAGGTTGCGATCCGTGCAGTGTCTTCTTCAATGAAGCGCCGGCGTGTTTATGACGCAGGGTGCATTTGTCGCGGGCACACCGGATGGTTTGTTTGGTTAGGATCAAGTGGTTTCGTCCGGGGTAAAAGTGTGTTCCTGGTCGTGGTTCTTGGAGGATTTATGTGGGAAGATTTCATTCGAGAGATATGAGGAATATAAATGGTTTTGAGAACCTGCAGGATAGTATGGCTATGGTTCCAACGTCGTTGACTCTTCACAACGGTTGTATAGAAACAATCGAGTTTTGTTAATAATGTGACTCGATCAAGCGAAATTCAACACAGATAACCTGATATTATTTTCTTAAAGAAGAGACCATGCACGTCGCAGTTGCTTATCCGTTAACGATCAGAACTAGTGTAATTGCATAGAGAGAACTACATACAGGGTGCGGCAGAAAATAATGCGGAAATGTTTAAACTTGAGTGTTGGGTTAATTCGTGTAGCTAGTGACTAACTTCCGTCGAAAGTGTATTTGCTTATGTTTACTTTCAAGTGTTGCATCCAAACATTCTATTTGTTTTATTGCAAACTCGTCAAAATCTTCGCGAAAGAAGTGATCACCAGTTTGTTGCTCGACCAGAAGAAGCCGAAAGAGATTGCCAAGGTAGTAGAGTGCCATTTGGCAAACCGCGGAAGCCAGGAAGCGGACGTCCGCGCTTTGCACGCACGCCGAACGTGATCAAATCGGTCCGTGCAAAAATTACTCGCAACCCGATGCGTTCCATAAGAAAACTTGCAAAGGAAGCCAATATTTCGGAGAAATCCATGCGGAGAATCATCAAAGAAGACCTGCATGCATCTTCCAGAGCCAAAGTGAAACGCCACTTGATTAAGGACCGGGTCAAGGAACTACGAGTGACTCGTTCCAAGAGATTGCTTTCCTTGTCGAAGAAGGAAAAAATGATAATCCTGTTCTCCGACGATAAGCTTTTCAGCATCGATGCTGCGGCCAACAAACGCACGGACCGGTTCGTTTCACCGCAGAAAATGGGGAACGTTCCGGAAAAAGTGAAATTCAAATTTCAATCCAAACATCCGGCTGGTGTCATGATTGATGCTGGAGTTAAAATCAATAACGAAGCATATATCGGTATGTTAAAGGACCCAGTGCTTCCCTGGGTGAAGGCCAACTTCTCCGAGGACCAAAACGTTGGCCTACAGCAGAACGACAACATGAAGTTTTGGCCGAAGGATTTGTGGCCCCCTAGCAGTCCAGATCTTAATCCGTTGGATTATTCGATTTGGGAATATGTTGAAGCACGAGCCTGCAAAACATCACACCCTAGTATGAAAACCCTGAAGTCAACCATAACACGCACATGGCAGTCAATGTCGGAGGACTACGTCTGCAAGGAATGCTCTGGCTTCCGGCGTTGACTCGAGGATGTTATTAATAAAAATGGAGAACACATTGAATAAATTTGTTTAAAATGACTTTATAAAGATAACTGCACTCGAAAATGTTAATATGATTGCTTGAATCAGTTGAAAATGGGATTTGAAAGAAATAGAACAAAATTTCGCAGTATTTTCTGCCGCACCCTGTAGATGGAGCTTAGGAGTAGTTTTCATCCTCAATGTACAACTCTATTCTAATTTTAAATAAATACCGGCGCCAGCCACGTCCTCACGGGAGGGGAAGGATGATTAATTTGACAATAGTTGTTAGAGACAACGTTAACCACGTCTGCGTTTCCACAATTGCCATGGGAAGGATAGTTGTGTTAGCAAAGTTAGGATTCTTATTTCTAGATCATGGATTCACCGTGATAAGTGATGCGGTAAATGAAAGAGTAGTTGACTGTTTTATGTTTTTTAAATATAGTGGTGATAGAAAGTGGCAAACTGACAAATGACAAGAAAAGGAACAAGCTTGGGGTAGAAATTCCGACCTTCTAGTTAGAAAGCATACGGAAATTGGTCCGCTTCCAAAGCAGTTCGCCACCCTACATGTGGCTATGTTAAACATTTAGAATATCGAAAATGTATTTTTTGTCGCTCACTAATTAATTGTCTGACAAACTGATGTCAACAGTTGTTCGGCTTGAAACTTTCTATTCGCTTCAATTGCTTAATTGGCTGTCAACTTTATACAATTAGTAACTATTTTTAGCATCCCATGGTCACTATTTCAAGCATCTCTGAAGTCACTCGCTTCATAAATATTGTGGAAAGTGGTTTTTCATCATTGGGGGATGCTTCTGCAGCAACGTAAAAACCGGCTACGCATATCGCGCATAGTCGACGCATATTATGGTCGATCATTCGGTCGGAACTTGCATACGTTATAATAGCGCGTGTTCCAGCGGTAAAACACCACGTAAAACAAGTGCCCACTGGTAGATTTTTTTTCTTCCATTCCTCGCATCTCATCCACACGTAGTGTTTGAATTTTTATGAGGAGAGATTGATGCAAACGAGCTGCAGTGCACACGTGTAGGGTCGCATTATACAGTAGTTTGAGTTGTGTACATAATTGATTGTTTTTTCAATCATCCTGAGTTAACAGTGAAATTAACACATTTCGTAGAACTCAATATTTCGTCTCTATAGCAATGTGTTCATCGAAGGAGGCGATCGTAAGCAGAGCAAAGTTAAATTGCCAACACTCAACGCAAGTAATCAGTGAAAGTCGCCTAACAGGCCTTAGAGACGAGATCAGTCTCCTTGCTTTATGGCCAACAAGCCGCTAGCTATTGAAATGGAAGCACCGCTATTGTATAAGCTCGCGTAGAGTGTTCCCTTCTGCAAAGTGCCATTTGGTTCCGGTAGTTGACTCTGGCTAGCCCAACCTATCATCAAGTTGCAATGTCGGCCTGTTTCACCTTGGATCTTAATCATCTACAGTCGGCCAACAATTGTCACATGCAACATTTTTTTGATTGTTTATTCCAACAATACAAAAGTACACTTGGCTAATAGTCTAATTCCCTTCATTTGCCGCTGTTTGTTGAGGTGGAAACCAAAGACAGACGGACAATAGACCACCATCAATTAAGAAGAACGCTACTGTGGCAAGAAACAGAAAACACATGCTTTCCGCGATTTTTCACCCAACCAACAACTTAGTATTAGTACTAGCATCGGAGTGCACTACTACCGTTACCGCTGAATGTTAAGCGACTCAATCTAAGCGGGTTTATTTATCTTTTGTTGTCGTCGTCGTTCCTCGGCGGCGATCGAAGCAACGTGCTCCAGCTCGCGCACGTTCTCTTAAAAAAAAAACGATAAACACATTCGCGGCGACCGGTTTGCTCCACATTCACCAGTACCGAGCGCTCAGTTCACCAACACAAGCTTATCTTTTCGCGCAACACGCAGCAGAATCGCGCTTGATATTAAAACACTATGGCGCATAATTAATCAACGGGTACTAACACATGCTTCGGGTGGACTGTGGCTGCGATTTTTTTCCCCACTGAAATTGGTCTTCCTCCATTATGGGCTAAGCTGCGTTTTCCTAAGAAAAGAGGTCACTGGTGTAGATGCTGACAGGCAATTTTGTGGTCCATGCGATTCCGCGGGAATCCGGTGCGGTAGGGATGATCATGTTTCAAGCTGAAAGATGGTTGCTTGTGATAAATCAGCATTTTATTCGTTAATTATGTAACGAACATTTGCATGGATATTTTGCTCGTTTACCGCGTTTACTGGGAATCCGATTAGTTGCGTTAACCGGTTTTGATTAACAGTTTGCCAATCGCTTCCACTGATTTCGAATTAACTAGCCTACTAGGGCAGTTTGGAAACTCAGGAGAATTACTGCTGGTTGTAGCACCAAGGGAAATGTTGTCGATGCATTCGTAAGCTGGTGATGTATTATAGGTTCTAAACGGACGCATTGATGGCAATATTGATAACATCGTCATAAAAACTCATGGTATTAACCAACCGAGAATATCTGTTGACAATATTCACTTGGGAGTATTGATCAAATTGATAAAATATGTATTGACAAAACTTCTGTTGTGTGGGGTACAAACACGCATTTAAGCAGAGTGTATGCAAAGACCGAAAGCAAAAGCAAAATAAAACCGCTAAGAAAAATCGTACCTCTATTCAAACACGAGAGGGTTCCTTCGGCTTGTTCTCATACTCACACTCATACTAATAGCTTGTAAAACGTGTTGTTTTTATAAATTTTGTGGTGTTGTTCACGACTTCACGGCTGCGCCGCTTTGATATGACGAGGTGAAAATATGTGTTTATATGAGGGTTTTCGATTCTCGCTTTTCCTCCGATATTTCTGTGCAGCCAAGTAGGGTGAGTTTCTGTCGGTATCCGGCATGATTTTCGATTATGGCAAGTTGGAAACGACGAAGAAGGGCAAATGTCGAAGTTAATGAATAAGGTTGCCGATTTACCTGAATGCGAAACTTTCATGATTGGACTGAGAAACTGCATGGAATAAATACGCAATGCTTCAAAGGTACTAGCTAGACACCAGTGTGAGTCATCTTGAGATAAGACGTTCCTATATTAAACCCATCACTTCACAACTCACCTCACACGAAATCAAAGTGTTGCGAGATGAATCAATCATTGGTCTTAACCTGTCAAACAGAGAAACTCAACGAAAACATAAATAAAACAAAGGATTGGATTGGACCCAAAAAATGTATTTATACACAAGGTTTTTTTTTACACGGGGGATACGTACTGTGTAAAAAAAACCGCGTTAATTCCGGAATCCGTGTAAAAAAACCGTGCTTATTCCGAAAAACCGTGTAAAAAAAACCGTGATAATTCCGAAATCCGTGTAAAAAAAAACTTTGATAACATGCTAAGTCTTTTGCAATGAAAAACACTTCAAAGATTTTCTAAACAGTGGAATGGATAGCAAAACAAGTTACAAGAGTTAAGCGAGGGCCCCAGGGCCAGAACACAAAATAGGACCGGAGTGAATGCGTGTGGGGATAAGTGGGGACAATACAAGTACATTCATGATGGCATATCTCGAGACCCTTAAGATCTGCAAAGGCGCGGTCTTGAGCAAAGTTGTTCAGAAGGTCAAGGGCATTCGAAAAGTGGACCTTTTTGTTCGGAATTCAACCACTACGTGGCGCTAGAAAGCATACTAAATTGAGCATTTGCAACTTGTTCTGTTTCGAGATTCTGATAATATAGCTCTAGTCATCGGCAAAGTTGTTCAGCAGATCAAGGGCATTCAAAAGATGGGACGTTCTTTCGGAATTCCACCGCTACGTGGCGCTAATGAGCATGCAAAATTGAGTATTTTCAACTTGTTCTATCTCGTGATTCTGATAAGATCGAAAGTTCTAGTTTTCGGCAAAGTTGTCAAGGGCATTTGAAAAGTGAACCGTTCCATTCTGACTTCCACCGCTTCGTGGCGCTAGCGACAATGCAAAATTAAGTATTTTCAAATTATTCTACTTGTTCTGTGTGGGGATAAGTATCAATGTGTGAATATAGGTGTGTTTGCGTGTTTATGAGCGTGTATGTGTGTCCATATACATTAAAAATTCCATTTAAATTGATTCTTATTTTGATTGGTATAACTACGTTATTTTTGCCTGAAGATTGCCGTCTGACAATTTAATTTTTTTTTGCAAGTTCGTTCGAGGATTATATAAAAGTGTATTCGCGCAATGTTCACAAACATTCGTCCTACTATCGGATTATTTTGGAGCTTGTAGAAAATGAACTAATCGACTAATAAGCTATGATTTGTTTCATATATCTTCTGTCATTGTCGGAACTTGATTTATGGTAACCCTGAGGTAAGTCAGACACATCGGAAGTGAAACTTTTCTGCAATATAGGACAGAGAATAGTACTCTGATGAACACCAGCTCTAAAAGGCAATCGATCAGGTTTATAATTCTGATATTTTACCTATGGTACGCAGTTATGAAATCGAGTAATATGTGGTGCGTATAAACATGATATTCGTGAAACTTTTACAGGATCTGCTGCAATAAGCAGTGGTCCAAATCTGTGGACAATCCGCTGTGCGAAAATTACTCATGAGCGGACAAACTGCTCATGAACTGGGCTGAAGCACTTGTTCACTAAAATGAATGAGTAACCCAACGGTCTTCTTAATTGAGCGGTAGCTAACCTGCTCACCTCTCACAAAAACTAATATCTGAGCAGGAGCATGAATGTGAGTTATTTTTTTGCCATTTAATAAGTGAGCGAGAGCGCCAACAGCACAATCTAATTAATATTGCTCATGAAATGGGCTATGTTGTGTACCTGATGGTGAAGGAGCTAGATCTGAGAGTGCCTATTTGATGTGTAACTACCGAGAATCTTGTGCGACTGCTGTTGTTTCTGACTCCTTTCGTCAAAGTTGGAGTCAGTCAAATATGAGTGAATGTAACTGTGATTTACAAATCGACATATCATCAACATCTATCTGATTTAAAAATCAGATGTCAAAAACGAGTCAAAAATGGCTCAAAATTGAGTGAAATTGATGGTCGTGTAGTTGTACTAACAGAACGCGAAGGAAGGAAAACCCTATCATATAATTGAAATTTCTATGAAAAGAGTGAGCGATGATTTTAAATTTACAAGCAGTTGGAAGTCTCTCTCAAACGTATTCCCACACGGCCAGCCATTTTAACTAAAGTCGTTTTTGACGAACTGTCTTCAAAGGTATAGACAATGTTTATAGACCGGACAACGCAAAATCATACAATCTGCCAACCAAGAAAAATGCCATAAATTTGAGCAATTGATCTGGCACCACTTGTATTTGTACAAACTTGAAGTAATCAGCTCAATAGGCTAAAAAAAAAGATTTGGTTTCGATGTTGGTAGTCTGTTTTGATTCCGTTTGAAGATATTCATTAAAAATTATAGTGAAAAGTGCCGTGTAAAAAATGAATTGTTTGGAGCAAAATTGTGGCAATAGCTTGCGATGTGAAGTTAA
Organism: Aedes japonicus; assembly: GCA_034211315.2. NCBI lineage: Eukaryota > Metazoa > Arthropoda > Insecta > Diptera > Culicidae > Aedes > Aedes japonicus. Next base: position 315,079 of record JASCZW010000300.1, read on the forward strand.
TTTTGTGGGTTTCTTCCGGTTTCCAAAGAAAGATAATATAAAGCAGAAATGGTTCGCATTCTGCGGCCATTCGGCAGACTCTAGGAAGCCATAGGATGTGCAGTGTAAATACAAAATACTGTAATTTGTTTTCTCCATTACTAATTATAACAAATATATCCAGTTACATTTTCTTGCTAGTGATCTCTACTTCGATATGAACGGAAAGGCTCAAAAAGTTCAGGATGCTGTTCCGTTTTATGACAATCTCACGCAGTTGAGTATTAGGAAGAGAAAGAAAAGTAGCTTCGAAGATTTTAATTGGCTGGAATCTGATCATCTGTGTGGGGGTGGAGAAAACTGGCATGTACCAAAACAAAAGGACGATGTTGGTATCCTTAGCCCATAGCATATCCAAAGTTTACATAGATTCTGTTGTTTGAATTTTGTTTGGTTGATGTTCTTCACTAGTTTTGATCAAATTTTTCATGCGCTATGGCTAGAACACGGTGCATTTGTAAGTCGGGTCCTGATGCAGTTCATCGAAGGTTGCGTTCAAGTATCATGCGATGCTACTTTATGCTTTCTAACGGGAGAGGCATGCTCTGGCTTCCGGCTTCGGCTCGAGGATGTTATTCATAAAAATGAAGGACAAATTGGCTAAATTTGTTTAAATGGACTTTACAAAGATAACTGCAATCGAAAATGTTGAAATTATTGCTTTAACTAGTTGAAACTGGGAAGAAATAAGAACAAAGAAATAGAACAAATTTTCGCATTATTTTCTGCCGCACCCTGTAGACTACGTATCTACATCAAGAAGAGTTGCTAACTTTTGAACTCAAATAAGAGAACGTCCATTAATTACGTCACGCAAAAAGTGACTATTTATAACCCCCCCCCCCCCTTGTCACGTGTTTTGTATGGACCTTCAATTTTTTCTGAATTATTTCCCAAGCCCCCTCCCCCCTTACTGCGTGACATAATTAATGGACCTTCCCTAACTGTTAACTTTATTGAACCTCTTGGCATTCTGCAATAAACAATTGGTACAAAAAACGGACGAGTTATTGAACCCATTCGATTTATCATAAATTTTAAAAGCACAGACTGTAAAATTAGGCACTTATCAGGGTTGCACCTCTTATTATAATTTTGTTTTTATTTTTTGTGGTAAATATCTATACAGATACGCCCTAGACTCGTCAGATCATTGAGTTTCTGGTCTGCCCATGTAGCCCGCTGCGCTCCACGCCTTCTTGTACCAGAAAAATTTAAAGTGAACACCCCCTTTGCAGAGTTGTCATCCGGCATTCTCGCAACATGCCCTGCCCAGCATATCTTTCCACCTTTTGCCACCTTCAACATACTTGGTTCACCATGGAGTTCAGCGAGTTCGAGATTCATTCTTCGGCGCCACACATCGTTCTCCTGCACTCCGCAAAGATGGTCCTAAGCACGCGTCGCTCGAATACCCCAAGTACCAGCAAGTCCTCTTCGAACATAGTCCAAGTATCATGTCCGTAGAGAACCACCGGTCTTATAGACGTCGTTTTATACATGGACAATTGATGGTGGAGTGAAACTTTTTTGACCGCAGTTTCTTCCATAAAAAGCACGACTTCCACTCATGATGAGCCTTCGTATTTCACGACTAACGCTGTTGTCTGCCATTAGCAAAAATCCAAGATAGACGAATTCATCCGCGACCTTTCCGTCTATCGTGACACTGCTACCCACTGCTGCTCGCTGCCGCCTATAAGGTTCTCGCCAAGCGATCTCACAAACACTAGCGTGCTGCTTTACACGTATAGGATCGATTTGTTTATTGTTTTCAATCACGAGATCAACTGTCAAAATGTTCAGGTTGACATCGGTTTGTTTTTTATTTTCAACCAGCAAAACGATTGTATTAGTGAAACTGTTTACTAATACTAACGGTGGCAGAGAAGTCTATTAACATGTACTTCACCACCAGTTCGACGCATTCACCATTTTACTGCCTTTTCTTGCCTTACGGTTCAGGTGGGTGTACAATTCTGCCACTGTTCCAAATGTTTCACAGGTCGATAAAAATATTAGGTCTAAAGTAATTTTTTTTAAATTCCCCTGTGTACCTCCTTCGTTTTATATGTGTTCTATTAATATGCCAAGATGAAAAAAAGGTGTTGTAGATAGATAAGAGTTAATTTCGATTTTTTTAGGTCCATGATTATCGAGATTTTCAGCCCTGGACTAATTCATCTCCCGTAATCACTCCTTTTGGAAATTTTCGTAACTTGTCCGGGGGTGAAATTCGATCTCAAGACTTTGCCGTGAGAGGTATGGCTGCTAACCTCTACGCCGAGGTCGCCCCCTTTCGAGTTATTTGTACACAAACAGTGATCCAGGATTTAGTTGAAAACAGGGGAAGAGCTTCTGGAGAAAAATGTCCAGAAAACAGTGTGGCACGGAGGAGGCAATATTATTGTGTAGGGATGCTTCGCGTGGTCGTGTGGTTGGGGAACTTGTTCTTATCAAAGGAATTATGGATTCCAATCTACTAATTTTGAGATTTTCTTGTATTAAGTTAGTCGAAAAAATGAACACATATTTTAGCAAGACAATGATACAAAGCACACCACACGCAAAACTACACAAACAAAAAAATAATTTTCACAAACGCGTAAAATTTCCCCTCGTTGAATTCCAAGCCAAAGGAGGCGTAAACAACGAAATTGTTTGCAATCTTTCATACAACAGGCTAGGTTCAGGCGTTTTCTGGCTAAAATTTACATGAAATATCCCATTATTTTCTGCCAATTCTAGTATTCTCTTTATATGCTTTAAATAACGCAGAAAATTAAATATTTCTTTTTATCTGTATACGACTTAACTTTATATTTGCCAGGATTGTACGACATTACTTAAAACACGCCTTTAGAGACGAACCAGCCACCGGCTGAAAGTCTCTTTATTGAAGACAAAACAAACCAACAAAACCACGTCTCAAGTTACTCTTGGTATACTCAATGCTAATGATCCCTATATTCCAGAGCTGATATAGCCCTAGTTGCACATTTCTTACAATTTGGTTGACGTGACTCATAGATGACTTACTTTAGCCACACTAAAATTGTTGCAACATATTATGACATATGTGTGCTGCTTGGGAGTTTACTAGGAAAGTTCAACAGGACGATGTGAATCAACCACTGGAAATCACAAATTAGGTGAAGTCACTATCAGAATTCTCCTTTTTGCACAGATAGAAAAAAAAATTCTGAGGTTATTTAATGCACATAGAGGGAATGCTTGATTCGGCAGAAAATACTGGGATATTTCATGTAAACTCAAGCCAGATAGCGATGGACTCAGGAATCAGGTTGAATTGAAGATTGCAAAAAATGTGGTGTGCTGTATGATAGATTGAATAAAGAAATAATAACGTTGCTTTGGCTTGAAATTAAACGAGGGGAAATTCAAAATTCATATTTTGTCTGTGTAGGCAAACCAGTTAAATGTTGCCAAAAGATAATCCACTTTGTTAAACTTGTCATTAGTTTCAAAACCAAAAAGCCATTTCATACACAGATGAAAAGAAACATTGAATGCACATAAAGGGAATGCTACATTTGGCCAAAAATACAATGGGATATTTCATGTACAGCTAACGCCAGATAACGCCTGAATCTAGCCTGTTGTATGAAAGATAGCAAACATTGTTGCATGGCGCATGAAATATTGTAGACAATTTCGTTGTTTACGCCTTCTTTGGCTTGGACTTAAACGAGGAGAAATTTTACGCGCTTGTTAATATTAATTATCTCTTTCTGAGTGAGCTAATGTTATGAATTTTGAACCTTTTAATTGTGGCTTATGTTCATACGGTTATTCTATGAACTTTGAAGGTTAGTATAGTTAATTCCGCTGCTAGGCAGTAACAAAACAGAATAACAGCAATGAACGGAGAGCATTAACTTTGGTTGAATCTCATAGGTTAAGATATAGATTTTTCGCATAGGTAGCTATACAATAGCGGTTATCGAACGTCAAATATTGAACATTGATCATCTGTCATTTTTATAATAATCCCCGTTTTGGACGAGCAAGAGACCTGTCAAAACTGGGACAAGGTGTCACTCATATAACCATCACTCTAATTCACACTAGATTGACTTTGTGGAAAATAGCGCCAGCTTTCGTAGGTCTTATGCATGTTTGAATCGCGGATAAGTATGAAACTGACAGACCATCGCTGTTCCAATTTTGACGTTGTCGGCACTCTTATTACAAACAAGCTGTTGTCAAGTGGAAAGGCCATCCGATCCGAAGACTTGATTTCAACTTTCAGCAAACATCTTCCCGAGTTGACAATGCACAGGTCCACAAATTCGCTTGAAAAAAACTGAACTCATTTTTAATCCGAGCAACGTGGGCACCGCGTTGTCAAATCCAAGTCGGCCATAAAGATAGCCATTTTGCAGCGAAAGACCTGACCCGAAGCACGCCAACCAACGGCAATGAGTCATCATCAAAGAGATAGCGCCAACGAGTGAGGCGGACGAAAAATGACGAACCGGCAAAAACAACGGCACAAATTTAATACGAAATTAAGATTGGCCGGTAAAATGCGACCGAAAAAGAAAGATATTGCGTCGAGTGGCAGGTTTTAGTCAACGCCCCCCCGCAGGTTACATCATCAAGGCCATCGGCACCGTCCAAAAATTCGAACGGAAAGAGGGGTTACAGTGAACGATTACTTGTGGTCGAGTTTGTCAGCCAGACGCTCCATCCTCTGCCGAAAAGATGTCAACTTTCACACTGTGATGGGTTGATCCACCTGAGTGAAGTACCTATGGTCTGCTTTGTGTCACGCTTCATGGACAAGATTGCCAAAGTTGATGGTTTTCCCGGGTGAAAAATCGAACACTGTGGGATGTGCTCGGCGAAATCGTTTCACCTGAATAAAGATTAAATTTTCCCCAGATTAGGTGTAAGCCGAGCCACGTACAGTATGGCCGAGTCTGAATCGTATTTTTGGATTTAATAATTCTTATCTAGTCAGCAAAGATACGACAGATATCATCAAGCTGAAGTCCTGTTCGGTTGAGTTTGACCGGGGGTTTTAACTGATGAATTTCAAGCGATTTCTGCGTCTTCCATCTTCAATCTGATAAAATTTTAAGACTGTGCATTTGCATTTTGCCAAGCTTTTCTTGATTTCTGCTCGCAGATAACGCATATTTCAATTTATGTTGAAGTCGTTTTACAGCTAAGCTTGATGGAGCTTCGTCGCTGAAGATGGTTGTTGGTCATTTAGTTTCCAAAATCCAAAATAGGACACCAACCAGTGTACCTGACAAACCTCCTTTCTTTCTATTTCTGTCCCCCATTACCAGGCGCTTTTCCGCTAAATTAAGATCATTTAATTTTTCGGCCGAATTCAAAATGGAATTTTTCTTGTTTTGTCCCGTTCCCGACGAATGGCAAAAAATACCGTTGTTACCAGCTAGAGAATATAGAAGAACAGTTGATTCTTTTTTCTTTCCCACCCAGCTTAGATGTGGCGAAAATCATTCGCCCAAAGGTGCTTATACCTGTGCCTGGCCAAAACGCCCGACTGACTATGGAAGATGAGAGGCAGGAGATGGGAAGGGGAACTTAATCTTTTCCACTTCGCAGCTGTCCTTCGTTGTTGTCGTCTTTAAGGAAAACGGTTTTTCTCCAACCAACGCAACGGACTGAAACCCACAACCGGCTTTGCCCTAAACAAATGGCTGAGTAGACAAAATGTCTATCCACAGGAAATGAATATGTATGCGGCCATTGCTGTGCTGCCGTGGGTTGTTGTGACGGAATTAGAGCGAGTGGAAAATCATAAGGTGCCAAAGGTGAAACGGCGAGGAAAAATAATCGCCTTCAATTGCACCTTCTTTCCGGCTATGTTTCGCCCCGGACTGGGCGTCGGCACTTGTCCCTGAATACTTCTGTTGTAATGAAAGCCAAATGTGCCATGAAATAAACCCACGAGCTAGAGCGAAGGGTAGGTGATAGGGACAATTTGTGCCAACTCATCTTGGCATATGTGGAGGATCAGTTCAAGAGGGAAACTTGCAGCGAGATGCCAATGTAGAGTTGGTCTACGAAAAGGTGAAATGGATGGATTTCAGAGGTGGGATTTTGTTCATGGAAATCACTTTCCAAAGACAGACGCTTTTCTGCATGACTTGGTAAACTATCAGGAGGATTCTTCAAGATATTGGCTTTGGAATAAATAGGATTATGGGACGTTTGGTGGCGGCACAAGTCAACAAATCATTGGAAATGTTTATCTTTAGAAATTTATAATGATTCTTAGTGCGAAACAAAAGTAGGGGAATACATTTTTCCAGTGTATTTCATTTGAAGGATATTTTTTGATATTCCATTCGTTTATTGGTCGTTGGTCATTGGTCATTAAGGAACGGCTTATCTTCCGAATGTACTTGTTACCTGAAAATTGTGTGTTTTTCATAATTCAAACGGTTTAAATAGAGCATGTTCAAGGTTTCAGCCAAATATATAGAAATTAAAGGGTAGAGGAAACCACTTAAAGTAGTATTTTCTACTTGAAAACAAGTACTTTGTAAAAAATAAAAAAAAACAAGTGATATTTCAACCGATTTTAGTATTCTTCATTAGGCATTAAGTTTTTCTTAAAGTTTGTACAAAATACCATTTGTCATAGGCATTAAGTTTGGGTTTTACTGAAGTGATGATTACTTAGAATTTTTCGTGTTTCATAGACTGTTCCAGAAATTATAAACACACTTAATGTTTACGGTAATTTCTAATTGAATGACATTTTATTTGGCTGCACTCTTTTGTTTACACATTTTTGCATGGAATAGCATAAAACAAAACGTAGTTTCTGCTTGACTTTCAAAATGCGTGGTTGTACTCCGAAGAAGAGAAAAAGAACCGTGCACAAATGGTACACTGTGCGTGGAATCACTTCAGGAAAATTGGCCAAGGAAGACGATGTGAGCGTCGGAGTGGTATGAACTGCAGTTGTAAAATATGGAAAAAAAAAAGTATTTTTGAAGATGCATCGAGGAGTGGTCGGCAATCTGCTTCCGTGAGCCCTGCTAATGACAAGAGAGTCAGGGATACCTATAAGTAGAAACCATCGGCTTCCGTTCGAGATGTGGCGAAAAAGATAGGGACATCGAAGTCTAAAGCAGAAGCAACCCAAATGGATCTCAAATTAGGCCGCGTCTGTGAAAAGAGAGCCCGGAAACAATATGATGCAATTTTGTGTATAATCATCGGCGATGAAACTTATGTGAAACAATACTTCACTGTACGCAAGAACAGGGATATTCCCGAAACGGAGAAGACCATTTGCACAGACAAATCTAGCAAGAAAGTGATGGTGGGTAGGCAATATGCGAATGTGACCAAATATCTAGCCTTTTCGCAACATCATAGACATTAAACATGATTAAGTAGCATGATGGTCCAGTCATATTTTGGCCCAATTTCGCTTCATGTCATTACGCCAAGGACACACTAGGGTTGTACAGAAGCCAAAACTTCTGTTTCGTGTCTAAATACATGAATCCGCCAAATTGCTCGGAGGTAGGCCCAATCGAGACTTTATGGGCTTTGACCAAAGCAACGCTATGGAAGTTCGTAAAACCAGCGAATGGCACCAAAAATTTAAAAACGGGGTTGGACAAAAGCGGTGAAAATGGGGGGAAGTGCAACTGTGCAGAAGCTTATGGGTTATGTTCGAGAAAAACTGATATGCCTCGGTTATTATCAAAGATTTTGATTGAAAAAGCGTAAAATTTTATGTTAGACACGAGTGTTTATATCATTTGCCAAATAATTGAACTCTTAAAACACAATTCTTTTGTAATATTTTGAAAGTGTGCTTATAATATCTGAAATAGTCTATCGTGACAACAATACTCTACAAAGCACAGTAACATAATGACCACATTTGGATGCAAACGTCATTTTTAACCTTCTCTTGGTGTCGGATCATTATGACCCAGAATAGATTTTATAAATGCTATAAATTTTTGAAAGTTTATTTTTTTTGTCTTGATTATCGAGATTTTCAGCTTCGGATGGTTCATCTCCCGTCGTAGTCAGTCAAACACCACTTTTGGGCATTTTCGTAACTTCTCCGGGGGTGAGATTCGAACTAGTGACTTAGGCGTGAGAGGTATGGATGTTAACCAACACGCCGGGGTCGCACCCCTTTGAAAAGTTAAATTTAAAGTCTTTGCAATAAAAATGTTAACTAGATTTTTACCCAATTTTTTATTTTTATTTTTTTTCAGTTTCTGGTGATTACTACCCTTTTCGACCCGATTGGCTATAGGGAATCAGTGCCGAAAGAGGACAGGTTTTGCCTTTATCCGCGAAGCGGTCACAGATACAAATTTTCATCGGAACATGCTTTTCGACGGCTCAAACTTCATAATTTGTTTAAGAAAAGATTGCTATCATCAAGTTTGAGCCGTCGAAAGGCATGATTCGGATAAAATTCGTATTTGTCCCCTCCTAAAGGGTTCTTTCGGGGCATCCGGCCAATATGGTCGCTGATCCATTTTCAGGCTAGAAGTAGACTATTCATGAAAAATAATGATGTTCGAGCCGCCGCCGCCTCACGGATCTTGGCAGAACATGCTCTTTTCCGGCCCAGATTCCTTGTAGCCAATCGAATAAAAAAGGGCAGTACTCATTAGAAACTGAAAATTGGGGCACTAATAAGCATTTTAACTGCAAAGGCTTTTAAATATGATCATATAAATTTTCCGCAATGTGAATTTGAAATCTGGGTCAATATGACCCGAAACACCTTATTCTTCACAAAATGTTAACACCCAATTAAGGTTAGGATAATTGTGTATCACGATGCTTAATGTGAATAAAATTTACGAAAAAAAACCACTCAGAATTACAATCAGCCTTAAATCTCGTTATAATCCTTAATTTTATTTCTTCACTTGAAAAAAAAAACTTCAACAAGCATACTACTGGAACGGTTTTTTTTTAAAAAAAAAAAGGGAAATTTAAATTAAAACTTGAACTTGTTCGCTTTTTTTCATTTAAAATTTAATAATTCAACTCTCTTTGCAACCATCTATAGCAAACGAGAGTGAATGTTGTGCTCGACATCGAAAAAGTCTGTGAGTCGCAAACGAAATAGGCCTTTCTGTTGAAGGATAAGATTCTGTAATAGAATTTAAAAAATAAATTCCATGTTTATTAGTATAGATTGTCCCAGAAAATATGGGCATACTTTTCTTACGCTGCTAGATCTGCTAAGTCATCAAAACTATCCTTTAGATAAGCTATGCAAAGCTAACATTAAAACATATTCACTTAATATCTTAGAAGAATAACAGACATCATGAGATGATCTTTGGATGTTCTAGGTTATCCAAACAATCCTGAAGTTGAAAATTAAAAATCTACAGCTGTAACTGTAGCTTTCTGGTCTAAACCAAATGTTTGACCAAACTAAGTGAGCTTTTTGGAAGATAAACAGGTATAATGAGATATCCTAGGATGTTTCAGGTCACCAAAACTGCCGTTGATTTCAGTCGTTAGGATCTACAGTATTAACAGTAGCTTTATAACCTTGAAAGGTGACGATATGTATTCAAACATATTCACTGAATCTGGTGATGATCAAGTTGATAAAAACTGACAATGCGTTCAGAATTTAAGATGTACAGAAGTAACCGTAGCCTTTTGGGCTATACAAAGCTACGATAAATTTTCAAACCTATTCAATGCACATTCTGAAACGTCAGACGACCTGTCGTTCAAAACTTAAGGTCTATAATTGTAACAGTAGCTTTATGGGCTAAAAAGTTAGATTCTTTGGCATCGACTATCCCAAGATTATCTCATAATGCCCGTTGGTCTTCCAGAACATTCATTGAATATGTATGAATACATATAATAACAATCAATAGCCTATAAAGCCATTGTTACAAATGTAGATCTTAAGTTCTAAACTCCAGGGCAGTTTGAGCGACCTTGCACGTCTCCAAACATTATTTCCTACTTTTTTTTTCTATCGTTTCTATGTTATTGAGTACCAAATCAATCAGAATACACCAATTTGCTGGTGTTTCAACGCCTCGAAAAAATAGGCATTGTACAATTAAAATGGCTTACATTAAGTTGCGAAGTCCTACGTCATCATTTCGAACTACTCAATGGGGCTGTACCTTGTAGTTTTCAACATGTTTATAAATCTTCGAAAAATTTCTGCACTTTTGCTTTTATTTCCGGATCCAAACGATTGCTCGATTTACTTCCCGGGCCACCAAAACTCCTTATTCGGCAACTAACTCTTTTGTTTGTAACCTTGTTCATCTCAAAAACATCTATTATCTGCTATGAATTAGGTAACGTCGTTAATATTCAAAAATTAGGAATTCCCATTTCCCAAGCAATCATTCTCATTGAATGTTTCCTTCAGCTTAGTCATGCTAGAGTTTTATAACCACACAGATAAAAAGAAACATTGAATTTTCTGCGTTATCTAATGCACATAAAGGGAATGCTAGATTTGCCAGAATATAATGGGATATTTCATGTAAATTTAAAAAAGATAACGCCTGAATCCAGCCTGTTGTATGAAAGATTGCCAATATTGTTTTATGGCACATGAAAAGTTGCAAGCAATTTCGTTGTTTACGCCTCCTTTAGCTTGGATTTAAACGATGGGATATTTTACACGCTTGTAAAAATTAATTATTTTTTTCTGTGCATCCTTCATCAAATGCCGCTGCCTTTGTGCTCAAAATAGTCAGTTATTTTTCATCATCTTGCGTGGGGATGCTGGAGTAATGTTTTCTGATCCCTTCCACAAAATCTTAACATTTTTGTGCACGGTAACGCACGTTTTTCAATTCTCTAATAGGGTAGATAACGACATAAGCACCCCGGGACCCTAAAGGGTAATACGGTCAAAATTTGGTCAAGGAAAAACGCGTGTAAATCGGTGAAATCGTTTATTTAAAAAATCAAATTAAATTTCTTTTTCAAGTTCAATTAGTATAAAATTCAGGAAAAATATTCAGTTAGGCTTCCGCTTTTCCAAATCCGAATTGCCGGCCTTACGCTTGACCCCTGCCATCAGATTTTGTACAGCCACCTTGTCCACCTTCTTCGCCGCAGAAAGCCAGTTTGCCTTGAACTGCTGCTCGTCCTTAGCAGTTTTTTTGGTCTTCTTTAGGTTCCGCTTGACAATAGCCCAGTATTTCTCAATTGGGCGGAGCTCTGGCGTGTTGGGAGGGTTCTTGTCCTTGGGAACCACCTGCACGTTGTTTGCGGCGGCCATGGCTTTTTTACCGTAATGGCAAGATGCCAAATCCGGCCAAAACAGTACGGAACAACCGTGTTTCTTCAGGTAAGGCAGCAGACGTTTATTCAAACACTCTTTCACGTAAATTTCTTGGTTGACAGTCCCGGAAGCTATGAAAATGCTGCTTTTCAAGCCACAGGTACAGATGGCTTGCCAAACCAGATATTTCTTTGCGAACTTTGACAGTTTCGTTTGCTTGAAAATATCTGCTACCTTTCCCCTTCCTTTTGCCGTATAAAACTCCTGTCCCGGAAGCTGCTTGTAGTCGGCTTTGACGTAGGTTTCGTCGTCCATTACCACGCAGTCAAACTTCGTCAGCATCGTCGTGTACAGCCTCCGGGATCGCGCTTTGGCCGTCGTATTTTGTTTATCATCGCGATTTGGAGTCACTACCTTCTTGTAAGTCGATAGTCCGGCTCGTTTTTTGGCTCGATGCACGGTTGTAGACGATACACCCAGCTTATTTGCGGCATCTCGGAGAGATAGGTTAGGGTTTCGCTTGAAACTACCGGCAACTCTCTTTGTCGTCTCAGCAGCTTCCGGTTTTCGATTTCCCCCCGATCCAGACTTCCTGGCTGTCGACAAACGTTCCCCAAACACTTTAATTACATTTGTAACGGTTGATTTGGCAACTTTTAGCGATTTTGCCAACTTTGCGTGCGAGTAGCTCGGATTTTCGCGATGCGCGAGCAAAATTTTGATACGCTGCTCTTCTTGCTTGGACGGCATTTTGACAACTGAAGAGTGAATTCCAAAATCAAAATAGGAGCAACATGCTACACACACACACACACCTTCAAAATGAGGGGTGTTCAGGTTTTTTAAATGCAAAATTGAAAGAAATACGTCAAGTTGATATTGACCAAATTTTGACCGTATCGCCCTTTATTCCAAGCACGGGGTTAACGTTAACCTATAACGTGCAATTTTTGCAGTATGGTGCTCCATCTAGTGAAGCACCATACCGCAAAAAATGAGCGTTGTAGGTTAACGTTTACCCCGTGCTTGGAATAGGGCCCAGGGGTGCTTAAGCCGTTCCCTACCCTACGTTGATTTCTGCGATGACCATAAGCGAAGCATGACTACCAAAACAGAAATGTCTCAAAAAGCATAATTAACTATGTGACATAGTTGGTTAACCTCTCGGATTTCCGACTGAAGACATGGTGCGAAATATCGCAAAAGACCCAAATAAGCGATCCCACCAGGAAGGTAACCCAAGCTACAGTAACTGTGCCAAATTCATCTCGTTAATTTACCCACTATTAACATTCCAAATGTTAGTTTAACTGTCGGTTCCATATTTTCACTTTCAGCTATAAATTTCAAACCACCGCTGCCGAATTGCCCCAGCATAGTTGGCTTTTCCTCCGCGAACTTCCTCGGCCGGCTCCCAACGCCCGGAATAACGGTACCGCCGCCAGTTTGATTCGAAATTGAAAAGAGAAAAACAAAAACTAAAAAACGAGTCGTCAGGAAATGATTCAACTAAAAATCCATTACCAAACCATTCATTGAATGCATGTATACGGGAGATGAAAGAGCCTTCTCCAGCCTATTCAGCAAAAATTGGGCACACAAGTAGAAGTAGCGTTAGGAACAGCGAAAAAAAAAAATATACACTCCAAGCTTGCTCCCAATGATGAAACCACACGGCCACATGCCATCGCCAACCATGCCACCTCCGTCGCGGCCGTTGCTGCCACCACTGAATCTGCTGAGCCAGACAAAGAGTCGTCACTTTCATTTTAACTATTCTGTTTTTATTTGTCGGTTGTTATCTAACCCCCTGCTTGCCCTAAAACCTAATAAAAACAGAACAGCGCCTGCTTCGTCCGCCTTTTGTGTGACCTCGGCTCACTCTCAACGCCACCGCCGATGAGCCCTCTACGAAATACACAAATTTTCACCAAACCAGCAAACTGTATAATTAAGCACATTCCTATTCTGAGCTGGTTTCTTTTATTTTATTCTCTATGTTTCGTTTTGAGCGGAGCATGCAGCGCGGCGAAAAAAAAGCAAACTCTCACTTTTCGCCTGGTTTATGTTGTCTAGATAAAAAAAAAAGTACTCCGTCATCAGCACACTTGATAGAACCTCCCGGCAAATATGAATGCGGAAAAAATGTTAGACCATTACTTTTTCTTTTTTTTTTTCTATATCTTCGTGGGACAACCAACTGGGAACTAATTCTACAGTGTATAGCCGGCTAATTCCGTGACAATTCGGCGTGTGTCCAGTTCCACGATGGCCCTGGTGACAACGATAACAACGACCACCGATGCTGCGCTGGGTGGCGATGATAATATTTGAATTTGAATTGGCCTCGGTGGAGAAAGGTCGAAGAATATGATTGAAAATAAAAATCGAATCATGTGACGAATTTCAATACCGTTTTGGCGGACCGTACGTTCGCTCATCCATCCGGCCAATGGTGACAAACGTTTGAAAAGGATAGACACGTGCTTGGTGGATTGTTTATGAGAAGCTTTTTTTTTTATCGCGAAACGAGAAATCAAAGCGAAAATGCTAAGCTACAATTTATTTCGAACGAATGCGCGATGGAGCCCACTTTTAATCTAATCTGATTGGGATTTGTTTATCGATGGTGGCCTGGAGTGAGAGAGGTAGAGCGCCGTGCACTGACCTTGGGTGCTCAGTAACTGGTCAGTGAATGTGAAATTTCGGTGCTGAATGCTAGGAATGAAGTGAACATGTAGCTGATGATGAACAGATTTTATGTTTCCTAGTGAATTAATGTTTATTTGTGCTTGATTTTTCGTTGGATTTTCAATCATCAAGATATTCGCTGCCTAACGCATTGCGATAGTTGTTGCGCACTCTTTCCGAAGTGTTTGCTGTTAAAGATCGTTCAAATATTACGCAACGCAGTTTGACAAAATTTCATTGTTTTCTTTCTTAGCGTTAATGCCCTCAAGCTTATTGCTTGCTCTCTTAGTGTTCTAAATGCACTCCCACAGTTATCATTTAAGAGCTTTCGATGCCAGGTACCATTCTCGAGTACTTTTTCAAACAGACGTATCTGATTTTGTAAACAAAGAGGGGAAGTAAGATTCAAACGTATTTTTTTCAAAGCTCTCCCCACCCTAACGGAAACTAGCATCACCGTCATGTTAAGGAAATGTTATTTCTTGTGTTGGTGGTTCTAGTTTGCATGAACGTGCTAAGGGTTTGAAGAATTTAACGTTTGAATTTAACTTTCCCTCTTTGTTTACAAAATCAGATACGTCTGTTTGAAAAATTACTCGAGCATTTTTGCATTACACTCCGTGTCATAACTACAGAACCACTGAATTTTTTTCGAGATGTCTTGGATTAATTAGTGATTTTTCGAAATAAGTTGTACAGAATAATAGATACTTGTTGTCTATTTTTACTGTAGAATTTTCGACTTTAAGCATATTATGTTGAGCTGGGTAGGTCCTCCTTTGTCCTAAATCAGTTCTGTTCTGTTTATTATAAATTCATGGAACTTTATTAAATTTATAAAAGTGAATAATGAAGGTTACATACCTTAATCCAATCTCTACGCATACTAGCTCGTGCGAATTCGAGTCGGGCTTGTTTATGGCGAGGTAAGAGTCGTGGAGCTTGCTTCAGTTTTTACCGCAGAATCTAAGGAGAGCCTCTCAATGTTCGATAGATTGTGAGACGTCAAATGATAACTCAGCCTAAATTTGTTTAAAACTTTTGAGTGAGTTACTTGCAGTTTGAACAATTCTTCGTTGCGTTCTTTCCGACTATTTTTTTTTCTGTCCGCCTGTCTTGTTATTCCCATATCTTTCTGGTTTTCTCAGAAAATTGATTATGACGAGATGCGATCTTCCCAAACGTCTAGCAGTTTCGCGAATACCAACATTAGATTCGCAAAATGCCAAAATTTTACCTCTTTCTTCTTCCGTCAAATATGTACGTTCCACGCGGCATTATTCCGGAGCATTCACAAACACGTCACAACACGATAAAATGTGAGAAAAAACTGAAGTGCAATTCAAGCAGATAATTTTGTATGTATTGGTTCTATTGTTATGAAACAACAAAATGAGTGATTTTATTACTATCCACTCACAGAGTTTATCAATGGATTCAGAAGTGTTGTGGTGTGAGTCAACTTCCTCAAAAAGTTTCTGCATGTGAATACATGAAACGGTAAAATTCACTCTTCATTGGAACATATGGACTTTTTAAGTGGATCTATTGTTATGAAACGTAGTGTATTATGATTACCTTCTATTTACCTTCTTAAGTTACCTTCTATTTAATCCACCTTGTTCGTTTGTACGGCTTTTCTTCTTATGTCTACGGATCGTTATCGAGAATCATTTTAACTGGGCTGTCGCCTGACATTCTTACGAGATGCCCAGTCCACCGTAGTCGACCAATTTGAGCGAAGTAAACGATGGGAGGTTCTCAAAGCAACTGATTCAACTCATGGTTCATTCGTCATCGTCACATTCCGTCTTCCATATGCACTCTACCGCAGATCATACGCAACACCTTCCTTTCAAAGACACCGCGTTGGAGGACTACTGGTTTAATTAATGTCTAGTAAGTGGACAACTTTGTTGTTCGGCAAACTTTGTTTGATGTCCATGATTACTAGTCATAACGTGCCTTTGTATTTTTTGGCTGGTGTCGTTATCGGCGGTTACCAATGAGTCTAGATACACGAGTTCATCGTCGATCAGAACTTGTCGTGGGAGACTATCATTGTCTTCTCGTGGGTATCCTCGCTTCACGTATTTGCCTTTGACGCCGTAATGGTTAGACCAATGCTACATGCTTCAGCCTTTACTTTGATGTACGTTTCCACTATCGCCTCTAAGTAGTGTGATCAACATCGTCAGTCAAGTCAAAAAGTTGAACGGACTTCCTTCGTACCACTCGAGTTTATCCCTGCTCTTCGACTCACATACTCCTACGCAATGTAAAATAGTAAACACGACAATCAATCACCTTAACGTAACCGTGTCCGAGATTCGAAAGACTTAATAGTGTCCCTGGGACACGGACGACACACACCACTCGATCCATCGTTGGTTTGACCAACCGCCTTAGTTTTTCTGGGAATCCATTTTCATGTATGATCTGCCACAGCTGGTCTCGATCGATTATGTCGTAAGCTGACTGAAATTAATAAAAAGACAATGTGTGGGCCCGTTATATTTGCGACATTTCTGCAGCCTTTGCCGAATCGCAAAATTCTGGTCCGTAGTAGTGTGGGTACCCATGAGTCCCGTTTGGTTCCGCCCCACGAGCTCCTTTGCAATGGGTGACTAGCGGCGGCATACAATTGAGAGAGCAACTTGTAGGCGGCGCTCAGTGGCGTGATTACACTATAGTTGGAGCAAGACCAGCTTGTCACCTATGAGACGTATGCCTTTCATCCAATTCTTGGGTTGGTGAACTCCAGCAGCTTTGCTATTGTTCAACCAACCAATTTTCTCCTCAACTTCCTTGAGGGTTAGGATCGGAATCCTATCATCTACTACGCGTACTAGATTTATTACCGTAACACCTTCGTTTGCCGTAACATTGCCGTAACAAAAACTGCTTTCACCTTTCCAACATATCACACTCATCTGTGAGAATCCAGGTCTCTGCACATAGCGGCTTGTGGTACCTAGCCTTCTCTTGGAATTTTTCAGTGACGTTAGCACGGTGCAGTGCCTCAATTTCTTCGTGGACTAGATCTTTCCTTAGGTGGTTTTTATTTCAAAAAATAGAATTGTGTCTGTTCTGTGCCTGTACCTGTGCCGTTTCACATTTGCTCTCGAACGATTTTACAGCATTCTAGCCCAAGCTGCTTCTTCTTTATTAACTGCTTGCATTAGCTACCAAACCAGTTATATGGTGCAGTAGATCCGGTATTGCAGAGCTACCAATGGAGGTTCGAATATCTCTCTAGCCATTTTCAAGAGTAGCTGCGCCAAGCTGCTTCCAGCTGTTGCACGTATTCCTGGGCAGCTCAAGTTTCTCGTAGAACTGGAATGTTAGGTCGCGGTGGCCGAATTCGACGCGTGTTGTACACTGTTAGAAGTGTTTAACGCATACTTTATACTGCAGCTAGGCACTGTTCCGAGTCTATATTCGCTCTTTGGTAGGTGCAAACGTTAATGATATCGGAGAAAAAAATTCCCGTCAATTAGAACATGGTCGATTTAATGCTCTGTTCTTGGTCAGGTGATCTCCAAGTGGCTTGGTAGAAGTCTTGCTGGGACATAAGATACATTGGACCACAAAACGGGAGACCGCAAAGTTCACGAATCGTAGGCCGTTATCGTTCGATGCGATATGCTAATTATTCGGCCCAGTTTCCGGTCTGTACATTGCCTCCCGTTCTACCTGTGTTCTTGTCGCCAATGACGACTATTAAGTCTCGCTACGGGCAGCCATCTTACACTTGTTCTAGCGCCGCGTAGAAAGCTTCATTTTCGTTATCGTGTCTCCCTTCGTGTGGGCAGTGTACGTTGATTATGCTGTAGTTGAAGGAATGACCCTTGATCCTCAGCTTTCACATTTTCGCATTGTTCGGAAACCATCCAATCTCGCGTTGTCGCATTTTGCCCAGCTTGTTTGCGGTGCCACAGCTCTGATAAAGTAGCCACTCGATGCCCATTTCCTGTCCGGTCCAGCAAAGTTCTTGCAGTGCTACGACTTCGAAGTTTTGTGGTTGAAGTTCGTCACAGATTATCCAATCGCAGCCTGGGAAGCAGAGCGATTTGCACTTCCGTGTTCTCAGTTTTCAATCGCAGTCCTTACTTCGTCGCTTAGGTCTTAGCGATTGTTCCGGTCCGTAGTTACTTCTATATAATTTTGCTTGTTGGGCCTTCCTCAATCCTCGGTCTCGGGTTCTCGTCCGTCCGTGACAAAGGGTGTTTCGATCAAAATTTGGTCGACTCAAACTTGACGCATTTCCTTTCAACGTGCATTAAATTTTTTTGCACATTTCTCATTTTGAAGATGTGTGCGTGTAGTATCATGCCTTTATTTTGATTTTGAGATTAGCACTTCAGTTATCAAAGTGTCGTCGAAGGAAGAGAAGCAACGCATCAAAATTTTGAAAGTGCATGGCGAAAATCCAAACTACCCTCACGCCAAGTTGGCAAAATTGTTGAATGTGGCTAAATCAACTGTTACCAACGTATTAAAAGTGTTCGGGGAACGTTTGTCGACAGCCAGGAAAGCTGGATCGGGGGGAAATCGAAAGCCGGAGGCCACAGCGGCGACAAAAAGAGTTACCCGCTGCTTCGAGCGGAACCCCAACCTCTTCGTCCGAGATGTCGCAGAGAAGAAGTGGCGCCTTAAACCGTGGATTGAGCTAAAAAAACAAGCTGGACTGTCGACTTACAAGAAAGTGGTGAGTCCAAATCTTGACGATATACAAACCACGTCGGCCAAAACACGATCGCGAAAGTTGTACACGATGATGCTGACGAAGTTTGATTGCGTGGTACAGGACGATGAAACTTACGTCAAGGCAGACTTTAAACAACTTCCTGGACAGGAATTTTATAAGGCAACCGGACGGGGAAAGGTGCCAGATATTTTCAAGCACATTAAGCTGTCGAAATTCGCGAAGAAATATCTGGTGTAGCATGCCATCTGTACCTGTGGTTTGAAGGGCAACGTTTGCATTGCGACCGAAACCATCAACCAGGAAATTTGTCTGAGCGAATGCCTGAAAAGGGTCTACTGCCTTTCCTGAAACGACACCATTGTTCCGTTCTATTTTGGCCGGATTTGGCATCTTGTAATTACGGAAAAAGACCAAAGAGTGGTATGCAGCCAACAACGTTCATGTGGTGCTTAAGGACAAGACCTCTCACAACACGCCAGAGCTCCGCCCAATCGAACAATATAGGGCCATCGGAACCTTAGGAAGACTCAAAAAGCTGTTGTGAGCGAGAAACAGTTCAAGGCAAACTGGCGTCCTGCGGCGAATAAAGTGGACTGTACAAAATCTTATGACAGGTGTTAAACGAAAGGCCCGGCAATTCGCATTCGGTAAAAAGGAAGCTTAGCTGAATATTTCTCCTGTATTCCGTATCAACTGAACTTGAAAAAGAAAAGGATTTGACTTTTTAATAAAAACTTTGATCGACTCACACACATTACTGTTTGATCAAATTTTGATCGGAACACCTTTTACAAACTGAATATATTCGCAAAGCACAGCAATTTCTGGGAGCTTGGCTTAAATAGACTACAGTGCCATTGCTGAGGCAAAATCTGGAATCCAACTTAGCTTCAAATATGGGATTCAATTTCAAAGATGTCATAGTATCAAAGGGTACTTATATTCAGAAGTACCGAAGAGATATTCGTCTTCAGCACAATCCTATATAAATATACTCTTCCGGATGAAACAGGTCATATTTGATCGAAAATTATAGATCAAAAATGTTGAACCGGTTATCTGGTATCCATTAAAAAAAATCAAACGATTCTCACGATAACAGACTATTATTCCATTACATTGTGCGTACGCCTTCTGGCCCGCCGCTCCTCATCTCGCAGTTCCAAATCTGATAATGAACCAATAAATACCCCCAATCCCCGTTCGTTAAAAGCGGCGCCCACTTTGTTATCGATTTCGTTTTCATCCCCCTTCCCCTGGTCCATCCGTGATTTTCACCACGTTCCGATCGTTTTCTCATTATCCGTTTACACCGACTGATTTTTAATTGCAACTTTGCTCTGTTTTTTTTCTTCCAACTCATCTTGAGCGATGATGTTGGTGAGGATCATGCCGCACCGCCGGCTCGTGATGATGATGATGATGATGATGATGATGATGATGATGTGAGAGATCCGTTTGAAGCGCAAAAAATCCGTCCGAACCTGGAGCGAATAATTGAAAACAATTATGATTATGCGATTACTTCCAATCACGCTAAGCAGATCCAAATTGTTGGAGGTGGTCGGGGGTGCGCGGTGGTTAACGTTTCTACCTATACGATTTTATTTTCGTTTGATTTTCGACGGCTCGTTGCTGAGCTCTGACGAAGGCTGCTACTGTGTGAGGAAGGACAATTAGGGGGAGGGGGGTACGACGCCAACACGTGGGCCGATTCAAGTGAATGCACGAAATAATTTTTCTGTTCACACTTGAATGAACCCACGCCACTGCTGGCCCCAGTCACCAACTCCGTCATCGACGTCAGTTTTCCACACTCGTACCCTTGGAAGGGAACAAAAAGCATAACCATAACAACAGAAAAGCCCACCGGAGAACCAGTCAGCTTCTTGATGATTGGGGGTGGTTGCATGAGAATTAATCGGATTTGGTTGGGCAGCATTGGCCTTGCCGTGATGGCTGTGCGTTTGCTGGTGACCAACGCTTAATGGTAGGCAATTTCAATGGCAGAAAAAAATCGACAAATCGTTAATAATGCACAGCTTTCCGTAGGCGATGACGTCGGATAACAACAGGAGAGTGTTGTTGATTTTTAAGGGGTGTAACCTTTCCCGGAACTAATCTGGTTTATTACGCGGAATCTGCCGATGAAAGTTGTATGTTGTTATTATAAAACGTACAGTACTAGGAATTGAAACATAATAGTCTTCATCTAATTTTCAGAAATGGATAACATTCTTCGGCAACATATGAGGATACAAATTGGAAACACTTAAATGGTCAGCTTTTGAACGTTAATTACTCATGCATTCATCGTTAACATTTTCTTGCTTTTGCATAGATAGAACTTTATTGAAACATTTAATTTACATTGTTCTTGATAGTAACGCTTTATCCACTAAGTATTGGGTCGCTTCTTTTAAATTACTGGCACGCTTCGAGTATCCGTAACGAGAATCCAATGAAAGCCCAGTAATTCGGAACACTTAAGACACATGAGCTTATAGTCTTATAACCACGTTTTCCATACGAAATTCCAACTCCACAGTATTGACCTATCCCAGAAAGAAAATTCGAGCAACCGAGGTTATTTGTAGTAGTGAAATGATATCTCCACAGATTGTGCAATGCCGTTTGGGAAGTTGACAAAAGTTTTAAAAGTTAACCAAGGCCAATTTCACAGTTGATCCCACGAGACAGCAATGGCTCCAAGGACCGTTTGATAACTCCTGTAGATAAGGCTGTTGAGATAGGTCAACACTTCGTCAGTTCCCATAATCTCCTACAAAACATTGTCAGTCCGCACGAAGCTGCCGCTAGTGAGCTTAAAGATAACAAAAATCAAAGTCACAACGACTTCTCTGAAGAGTTGGAGATCACAGCTGACGAATTGTTAACCTATATAAAAGCGTTTAAGAACATGAAGGCCTCAGGTTTCGATAACATCATGAACTTGGAACTCAAGCAATTGAGCCCCCAGTTTTACGTTCATCCGGCGTTGATCTTGAACCAATGCCTTCGACTTGGCTACTTCCCCTCGTGTTGGAAGTCAACCAAAGTCATCCTCATCCAGAAACCGGGGAAAGATCCTTTCCCACAGAAATCTGTCGTCACTACAGGCACAATCAACAAGGAGATCTATCAGAAAGAGTGTCTGCAGAAGCGATTGCTACCTCATCAAAAGTCACAAAGAAAAACCTTTGTTCTGGCCCGATTTGGCATCATGCCACTATGCTAAAATAGTGATGGAGTGGTACCAAGCAAATCAAGTGAACATTGTACCAAAAACCTCAAACCCGCCAAAATTGCGCCCAGAGCTACGACCAATCGAGAGATAAAGGGCGATACGGTCAAAATTTGGTCAATATCAACTTGACGTATTTCTTTCAATTTTGCATTTAAAAACCCTGAACACCCCTCATTTTGAAGGTGTGTGTGTAGAATGTTGCTCCTATTTTGATTTTGGAATTCACTCTTCAGTTGTCAAAATGCCGTCCAAGCAAGAAGAGCAGCGTATCAAAATTTTGCTCGCGCATCGTGAAAATCCGAGTTACTCGCACGCAAAGTTGGCAAAATCGCTAAAAGTTGCCAAATCAACCGTTACAAATGTAATTAAAGTGTTTGGGGAACGTTTGTCCACAGCCAGGAAGTCTGGATCGGGGGGAAATCGAAAACCGGAAGCCGCTGAGACGACAAAGAGAGTTGCCGGTAGTTTCAAGCGAAACCCTAACCTATCTCTCCGAGATGCCGCAAATAAGCTGGGTGTATCGTCTACAACCGTGCATCGAGCCAAAAAACGAGCCGGACTATCGACTTACAAGAAGGTAGTGACTCCAAATCGCGATGATAAACAAAATACGACGGCCAAAGCGCGATCCCGGAGGCTGTACACGACGATGCTGACGAAGTTTGACTGCGTGGTAATGGACGACGAAACCTACGTCAAAGCCGACTACAAGCAGCTTCCGGGACAGGAGTTTTATACGGCAAAAGGAAGGGGAAAGGTAGCAGATATTTTCAAGCACACGAAACTGTCAAAGTTCGCAAAGAAATATCTGGTCAGATGGCTTGCCAAACCAGGAATTTCTTCGTAAACTTGGACATCTTCTGAGTGCGGACATGCTCCGGAACGCTGAACTTATCCTTGGCCGTGAAAAACAGGTTGCCGGGGATCTGTTTGAAGTCGGCCTTCACATATGTTTCGTCGTCCATGATGCAGCATTCAACTTTCGTCAGCATGTTGAGGTACAGCTTCCTGGCACGGGTTTTGGCGGACTTGTTCTGCTTCTCGTCGTGATTAGGAGCCTTTTGTACCTTGAACGTTCGAAGCCCAGCCTTAGTTTTGGCCTTCTGGACAAAACTTCGGCTTAGGTGCAGCTTCTTAGCCACATCCCGAACGGAGGCGTTCGGATTTCGGTTGAAGGCCCCAACTACGCGGTTGTGATTTTTGGTGTTGTACGGAAAACTTTTTCCTTCACTTCTGGGCTTCCGATCGGTGGTCAACCGCTCCTCGAACCGCTTAATCACTCGCGACACCGTGGAATTTGCGATTCCCAACGTTTTAGCGATGGAACGATGCAAGAGATCCTTGTTCTCGTGATGAATGCGCAAGATTTTATTACGCACGAGCTGTTCTTTCGACTCCATTTCCGCGAGCTTTGATCACAGGACTTTAAAACTTGCAGGATGTAAATAATGCACTATGAACTAAATCCACCCAAATTTTCATTAAATTCTACCTAACGGTTAAAAAGTTAGAGCAATTTCATAGTGTGGCAATTTCATCGTGGACACTCTTTATCATAATGGACGAAAAAACATACATACTCGAAGACTTTAAACAGCTTCCGGGTTTGGTTTTTTATACCGCAATGCAAAGGAACCCTGTTGCCGAGAATTTCCGGATAAAGAAAGTGTCCAAATTTCTGAAGAAGTATTTGATTTGGCAGGCCATATGTAATTGTGGCCAAATGTGCCAAAAATAGCCAATCCACCAAACTGTCCAGAACCTCGCCCACAAGAGAAGTACTGGGCTCTAGTTAAGCGGAAACTCTTCGAAACTAAGAAGATAGCAAATGGTACCGATGATTTTAAGAGAAAATGGAGAATCGTCCCGGCGGGCGTATCCGAGGATACCGTACGGAACCTGATGGAGTACCACAGACAGTTTGAAAATTATACAGGAAGAAGTTTCCAAATGTTTTAACGTAAATCTAACTCAATTATTGTGAAATAAACAATCTGTTTGGTGGAATGATGTGTAACTATTATATGCTGCTATTATTTAGGTATCCGAAATTTAACGTGGAAAGGCTTTAAATAAGCACACCTTATTAAAAAGGGTTCATCCTATACCATATTGTAGATGTGTTGGAGATTGGTTCATTGTACCGAGCAGTTCATTAAATTTATTTCTAAGGCCGTTTTAAGCGGTCATA
This sequence comes from Aedes japonicus, assembly GCA_034211315.2. Lineage (NCBI taxonomy): Eukaryota > Metazoa > Arthropoda > Insecta > Diptera > Culicidae > Aedes > Aedes japonicus. The sequence continues at coordinate 339,239 of JASCZW010000300.1, forward strand.
GTCTATTCTAAAGTTCTACAATTGACAATTAAACAGACCAAACAAAATTATACATTTTCACCGGTGCGTTTCAAATTTCATTTTCGAACAGTTTCGACGTAAAAAAACAATAAGGGCAAAGTGCACTGCACAACCGCGTCGATCGCTCGCTCGTTTTTTTTTGGGTGAGTATGTTTTTAGCGGTGTACGTTGTTAAGGTATTACCAACAAGAATACTGACTTTGCTCAAGTTCTCTTTTTTTTCTTAAGCTCTTTGTATTTTATTAAAGCTTTTTTAAACATTGTGAAGGTCTGCTAGCAATGGTGGAATGCTGAACCCTAGAAGTCTTTCAGCTGAACTGATATTTTGAGAAAAATGTAAGTTCAAACTTTGCAAAACGAAATCTGTGAACTTTGCAGAAGCTCTACGAAGTTTGAAGCATGTCTGCGAACTATGTCATGAAGTTCTTTGATGATTGATTTTTCAGCTTAGCAAAGGAGGAGTTTGCTGAGGAATTACTTCCAGAACCAGGTGTTGGTTCACGAGACAGTTATGGAATTGACAACGTTGAAGATCAAAACGGATGTTTTGAAAGGTTTCATCCTCTGAATAGAATTGTACAACAGTGTGCTGATGTTGGCGTAGTGTCGTATTGTCTATAACAGGCTGGTGGAAAAGTTGTGGGGTGCGCTTATTTCGGTTGGTGTATTCTCGTCGATACTGAGGTACGGAGGGCCACCCTGGATTGCTGGGCTTGTCACTTAACAGAATCGAGCGTAGCTGAACAGTACGTACCAGCTCATGACCATGCGAGTCGTGAGTATATACAAAAATATCTTATCGAGGCAGTGTTCGTTATCGCTGAAATCCTAATCCTACCGGAGGACAGCGTGCTATGAGTGCTAGAGAGGAATACGGAAAATCGTAAGAGCGATTTCGACGAACAAGTGCTAACAGAATGGTCTGCAACCACTAATACAGGTTCTCTCAACTTGGTGAACAGAAAACATGTAGAAGTAAAATTCCACCTAAAATTGTTTCAGTACTACTGCTTGTATTAAAATCCAGTGCACCGGTCCAGGATATTTCACACATCCCGTTTAAACCTGGATAATGTAACCCTATTAAACTTTAGATCTTTTAGTTTCGTTCCAGTTCAAAACTGGGAAATTCAACTGACAATTGATTTTACTGCCGATTTGAACGCATACACAATGTTGAAAGTAGAGCTTTACAGTGTTATAATTTCGACATTATGTATAAAACCACAGCAGATACTCAAAGATACTTTATCTCTCCATCTAAACTCCTTATGGCACTCACCTAAATAATACTACCAAATAAATTGAGCCTTCCAAATGAGTTATATTTTTTTAAGTAGGTACGAAGTTCTAAGTCTAAACCGTCATCAACAAATATGTTCGTTCTGGTTCACCCCGCAACGGTGTTTTCGTTTTCAATTTCATCATCTGCACTTCCTCCTTTGCCAATCAGGAAGATGAATCAGATATGTTATAATGAACGTCTCAATATCCAGTCTAGTCGTTCGGAATTTTTTGATTTCAACGTCGGTTTCCGGCGTTTCCAGACTACTGTTCCAGTTGCTGTATCGTTTCGCGGAATTGATGGAATATATTCTGAAGGGTTTTTGATGATCATCTGTGAGCAACCACGGAAGTTCGTTTCCGTTTATTAATTTCGGTGTTCGAAATTCGGAATTCTGAGACAGAAATAAATATAGACACAGCTAAAAGTCAAAACTTATGGCGGTGCCGGAACAGATATTAGCAATGGAACTTCAACTCAGGGTTTTCAACCGGTTGGAATGCTTCATTCAGGCCGGAAATCGTTGTTAAAATAGAGTAGAACTGGAGTCGCAGATTACCCAGCTCATGACCGATCCTTTATGTCAAACATCATAGTTACACATATAAGAGTTTCTTCCTAAAAAGGAAATTTCCGTGGAAGTTAATTTCTATTTTTGACTGATTCAGCAAGACGGAAATCCTTCACATCGTGTACCGTAAAACAGCACGAAGCAGCCACGGAATTCAATACTGATGGTTATTCCGAGAGTTGAGGTGACGTTTGTCACTTGGTGAAGTGAGAAATGTTACCTGCAGTAGCGTGACGCTCCTGGGCCAATCAAATGGAGAGAAACGTCACTTCGATCAATCGTTCATCTTAATATTCACCCAGCACCAACAGGAATCGGCACCTTTTGACTCGTGAATCTCGGAAACTAGGTATTTCTCGAATACATTTTTAAACAGACGTATGGAAACGGAACCTATTCTCACCATAGTACATATATCCATCACATTCTGCAGCCATCCAACTTCAAACGTAAAAAAATGTTTAACTTCTCCAATTAATGGACGCAGGAACCAAGAATGTATAATCCTGGCAAATAAAATTAGGTCTTGAATATAATTAAGAGCTACAAAAACGTTTCGGAGACTTAAATTTCGTAAAAATAATGTGCAGTCAGATTTTCAACACAATTGCTTACCTTTGCACTACAAATTCGTCGTATTGATCTAACCGTACTAGGGAATATACTCGAGCCAGACTCCAAGTTTTCTCTTCAATTGCACTATATCCTAACACATTTTCGGTCCGTAATTGCACAAACCATAAAAATCACACTCCACTTATTACACTAGCCACACTAGAATCTACGAATACTTGATAAAATACTAGAAAACTATGGGATTAATTTTCACAATAATATAAGTACGCTTGCACCTATTCTGAACCGTGTTTACAATCGACGTCATCGCTTGATGTTGCACTGCTCACATACTGTATAGCATACATATCAACGCTAGTGTGCGTGTCCAATCATTCATAGAGCATTGCTATGCCCCGCGTTGTGGTCAGTCTTGTTGTCAATATTCTCATGGGAGAATAACTTGATTAAAATCAGTACGATTAACATATGTACACAGATGGGATTAATGTTTTTCGTCATATTATTAATATAGGTACATAGCAGTTTCAACTTTTCCGTATTAAATTGGAAGAAAATTATCAGAATCGAATGTTTTGTGTGTTGCTAAACGATTAACGGTAAATGGACGAATAAATTGTGAATAACTTGTGTACTCAGTGTTCGGTATTCAGTGCATGTTCACCGATTTCCCCTGGAGGTCTGCTTATTGAGCTCAATATAGGTACCGCTTCCCTATCTGATTTTGCAGACAAAGAGGGGAAATAAGATTCAAACGTAAATTTCCCAAAGCTCTCAGCACTCTCACGGAAAGTTGCATTACCATCATGTTAGGGGAATGTTATTCCTTGTGTTGGTTGAAAGTGCTATGGGTTTCAAGAATTTAACGTTAGAATGTTACTTCCCCTCTTGTTTACAAAATCAGATACGTCTGTTTGAAAAACTACTCGAGATTAAGAATTATTTCGAAAAGTCGAACGAAATGAATCAACACCAACCAAAACCAAACGAAGCAGGCAAATCTAATCTAATCTAATCTCATACTAACGCAGCCAATTCTTGAAAGCATCCTGGAAAATGATGTTTTCTTGAATACATCATTTTTCTTGTCATCGGCCAGGCCAACTGCGTAGTATGTGCCGCAGAGAGGATTCCAAGAAATAGAGCGATTCCAGAAAGATCTAAAATCGCTTTACTACTCTGAATCAAGGGAAGGAAGAAAGCGTGGACCTCCCGTACCAAACGCTTCCATGTTGAGTTACACAGTGTGATAATTTGTACCTTATCGTTGGGAGCATAGATGCTAGAAAGATTAGTTTATGCTCCTTTTGCCTGTGGGTGAACTTTTGGCATTTGAACCAAAAGCGTGGCAATAATTGCAAAGGTTATAGCGCCTTATCTCGCTCCATGGGGGGTAAATGGACTAAAACTTACGATGATGGATAAATGCGAAGCTGAAAATAGCATAAAAAATATTGTGAAGGGATGTTATAATATAAAATGAGAATAACATGTGTACTATCTGCATGTCTTCTGATTCCATGGATGATCCAAAAATATATACCGTATAAAGAAATAAAGAATACTTACATTTTTCGTGGTAGGGTAAGACTTCAGCATGCTATCTTGCCTACATTGCGTTGGTGGGACTGCCTCCTAAGGTATAGCTGACGAGATACAGCGTTTCTTACTCAGCCACTGGTGAACAGACCTCCTTGGTGGACAGACGCTCGGCACGCACCTCCTCAATCTAGCTGAAGTCAGAAGGACAACAGTGCCCAGGCTGCACTACCAGCTAAGTACGCAACCCTTAGCTGGCGGTCTTTGTCATCTGCTGACCCGTGGAAGCATGAGGTAGGAACTTGTGAGGACCAGAGCTATGTTGCGGGGACGCACGCTCCATCACAGTTGTCGACTCACCATTTTGCAGCCCCAAAACCAAACGAAGCAGGCAAAGTTCTAAAACAAAATACACACATGGATGTTATCATACAAAATTTAGAACAATGGCGGTGAAAGTAGAAAATAGTTGATCTATTGTTGGAGGTCTATATCTTTGGAACCGTTATAAAACTAGACCAAAATACAGATCCACAACTGACTTTGGGCTTGAGAGAATCAATAATAACAAAATTCATCCGCAGCCTTTCGAACCAAATGGTCTCTCATTCAACGTGAAGCAAAGCCACAACCGTAATTCATAAATGGATACAAAATTTATCAACACTTTCTACCGACCAATCGATTGGTGGTTAAAAAATTTTAATTCCATCACCGATCACCGGTTGACTGATCCTCGATTCAGTGAGTCAACATGAGTCAAATTCTGCAATCCATATCTGCCGCAGCAACTGAACTGCAATATCATTTCCAGTGGTATCTCCGGTTACACTATCAGTCAATGGAGAGAGGAAACGTCCATTTTCGGCAGGCAGAGAAGTCCGGCAATGATTGCAATAGGATTACACTTTCCCGAAATTCAATTATACTGAAACCTTCCAGCGAATCTCTGACGGCACGGGCTCCGTATGGAAGTGAAAATAAAGTACCCCAGATTAAGTTGAAAGTTTTCCGCGTACCCGCCCTGCCAGGTTAACCTACCAATTATTCAAAAAACCCGAGAATATATGAGAAAAAAAAACAGATTTTCCAGTAAAACTGCCGGAGTCTCACTCCAGAAAAACCACCACTCACGAATCGCGGCAGATGTAGAAATGAAAATGAGAGTATGCAATAAAATATGCATTGCATAGGGAACTGATGGTGGACTGATTGGTAAAAAATTGATTGGCTCCCGGAAGCCCTTAGCGGAGAACACAATGAAAAACTCACATGCAGGAATTTTGTGAATGTTGAATGTGTAATTTATAGTGTGATTAAAAAACTGCCGAATCACACCTTCGCCGGAGGATACCTGGGGGTGGGCACGAGTGAAAAATTAAGCCGATATTGACTGTGATGACCGGAGGCATGAATACTACTGCGCTATTGGGCGCACTTTTCCCTCAGCATAACAATAGGGTATCGGTGACCAAATGATGCTTCAGCAGGATGGCAACAGGAGTGTATGACGAAGAACAGGAACCACGGGACAAAGAACGCGATGGTATTTTTCGGTGCGATCTCGAAAATAATTGCGATCATATGTGTTCGTCACCGGTCCGGGTGTGTGTGGATGCCAGGTGACAGCAGAGCGCTGCTGGTGGGAATTTTCATTCAGCACAATGGCCACTGCTACTAGTAACAGACTGTCCGGCTCGCGGGTTTTTTTTTCTCCTCTCTGTGCGTGTGTATCTGACGAAGCACAAAGCACGTGGATCGTTTATAAAATATGACGCGAATCTGGCAGCCTGAATGGCACCTTTGTACACACATGAATACAGTCGGGCAGCAATTCATCGTCGTCGGTTGGCAGATTGGGATGATTGCATTGACCGATAAAATTGACATTGTTGTTGTGCGACTACATAAACTAACGACAGCAGCGATAAGGATTGTACATGGCTGTAGTACATATGTGGAAAAGATAAGCAGACTTCTAATATTCGTCCTATCTTGGAAAAGAAACGATCGGTTAAGGCGGTCGGCTTTCAATAACGTACGCCATGGCGATGCAATTTTGACTTACTGAATATAACAGAAACCCACTCACGCTGAGGAAACCGATTGCTTAAATAAACGGTTGGTTGAAGCAGCATTAAATAACAAATCTCATTAAGTTCCGCTCCGCAGCGACGACCTATCGATAAGTCAGCGTGGCAATTGCCTGCCCACCACTAATTAGAAACCCAGCATTGGTGCGTGAAGATTGTGACAATTCCCTCGAGACCAGTACTGCCTCTGTTGTCCGTCCACTGCCATTCAGGGTCAGCATTGGTCACACTTCGCCGCTGCCACCGCCCGGTGGTCTTTTGTCCTCAGGGCCAGAATTGACTTTGCCTACCCATCCTCCGCCCTCAGCTTAAAAAATAAGCTATGTAAATGAGTTAATTAAATTTACATGAAAACATATTGACAATATATGTTAATGCTAACAGCTTCACTGAAATGCTGCTGCTGCTGCGTTGTTGTGTTGACTGACTGAGCACCGGATCGTCCCCCGCCGCGAGCGGAAAACAATGGCTGCTGGAAAAAGTGCCACACTGCTGCTGATACCATCATTGTTTCGAATTGTGTTATTTTGGCGTCTTTCCCGTCCGCAGCTATTTTGTCGTGTGAATTGTAGTTTTGCTGTAGTCATTATTGTATTCTTAACGACGAAACGGCGAAAGACGGTCGAGGGGGGTGAGGGTGAAGGAAGACCGATTCAAATGAACTCCCACCAACTCTGCGATGAACGATGCGAATACCACTGATGGAGCTTAGTTTCGGTGTGGAATGCATTTTACGACTTTGATTGCCCACAGATGATAACTGCTCCCGGTCGGAAAATGGTTAGTCGAGGCGGAAGTGATGATTTCACTTTCGGCCGATTGTTTTGTCACCTAGGTCGGCGGGAAAGCGCAACGTGGCCATGGTTTTGGATGACGAATGTCCGTCCGAGTCTCAGGGATACTCTTGAGTCCCTTTGAATCTCGAAGAAACGTTACGGCATGGTGATGGATTGTCGAGTTTCGTATTTAACATTACATTGGAGGGTCTTTGATAAGAAGAGTGCTCCGGCGATGACGTTTATATCGTAGCACGTTGCAGTGAGACGGAAGTAAAGCAAGTAGAATTAAGTTTGTCATTAATTATTGTCCAAGATAAAATACAGGAGGGGAAGTGGCGCACGAGAAAAAACTCCCATCGCAAGTTCAGATCGACGGTGATGTAATCAAGGCAGTAGACGAATTCGTGTATCTAGGATCATTGGTGACCGCCGTGATTGACACCAGCGGAGGGATATAAAGGTGCATTGTGGTTGGCAATCGTGCCTATTTTGGACTCTAAAGAACGCTAAGATCGAACAAAGCTCACCGAACTTCAAAGTGGAGCATCTACAAGACACTAATTCTACGGCCACGAAATCTACAATCTACGGAAGAGTGCAGATGGAAGTCCCCATCGCTGGGCATGCCGTAAAAATCTCGGACGACAACCTAGTTCAAATGATTCTCGATAACGATCCCATGGGCACACGAAGAAAAGGTGCGCAACGAGCAAAGCGGATAGATCAAGTATAGACTACAATGCTGGTGAAGTACCGTTATGGACCGAGAGGTTAGGATGGAGATAACTTCTGAGTATAGTCGAGACTACTCCGGCCTTAGTCTGGTTGGTAAGGCTACGCCTGTTGAACGTGTCTCTCCGTCGGAGATGTCGCATAGAAGCTGTGAGTGGCGTCGTCAACCGTAGATAGAACTTAAAAACGAGCTGGACTGTCGACTTACAAGAAAGTGGTGACTCTAAATCGCGACGATAAACAAAACACGTCGGCCAAAACACGATCGCGAAAGTTGTACACGACGATGCTGACGAAGTTTGATTGCGTGGTACAGGACGATGAAACTTACGTCAAGGCAGACTTTAAACAGCTTCCTGGACAGGAATTTTATACGGCAACCGGACGGGGATATGTGGCAAATATTTTAAAGCATATTAAACTGCCAAAGCTCGGAAAGAAATATCTGGTATGGCAGGCCATCTGTACCTGTGGCCTGAAGAGCAACGTTTATGTTGCGACCGGAACCGTCAACCAGGAAATTTATCTGAGCGATTGCCAGGAAAAACGTCTACTGCCTTTCTTGAAGCGACACAATTGTTCCTATCTATTTTGGCATCTTGCAATAACGGAAAAAAGGCCATAGAGGTAAGCTGCCGACAACGTTCAAGTGGTGCCCAAGGACAAGAACCCTCCCAACACGCCAGAGCTCCGCACAATCGAACAATATTGGGCCATCGTCAAGCGGAACCTTAAGAAGACTCAAAAAGCTGTTGTGAGTGAGAAAGAGTTCAAGTGTGTGTTCAAATAAAGTGGACAAGGAGACTGTAAAAAATCTTATGGCAGGTGGTAAACGAAACACCCGGCAATTCCCATTCGGTAAAAAGGAAACTTATCTGAATATTTTTCCTATGTTTTGTATTAACTCAACTTAAAAATAACAAGAATTTGAATTATTAATAAAAACTTTGATCGTCTCACACACATAACTGTTTGACCAAATGTTGATCGGAACACCCTTTAAACCATGACGTCATGATCATCGCAGGAGACTGCTCGGGTAGGCCAGAGGGAGAAGTTTAGACCATCTGTTGGACGGTTCAGCGCTCACCAGTGGACAAACGACAACGGCTTAAGACGTATTGACTCCAAGAATATGGCTATACGCAGCACCTACTTCCAGTAGTATAAGTACACCTGGAGATTACCGCAGAAGATAGAATTTGCAAATCAACCACGTTTCGATTGATCGACAGAATTTCTCCGACATAATCGCCGTCAGATCCTGTCGACTCGGATCAATACCTGGTGATGGTTAAACTGCGACAATAACTATCCGAATGACTGCAGCAACTGGAAGTTGCCACAGCTTACGCGCAGTTCGAAGAAGCTTTCTAGGATGAGGGTGGGCCCGACGAAGCCCTTCTTGAAGACTGCTGGACTAATATCAAAGTAGCCATTAACGACCCAGCTCAGAGCGTCGTCTGGTATTCGAAAAAAAGTACATATAACGGGCGTCAACAGAACCTTTCGATCCAGGATGTGGTGAAGAAAGCGGAGGTTTCCATCTGGTTTGTTTCCAATGTGCTGACCTCCACGTTTACAAGGTCAGAAAGGCACCAAACTGGAACGACGAACAAAACACGGTAGTCAAATCCAGTGCCAGGAAGTTGTACCGAGAGTGGCTGACGAAACCGAGGTGCGACGTGGTGGACGATGAGACTTACATCAATTCGAACGCAAAAAAATTGCGAGAGCAGGATTTTTACGTTGCTATATCACGGTTGGCAGTTCCTGAGGAAGTAAGAAAGAAGAAGGTGGACAACTACGTCAAAAAATTCTTAGTTTGACAAGCCATCAATGGGTGTGGGAGATGAGCCACGACCCTAGTAGCACACTTGTTGCCATTCAGTTGAGATAACATAAATATGACTTGCTAAGTCATAATCAAGTTATTACAACTAATTATGATCGTAGTGTGCTACTTGGGGACGGCTACCACGAATGGAAAAATATATCGAGTTGAGTGGCTCCAGAAGCGCCTGCTGCCCTTGTTGTGGTCTCACAGAGGAAAGTCGTTATGTTGGCCGAATATCATCCTGCCACTGATACAGAGGATCAATGTGGTTGAAAGACTTCAACCAACCGAGCTCACCGGAGGTTCGTCCGATTGAGGAGACTTGAGCCATTATGAAGGTCAAACGTCGTAAAACACGTAAATTCTTCGAGACCGACCTAATTTGGACGAAACAGTGTGTAAAAGTATCAAAAGAAGTCGGCCTCACTATTGTCCAAAATCTGGAGAGTGGTGTCAAGGGCAAAATGGGTGTATTTGGTCAGGAATAGTAGATCCAATAAACTAATGAAGTAGAAACCCAACCATAATTTTGTAGTTTATTCCCTGGAAGTTGGAAAACCATGTACCATGTACCATGTATAAACCGGTTGTCCTCTTAAGGCATAAGAAGTGGACTATTCTCTGAGAGAACTCGCAAGCACTTGGTGCTTTCAAATGTCGCGTGCTTAGGGCCATCTTTGGCGGTATTCATGAGAACGGTGTTTGGCGGCAACGGATGAGCTATGAGCTTGTCCGGCGAACCCAGTAAAGAGAAAGCGGCGAAAGTTTCAAGGAAACGTAGGGCAGGGTATGATACAACAATGCCGGACAACAACCCTGGAAAGATGGCATTCGTCTTCAATCCGACCTGTACAAGACAACGAGTTGCGCAGCTAGCAACGTGGGCGGATCAAGTGCAGCAAGATCTGGCGAGTGTTGTAGACGAGGTTTTGACACTATAATCATAGACTTACTCTAAGACCAGTAGGTCCCATACAAAAACGATTTTTTTCTTGGCTCAGTCAGTACTAGAACATCGTCCCAAGCTCGGTCCCAAGCTCAATAATGCACCCCTTATAATGAACTCACATGAACACACTCTCAAATACTCTGTCAAAATAACACAGCAAATCAAAACAAAGGCGCAAATATGTATAACAAGGTGCTGGCTTCAAGGTGTGATTCGGACCAAGGGGTTCTACAACAGTGAACCAATTTCAAATCGCTAGTTACATATTGATTGTTGCTATAATGTTGTCGGATCAATAAAATGAAATGAAAAACACTGACGCTTTGAAGTCTCAATGAGAGTTATATAAGTTTTGGTTCTTTTGTTGCATGCAATGCTCAAAATGTCTATAAAAATGTAGAAAATCTACACTAATGCTCCCCGTATATTTCGCTAAATTATTTATAGCTGTCTTATTTTTACGAAATTTTAGTCAGAATGGTCATGATGTTAGATACAATAAAGCTCGATTCAAAGTAAATCTGGACGCACGGTTTAAAACACCCCCGCGTCGCTGGTGGTTGGAACAAAAACCGTTTGAAAGGCATTTGTTGATGTTTCATTGACGAAGAAATTGAGGAAAAGTTTTTCTCGATTTATCGACGCATATCAAAGTTACAAATCATGGAACTTGAGAAAAAAATCATTGTGCATAAACATCTAAAGAATCCTTCGTGGTCTGCCTCAAAAATAGCAGAAGTGTTAAAATTTCCAAAGTCAACGGTGTTGTCTTGTAATCAAACGTTACAAGGATACTCTGAGTGGGGATTGACCACAGCGCATCCATCATAAAAGTTGCACTAGGGACAAAAAGCTGATAAGAAAGGTGTTGAGGTACGTGAAAGGTAACCCAGGAGTCTCCATACGTGATTTGGCAAAAAAATACGATTCCAACCTTTCCACCGTGCGGAACATCCTTTCAAGAGAAGGATAGAAGTTTTTTTGTGCCATTAAACATCCGAATCGCTCCTTGAAACAAAATTTAGTGGCCAAAAAGCAAGCACGATTACTATACGAACGAGTTTTGACGCCATTTGATGGCTGTATTTTAATGGATGCCGAAACATATGGCAAAATGGATTATAAACAAATCCCCGGACGAAAATTGTACCAGGAATCTGCTCAAGGGGATGTCCTTTCCAGGCATTAATTTGTTTTTGCTGATAAGTTTGCTTGAAAACTAATGATTTGGCAAGGAATCTGCAGTTTTGGCTTTAAAACCAAGGTTTTCATCACATCTCACACAATAACGTCGAAGGTTTACATTAAAGAGTGTCTGACAAAGTTTCCTTCAGCAACACAAGACCAACGTTATGTTTTGGCTTGATCTAGCCAGCTGCCATTACGCTAAGGAGGTACTAGAATGGTATGCTGCAAACAATGTTGATTTCGTCGCCGAAGAGATGAATCCTCCGAATTGCCCTGAGTTCAGATCGATCGAAAAATATTGGTCAAGCGAAAACTTCGAGAATGCGGTAAAGAAGTGACAAATGCACAACAAATGCGTTTAAAGCGGAATAAGTTCGCAGTGTCACCAGCGACTGTGCAGATCATGATGGCATCGATCAAAAGTAAAGTACGACAGTTCGTTCGAAACGGTGCAATGTAATAACTTGTTGTACATCGTTTGAAAGCTGAATAAACACCTTTTTGTTTGACGTTGATCATGATCACTTGAATGCGTCCAAATTTACTTTGAATCGGGCTTTTTTATATCGTTTGTGGTTTCTGTTGAAATATTTTTACCTGTTTCCTAGTTATATTGATATTGATTCGATATGTGATATTTTTTCGATCTGTTGCAGTTCTTTCCATAATTTTGAAGTATAACATAAATTTTACTTTTGATTCAATCCTATAAATTCGAATGCAATCATTTGTTTTTGCGAACTCTTCTACATATGCTGAAATAACCTGGACCTCTTCAGGAATGCTCGTCAGGTAAAATTGTAATTCTTACTGTTGTTACTTACAACAACTATGTAGAGGGTTGGTATTGGTTGAAGTTAACCTCATTTTAAATTCTAACCAGGGTTGTAACACTTACCTCACGCTTACCAGATGAAACCGAGATGGGATTGTAGGTTAAGTGATTCTAAAGCACCAATCGACTCAGGAAGCACGTTCTCCGGTTCATTCCAATTTTTCAAAATTCATATCAACCAATCTTTCAAAAGAAATCAAAGGTATTAATAATTGAAAGTCAACACGTGCTGTTGACGCTGCAGTCAACAGACGACGACTCATTTCTAACCCTCATTTCTAGTAATTCATTCTACCCGTTCGAACAGTCTGAAATCGATCTGCCCAAAGTGTAGCACTCGTCGTTCGGGTGCAACAATAGCAGTTGAATACCCCCCCCCCCCCCCCCCACACAAATGCACTCCCGGCAACGTTTCGACCGAATTAACAACTTTCAAATAGGGATCAATGTCCCAGGAATGCACCATCACCTATTACTTTGCAATCCCACTCAAAATGAAGGGTGTTTGCTGCATTTCTAGTGCTTCCACTTACCTTCCAACTTCCGATACTTTGGAAAACGCTCGCTCCTCCAAACACCAAATCCTCTTAAAATTTAAATTAATTCGGAAGACTTTCAGCAAAACCATCAAAATTATGCAAACCCTTACCACAAGGCACTGAACAGCAGCAGTCCTAACGCAATTCCATGTGTAAATGTGGTTGTTTTGATGCGTGTACTCTATAAGGACAATTGACCCTCCCTCCTTCCCCGGTCTACCCACTGCCAGTGCCAGCAGACGAAAAACAAAATCCCACTCCTTTTGTTTTCTCTTTCTGACGGGTAATGATGCCTGAGGAAAAAAACATCAACTGCGAAGCCCCCTGCCTTGACACAAACCGCACCATCGTCCTCGTCACCGCCGTCGTCATTCCGTTGTTTCGGTCGTCGTTGGAATTAAGGAGGGGAGGACCAAAAAAAAAACTTGAACAGAAATAATAAATTTTACTTTTCGCTATGAATTACGTCACGTTCCAGTTTTCTTTCTGGCGACGACCATAATCTGCTGGAATCTGTCGGAAAGAGAGGAGGGTTCGCAGAATAGCAGCATGAACACAAAAAAAACCCCGCACCCAAATTCAGATCGAAAAGTCAAAGTTGATTCCCCCCGAATTCCACCAAAATTACAAAGTAAAATTGATGTTGTTTACTCAAAACAATTTTGTCCAGTCACTATTTCGAACGAACACTTTGGACTCTCAAATTAGAAGATCCTTGAACTTTTCTACGATGGTTTGAATTACAGATTACCGTCTGGTATAAAAATAAATGAGAAGCAGTGGCTGAATGAGATAAAAAACGATCTCGGCTCTGCATTAAGGTGAAAATTGAATCCATCATTCTGAGACGAGCGCATTTCTTCAAGGTGAAAAAAGCCTGTGATTTTTCAGGATGGTATTGGTGGTTGGTGATTTCATCATCTTACCAGACCAGAGAACAGTGAAGAGAGAACAAGAAAGGAGAGGCCAACATGTGCCATCGGTCCTGCCCAAATACGTAATCGTGTATCGCACCCATCCCAAGAAAGGGATCCTAAAATCGGCCAATAGGAACGAGCGGATGATAAACTGATTGGCAAAATGGCCCGGTTCAGTTTCGCTCCTTTTCTTCCGTTCGGTGTTTAGACAATTATTGCCGTTTTCGTTTCTTTGGTGCGGATCGACGAGCAGAGTCCCTTCTCCTATGGTTCCGATTGAACAAAAAGAAATGTGAAGGTCTGCTTCCTAGAAAGGGGTCCCGAAATAATAGGCCGGCACGCACACACACACATTCGAAAAGAGGAAAGGTATATTATGCTTGATGTTACGTTTGGATCAATCAACGATCAGTTGAGAGACAGCGCCTATTTTCAGCTGTGGTTTTAAATTTGCTATGGAGTTCAATTTAATGATTAAATGGAATATGCTTTTTGGTGTTTTTATAATTGGCGTTGTAATACTTCAGAAGTACCACAAAGCTATAAAATTCAGGGGAATTTTATTATTTGTGTATATCCAAATTGATCAAAATGATTAATCATTTCAGTATAATTCAACAGATTTCATCCGGTATGTACGATGTGATTACTCTACAGAAAATCCATCAACCCATTTCCGAATGGCTGGCTTTTCATATCTGTTCTACACAGATAAAAAGAAACATTGAATTTTCTGCGTTATCTAATGCACATAAGGGGAATGCGAAATTTTGCGGAAAAGGGATATTTCATGTTAATTTTGCCACAAAACGCCTGAATCTAGTATGTTGTGTGAAAGATTGCAATCATTGTTGGATGGCGCATGAAAGATTGTAAAGAACTTCGTTGTTTATGCCTCCTCCGGCTTGAAATTAAACGAGGGGAAATTTTACGCGCTTGTTAAAATCAATTATTTTTTATGTGTAAGGTTAATTTCAAAACCAAAATGCCCACACCAACTAGGTAAAGTAGTTGGTGTGAATAACGTTGAAACATGGAAACTCACTTCATAATTTCGAAACGTGAAATTACAAAGTTTATTTCGTAGTGTATGATGTAAAGTTAGCCTTGCTCCCACTCAAGAAGTTCATAAATTCATCAACATTCGAAAAAATCATGTTGGCATCATGTTGATCAATTTATTATAAAGCAATTGAAGCTTGTTCCATCATTATATAGTTATACACTTGAGCGAGGTTTGCGTTTCCCCTGATATTTGAGCTATCATAATTGCTCTGGTTAAGCTGACAGATAACCTTCACGATTTTCAAACTACCTAAATTAGTCGAAATTGAATCAATTTAGTGCTAACATTTGACATACATTTTGTCTGCTAATTTATCGGAAGTTGAATACAATTCCTTCAAATTGAATACATCAGCGGATAGAGATAAAGCTCCTCTTCCTTAAAGAGTGCTTAATTTGTATTTGTGACCTTTTGTTTAAGAGAAAATGACTACGAAAGCCATTGTTTACAAAATCAGATTCGCCCTTATCTAATGTTGGCGCTGAATTTACCTAATATTGCATTTTGGATACACAGAAGACAGTCACACGTGATAAATTAGCTATTCACATGGACAATTATTTCAAAACATTACACACTTTTTTCCTGGGCTCTGAACAAAGGCCTATTGTATATATAATATAGCAAAAGGTGTGTATTGTTAATAATATGAATAAAAATGTATTTGTATGTGGTTATATAGATTTCAAATGGTTTTTCTAACCAGAACCGAAGTAATGTTAAATCTGTTTTGTAGGAATTCTTATGTTTTGAAAAGGAATAGGCGATCGATCGATATGTGCTTTTAAAGTTGTTCAATTTTAATTTGTCTTGTACAATTATGTGTTGACTACAGCAAATACAGTTAAAAATGGAGTGCCTCAAGATATAATAGAAATGAATTATACAATTTTCGTGTAATTAATTACACCTAAATGATGGGACGAAGTCGCATGCATGAATAGACCCAATGTGGCGTTCATAGACTTATATTACAAGCACATCACTCGAACGTTTTCGGCTCTAGAAACTAAGTAGTTTAACTCTTCGTAGTTCCGAGGAGCAAACTTCTTATTAAGCTTAAGGAGTGTATCGAAAATAAGCTATCCACAAACTTTCTTTCAAATTATGTTGAGAACCGATATTTTATTCATACAAAAAATTGATCCTTTATTGTACGAGGTTAAACTTGAACATAATGAAGACCGGATGAAATTTAAGTTATTCCTTCACGAATTTTCGAACTTTGGATCGAATGCTCTTCATCAAGTTCCGGACAAGTGTTGCATCGTATTTTTTGAACGCTTGAGCCCAAACTTTTTTTGAACTCCTGCATGTTCCCAGCTGCCTTACCAGTCTTCTTGAAGACCCTCTTCACGATTGCCCAGTAACGTTCGATGGGTCGAAGCTGAGGGCAATTTGGTGGATTGATATTTTTCTCAACGAAATCTTTACCCTTTTCCGCAAGCCAATTGAGAGTGGTTTTGGCATAGTGAGCCGACGCTAAATCCGGCCAAAACAGTGGAGGTGTACTATGCTTCTTATGTAAAGGCAACAATCTCTTCTGGAACATTTTTTGGAATATCTTGCATCGTCTTTTGGACACTCTTTTCATCATGACTGGCGGTTTTTCCACTATTGACCTGTTCATAAACCACGTACTCATTTTCGTAAACTTCGGACCTCCCTCCCCCTCGTGAACTTTTCTCTGACCCTTTGGTCAGCCCCTCTCCCTTTCCACCCACAAAAATCCACGTGGTTTTTGAATAGCCCCTATCTCTTCCTCTCGGCAGCATCTCGAGTCACTTTTCAACTTTGTTTCAGTTTCCGCTGTACTATCACCCAATATTTCTCGATTTGGCGAAATTGAGAGTAATTGGGTTGAGGTCCTTTTCGGTTGAAACCACCCTGTTTCGATGGTAAAACGGAGAAGTCTCTCGACTGATTGACAGGTAGCAAAATATGGGCAAAATTTTATAGGTTTTTGGTGTACTTTGATGAACGAATTATTGCATTTTTCAGGCACTCTTTCTTTAAATAGCTTCGACTTCATAGACTCATTTAAAACGAAAACATGAGAGTTTTGTCCGCAGCAAGAAACCACTTCTAAATCAGACATTTTCTTGCGAACCTATTAGCAAAAACGAGTATATATGAGTTGGGGACATCTCCTTGAGCCGTGGCCACACTTTAGCCCGGAAAGCTGCCCAAAGTCCATCTTTACATACGCTTCGTCGTCCATCAGTATGCATTCAGGGTACCTCGTGAGATCCTCGCTTGTTTTGACCATTTAATTCTGTTGCAGTATTCGGTTTGGCCGGTTTGTTGGTTTTATCGTGAAGATGAGCCTTTGCCTAGATGAATTCTCCGAACGGTGCTTGTGATGGAATTATATTTAATGGCAATGTTGCCATCTGACAGCCGTGGGTTTGTTCTAATTGTTCTCGATAACTACCAATGCTGTTGTCGATCGTAAGTTCCACTACGACGCTTACTGTGATTCTTCCGAACAATAGTTTTCCGCTCACAGAAACATTTTAGGACACTGCATACGGTTGACCTAGCCTACAAAATGTTGCCTAGCTTTTCTTTAGAGTGTGTTGTTTACTTTTGCTAAGCTGCGCAGTTGTCAATGAGATTCCAGTCGAGAATGAAGAGAATCAGCAAACCCTTCGCAAAAGATTTCATTTATCCACATGCAAGATCCTGGAAAAAATCGGAAGGTTGCAGGTACTAAACCCAGAAACTACGCGCCAAACTACCGACAAAGCAAAATTCGAACATTTAGACGTGGGGCGAGTGATGTTACGCAATGTTTCGTCCAGAGGGCCAAGAAACAATCCGGATGGAAACCTACAAGGTGCAGAACATCACAAATCAGGACTATCGCCAGCAGAGTGTTACCAAAATGTGTAGCCGGAATCTTTAAGAGATTATCAAATCGGACTCAGTCATCACTTTGGTGGATTAACGTCAGGGATATTTGGAATCCTTAATCTTTCGGGACTCTTACTATTATATGAGGATAAGCAAATGCAAATATTCAGGTTCAAAAGCACTGAAATCTACTAAAATTAGAGAACATTTCCGTCGTAGCAAGTGCATTAAAAAAAAATGATGCGATTTTCTATATATTCTCAATATATTCTAGTTGCCCATATACTGTGAACATTTAACAGCTCCATCAGTTTGTTTAGGGCAGCTATGGCGTGAAGCAGCTTCGATCTATGGTTTGTTCGTACCACCTGCTCCATCCGGGCTTAAAAAAGTCGGCCATCGTAGCCGACTTCGTGTCGGCCGAATGCAATCGCGGAAACATCTACAAGATTCTGGCACTTCTGGAGAAGGGAGAGTCTATCGAGCGGAAAACTGGTTCCAGCCGTCTGACCGGTTTAAGCTACCGGAGGATTCAACAGAAGCTCAAACGGAAGACGGAAGGCAAAATGGATATCTACAGCGTCAGCCCAAGCTAGCCAAGAACCAAGCAGAAAACCAAAAACCCCAGAACCCCAACAGCTGAAAATTCTGGTCAAAGAAATCTTCCCGGCGAAGCGGATGGTGGTGGTCGTTGTGGACGACGAGATATGCCTCACGTTGGACGGCAAAGGATAGTTCACATCCCCGGCTTGTAAAGAAGGTGTTGCTGTGGCTCACAATTAGTGAAAAGGGGATGTTACGTCCCTTTTTTTTTGTCGGGATTGGCAGTGAACCGCGAAAACTACAGTACGAAGTGCCTCCCAGCAGTTGTCGCCTTCATTAAAAAGTACAACAAGTATAACGACGTGGTGTTTTGGCCGGATCTTGCGTCGGCCCACTACTCGAAGCAGGGGCTGGAGTTTATGGAGCGGTTGGGCAATCCAGAGGTACCAAGCATGCCAACCCTCCAAACGTGACCCAGCTCCGCTCAATCGAGAAGTTCTGGGCCAATTTGAAGAGGAGAGTAAATTCAAATAATTTCATGTGCAAAACGACGGATGATTTTACCAAAAAGGCGACAAAGGAACTAAAGAATATGCCTACAAGCTTCTTTTTCAGCTATGGCCAAAGTTCCGGCCAACTTCCGCAAGGCGGCGCTGCAGGATGTAGAAGTATTTTTGTGAAGTTTTTAATTACTTTATGAATAAAATGCAATTTAATTTGATAAAATATCTTTTCCCGTTCGGTTCTTACCATCCATCCGGAAATAATCGCTTAATTTTGTAATGCGTGAAGCCAACCAAATTGGTTAGGAATTGTCGGAAATGTATGTATGTATGTTTTCGGTGAAACTATTTTGTGAATAATAATGTTATTTTACCATCCAGTGCCCATAAAAGCAAACTGAATAACGATGATAGATCATTCAATTAGACTTCTCCCTCCCTCCCTCTCTCTCTCTCCCTCTCTCTCTCTCTCTCTCTCTCTCTCTCTCTCTCTCTCTCAGTCAGCAAAACTTTTAATTTAAGCACTCGAGCCTTTGACAACTCTCGTTTTCAAAGACGAAGACTTCAATCAAAAGTGAAGACTTCACATCACGTAAATTAAACATCTTCCATTTATGATTTTCGCTATTCAAGCTCCATCGTTTAATTCAATCAAGCCCTGAAGGCACGCAGGCAGCAAAAGACTTCGAACCATCCCAATCAGCGAAATTGGGTCGCGCCTGTCAATGAGCTCAAAATTTTCGCCACGTCAACATGAGGTCGTCTTCCTGGCGTCGTCGGTGAAAAGAGCGAACATAGGCACGCAAAATTTGGGCTCGGTAGGTTATTATCCTCTTTCGGAACGGGAGGGTAATGGGGGCCGGTACCGTTCCGTCGTCAAACTTGCGGGCCAGACAGTGGTAGGAGCTTCCGACTTTGGGCTCATGTAGCAGGAAACGACCCCCTCTTACATCGCCACCACGAACGCCACTGGTCCCTATGAACGCACGGGTACTCGATAGTGCGGTTCGGAAGGTGGTTAGGAAAATGAGCACAATGTCGCACGAGTCAACTTTTCGCATCAACGGTTTTAATTTATGTCGTTGCGATAATATGTATTGTTTTAGCGTTGGGTCGTTTGGTTCTTTTTTTTTTTTGCAAAGGTGAGGACTGCCACCGCCACCACCGCTGCCGTTCCACTTCGATGGACCGCTGAATCAGCCGCGTAG
Organism: Aedes japonicus; assembly: GCA_034211315.2. NCBI lineage: Eukaryota > Metazoa > Arthropoda > Insecta > Diptera > Culicidae > Aedes > Aedes japonicus. The sequence continues at coordinate 359,276 of JASCZW010000300.1, forward strand.
GGTCGGCCAGCACCCAAACTGTAGATACCAAGCGGTGAGTTGCGATGGAGCTGAAAGATCTATCGAAAGAGAATGTTGAGTTGTTGGCCTGAAGGGTTGCAGGCGTGGGTGCTTCCGTGCGGCGATACTTAAACGCGTGACGAAGTTGTTAGCTTGTTGGGCTCTAATTTGATAGCGGCTTCTAATGGAATCAAGGCTGGCGGGTGCGAAAGTGGATTGTTTTGCGGAGTAGTCAATTATCAGGGCTACTTTCATAATAGGTGGAACGTACAATTAGCAGCTGGAAAATGTCGGGTCGTTATTGAAACAATTTGCTCTGAAAAGCAGATTCTAGAACGATATGGAATATTATTCATGAGTACTTGCTTGTGAAATCATTTTTCAACAGACGTCAACATATGAGCACAAATTGAACTACCACGTGCAAAATAAAGCAATAACAAATGGCTCACCCCCACTATCTTCGTTCATTGTATGAGCATCATCTGCAGCCAGGACTCAATTTGCCTACTGACGGTGGTCACTGTACCGGGAAGAAGCCAAAAGGGTTATGACGTTCCAGTGCTGTTCCTGGCATGGCTTCATAAAATGCCTCTTCATTTGCTCATCTTCCAACCCCGGTCGAACCCGGGCAAACGACACGATAAGAGTGAAAGTAGGCACCATCTGCTCATGACCGAATGTCATAAAAACTTTTCTTTAATAACACTAATGAAAACATTAAACCACTAATTAAACACTGACACATGCCGCCAACAACGGCCAAAAGCTCCGGTTAAATTTGCCCTGGCTGGACGGCCGGCTTGAATAGTGTAGGCCACATTCTTGCAAACACCACTCCAGTATGAGCGCAGGGCACCCGTTCACACTCACACTTAGACTATCACCGACGTGTTAGATCGTATAAAATTTGGAATATTTATCCTTTCCCCTTTCCCCGAAACCCATCCACTGACGGTAGCGCGCAACCTCCGAGTCTTTGTCCGAGTTTTGCACACAGGAAGCAGCAGTAGGTTCACAGACCCAAGTGCGACGACGGAGTCTGAATGTGGTTCAATTTGCAGAAAATAACCGGCCCAAAGCCAAAGAGCATGACAAGACAACCTCTCCCTCTCTCTCTTTCTCCCAGCCGCACTTTGGTTGGACTGTGGACCGGTAGAAGGAACGGAAAAAAACTCGAACGACCATACCCGGCGAAGAAGTAGCCTAATAAAATGAAATTATGAATATATTTTCTCCTGCTTGCTTTATAGTAAAATGTATAAAAAATTAGGTGCCTTGGACGGTACGGTTTTTTTTTTCATCTGCAGTTTCAAAAAGTGATGGTCGTTTTTTTTGCTTTACTTGTGAGAAACCGGTACATACCTGCGCATTTTGCGTGATTTTTTTATAACTTCCAAACGGGCTAGGACAGATCACCGACCAAAAAGGGTTGATGAGTGGATGCTGGTTGCCTGGGAAAACGACGCCGGAGCTGAGAGCGAGGATTAATCGTCTAACCGGTAAATTTTTCCGAACAACAATAGCCGCAAGGGTGGACCGAACGAGATGGATGCACACCTAGTGCCCTGCTCTGACGGCTGGCTGCTGCGTGGTCCGGTTTGATGCGTTGATTTTCGGGGTGAAGATCTTTCAACCGAACTGGCCATTGTTTAGAATGCTTGATTTGTAACGTTTTTGACGCCAGGAGACGGGAGGGGATGGGAATCTTATACGGAATAATCATTCAGTATTGTAGAGGTTTTCGATTAGATCAGATGCTGGTCCAAGTGAAGAGGTTCCAATGACGAGGTTTGGAGGTTTTCGGGAGTGAAACGGTGAGTGGATTTCTGGGGTGGTTCATATTAGGATGGTCTTAAAGTTCTAAATATGTAAAGTTGGTTTCACGTAAATTTTGGTTTTCAGGTTTATCTTAACAACAAAGAATAAATTATTCAATTAATACTGATAATATTTTTCTTATCTTTTCATTGCAGGTAAGCTTCTTTTCATGTCAAAACGATATTTTCCAATCTGAAGTGTTGAGCGGAACAAGAGTAAGTTTTAAGTTCTTTCATTATGGACATTCTGGACTTCCTTTCTCTGCAGAAAAACACAAGGAAGGTTGAATAAGAAATTATGACTTTCATAAAAAAAATGAGCGTGATTTGAAACGTAATTTTGCTCACATTACAGGATTTGCTATTAAGATGATCTCATTAATAACAAAATCAGTTGTTATTATGATGTCTAAGGAGGTCTTAATTCAGCCTCAATAATAACATATTGAGTTGACAAGCTGTAATAACCTGGTATAAAAATTTGTTATCAATTTGGTATAGTCCATTGCAACTACGTTTGGTCAACTCCTAGATTATTTTTTCCAATCAAATTTGAACAGAAATTGAAAAAAAAATGCTATTTTTGAGTTCCTATCAGCTCACAAAATCGTAAATAACATGCGAGATACTGAGTAACAAATTTTCATTTAAAAAAAGACGCAATTCAAACTTTACATTCAATTATTGTTTTGTACACATTCCTTCATTTTATTTCCTGGTTGATACCAGCTGTTGAGGAAAATAAACCGATGGCCATATTGCTTGATTAAAGTTTAAATATATTACTTTTCATTTTATACTTCTTCTCTGATTTTTTATTAACGTAGGTATAATTGGAATCTGTCAAATTTACCGAAAAACTCAGTTGACATAAATAAATCCAATCAGCAATAACCGAACATCTGTATTACCAAATATTACCGAATGATGTCAAACAAACCGACTTTTCTGTTGCAATTACCGAATTTGATTCTCGAATTTTTGTTGAAATATCTTTGAATCTAGCTTCAAATTGCATAGTTATAGAACCAGTTTTTTCAGCTACAAGGCAGAACATTTAAAGCTTGTCGGATGCATTTCCACAATATGTCGTTTCAGAGAATAGAAACTTCCGTAACGAGAGGTATATCGTGGAAATGTGTAGTCAAAAATAACAATTAGCTTTTGAAATGTCTGTGCAACTCAGAAGCATATTCTGCAAGGCTTTTGTTACGTAACGCAAAAAACGGGATATTGGACAGATATGTAACAATAAGCTCGCGGACCCCCCTCCACCATTTTTCAATTGTGATAAAATCCTCACAAAAACTGTTATTGTTCTTGTTTTTATGTTTCATTCTCGTTTGGGTAACCCGAAATTAGGAAAAACTGCAAAAAATAGTCAATTAATTTCATTTAAGTAACTTAAAGCTATATTAAAGATTACCAAAAACATTGCACTCATTGTACTGCATTTATTCAGGTTACTAGATGTTCTTAAAACTGTTACAAGCAATAGTTTAACAGGTTTACTCAAATATCTTTAAATTATTTAAAGTATCACAAAAGAAGTTCAAAGTTTTATTCATATAACTTCAGGGGGTTAGTAACTCTGCCACGTTGTGTTTGTGTTTCAGTGTGTCGGAAGGTGTTTTTGTGTGACAACTCACCTGTCAATACTACAATCAAAAACTTATGCTTATTTTCAACCTTGGACCTTTTTGACGATTAATTCACGCACACTTATGCATCATCTAAATCACATGAGTGCAAGCAAGAAGGGAACTAAATAGGCAAACTATCGATTCGTGTAAGTGATGCCAGGAATGAATTTATTTTTCATGTGGTGGCGAGTGTGTTTGAAGTATGGCGGATTGTGTTTTTTTGGGGGTGGTAACACAAACAATATATTTCTCACCAATTGGTGATACAAATCGTCATGAGATACCTTTAGTTGAGTAGATCACATTTAAATAGTACATCTCCATTCATCGAAATTTCAGCATTTGTTTGGAAATCAAAAGATAGACTTAATCAATTTTTCTTAAATTTTCAGATTTCTTGCACCACTTGGCCATAAATGTGTTACTAGAAATTAGAAGAAAAGTTGGTATTTTCCATTCAGTTCCAAATTGATAGATACGCGTATTTCGTCTACAATGTGCAGACTTCTTCAGTGTCTTGTACTAATAACTCGACTTAGATAAGCAAAGGTAGTTGGAGTTGAATGGAAAATACTAGTTTTTCTTCTAATTTCTAGTAAACAGCTCAAATCCTCTAGGATTCATAAGTGTGTTTCTGTTATGGCTACGATCCATAAGAAACATAAGCGATTGGCCATCAAAGGAACCAGAATTTAAAACTATGGCGATAATTGGTGCAATGTTTCAGTCATGGCAAACGTGATTTGGAATACAAAAACAAAGTTTTGGCTCAGTTTGGATGTTTTTCCTTCAAAATATGGATTTAAAGCTTTCATTTGACGTATTGAAAGTGGGGTTTTCCCAGAATGTTTTAACATACTTCTTAACTAGTATAAATTAACCCTTTTCTACTTGCTACTTACTACTTTGCTTAGCACACAGGAAATTTTAGTAATGCAAATTAGTTATTCACTTTTGATTTTTTTTTTCAAATTGGTTATTTTGTTACGTAACGATTTTAAACCCAACCCCCCCCCCCCTCCTCCCCAATATTTTTTTTTTTTTAAAGACCGTGCGTAGCGTAGTTGCTATTCCGTTACCGATCAGAACTAGTGTAATTGCACAGAGAACCACATAGATGGAGCTTGGGAGTAGCTTTGCATCTTCAATGTACAAGTTCACTAATTCTATTTATAGATAGAACAGTACCGGCGCCGGCTACGTCCTCACGGGTCTTTGGGGAGGGGGGAAGGATGATTAGTATGACAATCGTTGATTAGAGACCGTGTTTACCTCTGCGTCTCCACAATTGTCAAGGGAAGGATAGTTTTGTGTTAGTGAGGCAGGTTATTTTTAGATCATGGATTCACTGTGGTAAGTGATGCGATCAACGAAAGCGCAGTAGACTGCTTTTTATTTTAAATCTAGTGGTGATAGAAAGAGGCAAGTGACAAATGACAAGGAAGGGGGCGGGCCTGGGATTGAACTCCCGACCATCTGCTCAGTAAGCAGAACGGATAACCACTGAGCTATCCAGCCACGTCTGAACCCACCCCCTCCCCTCCCCCATATGTCACAATAAGTAACGGTTGATCTACCCCCTCCCCCCCTTCATGCGTTACGTTACAAAATTAGTATCAAATACTTTTCAAAGATTTCAACTAAACGTGCATCGTCCTGTTGTAGTCTCTCGGTATTTTTTTATATTCACCTATGTTTTCACCTGACAAAAAATAAACACAGTACGGAGAATTTTCGCAAAAAGACATTCGTGCCGCACACGTTAGATAAAATTGTTAACGATTTTCAGGCTTTATCGAGTCAGCTAAAATAACCGAGATTTTCGGTAGACATAGCCGTCACAGATGTACTCGAAGAGAAGTATTTGAAGTTTAAGAATATTCAGAGAACGATAGGTACAGTTTACCGAGTTTTCGTATACCGAACTCTTGAATATCCCTGCTTTACCGTACTATCGGTACATCTTTCATCTTTAGCTGCCAAATATATCATATAGTAACCAAAATTCGGGATTCACTCAAAAAATACACCCAGAGACAGTATATATAAACGATTTATTCGGTTTCTTGTTGGCGACCGATGTGGTTCGGTAGAAAATTGAACCGAGTTTGCTGTTATTTTCCAAGTGTTAATCTAATTGAAATCCACCAATTGAGCATTAATTATACAATTACAAATAAAGCCTGTCTACGTTAACACCAAAAGCCTGTCCACACCAAAATAATATCTGTAAAAGGAAGAACAAAAAAAACCCACACAATTCAACAAAGCCGATTGTTTATTTCAAAATAAAAAAGATATATTTACATTAGAAACAGTTGATTAACATGTAAATCCTTCTTTCTGAAAAATTCTTTAACCAACCGTACGGTATCCTCAAGTTTGCCCGCCGGAACGATTCTTCATATTCTCATGAAAGTACTTCTCTTTTGAGAGAAGTTTAGGACAGTTTGGTGGATTGGCTGTTTTTGACACGTTTTTCACCTCTTGTACCTTATTCCATTGCAGGACGGATTTTGCCTAGTGACAAGAGGACAAATCAGACCAAAACAGGGCTGGAAAGTCGTGGTTTCTGATAAACGGTAGCAACTGCTTTCTCGTACTCAACCTTCCTTGATAGTGCCGGTAGAGACGAAACTTTAAGATTTTCGACCACAACTACATATGGCCTGCCAAATCGCATACTTTTTCGGCAGTTTGGACGCCTTCTTTGTCCGGAAATGCCAGGCAATGGCGTTACTTTGCATTGCGGTATAAACAACTTGACCCAGAAGCTGTTCAAAGTCTTTGCGTGCGTATGTTTCATCGTCCATAATGATACCAGAAAATGTTTGCAAAACATTGGTGTATTGCTCCTTAGCACGACTTTTTGCAGTTAAGTTTTGCTTGTCACCACTGTTGGGCACATTTTTCACTTTGTAATGCCTTCAGTCCTTACGTTTGCGCACTTCAACTTGATTCTACGCCATTTTACTGAATGATACAAGAATGTACACATTTTGTTCCACAAAATAAAGGGGACAGTTTTAGCTGTCATATATTGGAAACGTTTCAGCGATTCGTGAAACAATTTCATCAAACGAGCATTAACAATATCGCATTTAAAAGCCTTCAAATAAACAGATTTGGTACAAATATACTTCTTCAGTTTTTTCAGTAAACCTTGCATTCATAGTGATTACTATTTCGAACTTGATTTACTCTTGATGATATCGTTGTTTCCCTCAACAAAAACGTTGATTGAATTCACATATGGCTGAACAATAATTAATCATGTGGGGGCGACCCCGGCGTAGTGGTTAACATCCATACCTCTCACGCCAAAGTTACGAGTTCAAATTTTACCCCCGGACAAGTTACGAAAATGCCCAAAAAGGTATTTGAGTGACTATGACGGGAGATGAACCAGCCCGAGGCTGAAAATCTCGATAATTAAGAAACAAAAAAAAATAATAATCATGTCATCTCAAAGAACATTTTTTCAGGAGAAGGTTATGATGATGGTGATGACGGTCCCACCACATACAACGGTTTGAGCTGAACGATTTATCTTCAAGACCATTCAATACAGCAACAATTAAATCTTATAGGCAAATAAAAACGATCTGATAAAATTACCGATTTTAACCCTCTTCTCCACTATGTGGCATAGTAATGATTTAGACGTTTATTATAACGTTCAAGTTATGTCACAATGCTCTCTAAAGTTGCAGTAAAAAATCATTCCAAGACTGCTTGACACCTTCAGGCCTAATAGGTCATATCCCAAGAAACAGTTTTAGTTTTATTCCAGCCGTTAAGCACTCCTTCCGGCTTTGTTGATAAAACTACATTCAAAACATGTCTACCAACACCTTCTATGCTTCTTTAAAGCTTAAATTTGTACTCTATAGATGACTGTGAAAATAAATTATTTAGAACCGTATTAACAACATACAGACTTTGAAAATTTTCTAGTGAAAGAAGTTATGACCACTTGAGAACCTTAAAAACCTATTTTCTGCCATAAAATCCAGCATACGGTCAAATGGCCACAGCGCATTACGCTTCAAACCATTTAATTTTATGGTGGATATTGGCACGATAAGAACCGAACATTATTGCACCTCGTTAATTATGCGAGTTAACAACAACAAAACAAAGTTTAAACGAATATATTAGATAAATTAATCAAGACTTTCCTGAAAATTGATGTAATTCAATAAGGTTATCTGAAAAAATGCCGCATTTGGTTTCCGATCTACAGTCCATTTGCATGACATATAACATTTTGTGCATTCATATTTACTCATTTCAACTATTCTACAATTTTGGCAAAACGACAATTTATCTTCGAAATGACTACTATAAAACTATTTGGTCATTTGGTGACTTTCCTTATTGCCAATTTGTCGTTTAATGCATTTAATGGAGGGAAAATGGTCTACAAATGATTTTTCTACTGACGATCATAAGACAACATGAAGAAGTCATAAAACGTCATTTTACGAGTCCATTAAGTCGAAATAAATCCTTTGATAGGAGTAAAAGGAATTTGAGAAAACGAGCTTTACGATCGTTGTAAGCAAGCTGTGTACGTTCTCATAAATTTGACTGATAGATGAAAACCCAAGTAGCACACTACGATCATAATTTGTTGTAGTTACTTGATTATGACTTAGCAAGTCATATTTATGTTATCTCAACCGAATGGCAACAAGTGTGCCCTTAGGGTGGCACCTCTTGATGCGATAATAAACGAAATTGACTTCTAGTGGCTTTCATAAAGCTTTATAAAGTTAGATGGTTTTGACAATGATACTTGGGATATGATCCAATAAGAAAAATGGCTGTATAAATTCGCAGACTGTATAGAGGTGTACACTTTCTTTGGAAAATTTACTCTTCCTCAATTCTTAGATCTGGGAGAGATGAAAAAATATAAACACGAGTGTAAGGCCGAATTAATGACCTAGGCATCATCAATATCAAGAATCAATATCGTCATCAGGCAGAAAAAAGAAATGCCTTATTAACAGTGAAAGGCGTCGTTTTAGATACATCTTGTATATTTGTGGAGCGTTTTTTTTCAGACGGGATGGAAAATCTCTTAACAACCTCCTGAAGAACTCAGGGTGTCAGGATCACGTCAGGAGGCGCCAACTCCTACACCCACTAAAAACCCACCCGCGCCTCCAGCGACGGCCCTCATCGGAACCACTTTTCGGAATTACTTCAGAGAGGGGGCCAGTGTGCTTCACGCACCCACTATGTATAACTGCATAGGTCTTTAGTAGATATCTTCCTCGACTTGAAGCTGATTCGATCGAGATGCTCCTGGATTCAAGCAAGGTTCAGGACGTCCACGCCAGATCGTCCACGATTTCCCTACCAGACCACTAACGGTACCTGCCGAACCTCCCGTCATATGGTCCTTCCTCCGATCGAGAAAGCCAGGGCCAGGACCGGAGTTGGAACGTCTGGGGGCGGCTACCCCAGGGTCGTCCCTGGTCCCCATGTCACTACCGCTTACGGCTTCCTGCAGGATCCCGCGCCGTTTGGCGCTTCATCCGTTGAAGTTCGTTTAGCCGTTAAGGGGACTTTAACGTTTCCAGAGTATACAGCGGAGAGGCGAACTACTTCTTCACCCCTGGGGTGTTCTAAGTTATCGAAAATGTTCTTGAGTAAAGAACTTCAGATCTAGAGTTGTAACAGTAGCTGTTAGGGCTATATAAGGTTACTATTTTATTCAAACATGTTAAATGAACCATTTGCAAGGTCAACAATTCTTATTTGAACAATTGTATGGTGTTCTAGGGTAATCGCTTAGCTCAGTCGGTGAAGGCTCAGCTACAAAGCAATACCATGCTGGAGGTGACTGGGTTCGATTTCCGGTCTGGTCTAGGAATTTTTCGTCAATGAAAATTTCTTGACTCCCTGGGCATAGAGTATGATTGAACTTGCCACACATCATACTAATGCAAAAACTGGTATCTGGCATCGAAAAACTCGCAACCAAGCAATAAGCGAACTGTGAAAGCAATAAGCTTGAAATGCTAAATGAAGAAGAAGAAAAAGGTTCTAGGTCATTCAAACCGTTCTTGAGTTCAGAGCTTATGATCTACAGTAGTAACTATAGCTTTTTGGGTTATACAAATGCAAGGCTACGTGTTCAACCATATTCAGTAAATATTTTCGAACGCAAAAAAAAAACGTTTTGCAATAAACTGGAATAATCTTGGCCATCGTAACTGTCCTTGAATAAAGAACATCAGATCTACAGTTGTAGCAGAAGGTTTTTGGAATATACAAAGCGACTATATGTATTCAAAAATATTTATTGAATAGTGTGGAAGGTCAAGAGACGTAATGCGACAATCTTGGAATATTCGAGGACTTCCAAACTGTCCTCAAGTTCAAAACATACGATCTACAGTAGTAACAGTAAGATTTTGGGCTCAATAAGGTGACGATATATATATTCAAACATATTCAATGAACCTTCTAGAAGGTCAACAGTCTTTGGTACATAACTTTGTGATCCTCAAGGTAATCAAAACTGTCCTGGAATTAAGAATTGAAATCTATTATTTTCAAACGTAAAAATACATAAGCTAATAGTCTTGGGATGGTCTAGGTCATTCAAATTGTCCTGACGTTCAGAACTTAAGATTTAAAGTTGTAACAGTAATTTTTAGGCAAAATAAAGTAACAATAAATATTCAAACTAGTATTTTTAAAGATCAACAAACATTATGAACATTAATTCTTATGTTATTTATTCTCCGTGCGAGGAGTAACGATTATGATGTAGAAGGAGATGTTCGCTCATCACCATGAGGCACCAAGAGTGAACATTTATGTTTTTGGCTAGAATGAAAGATGTGAAGAGAAAGTGTTGATAGTTCCGTCAGATGCGGCAGGTAGGAAAATCTAACAGATGTTTTTGAAAATTGAGCGAAAGGGCATGTATCCAATGGTACTCGAACCATGGACGTCAATCTTTGCCTAACATCGCTAGAATAACTATACAAGCCACAGTGGTACATGAGCGTCTTTTCATGCGTCAATTTTTGCCTGTTGAAGTGGCGGACTTGTTCCGTTGTTTCAACCTACCTCGCAGAGGGATGTTAGGCAAAGGTTGACGTCCATGGTTCGAGTACCATTGGATACATGCCCTTTCGCTCAATTTTCAAAAACATCTGTTAGATTTTCCTACCTGCCGCATCTGACGGAACTATCAACACTTTCTCTTCACATCTTTCATTCTAGCCAAAAACATTAATGTTCACTCTTGGTGCCTCATGGTGATGAGTGAACATCTCCTTCTACATCAAACATTATGAAGTAATATGACATGTTTCAGGTCATCCAAGCTATCCTTGACATCAGAACATAAGACCTCCAGTTGTAACAAAAGCTTTCTTGGCTATGCAAAACTACGATGTGTATTGAAACATATTCATTGAATATCTTGGGAGAACAACAGACATTACGAGATAATCTTCAGATGTACTAGATTATCCAAACTATCTTGGAGTTCAAACTCCAGGTAACTGTAGCTTTTTGGACTAAACAAAGTAACAATATGTATTTGACCAAATTAAGTGAGTTTTCTGGAAGGCTAACCGATATAATGAGATATCTTCGGATGTTCTAGGTCACCAAGACTGCCCTTGAGTTCAGAAGTTAGGATCGACAAAAGTTTGTTTTATAACCTATGGAATGTGGCGATATACACTGAAACAGATTCAGTGAATCTTCTATAAGCGCCAGTCATTGTAAGATTATCTTGGGATGTTCAAATTCATAACAACTGAACTTGAAGACTCACTTAATTTAGTCAGATTCATCAGGTGCGTTAAATTTCCCCTCGTTTAATTCCAAGCCAAAGGAGACGTACACAATAAAATTGTTTGCACTCTTCCATGTGCCATACAACAATGTTTGCAATATTCCATACAACAGACTAGATTCAGGCGTTATCAGGCTTAAATTCATCTTGAATATCCCATTATGTTCTGTCAAATCATTTCAAATGCATTCACTTTATGTGGAGAAGATAACGCAAAAAATTAAATGTTTCTTTTTATCTGTGTGGGTGAAGCAGATAGTCTTGTAATTATATGCTAATTACAAGACTATCTGCTTCACCCATCGACATTGTAGAGCATCTATCAAGAATGAGAATGTAGTGAACCTCAAAATCAAATGAATTATCTTATTTTGAAGACGCTGTAATCTCGATTTTTGTGTTTGATTACTACGAAGTAAGAAGTACTGGTCAACCATTTATGTATAATCATGACTCTGTTTAGTTTGTACATAACATATTGGACTTCAATTAACCAAAAACTGCTTTTATAGTGGTTTGTTCATAACCTTTTCAAATGACATCCATAACGAAACAATATTTTTGTTATTTTAAAGCTTAGAAATAACCTGCTGATTGTAATAATATACATTTTTGCGAACTGATCCGCAATCATTAACCATTAAATTAGTAATTCAATCTCTCGATCACAAAGCAACTTAACTGTACCGAACCATTCAGCTTGATCGCACCTCACTTGATCGTTGAAATTCAACCGGATACATCAATCCCCAATGAATCCGTTGCAATGGGAGTGAGATTAGCCAATGAAACGGCAAACCTGCTAACCCTAAATCATGCCCTTCTTCGCACCGCTGATTTCGCATCTTGGACCAAAATTCCTAACAAGCTCCATCAATTCGCGCTAGCAACTGCTCAACTTTCAACTCAGCACTCGACTCCGGTGCACATAGATCTTCTCCCATCATCAGCATCATTTTTCCCTGGAAGCAGCAGCACCATGTATGAGCGTTGTAGATCCGAGCAGCTAGCAACGTCTCCGGCGGCATGGCATGCAAATCGTAACGGCAGATCGTGGCAGCCATTCCAGTTTAATCTTAAGTAAACATTATCTGGCAATTTTTCCACCCATTTTATTACCTCGTCGGCTGATTTAGTTACAATTCCCCCCTCCTTCCCTGCAATGCTTCAATAGAACCGACTGCACAGCCACCAACACCGGCGCCATTCGTTGCCGTTCAAGGAAATCGAGATTTTGCGAAGATTGAGAAATCTGCACCGAATCGGCATGAAGACGCAAGAAAAAAAAAAAGAAAAACGATGTGCTACATTCCACTTTCACTGCGGAGACTCCCTCGTGGAATGGAACCTGCCGAACCGATTCCTCCATCAGGAAGAAGCAATTCACGTATCATGTAGGGTTACCTATTGCTCCATCTGCTGGTTCGTTGGCACAGCTCGACCTTCCGATTACGGAGGAATGCAAAATAGAAACGGCAGGAGATGTTTGATGCATCGCACCAACCCGGCCGGCCACCACCGCGCGTTCGTTGAGCGCTGACGTGCGGAGATCGTTGTTTATAAATAGACTTTTCGGGGAACAAGACTGGGAAACAGCACGCGCGCGCCCATCCGATTGCTGTCTCGGGTGTTTATTATTGGGTCATATGGGGGAGAAACGTAAATAGGTCGTCAAACGGTGTTAGTAAGTACGATTGGAGTGCGATTCGGGTTTGATTGGTTAAATGAGATATCAGAAAGGGTTCGCAAGGATGTTCCCCTGTATTCGTGGGAAGAATATAAGCACTTCTCAGAGAAAATCTATGAATTCGACAAAGATTTTTCATCAGGGCTTAACTGACAAACGTAAACGGTTTTTTTTCTCCGAGAATTTCTCGTCATTGAAAACTTGCCTTATCAATGGGTAGAAACGACCAGGTGGGACTTGCCGACGATAAACTCTAGGTCGGGGATCTGCTTGGCATCCGCTTATGTACGTCTCGCAATCCATAACGATGGTTTTTGGCTGTAGCAACCACTCGTGGTACAACTTCCTGGCGGGAACTGGCCACCGTATTCTGTTTATCGGTTAATCGCCTTACTTTTCTTGACGACATGAAGTCCGGTACGCTTCATTGTCTGTTGCATGAACCAGACGAAAAGAATTTAGCTTCTTGGCCATGTCCAGCATCAAATGGTTCGGATTGAGCTTAAAGTAATCCCTCACATTGCTTGCGTTTACGGGGTCGGTCGTCTTCGTTTTTCTTCCGCTGCCAGCTTACCGCTGGGTCGTCAGGGTCGCCTTGAACGATGGGACTGAACTGGATTTTTCTCGGCCGCGCCCATGTTTTTTCTAGTTTGGAAGTCATCTCGATAACCATTGACAGATTCTAACGAAACTTTTCGTATGTCAACATTACAGTCCACACAGCTCAAAAAAGTAGTGTGAATTTCTGTTCAACATCATGCACATAAGTCGAGAGTCACAAACACAAAAAAATTGCATTAAACATCGTGTAAAGTTCTAGGACATTTCATACATTTTCGATAATATTGTATGCAATAGCTCGTCTTTGTTACAAGTAATTCATGCAAGTTGCTTGAAATTGTACTTTAATTTCACAGTAACTTAACAGGCCTAGCTGAATTCTATACCATCGAGTAATGTTATGCATACTCCTGTGGAACAGTTAAACATATAAAGTTCCTTCAAACCAACACATAAATAGAAATCAAGGGAGGTTCTGGATTAGCTCAGGAAAAAGCAACAAAAGCATTTACAAACAAAGCTTTTCATCTCTTAAATAATGGTAATGTCGAATTGTATGGGTCACTTAACCAGGCTTTCAAATACCGTGCACATATTGAAAAATTAGTGTGAATTTCTATTCAATATCACGCACATAAATGGAGCGTCACAAAACAAACATATTAAAATTATAAATCGTGTAAAGTTCTGGAATATTCCAAAAATTGTCGATAATATTGCATGCAACAGCTCTTCTTTGTTTGAACTGTTTCACGCAAGTTGCTATTTCGTGGGGAGTAAATAACAATTTCACATTTTATAATATTTTTTTTTAATAATCACAGATAAAAAGAAGTATTGAATTTAATGCGCTATAAAGGGAATGCTGGATTTGGCAGAAATTAATGGGATGTTTCATGTAAATTAAGGTCAGCTAACGCCTGCATCTAGCCTGTTATATAACAGATTAGAAACATTGTTGTATGGCGCATAAAATATTGCATACCATTACGTTGTTTACGCCACTTTTGGCTTGATTTTTTTTTCTGTGTTGGAGTGCAAAGCCTGTCTACGTTACGGACACTAAGATAATGTCAGCAAAAATAATCAACAAAATTGGTTGTTTATTTCAGCATAATAGAGTTATACCATAGACTAAAAGACTAAAAAAAAATTTTTCTTGTCTCAGACAGTACAAACACATCAGTCCCAAGCTCGGTCCCAAGATTAATAATGCGCCCCTAATAATAAACTCACACGAACCCACTCTCAAATATTCTGTCAAAATACCACAGCAAATCAAAACAAAGGCGCAAATATGTAAAGCAAGGTGCCGCACCAAGGGGTTCTAAAACAGTGAACCAATTTCAAATCGCTAGTTGCATATTGATTGTTGGTTTTACATACAGTAAAAACAGTTGATTGAGATTTTAATGCTTGTTTTTGTTAAATTCTAGTACTTTCTATGGTACAGCCGCCATCAGATTCTGCCCAGTATCCTCAGATAAGCTAGTGGTGCCGGTTCTTCATTTTCTCATGAAATTTTCGATTCAATATGCATGCATCTTAGTTTCGTAGAGTTTCCGCTTAACCAAAGCCCAGTATTTTTTCATCGGGAGAAGTTCTGGATCGTTAGGCTTTGGCTATTTGGATTGGCTATTTTTGGCACGTATTTGATCTCTTGTGCCTTATACTATCCCAGAACGGATAGTATCTAGTCTCGCTAAATCAGGCTAAAACAGAGCTGAAGAGTTGTGGCTTTTTATAAATGGTAGCAACCGCTTTTGCAGACATTCTTTCTCGTTCTTGCTGATATTGCCGAGAAGCAAAATTTTTGTATTTTCGATAAAATTAAATATTTTTTCGGGAATTTGAACACCTTATATAACCGGGAATTTGAACACCTTATATAATCAACGGCTTTGCGGCATTAACAGCCTGACCCAAAAACTGTTCAAATTCTTTGTTTCGTCATCCAATATGGTATTTATTCGCAAAAGCTTGAAGTTATTTGCAAAAACTTGTACACACCGAATCCTAATTCTTATATTCAGGAAAAAAAGGGTTTGATCAGGAAAATTGATTTTATACTGAATGATCTGTAGAATTTCTTCAATTTATAGAAATCCGTCAAAGAATCACAAGGTTTTAGTAATTCGTATGAAAATATTACTGAAAATTTGTATTAATTTTACAGATGCCCTTTTTAAACTAACGAAATGTCATTGAAAATCCACTGTTTAGTTAGTGCTTTACTGATTTTCAGTAAAACCATGATAAACATTGACGTAAAATGTAAAAATTACCGGAATTCAGTAATTTTTACTGAACACGAGAGTGTTAAGCGTTGACAGCTGATCAAAATTATATTTTCTTTGATTCTTTCCATCGAGTTAAAGGCTCTTATTGACTTATTTGCAAGTGTTATAACGTAGGCAACAAAATATATTTTCAAAATCGTTAGTTGTGAATATTCCTCAGCCAACTCCTAAATGCACCGGATGCCATGACGTCGTTCGCTGTACTGATGGTGTCAAAAAAGCTGTCCGCGTCGATGAGCCATTCATGTATGTCCCCAAAATTCAAACCTTGCAGCTATTGTTTCGAAATCCTGAGACCAAAACCTAAATTTTAAACTGATGTATTTAATAATTTTTGGTAGTTATCGTGCTTCTAATTTAACAGTTCTTAACTGTAAATTTTACTGAACTTCCGTGTCGCTTACTGAGTTCAGTAATTTTTGACAGTTGAGAGTTCATGACTAGATTGACGATCGTTCAGTAAAAATACTGCTTTCTGAACACTTTCTGAAACGAGGAACTCAGATTCCGCAGGGCCTCCCTAAGTGGCCAGTATGGTCAAACACCTTCAGAATGTCCTCCGAAGAACAAGTTTTGCAAAATCATGAATTTTGATGTGTCGCAAGCCAGGTTTTGGAAAATATTTGAATATGGCCAGTTTTTCGGAGGAACTCGGATCCCGCAGAGCTTCTTTTCATGGCCAGTGTGGCCAGGAATTCTCAAAATGTCTTTTGATGACCTAGTTTTGCTCAGTCATGGAGTTTGATATGCCGCATGACATGTTTCGGTACTAAAAATATTTGTTCATCACCATCACCATCACCATCACAGGTACTTACCCCAGTACTCCCACCTTGGACTACGAAACTACGGAAATTTTTGGAATAACCAGTGCAGATAGATAAACAAGGATAATATCATGATCTGTTGCAAAAAACTTCACCAAAATCCAATTGGTAACAATGGAGTTCCATCAATTTTAAATTTTATTTGTTCTGTCTCAGAGAGGTTGGGGACGCACGTGTTAAAGCTTTTTAGCACGACTTTTTGCAGTGAAATTTTGCTTGTCATCACCTCCATCTCTTGTACACCTTTTCCACATTGTACACCTCCATATAATGCTGCTGCTTTTCTTTTTGAACAAAATATGAAGTTATGATTTTAATTTTGCAACTCTTCGCACAGAAAGGTTGAGATTTTTCTTAATAATGGCTGCCACCTTCGTGTTCATTTGGGAAGAGCATACTTTTCGGTTTTTCCGCTTCTTACCAGGGTTAAGCGCTGGTCAATCAATTTGCAACAAAACACGATAGTTTTTGGTAGTTTTTGGTTTTTTTTCAATACGCGTACCGACCACGTCGGATTTTTCTGCCGATGGTACAAAATGCGTTTGCGCAAGAATATAAATATGTGGAGAGTTTCAGCTGTCATCTGAATTGAAAGACTTTCCGTGAAATAATTAATAAACTACACTGAAAGAAAATTATCCAAACAAATCTTTCATGCGCCATACAACAATGTTTGCAATTTTTCATACAACAGACTAGATTCTTCTAAATCTAGCATTCACTTTATGTGCATTAGACAACGCAGAAAACTAAATGTTTAATTCTTTCTGTGTTTGCTATTGCTAATGTTCAATTTTTTTTCTGTTTAAGCTCTAGTTTCACCAAAAATTTCATCAATTCTTATCCATCCAATAAAAAGTAATGCTCACTAAAAATTGATGCATTCTCTTCGAGTACAATCTTTACCTTGACATACATTTCAGTTTTTTATTGATTTACATGACAAGAAATTTAAATTATTTTTTGGTGAGTGAAACACGTGAAGTTGGTCTTCAAGTGATTTTTTTCAAGTGATCATACCTCAAGAATTAAACAACATACACGGTTGATCAAAACGTCAAACAAAAGGGCATTTATTCAAACGTATAACAAGCTATTGCAATAGATGTCATCATTATCTGCACAGTCGCTGGTGACACTTTACCGGTGAACTTATTCCACTTCAAACGCATTTGTCACTTCTTTACCGCATCCTTGAAGTTTTCGCTTGACAATTGCCCAATATTTTTCGATCGGTCTGAACTCGGGACAATTTGGATCTCATTGGCAACGAAATTAACTCTGTTTACAGCATACCATTCTAGTACCTCCTTAGTGTAGTACCAGCTGACTAGATCCAGCCAAATTATAACGGAGGTGTTGTGTTGCCAAATTAAGGGTACAATCTGCTTTTCTAGGCACTCTTCAATGTAAACCTTCGACGTAATTGTGTGAGATGTGATGAAAACCTTGGTTCTAAGGCCACAACTGCAGATTCCTTGCCAAATCATTAGTTTCCGAGCAAATTTAACAGCAAAAACAAATTTATATCGGGAAGGAACATCCCCACGACCAGTTGCCAGGTAAAATTTTCGTTTGTCGTTTTGTTTATAATCCATTTTGACATATGTTTCGTCAACCATTAAAATACAGCTATCAAATATCGTCAAAACCCGTTCGTATTGTAATCGTGCTTGTTTTTTGGCCACTAAATTGTATTTCAGGTAGCAATTCGGATGTGGCACTGGCACAAAAAGACTTAAATCCTTCTCTTAAAAGGATGTTACGCACGGTGGAAAAGTTGGAATCGTATTTTTTTGCCAAATCACGTATCTCAACACCTGAGTTGTCTTTCACGTATCTCAACACCTTTCTCCTAACCTCTTTGTCCCTAGTGCCACTTTTATGATAGATGCGCTGTGCTCTATCCACACTCAGAGTATTCTTGTAACGTTTGATTACAAGACACACCGTTGACTTTAGAAATTTGAACACTTCTGCTATTTTTCCGAAGGATTCTCTAGATGTTTGTGCACGATGATTTTTCTTTTCTCATGTTCCATGGTCCGTAATTTTGAGATGCGTCGATCTATCGAGAAAAACTATTCACCAATTTTTTCTTCAATGAAACATCAACAAATGACTGTCAAACGGTTTTTGTTCCAACCACCAGGGACGCGGTGGTGTATTAAACCGTGCGTCCAGATTTACTTTGAATCGAGCTTTAATCAACAAAGCATTTCATAAAGATTGAAAAAAGTGATCAATATTAGCGCCTTTCACGGTATCACATATAAATTATTTTTACCGGGAAACTCCCTCAGCCACCGTGCATTAGTCAGCCTGCCGTTTTTAGCATTGCATTTTTCCAAAAGAATATTCAAACTATAATTTGTTCTTGGCAGTATTGGTTCCCTGCCACTGTGTTTGATAAAGAATTGCTGCTGGTGTAAATTCACCCGATTGTAGGTGAATTTTCACAGGAAATCAATATGTTTACCGCTCTCTATGCAATGTCGTGCAGTGCTGCTGTGTGTGAGTGGGTGGAAGCCTTTCACTTCGATGTGCATGCACTTTAAGAGCCGTGTATGAACCGGGGGATAGACGTGAGAGTGAGAGAGAGAGAGATAGCAAGAACGAGAGCGGGGAACATTGCAATTGAGAGTGTAGGTCGAACTGCTCTGGGATATTGACATGCAGGCGGCTTTCCCCACTGGCAGCAAGGGTTGGTTGCAATTTGAACGTGCAATCCACGCGACCGGCTTCAGGATTTGATGTGTGCTGCATTCGAATGCTGAATGCACGCCGTTCTACCAATACGTACGAGGCAACGATGAGTGTATAGATCGAATTAAATATAGCGATGTTTCTGGGGTGTAAAATGGCAGCTCCTTCCACCTCACTCTGACGGATGATCGGTGGTGTTTATTGGTAGGTTGTATCACACGGTTCACTGCAAGTCGGTGAACTTTATCGTGTTGCAATGCAAGTTTAACTTTATCGTTATATTAAATATTTCGGACTTAAATGCTTTGCTTTGCATTTCATGAATTTTTTATTTCAAACCCCATTTCACAACTGTTACTACGCAATTTTTTGGCTTCGACAATCACGGTTTTTGTCAATCACTCACCCAACAGCTCCCACGGTTCAAAATTCCGAAAGCAAACGAAAGCGTAACAATAGGTCGTCATTTCTATGAAAAGCTTCAATGTAAACCAATCTCGTTAACTCCACCCAACGTCAAAACAGAAACCCACCTCCGTAACGAAGTAACAACAACATCAACTCAGATTTCGAAACAATTGCACAACCCCGAATAAAAGAAAAAAAAACCTCACCCCAAAATGCAATAATTGTCAGTTGCACGCTTACATAGCTTGACCGCCCAACCCAAGCCATCATCTTGTAACCATCGTTAACCTTATCGACTGGAATCGTACTCGGTATTCCGTTGGCTGGTGATCATCGTATTTGGCCGGTTGTGTCAGCGGCAATCACAAAGTATAACAGAGATTATAAATCAACCGGAGAGCAGATGGAGCAAAAACCAGCTCACCCAAGCAAAAGCACGTTAAAGTCAACCATATTGACAGACATATTTCCCAGAACCCCCACCCACTCTGTGAAGCTGTATCGAAACCGAATGGTGGAAAAGTAACATAAAAACAACAACAAAAGGCGACCAGAAACATATCGAAAACGGCGGCTATTGCTTCGAAGTTGTGTACAATCTACTACCAACCATTACACCCAACAACATCAACAATGGCAAAGAAAAAAAAAATCATGAAGCACAGTCAGTCCTGGCTGATGCGGGAGATAAAAGTACAGCCTCGATTGAACGTAGTCGTTTGAATGGAAAAGCGATGCAGACGAGGACATCAATCGGTAATATAAAAAAAAATGATACAACAACGACGTCAACTGCTTGGCAATCCACAAATTCATGAATGGAAAACCCATGAGGAGAAAATCGAACTGGATTGCCTGGTGACTCCGTTGCTTACCGTTGGCTATTGTTTTTGCTGTTGGTGGGAATGTTTTAAGGCGACTGGATATCGACTGTCCGGAATGGTTACTTTTGATGGGAAAGATTGAATTTATCCGTCATACTGCCGATGGTAATGGGATGGCGGAAATCTGAATGGCACTCGTTGCGGTCGGTGTATTCAGTGGACGGTTCGACGTTTACTATAAAGGGTGATACGGTCAAAATTTGGTCAAGGGAAAACGCGTGTAAATCGGTGAAATCGTTTATTTAAAAAATCAAATTAAATTTCTTTTTCAAGTTCAATTAGTATAAAATTCAGGAAAAATATTCACTTAGGCTTCCGCTTTTCCAAATCCGAATTGCCGGGCCTTACGCTTGACCCCTGCCATCAGATTTTGTACAGCCACCTTGTCCACCTTCTTCGCCGCAGAAAGCCAGTTTGCCTTGAACTGCTGCTCGTCCTTAGCAGTTTTTTGGTCTTCTTTAGGTTCCGCTTGACAATAGCCCAGTATTTCTCAATTGGGCGGAGCTCTGGCGTGTTGGGAGGGTTCTTGTCCTTGGGAACCACCTGCACGTTGTTGGCGGCGTACCACTCCATGGCCTTTTTACCGTAATGGCAAGATGCCAAATCCGGCCAAAACAGTACGGAACAACCATGTTTATTCAGGAAAGGCAGCAGACGTTTATTCAAACACTCTTTCACGTAAATTTCTTGGTTGACAGTCCCGGAAGCTATGAAAATGCTGCTTTTCAAGCCACAGGTACAGATGGCTTGCCAAACCAGATATTTCCCCTTCCTTTTGCCGTATAAAACTCCTGTCCCGGAAGCTGCTTGTAGTCGGCTTTGACGCAGGTTTCGTCGTCCATTACCACGCAGTCAAACTTCGTCAGCATCGTCGTGTACAGCCTCCGGGATCGCGCTTTGGCCGTCGTATTTTGTTTATCATCGCGATTTGGAGTCACTACCTTCTTGTAAGTCGATAGTCCGGCTCGTTTTTTGGCTCGATGCACGGTTGTAGACGATACACCCAGCTTATTTGCGGCATCTCGGAGAGATAGGTTAGGGTTTCGCTTGAAACTACCGGCAACTCTCTTTGTCGTCTCAGCGGCTTCCGGTTTTCGATTTCCCCCCGATCCAGACTTCCTGGCTGTCGACAAACGTTCCCCAAACACTTTAATTACATTTGTAACGGTTGATTTGGCAACTTTTAGCGGTTTTGCCAACTTTGCGTGCGAGTAGCTCGGATTTTCGCGATGCGCGAGCAAAATTTTGATACGCTGCTCTTCTTGCTTGGACGGCATTTTGACAACTGAATAGTGAATTTCAAAATCAAAATAGGAGCAACATTCTACACACACACACACCTTCAAAATGAGGGGTGTTCAGGTTTCTTAAATGCAAAATTGAAAGAAATACGTCAAGTTGATATTGACCAAATTATGACCGTATCGCCCTTTAGGTTGCTCAGGTCGGCTTAGCCGTTTTCACAGAATTGTTTTGACAAATGGTCAAATTCAAATCTTTTTGTTGGTCTTTGAGGCCATGCAGATCTAGTAATTACCAAAGTACGAGGATGGGTCAGTAGGTCCGTAAATATTGCAATATCTCACCTCGTGTCAACGACAACTAACAGTTTAATCCTGTCAAAATTTTAATAAGCTGCGTCAACTAGTTTGTGTTTGACAGCCATTAATAGCAGACTACTGCGTGTTTTGAGAAAAAATCTCAAATCTCAAGGCTATCCTTGATGAATCTAGAAGCATGGCCCACTTAGTATTGGAACAACATCATTAGGATCTATTTTGAGCTTAAATTAACGGAAAATGCGGTTTTCACTAGAGTATTGGTTTTCCTAATTTTTAAGATAAAATATGAAACGAATTGTTCATCACGGTTTTGAAGGAAAAAACTTTAGTTATATTAAAGTCAAACTTGGGAAAACATTTGCAATTATATAAGTTTTCAAAAATAAAATTGAAAACTAAGCATAGTTTGGGAAGGTTTTTGTAAATGAGCTTAAGTGAAGCACCGAATGATTTTACGTTTTCAAAAACGTTAAATGAGTCTTTGATATCGCTCTAAGAATTGAAAAGAAAAATACGTTTCACCACTTGAGTATATAACATAATTTTAATGAACTCCAGTACTTAAAAAAATCCAGATAATGCATGCTTTAAAAAAATTGTCAAATATCAAATGACGATGCAAAAATAAACTACAAAAGGTAATTCAATGGAATAAAATTTTCTCAAATCCTCAAGAAACGAACCAGCCACCGGTTGAAAGTTCTTAAATAAAGACATTTAATCTAATCTTCCTTAAATCCTATGTTTATTGTGCTTTCTAAAAAATTACTTCGACGCTTTGTCGGCCGGCCGCACAGCAGTTTACCGAAACCTTAACCACGGCTAATAAAAAGATGGATTTTGGCAGATTTTTCGTCGTCTTGGCTTTTCCGTTTTGAACACGAAATTATTAGAGTAGATCCTCCATTTGGGGGGGACGTTGGAAATGTTGGCAGTTTTGAATACAACGTTTATCTTCAGTCAGCCTATCTCAAGTGATCTCTGGGCATAATGGCATAAAGGCCACTCCCTCTTTCGTGTGATACTTCCGGTATAGCTCCTCGTTCATCGCAAGTCAGCTGGGAAGAAAAACGACTGGACATTCCCTTCTCGCTGATCGGCAGTCACAAAAAGACTGTATTCGGGAACTTTGAACGGGACGGGAAACTCCTTAGTGGGGACATAAAGTATCCTGCCTCCTGCCAGTCATTGCCGTCTAGCACCAAGTAAGTCTCAACATCGATTATAAAAACGATGATTTTCGCCATTGATTGATAACGCAGTCAATTTTGTGGAGTCCTCAACAGGGTTGCTACGATTGGAGATACCCAAATGCATTCACCACATGGTGGCAGGGTAATCGTATGAAGAATAGTCTAAGGCAGTCCTTTTTTAATGCATACGTTAATTACTAAAATACAAGAAGGACCTTAAGAACATGTGCAAATTTGAAAAGGTTAAGACTCGTATAAAAATAAAAAGATTCTCTAGAATATTTGTGACAGTTGTAGAACAGAAAAAATAAATGAATAAGTCTCTCAATACCAATGTATTAAAAAGTATGAGTTCACTTTATTGTTGTGAAATAGTCGTTAGATGTGTTTTTATGTTAACCCTCAGATCGGTAGTTTCTACCATATTTTTTCTTTCTGTGTAGAAGCATTTTAAAGGCAACGCCGGATCATGTCAGTGTGAAAGTTATTTCCTCTTGCATAACCTCAGATTAACTTCTTGTATATAATGTAGTCCTGAGAGTATCTAAAGCATCCCCCTTCTTGACTAAGAAGGGATTCAAACTTTTATCAAAACACGCTCTCGACCCGAGAAATACACATTTTGTGATTGATTTGCAAGGGTAATTCCAAAAGCGGAGGGGTCTTGAACAAGCATAGAAACATTTGTTGCCTCCAAACATCCCAACATGCCAAATTTGGTTCCATTTGCTTGATTAGTTCTCGAGTAATACAAAAATTTTAGTGTCATTTGTATGAGAGCCCCCTCTTTCAAGAAGAGGGAGGGGTCTGAAACCACAATAGAAACATTTATTGCTTCCAGAAACCCCACATGCCAAGTTTGGTAACATTTGATTGATTAAGGAGTGTATCGAAAATAAGCTATCCACAAACTTTCTTTCTAATTATGTTGAAAACCGATATTTTATTCATACAAAAAATTGATCCTCTATTGTACGAGGTTAACCTTGAACATAATGAAGACCGGATGAAATTTAAGTTATTCCTTCACGAATTTTCGAACTTTGGATCGAATGCTCTTCATCAAGTTCCGGACAAGTGTTGCATCGCATTTTTTGGACGCTTGAGCCCAAATTTTTTTTGAACTCCTGCATGTTCCCAGCTGCCTTACCAGTCTTCTTGAAGACCCTCTTCACGATTGCCCAGTAACGTTCGATGGGTCAAAGCTGAGGGCAATTTGGTGGATTGATATTTTTCTCAACGAAATCTATACCCTTTTCCGCAAGCCAATTGAGAGTGGTTTTGGCATAGTGAGCCGACGCTAAATCCGGCCAAAACAGTGGAGGTGTACTATGCTTCTTATATAAAGGCAACAATCTCTTCTGAAGACACTCAGATCGATAGATTTCCGCATTTATAATTCCGGTAGTGTAAAAAATGGTTGACTTCAAACCACAGGAACTTGCTTGCCATACCAGTACCTTTCGACCGAATTTCTCCACTTGAATCGACCTGTCCGCATCGCTCACATCCTCCCCAACGACGGCAGTAAAGTATTGTGGACCTGGAAGGGTTTTTGAGTCCTCCTTTACATATGTCTCATCGTTCATCAAAACGCATGCATCCGGACGCTGAAAAAGACGCGAATACAATTTCCGGGCCCTTGTTGCTGCTCGCTTCTTCTGTTCTGCACTTTGTTTCGAGATTTTCTGCTTCTTGTAGGTCTTCAGGTGGTTTCGCCTCTTGATACGCTGGATCATTCCGACACTCGTTCCTGCTTTTTTGGCCAAATCACGTATTGACATTGATTTGTTCTTCATGATTAGAGATACCACTTTCTGCTCCAGTTTCGGGTTGGAAGAACTGGGTTTTCTGCCTCTTCCTGGTAGCTCATCCAAAGAATAGTGTTCCTCAAACTTATTAATGATGGTTTTAACACTCGCATGATGAATTCCAAACCGCTTCGCCAATTTTCGCATAGTAGTACCCTTCTCACTTAGCCATGTGTCCAGAACCTTAATTTTCACTTCCTTTTCAATACGCGACATTTTGAAAACGCAGAATTTGAACCACACAAACAAGTAAACAAAAGAAAACTGACAGTCAAACGCAGTTTTCAGAGCATAAAAAACCATCACAAATACATGCATACAACGCAAATGTATGTGGATAGCTTATATTCGATACACTCCTTAGTTCTCGAGTTATGTAGAAACTTCTGTTTCATTTGTATGAGAAGATCCCTTTTCAGAGGAGAAAACGGTCTCAATCCACCATAAAATCATGTTTGGCTTCCAAAAACCTTCGCTTGCTAAATTTTGTTTTCTTTGCATGATTAGTTCTCGAGTTGTGCAGAAATGTGTGTTTCATTTGTACAGAGAAGGAAGGGGAAGAACCTTCCTTGTCCATAAAAATCCCCCCATACAAAATCTCACGCCGATCAATTAAATAGTTTTCGAGTTTATAAGGTTCAGACAGACAGACAGGGAGAAATTCACTTTAACATATTTAGATATGATTCTGAATATTCCTGTGCGATGGGAGGCTACATAGACGTGATTCAGAATGGTGTCAGAACCCAATTTGTTGAAACGTCGGTCATAGGCCCTTTTCAAATGTTATGTCACTCTATGCCGGTGAGTTCCAAGAGTGACAATAATTATCGCCACGAATGTTTTAAGTAGTGGTACCTGGAGCGAAAAGCCAGATTACCTACTTACAAAGCTTAAATTATTTGGTCGTCCGATTGCGTATTGGACTTAGGTTATATCGCTCGAGGTTGTGCATAAAAGGCGGTTTGATTGTTGAGTTTACTTATGCCAAATAATATTGTTTTAGACAAATCTAGATTAAATATTTCTGTTTTACTAGGAAATGTATGAAGAGGGTAGTGACGATAAGATTTAAGACACAAGTTGTATTTACACAGACAAAATAATTAATTTTAAATGGCGCGTAAAATTTCCCCTCATTTAATTCCAAGCCAATAGAAGCGTAAACAACGAAATTTTGTGCAATCTTGCATGCGCCATACAACAATTTTTGCAATTTTTCATGCAACAGACTAGATTCAGGCGTTATCTGGCTCAAATTTACATGAGTTATCCATTTATTTTACCAAATCTAGCGTTCTCTTTTTTTGCAATAGGTAACGCAGAAAATTTAATGTTTCTTTCTATCTGGAAATAATTTGCATGTCATATCCTTATTAAGATACTCGATATCACGTAATGTAATCGGGGTTTACGTAACATTTAGAGTGTTATGCTTAAAACCAACTTAAAACCAACTTGAAAACTTTAAAAAAAAATCGTATTTATCTAAATTAATTAACTTAACAGCTATCAGTTTCCATTTAGAAACAAAACTACGTGGTTCTACGGTCCTCCTCCCCAAAGCAATATATTGTGTGTTAACAAATGTTCGTACAGCTTTCTCACTTCTTCACTTCCAAAATCAAGGTACAATCTGCGACTTGAAAACTCTCAATTCAGTTCTTTTCTTCGCTTTTTGGACGTAAGATTGTGAAGCACTTGGTTCTTTCGTCGCTTTACTCGATGAAAGCTCCGGGCTTCACTTGAAAAGACCCATCATTTTTGCATGTCTTTGAGCATCCGCTGGCTTTTTTTGCTGGTCAGACTTTCCACGAACTATTTCAGCACATAACTTATTGTGATTCAAATATTCGCTAAATCTCGAGCGAATAGAACGGGATTTTTTATTCACGAATCGTGACGCGCTTGTTCTGGTGCTTACAATCACAAACAATGCGTACTGTAATTAAGGATACTTTAATTTGGAAAAAAAAAATGTATGGAGTACGGGACGGGTATCAAGCAATTTTTTTTCTCAGCATATGATACCTTTCTGTAATCTGAAATTAAAATGCCTGTAATCTGAAATAAAAATGCCATTATTAAGAAGTAAATTCCTCTGCTTACTTTTGATCTATCGAAAAATACCTTCAGAAACAAGCATTAGACTCAGAAAATTGCATAGCCATGGAATAAAGTTCCTAATTGAAGGGACTTATTAAAAGCAGGCGGATTGCTTTCCGATCATGAAAATGTTTTCTTCAGCTCCGCAATCTGTACATTAACTTACAATATTGTACGAGTGCGATTCCGTGCATGTGTGCGACGGCGAAATGAAATTGGCCAGTTCACGATTTGCTGCAAACGTCGATTTCCTAAACCCGCTCCATCTTTTTACCCATCCGCTCTCGAAAACATGTCGATTGCTACGATCACAAACTCGCCCACTTACAGGTTATGAGATGGACGGACACAACCAAAATTTAAGTTTGTCGTTGATCTTTAGATTCGCAAAGTGCATTTCTTATTTCATTTACTCTCACGGATATGTTAGACAAAGCGACTGTGACGAAAAACGGTATGTTTCGTTTAAAAAAACAATTGTAAGAGACAGCAGGCTTCACGTTACATCACCGGTACGCCATATCCATGGTTAACAAACAAGAGAGGAAACATGGGCTCTCTCAAAAGCAACAGTGATGCCATAGCTGCTGCTCAACAGCGAAGCATTATTTATCGTTGAGTACTATTGGACAGCCCCGAAACATTTTTTATTGGATATGATAGTGCCAGATGATAGACAATATGATCATAAGCACAGATCAACCTCGAATGACTGGAAGAAACGTGATATAAATAGTGATTTCAGATCTTCTAAATATGAAATAAATTTAACTCAATGTTCAACATCACATTCTGGCAACAAGCTTCGATGTGAGAAGGAGTTGATGAAGACATTCCCTCCGATACACGCGAACAAATGCAAAATACACAAAAGCAACATTTGAGCGAATTTCTTCAAGGTAGGATAATGATGGTTTTCTAGATGATGTATTTTAAATCTTCAAAATGACAGCAATAAACCGGTAATCGATCACGATTTATAAATTACGTCATTAGTCCGATAGCTTTTGTTCGTATAATTAAAAGTGAAAAAAGTTAAAAAATTTAGGAGTTTTAGAACTATTTCCTAACAACTGATTAAAACAGTCACCCCTGATTAAGCCGTTCCCTTCCCTATGTAATCAAAAAAACATAATGTTTCTGGATCCACTTTTCATGTTTACGAATTATATCGTGATCAACCATTGAATTACTTTTAAATACTATTTTCACAATATGACAATCAGTATTGATAATTTTCAATATGTACTAAGAAGCCATTAGATTTAATTTTGATGCTTTGAGTAACGACTATAAACCAGTTTGGAGTTTGGTATTTCAATATGACCTTATTTATTTTGAAATTGCGAGCCTGGATCTTACAACTTTGCGTGATGGTCACAATTGAATATATCGCCTCAAGCAAGACACAATCTACGTCAATAAATCAAGATGTCCGTCCGGCACGCAAAGCATTATCCAAGCAACCGTGTTGAAATTTTTTGATAGCAACGTTTTCAATTATGTTTCATGCAATCGAGTTGCGGTGTATTTCCTGTATTCATTT
This sequence comes from Aedes japonicus, assembly GCA_034211315.2. NCBI lineage: Eukaryota > Metazoa > Arthropoda > Insecta > Diptera > Culicidae > Aedes > Aedes japonicus. The sequence goes on from JASCZW010000300.1 coordinate 388,164, forward strand.
AACTATGTTTCACAAAACGCAATAAAAAAACAAGGTAATCGAAAAACCCATTTCCAAATTCAACCATCTGTCAAAATAAACACCTCTTAACACACGATCCAACGCTGTAAATTGCGTCCAAAACCTCTGGAACTTCAACCTTTTCGCGTAATCCGCTTCCTAGCGCTACCAATCGAGCAGAGTCCAACGAAAACAATGCCAACAAAAAAAAACACACTCCATTATTTCCATCAGCCGCAGAAGCCCTCGGTCCTACGGATGACGCTAGACAAACTTCATCAGCGAGTGCGGTTCGGAGGCAATCTCTTATGCCATCGGAATCTCGCATTACCATCCCACTTCAACGCCCGGCACCCAACGCACGTTTTCCATTTCTACCCCGGGAGCTTTTGCGTCTCGATAGACCTGCTTACAGGCGCACAATCGTACGGTGACCACTTGTGGCTGCCAGTCACTTGGCCAGCAAACCGTGGAGGAGCACACGGCAATCGAACGGAAAAATCCATCGCCATGTGAAGGTTCCCGTGTAGGCATATGGGTGATCCGCACACCAACGACAACTGGCAGGACGGAGACATCATCTTTTTCAGCTCGGATTTGAGCGTGGGTGGCAAGAAGAACATTTATTGGCCATCTCCCCCCGGTTGTGTGTTGAACACCCGCGTTCGGAGATTTTTTTTTTTGAGTATTGAGAAGAAACGTAAACATCAGCACCAAAAACGACCAAACGGCATCGGAGCAACACGAGGTTAGTTGTTGCTGGGTTCCTCAATTCCGTTGTTGGCGGGTTATTGTAATACAGATTTTCAGTTTTGGTCGATTCGCTATTTTTCTCAGGGCGGGTGATGCGCTCCCGTTCCGTAAACATACTTCCGCGTGTGTCTGTCTGTCTGTGTGTGTTTGACGACGATCAAAGTTGGACGAGTGAACGCCTTTCGAACGGAACACTCGGCTTATTTCATGCGCTGTTTGAAGCGTGTTTTAATTAATTTCAGTTGAAAAAAAAAGAAGTGACTAATGGCTTCTGCCATTCATACAACGGTTCGGACGCTATTTATGATCGTTTGGGATTTGGGTGGGTGTCCCCGTTTCTAACGCAGTTGGACCATGGCGCGGGAGCAACATTTAAAAGATAATTTATTCAGACCAAAATTAGCGCTGCGTTTAGGTGGTACATGGAAATGTTTTGCATTTCATGTTGGAGGTTTCTATTTAGCATGTTTTTATTTGTGCCCAGAGTGACACCATTTCGAACACTTCAACTCAAGAATAATATCGTTCATTAATTTACAAGGTTCGTGTTGGAAGTTGGGAATTGTACTGTGGGGGTCTCTCTTTACACCGTCTTTGGTCTTAGGAATGATTTGGGTTGAATGATGTCTTGCTATTCCTTCCACGGATTGTTCTTACCAATCAAATAAAGAGAAAATGTTTACCTCACCACTTTTGAATATTCTCAACAACTAATTGCTAAACATTAGCCAAAAATCTATCTTAAACAACATACATGGTTGATCAGAACGTCAAACAAAAGGGTATCTAGTTTTCAAACGATGTATAACAAGTTATTACACTTCACCGTTTCGAACGAACTGTCGCACTTTACTTGTGATCCATGCCATCTTCATCGATGCCGAACTTCTTCCACTTTAAATGCATTTGTTGTGCATTTGTCACTTCTTTACTGCATCCTCGAAGTTTTCGCTTGACAATTGCCCAATATTTGTCGATCGGTCTGAAGTCAAGGCAATTCGGAGGATTACTCTCTTTGGCAAAGAAGTTAACTTTGTTTGCAGCATACCATTCTAGTACCTCCTTAGAGTAGTGGCAGCTGGCTAGATTCGGCCAAAACATAACGTTGGTCTTGTGTTGCCGAATGAAGGGTAAAATCCGCTTTTTCAGACACTCTTCAATGCAAAGCTTCAACGGCATTGTACGAGATGTGATGATATCCTTGGTTTTAAGGCCACAACTGCAGATTCCTTGCCAAATCTTTAGTTTTCGAGCAAACTTATCAGCGTAAACAAATTTGTACCTGGAAGGGACATCCCCACGACCAGTAGACAGGTAAAATTTTCGTCCGGGGATTTGTTTATAATTAATTTTGACATATGTTTCGTCATCTATTAAAAAATGGCCATCAAATTTCGTCAAAACTTGTTCGTATAGTAACCGTGCTTCCCTTTCTGCCACTAAATTTTGTTACAGAGAGCGATTCGGATGTTTACTGGCACAAAAAGACTTCTATCCTTCTCTTGAAAGGATGTTACGCACGGTAGAAAAGTTGGAATTGTATTTCTGTGCACCTGGGTTGACTTTCACGTATCTCAACACCTTTCTCCTCAGCTCTTTGTTCCTAGTGCCACTTTTATGCTAAATGCGCTTTTTTTATCCACTCTCAGAGCATCCTTAAATTGTTTGATTACAAGACACACCGTTGGCTTTGGGAATTTGTACACTTCTGCTATTTTTGAGGCAGACTACCAAGGATTCTCTAGATGTTTGTGCACAATTAATTTTCTTTTCTCAAGTTCCATAATCCGTAATTTCAAGATGCGTCGATCAATCGAAAACCAATTTCTTCATCAATAGAACATCAACAAATGCCTGTAAAACGTTGTTTATTATAACCACCAGGAACGCGTTGGTGTATTAAACCGTGCGTTCAGATTCACTTTGAATAGAGCTTTATTTCGTATTGCCCATAATAGAACATTTGTCTTATTTGCAGTAAGAACGGAACGATTGCCGAATAAACCGAAAATTGCCGACAGAAACATCTGAGCAGATTAGCGCTTTATTTAAACACGTTCAAGCAGTTATGAATCATTCTAACGATTCTAGTAAATCGAGCAATTAAAAGTAACTTATAAAGAGGCAAATCTGCTTAAAGTTCTGTCCTATTAGAATCCGGAATCACTTATTGTGTTGCAGCGGCACTGAATGTGACCACTGCAAGGGTTCTTTTACAGCGTTTTGTTTACCTAGGCGCCCACTTTCTGTGGTATAAATTTCACGGCGTTTCGTGCAGTGAGTCAAAAGTTATTCCAGGAAGCCGAGAAGAGAGAGAAAAATCTGCACATCCACGTTGATAATCCGCAATAAAAATCGCAAAAACGTTGAAAATCGCCAAATCAACCATGTATGATGTGTTCAAAGGTTTCAGGGAGCCAAAAAGCGTGGATCGAGTGCCTCAAGGTAAGCGTCATAGTAGAACATATGACCGCAAGCAGATTCAAGAGTGTTGAAAATAACCGTTAGAACAAACCCTGGACTATCAGATAATGACATCGTACAAAAATACGCTGCTGCTTGCAGTACCGTTCGAAGAACTCGTTTGCGAGCAGGATATCGTACTTATTGAGCCAGCAAGCAACCAAACAGAACGTTGAAGCAAAATTTCATCACCAAAACTCGAACTCGGAAATTGTATCAGCAGGTTTTGACGAAGTACCAGGGATTCCTGCTCATCGATGATGAAACCTACGTCAAAATGAATTTCGGAAAGCTTTCTGGCCAAAAATTCTACATGGCGATGGCTCGGGGAGATGTTCCTGCGAAAATTAAGTTTGCTTTTATGGACAAATTTGTCGAAAAACTGATGATTTGGCCAAGGATATGCAGCTGTGGAGCAAAGACTAAAGTGTTCGTGACAAATAAGACGATGGACTCGAAGCTGTACAAGGTAGAATACCTCAAAAACCACGTACTACCTTTCATTAAAACCCATAAAGATCTCGTGAGGTTTTGGCCAGATTTGGCGAGTTGCCACTACAGCCGGGAAATCATCCATTGGTACCGCGATAATAACGTAGGTTTAGTCGATAAAAACATGAATCCACCCAACTGCCCACAGTTCCGGCCCATCGAGAGATTTTGGGCAATAATGAAGCGGAAGCTTAAGAAAAGTGGAAAAAAAGGCTCAGGACGCGACTCAGATGACCAAAATGTGGAACAAATGTGCCAAGGAAGTTGACTCCGGAGATGTGCAGCGATTGATGGGAGGAATAAAGAGAGAGTGCGATTTTTCATTAGAAACGAAAAGAAATGATTTGCATTGATATTTTTCCTTAAAGAACAATGAATTACCTTTGTTTTGATGCATTAAACTTTTTTGTACGTCAATCCGTTACCGAGATACAGATGATTTTATTATTCCGGATTCTTAATGGACATAGCTTTACCACCCCTCGGGACATTTTTCATATATTTTCGGACAAGTTTGCGATCGTGTTTGGCTAAAGTCACCATGTTGTACACTGGCTCAATGAAATATTGCAACCTGATTCCATTCTACAACTGCTTTCTTTAGTAGAAGCATCACTGAGCAAAATAGAGCACAAATAACTCCCTTTTTCCAACTTCAACCCAATCACGGATTTGTTAAATTAATAAAGGATCCCATTTCATATGCATTTGAATAATCAAATGCAAACTAATCAAATTTCTTCCATATGACCTAATTTGATTCTTCCCACAAGCAGCAACGTAACGAAAAGTGCAACGATCCAGCTACTAACGGGTGTCCACTAAAAAATGAGAATGATTTCAATACTTTTCCATCAGAACAAAAACGGCCGCATAGAAATGTCACTTTAGATGAATGAATCGTTGCACTCTCCAGAAAATTTTCATACACTCTTATTTCACTCTAACATGTTCAGTCGTGTTCAGCATGCCGTCGAAACAGGAAGAACTGCGCGCGCGCGTTGTACAATTCTTTCAAGCGAACGAAGATCGTGGAAAAAAATACACGGTGGACCATTTTTGTCGTGAAAAAGTTCCGGTATCCACCGTATACCGTATCCTGGCATGCATGAGAGTAACCCGGAAGAAAGGTTGCGGCCGTCCAGTGAAAATAATGAATGAGAAAACGCTCCGCTCGCTGCGCAGCATGTTCAACAACAAGGATTCGGTAAGTCAACGGGAAGCAGCCCGAAAGTTCCATTGTTCGAAGTCACTCATCTGCAAGACGCTAAAGAAAGAAGGAATAGTGTGTAGAAAGAAAACCAGATCCCCAGAGTACACAGATGAGCAGATTCAAACCGTGAAATCCCAATGCCGCTGGATGACTCGGAATTACGGCGGAAAATCTTTCGTTCTGGACGACGAAAGCTACTTTCCTCTTTCGAAGTCTCAGATACCGGGAAACGACCGATTCTACACTAAGGACAAATCTACTACTCCTCCAAAAGTAATGTATAAGTTCAAGCACAAATTTGAATCGAAGGTTATGTTATACATCGTAATATCCGATAAGGGTATTTCGAAGCCGTGGTTCAAACCAAGCGGTTTGGCCATCAACCAGGAGGTGTACCAAAGAGAGTGTTTGCAGAAAATACTCATCCCATTTCTTAAACAACATCACTCGGATGGCAAATACGTGTTTTGGCCGGGCAAGGCATCATCGCACTACGCAAAAAAAACGCTAACGTTTTTGGAGAGCCAAAATATACCATATGTCCCAAAAGACCGGAATCCGACAAATTTGCCACAGTGCCGTCCTATCGAGGATTTCTTCGGTCTTTTGAGCTTAGTTTGAAGATTTAAGTTGACCCTTTTAATAAAATAAATCAGTTTGAACAAAACTTCACTGGTATTTTTTTCCTGACCCATTCTTTTCGTTCTCATTATTTAGTGGACACCCGTTATTCTACCATCCAATTCCCACGAACTGTGTGGCTGTTTTTGTAGCTCACAAACCAATCGCTGACTGACCGGTTGACAGAATGGCCAACCTGCCGTTATCTTCACTGGTCCCTTCCGAAAATTGCATGTAACTTAGACAACTAGCGCGGACAAAGGTCCATTTATAACAAAAGTGGACCACCGATGATCGATTATACCGGTTTCGTGCAGAGTTTGCTTTCTATTTCATTGGTCTCTTCTTTGGCTCAGTTGCGCTCTGTTGGGAACTGGCATCGTCAGATCCAAAGCATACGAAATTGTGCCGACGAAGAATAGCGTGCCTGAATTGGATTAAGCTTCCTTTTTTTTGGGAATTGAACCGATTTGAGCAAACATCATGCTCTGCACTGACAGTTGGTTGGCGGCGGTATTTTCTCTGCACAATGGAAGGAAGTTGGCAGGATGGTGGGAGGCTTGCTGCGCGGGTGGAACAACAGTGAAACAATCAAATTCATTTGACTTTGCTTCTGACCAAGTCTCAATGGGGCTGGCATTGCGCTACGGTTTATCCGACCGGGGCGTAGCTGTGTTGGTCATCATCGTCGTCGTCGTGATAGTCAAGCAGTCGGTGGGTGGTAGGTGGTGTTGTAAAATAGGGTAGCTATTTTGTGTTCCAACGAACATTGAGCCGAGAGAACAATATAGAGCAGAAATAATCGTTACAGTAAACACAGCTGGATGGCAGAAAGGATAGAGAGTCAGATAATTGGTTAGACATTGTATTTCACTCAGCTCAACCAATATACCGACTGGCTCTGTTTGCTTAAGGCAAAGCTTGTCGATTTCATTCCGTTCAACGTCACCGGTGTTGGACAGTGTCTCCGCCTTCTTCCACAATACTGTCGCTTCGGAACGGGAGTCTAATCAGGCAGGCAGCTACAGCTTTATTCTATGCTTTATCGTTTATCGCTATTCATAGCATTGCGGCTTGATTATCGCTGGGTAAAAGTTTTTTCAACCGGCTTTCCTCGCATTACCGTAGCAATTTCCCCCGGAATCGACCGGGAAGCTCATAATATTAGCATTCGCGAAAACATTTACAAATTAATAGCAGTTAAGATCTTTGGACCGAAAAACACACAACACACATAGAAACTCTCATTAACGACTTGGGTTCCGATGGCCAACCCGGTGCCAGTCAGGAGGCAGAGCATCCGAGGGCCATTAAACTTTTGTAATAGCATTTTCCCCGTGGTCCATCCGGCTGACGCTCCACATGTAGGCTATCTGCTTCGAACCGGACGGCGCAGAAGGGTTCATAGTCCAAACCGGGTCAGCTCACTGTTTTAATAGCGCACTTAAATTATAATGAGCACTAATTACCAGCACCTGAAAAAGCATTTTCGTTGTTTCGGTAGTGACATAGGATAAACTAGCAAGAGCATCAAGCATTTTCGGCAAGATTGTAAAACAAAACGATGCGATTTAGCGCGCTGATGAGCTGCTCCGTTATGCTGCGTTACCGTGGATCAATCTTGCCTTAATTATCGCCAGTCAGTTAACGAAAAAGTCATTCATTGACTGTTGTAAAAGTTCAAGTGCCGAAATAAACCTTAATTTTCCACCAGCCGCTAGTCCGAAGCATGCTAGGCAGAATGATGGAAACTCCGAAAATCTAGCTGAAGGGTGGTGCGAGGTTAACCCTTTTTTACCCCTCGACGGCAAGCATTTTTATCAGAACACGCTTATCAGCTCCGAGGACAGCATAAAAAGAACGTGCGTGCATGTGGCTGTGTGTGTGAGTGAGAGTGTGAATTCGTGCGTGCAAGTGTACGGAAATGAAGCGCAATGACGTTTTTTGCTTTTCGCGTGTTTGAAATATGAAGAGGAAAAATCGTGCACGCAATGCTAGGAAATGCGTGACGGCAGGTGGCAAGTGCGAAGGGTGTGCGTCAAACGTCAATTGGGTGTTCTAAAGAATGTAGGCTGCGAAAGAAAAAAAATGAAAATCGAGGGAACGCTGAAGGTCCCTTCGCACACGATGAAAAAAAAAAAACTTGACAATTGTGTGCGTGCGATGATGGCTCGTTAAGGTGCCTCGACACACGGGGATTAGGTGGGAAAGTTTACCTTTAAAAGTGAGTGAAATTATGGGAAGGGCTGTACGATAATCGCATTTTGTTCGTGTGGTAAATTTTGAAATAGAGAGCTCACGTGAAACAACAGGATGAAATAATTGCTAATTTGATGGATTATGGAAATTATTCTAGAGTTCGAATTATTCTAAAGTTCGTATTATGACATTCACCTAGGTTTGCCACTAGACAGAAAATAATAGTGAATTCTAACAGGCGCGTAAAATTTCCCCTCGTTTAATTCCAAGCTGAAGGATGCATAAACAACGAAATTGTTTGCAATATTTTTTGCGCCTTATAACAATGTTTACAATCTTTCATACAAATACAAATAAAAAGGAAATTGTACAGTAATAAAAGATAAAAAGGACAATGAAAACGTCATGTATGATATGATGTATGATGATGATATGTACTACCACCCATTGTAGTGCGGAAACTAAGTCCGACAACAATATGCCCTCCGCTCTGTTAGACTTTATCATTTTCATTTTCATTTTCATTTTGCAGCACAGGGTGGGGCAGTAAGAGCGCAAGTCAATCCAAGGCTGATAGAGAAGGAGGGGTAATGGCTGACTCGCCACATGCAGGCTACATGATCGCCATGGGTGGGGATAAGGATTAGGTTGGGGGAGGGGTTTGTAGTGTCTTTGGATTGAGATGATTGCTCTGCTACAAAATGACCTGAAATATTTAATTTGTATATTAATCGGTACTAGTAGTGAGTGTTTTATCATAAATCATTTTTTTTCGGGGTTGGTTTTTTTTAAATTTTACAAGTGATTTGGCCGGAAGGATTACTCTATGGTGACCAAATGAACACCGGGCTTTCAAAATCAGCTCATATAATTTTCTTGAAAATTTTTGGGATTCAGTATCAGTCAGTGTAAGCGTTATTTTGTCCAGGTATTTGTTAAAGTCCGTGTTTTTGTACTTGTCCGTGTCATTATATTGTTAGTGATATTCTTGTTAGTGCAGTATCTGCGCAATCTCACATAGTACAGGTGTGACAATGTAACAGCTATCTTCCTTATTCTCCCAAATGGAACAAAGTATTTGACGTTAGACTCATCGGAAAAATAAGCTGCTCTGTTGGACATGTGTGGACGGTCACTTAATATATAGTTATGTTTGTATGTATGATGTGTATGTAGTTTTGGTAATGTCACTGATTTACTTACCCACACTGTTGTTATTACTTTTGATTTGTTGGGAACATACCTCCATAGATGATACTCGCATGCATGTGCTTCGTCCACGTAGGTCTTTCTTGGGAGGCTACTTGGTCTTGTTCCAACCAAAGGCCGAGATGCCTGTCTATCCAAGTTGAGTCGCCATGAGACTCGGATTTGCTTCTACTGTGACACTACCAAGCTCCAAGCCTAGCCATGCTTATTCGAGTATAGTTTCTTTTTTCGTTCTAAAAGTAAAAAAAAAAAAAAAACATATTCGCTTCTCTGCCAACAACAGCCAAACCAAATGTAGAATCTGTGTGGTGATGCTTTCCAGAAAATTGCAGACCCATATTAAAACTCAGTTATAATAAAAGTATTAAAATTAAAAGACGATTCTTTGAGTAGTATTAATATTAGTGAAATTATACCAATTCTATATTGTATGAAAATAAGGAAAGGTGTCAAATTAAAAGTTAAAATTCTACTACTAGTGGGTTCAAATGCACTTCTGGTCCACATCACCCCTGGAAACACTGGTTTGCATCTTTCCCGTTTGGGTAAAGATCCAGATAAGCCCTGGGACCTGGTAGTTTTCAAGCTACCACAAGGTTTTTCCAGTGCCCAGGGAACAATATGCCCTCCGCTCTGTTAGACTTTATCAAGCTTAAATTAAAAAAAATCTCCTTCCAACAACAAGATTGAACAATTGGTCAAAAGAGCAAGCTATCTTACATGATGATGCCGAAATGGGCGTTAAGAAGAGCCCGCCATCTATTCAAAAACGATTAGCAATGGGGAGTTGGAATTCTCACTCTCTCCATCCAGAGTGCTTGAATCGGGTGCCCTGATGGCCCCTCCCATTCCCATAAAATATTTATACAATAATATATATGCGCTTGTATCTATAGACTGTTCCAGCAATTATAAGCACACTTTCAAAATAACAAAAAAATCATGTTTTTTCTAGTTTTAATAATTTTATTTGCCAAATCATATTTGTATTTGTGTTTTATATGACACTAGCTGACCCGGCGAACTTTGTTCCGCTTAATCCGATTTTATGATCTACATAATTTCGAGCATTCACTTTTTTTAAGTAACTGCAAGCCAGGCTTTGCTTGTTTGTCACCTCAATACAATTATTGTTCATCACGATCGATAACAGATTACGAAATTCAAATCATCGACATCCTTATTTTTCGCTGCTAAAATCGCACGTGCACTCTACTGCCCTGGGATGCATAGTTGACGTAAGCGCCAAGACAACCAAAATTCACTTTTTTGTTTTTTTGCACTCTCTACCCTATAATACATTGCCTCCAAGTAAAAAAAAAAAGTTTCTTCAAACATTTAGAGATAAATTGAAAAGAACGGTTTGGCGTAAGCACTATTTGGTCGCATGAATGACGTCTCTCCACGTATATGTTGACCCATAGCTATGCATACCTGACCGTACACATCACGGGTGGCTGTAGGCGAAGTTGAATGCACCAGGGAAAGCAGATTAGATATTACATACAAACTTGCCATCTATCGACCTCTGGAAAACACCTGGCCGGCTCCATACGATCAGTGGGGATACTGTATCCCTCATACTGCCTTCATAGACATCTGGAGTTGAAAATGGGATAGAATTGATGGATTTTTTTCCTTAGCGAGAAAGTGTAAAGGGATGAGCCTAGAATTCTGATATATAATCAAAACCACAGGTAGTAAAATTGCATAAGTAACTAAGAGGTTGGTGTTGGAATTGACGTCATCATTTATTGTACACGTTCCGAAAGCTCACAGCTTTCCAAGTAATTAGAAGACCGCCATAACACCACCTCGGCCTTCCTTAGTGCCTTCAAAAGCTCTGCGTGTATGCGCGTAGGATTACAAAGTAAGGCCATTCTGAAGGTGCCTGGATTCAATTGCTTGAAGTTGAAAGAACATTCAAAGGAATCTGACGGCTTCATTTCGAGAACCAGTGGCTTAATGCCATCCCCTGAATTTCTCACTCAGTTGACAAAATCTGGAAAATTGTGAATTCTTTTCGAGGAACATTTCTCATCGTGTGCTCAACCGAGGCATGAAATGAATCCGCTGACATATAAGTATGCCTAGGCTCAAGGTACTTCAAATTAATTTGGGCAGTTTCAATCATAGGCAAGTTAATGAGTAAAGCCAACAGCACCATCAAATCCCAATTTTTGTTTTGTCTCGAACAATTGTCCAGCCACAAAATAACGAGGGCGTTTGAGCCAGGAAAAGAGAAAAAAATATTTAAAAAACGCTGGCAATTTGATAAGCTTTCCGTCCTGCAATCACATCGTTCCACAGAAAGGTATAAACGGGACCATTTATAAAGCCTCCAAGGGGAGCAAATTTTTCCTTTAAATGCGACGATTCTTTTGCAAAATATAACTTCTTTGAATGATTCCATTCTTGGAAGCTGGACCACCTACAGGCATATAATGAGATTTAAGTAATTCACAACAATTGATACACATAATAGGTTACATTTTGAAGATCATCAGAGAAAACCGATTTGTTGATTTTCGCATTTGAACGATTGCTATCATATCATATCTCGCCCAGCAATCGCTCGTGATACGTGAGCCTTCCAACTCAAACACAACTCACATTGAAATTCGTTCGTTGTTGATACTCCCTGATCATTATCATCAGCTTTAGCAGCGTGCCCTGTCTACTCTTCATGAACACGATGGGCTTGACAACGTTCGCACTCTTCATGCCCCAGTTGGGTAAATTTGATGTCCAGGTCTCTTAACACCTTACAGTAGAAACTGTAACTGCAATATTCTTGCTTTTTTTCGCCAACTGACGCTCTCTGAAAGAGTCGAACATTTTCTGGACTGATAAGTCGGATGGTAGATATCGTCAAAATCAAATGGGAGCTATGCTGGTTGAAACTTTTCTTTGGTATTCGCGAAGCCAATCGGCGAGAGCGACGACGAATTATTCAGAAAATAGCAGCCTGGTTTTTACGCCAAACTATGAGAATAAACGTTCAGTAATATGCCTGTTTATTCGCATAAGTTGGCATATGCGTTTTAAAGATGATAAAAAAATTAAACTATTCTTATTATCTTGCTGGCCCACTTTAATTAGTAAAACTTCATCAAATGGACAGAAAATTTGCTCATAATTGTTGGTATACATTGCATTTTAGCTTAAACTTGAAAACACCGTTTCCTCAACAATCATACCGATGGTGGTTACGTCAACTATGCATCCCAGGGCAGTCTACCTGGTTCTAATAATTCTGAACAATGTTCGTGAAAACACTCGTAATGAGTTCCTCTTTCGTCTTTGTGAAATGGCAGAAATTCGGCGAGAACGTCAACTGGTGCTTCTCCATTGCCAATCGCCAACTATTGATTCGTGAAAATCTCGTAGACGGATCGTTTTCGAGATAACTCACATGTTCGTCGTTAATTGTAGCATATCACCACACATATGAAAGCTTAAGGCACGCGTTGATTTCATCCGCTGAACTCATAGTCTGCGTAGAAAAGTCTAAAAGTCAGTTCAGACCGTTCAGACATATCAAAGCTACTAAATTGAATGCAGTACCTCACCGATAGCACAAACATCTCCGAAATCATCTAAATCACGCTGGGCTCCACTTGAGTGATCGTTCACGAATAGTACACTTTATTCAAAGTCTAATAATTAAAGCTCAAAAAGTAATTGTAATGCAGCATCAACTGTACCAACAGCAGACTCATGTGGAATTGCACAGTGTCAGGTGGACTATTAACGTCATCTACGATCCATATTAAGGATAACTCGGTCAAAACAAATAAAAAAAACCATACAGAGGATAGAAAATGATCGGGACAGGCAAATGTTTGATCAACTCTATAGTGCTCAAACTTCATAGAATATTAACCGGTTTAATTTTCCAAGAAACATTCGACTGGAAAATTATTGTATTTTTATAGCTCGGTAGCATAATTGGGTATGGCCCCCGGAATACCACTGGACGTCATTCAAGCTCCATTCCAAGGCGGATTGAAGCCGTCTTGGAAGCGGATGGAGGACCAACTCTCTACTAATAAAACCCACTCTCCCCTATACTCATTCGGATTATAGTTTGCTTATCCGAACCAAAGGTAAATAAATTGACCCTCAGAGGTATCAGGAAGCTGGATCAGACTTGCCTTTGAATCTTATAGTTCATATTTTGTGGTAGAATCGTAATTGATCCTTACTATAGGTTCCTCCAAAGATGTTCCGGAAGTGGCCAATGTAGCCAATGGCTTTCTCAAGTCTATCAAAATCATAATTATGAAAAATCATGAACATAGAGCTTTCGCATGTCATGTTTTGGGGTAAAATCGTGAATGGCCTCTACTACAGGTTCCCCCGGGAACGTACCGGTGGTGCCGAGAGTGGTCATTGTATCCAATGGCCTTCTGAAGTTTATCAACATCATATTTAAGAAAAATCACGAAGATAGAGCTACCGCACGTCATTATTTGGGAAAAATGCCTAACTGGTCCCTACTACAGGTTCCCCCGGGGGCGTTTTCGTTGTTTCGGGAGTGGTCAATATGGCCAAGGATCCACTTTAAGTTTATAATAAGGTTTGCGATGAAATCCCAAGATAAAAGAGCTGTCACCAGCGTTGCCAAGTATATTTTTACAAAGTCAGGAAGTATATGAAATAAAAATCAGCATAAAATCAGGATTATCATTTTGTGTGTAAAAAAACTGATATAAATATAAATACTGTTTATTTAAAACCAAAAAGCTTACATAGCATATATATATATATATATATATATATATATATATATATATATATATATATATATATATATATATATATATATATATATATATATATATTTATATATATATATATATATATATATATATATATATATATATATATATATATATATATGTATATATATATATATATATATATACATCTCTTTCAGTTTCATAAATGGTATAGTTGTATTTTGATGTATTTAAACATTTAAACTTAACTTAACTAGCTGTTTGAGACCTGCGAGAGAGTGATATAAAGAATTAAAAAAAAGAAAGCCTGAAGATTAAGATATCTTGTATAGTGTTGGCAAACCTGGACGAGGCGGCGGTAGACACGGCGAAAAACAGCAGCAGCAGAACAGGAACGACACCTTTGATGAATCCGGATTTTCTCTTTTATGCACTTCCGAAAACCAAACCAATGCGAACGGAGAAGCACTATTCTTAAGGGAGTTTTCTTTCACGCACTAAGAACACAAAAGGGATATGTTGTCTCGAAAGTGATCGATGTATTACTGATTCTATTTTTTGTGGTGGCCAAACGATTTTGTGGTAATGATCGGGGTATCATAGTACGATCGTGAAGCGATCGTATCAGAAAGAAAGAGCGACAGACATACTGATAAAGGGTGATAAGATACCCTGCCTACTCTTCTAATATATCGATTTGGCTCACTTTCAGTTGGAGAAAATTACAATTCAATTTTAATGGGGTTCTTAATTCGGAACACATATTTTATCTAGTTAATTTGAAAGTAGCTTATAACGATTTCCAACATATAGTTTTGGTAGAAGAGTGGGTCAGAATAGATTTTTTATTGAATGATTTTTGACAATTCCATTCCAGAGCAGCCAACTAGTAAAAGCATTGGCAGAACTCCCAAACTTCGATTAATTTATTTATTTCGATTAAAACTAATTTAGATTGATAAAAATTACGATAATCAGGAAAAATCAGGATTTTTTATCAAAATCTGGAAAAAATTGGTGCCTGTCAGGATTTCAGGCAAAATGCTAAAAAGTCTGGAAAATCCTGAAAAATCAGGAGCATTGGCATCGCTGGCTGTCACATAGAATGTTTTGAGTAAAACAAAAAGTTTACCGCATCCAGGACCCTTTATCAGAATCTGTTTCAAAGAAATGGACATATCTTAGGAGTCCGATTTTCCTGATAAATAGTTTGTCTTTGCTTGTGTTTACTGAAAAAAAATAGTTTGACAACGGCATGTTGTACAAAATCTCATCACTAATTCAACATGTGAGATGGCCGCTCTGGAAATCCGGAACAACTCCAGTGCCCGAGGGCCATGGCCAATTATGTTGCCAAGATATTAAATTACATCAATTTTCCAGGCAAATGCGGCGAAATAAAATCGGATAATATTTCATAAAGTTAGACCACTCCAAGTTGATCAAAAATTTGTCTGTCCCGATAATTTTGTCTATCCCCTGTATGTACATATTGAAAATCTATCATTTTAGAAGTTATCATTTTTCTTATAAATTTGTCCAACTTTCTTTTTTTATAAATGTTCCTTGAGCGTTGCCGAGCAGAACACAAAAAAGCCAACTTAAATCGAACGATCCATTCTTGAGCTATGCGCGGTCTTACGTATGCCACTCTGTTTTATGTATATAGATTTTATTCTCGTTTAATCAAAATATTTAATCATAGCCAAGACACCTAACTTTTCCTCGAACATGACCCATTAGCTTCTGCACAGTGATATTTTCCACCATTTTGACCACTTTTTGCCAATCTTTTTATAATTTTGGATGTCATCCGCTGGTTTTATGAATTTTCGAAGCATTGCTTTGGTTAAAGCCCAAAAAGTCTCGATTGGCCGTGCATCCGGGTGGTTCGGCGGATTCATGTCTTTCAGCACGAAACATACATTTTGACTTTTGTACCATTCTAAAGTGTCCTTTGCGGAATGACATGATGCCAAATCAGGCCAAAACACTACTTGACCTTCGTGCTGCCTGATCATCGGCAATAATTCGGCTTCTGGAGACATTCCTTAGCGTATTTCTGAGTGTTCATTCGCCACTGTGGACGAAAACATGCGTGTAGGCATGTTTTTGAATTCTTTCTTCGTTTTGTTTATGAATTCCTCCTCAGTTTCCCCGACAACATTGTTGGAGTAGATCTTACGCTTCAGGTTGGCCCAGAAATTCTCGATGGGATGCAGCTGGGGGGGCGTTGGGCGGGTTCGCCGACTTGGGTACCGCATCGATATTCAGCTTCGAGTAGTGGGCCAACACCAGATCAGGTCAGAACAGCGCAATTCTGCCCTAATGGTATTTCTTGATGAACGACACAATTTTCTGCAGGCATTTTGTACTATAAATTTTCCCGTCCATGGCCAGTCCGGAGCGAAAGAAGAGCGGCTTAGACACCCCGTTCTCGTTGATTGTCAGCCACAGCAGTACCTTCTAGAGGAACTTGGTGTGTGAAATGAACTTCACCGTGGAGCTCACTTCCTTCGTGGGGGAAGTAAATGCGAAGTGCCCTGCCAGTCGTTGCCTTCCAGGGTGAGATAGGTCTCGTCGTTCATCACCACCACCACGTCGCGATTCGCCGGGAAAATCGAGTTGACCATCTTATTCAGCCGCTGCCGCTGCGTCATTGCCTGCAGCTCCGAAACCAGTGGACGCGACTCCGCTTCCTGACATGTATGTTCATTAGCCTGGGTCAAAATTCAAATTCCAGTTCCCTTTAAATTTTTGGAAGCCTTTTGGGTCCTATAATAACTGTGCTAAATTTAAGCTCAATCGGTGAAACTATATTTTTGCGTTCGAGGTTTTAATTTTACATAGGATTTTATATGGGAAAACTTACTTTTATGTAGAATAATCTGGCGAGGTGACCCGTTGCCATCTAAAAATAAGTAAACCAAATTTTCCTCTTGGAAATATTTCATTTTTTTTCGAAGACCGCAAAGCGATCTGACGATTGTGGAAAAAGTTATTGAGCTAAAACTGATTACAATCCAAACGTACGGCTTATTGAACTGTTTTTCTAACAACACTGTCAAATTTTGTCTGCTGACTCATGGGTTACTATGATTGATACTGCATGTATAGTTTCGTCAGTGCGAGTAAAGGTAAACCCATGAAAAATCGGCAATTTTTGTCTTTTTTTTTCAATGCATATGTTAAACCTTGAACTTGTTAGAATATTGGTTACTCTTTCAAAATGACGATATGGCATGGAAGAAAAAAGTATGTTTATACATAAAGCTTGCATAACTTTGCATGGAACAAAATTACTACATTTTCAGAAACGAATATTATGAACAAGTTAAAAGCGTCCCTATGGGTAACCCCCTATCCCCTTTTCTGAGCGAAATTGTCATGCCAAATTTCGGAAAACAATTACAAGATACAAAACAACTACCTGCCCTTTGGTGTTCGTTGATGATGTGTTTTGCAGTTCTAAAAATGTCCCTTTCAGGTATAAATGTGTTTTTGCTGATAAGTTTGCTCGGAAACTAATGATTTGGCATGGAATCTGCAGTTGTGGCCTTAATCACATCTCACGCAATGACGTCGAAGCTTTTCATTAAAGAATTACATATATTGTCTGAAAAGGGCGGATTTTACCCTTCATTCGGCAACCCAAAACCAACGTTATGTTTTGGCCGGATCTAGCCAGCTGCAACTACTCTAAGGAGGTACTAGAATGGTATGCTGCAACCAAAGTTAATTTCGTCGCCAAAGATATTTATCCTCCGAATTGCCCTGAGTTAAGACCGATCGAAAAATATTGGACAATTGTCAAGCGAAAACTTCGAGGATACGGTAAGAAAGTGACAAATGCACAACAAATGCGTTTAAAGTGGAATAAGTTCGCCGGTACAGTGTCACCAGAGACTGTGCAGTTCATGATGGCATCGAACACAAGTAATGCACGACAGTTCGTTCGAAACGGTGAAATGAAATGAATTGTTTTAAGCTGAATAAATATCCTTTTGTTTGACGTTTTGATTAACCGTATATGTTGTTTAATTCTTGAGTTATGATCACTTGAATGCCTCCAAATTTAATTTGAATCGGGCTTTAGCAATCCACATACAAAATTACAAAAAAATGACGGATATTCGTGGCTGTTTCAATTTATACCTACATCACAAAAACAACTCACTACCAATATGACTACCTTCAAACGAAGTAGGAATTTATAACTCTAGGGTCGAAATCGTTATATTTATCTTATTAATTCACCTCACTCACCGACATCAATTGTCAGTTCGACAAAAAGTTTTCATAAGGGCCAATGTCGCAAACGTAAACAATTACTTTTTCCGCAAATTGATCGAGAATGCTAACTTAATCATAGTGAATTATGACGATGATTGTACAGAACAGGAGTTCCTCTTTATAATAGAAGTGGTAGTTTACTTGAGCGAGTTAGCATTTTCAAGAAATTCGCAAAAGAAGCCATTGTTTACGTTTGCGACATTGGCCCTTATGAAAACTCCATGTCGAGTTCATATTAATCTAATTATATAAATTATTTGAAGATCTCTAAAAAAATACAGTTATTTTTACGTATTTAATAATCATCGACCATGTACACTTCAACCCTCTTCCTCTCATTACAAATTTCGCTGCTGCAGTTGTTCAGTCACCCGACAAGCACCAGTGGCACCAAATACGTAATCATGTTCGGCGCGTACGATGAACTCATTCGCCTCACTAAAACCAGTCTACGCGCTTACACTCATTCCTCATTTCTCATGCTCCAAAAATCCCTCAACCGGTTCCCATATGCATCATGCCGGCAACAAGCACCCCACTGTTCGTAATACCGTCTCCAAACGACGACGACGACGACGACGACGACGACGACACGACTCGTCTCTTGCGGTGAGAAAACCAGTGGCGCGCGACAATCTTCGATCGTCACCGCACCACATGGCGCACAAAAGTGCCATAATCGCCCTCATATGGTGCAATTATGAACTGCATCCAGAGTGCAGAGCGCCATTTTCAGCGAAATTGATCCAATTTACTAAAGGTCGACCACCGGTGCAGGTCCTGGCTGGCCACAGATCATTCCCAGCGTCCAATTGGCCTACTCCCAAAACCATGCCGAATGCAGGGTTGTTACGGCAGCGCGGATTTCGCGAATTTCGCGGATTTCGCGATTTTCGCGGATTTGGCGCGGATTTGTTCATAAAATTCGTTCTGGCGCGGATTTGGCGCGGATTCGTTCGACCTCATATTGATACACCCACACAGAAACAAAAGCGTTCACGAAAATGAAAACGGACCGTGAACTAGTTCACGTTTTCAGGATTTTTACCTAAATACGTGATTTAGCTCGTGATTACGTGAGTCAGTTCACGGTGTATTTTTGCTTGTTCTCGAATTCATGACTGCAGTTCACGGATCCGGGCACGATTTTTTCCCTGCAGAATGAGTTAAATGAATTAACAAAATGAGTAAACCAGAGCGTGTTTATTTTCAGTGTCAGGGTAATGTAAAAACAGGTTGTCAAAATTGCCGCATTTGAGTGCTGTGTTGCCAACACACAAAAATGCAAGTAAAATTTCAAGAATTTCAAGAAACTCGAATCATTATTCAATGATAATTAAGATGAGAACTCCAAAGCAAATGAAAAGAGACAGCCTAGGAATTTCGAACGAATAATTCTATAAGTTTCCAGGAATAAATCCATGAGGATTAATATCCAACCGAAGAATTATTTCTTGAAAATACGAAGTTTAATACCTAAGAATTCTAAATGGACTCAGGGACTTAAATTCAATACTATTAAAAATCTAAGAAAGCATTTTATTATTTGTTTGCTAGTAGATATGTATTATAACCTTCATTTTTTTAGGGCTGCTATCAAACAGTTTGGGTATTTTGTTTCTGTTTTGGCAAAGTATCTGTACTATTACTTTGTCGTTCCGTCGAAGTGGGAAGAATTCAAAGAAAGCTGCATAACCAAGCCTAAACGTTTCCAAAAGCATGTTGAAACCTGGTGGGCAACTTTCGGACCAGCTGCAGAAGTGGTTCTTTCAAACTACAACCACTTAGTTTCTTTGAAAAAGATATTGCAAGGCCTGGCAAAACGAGCTTTTATGAAGAAGAAATTTTGAAAATTTTACTGCTGCTAGATATCAAAGGGCAGGTTCTTTTTGTGATTGAATCAGCGGGAGAAACGGAAAAGTTGCTTAAGTATCTCGAAACGAATGAGTTTATTCTTTTCGATATTTATGATAGGATTCTCGCATTTTTAGTCACTATGATGTCAAGAGTTTACAATCCAAAACAGATAACGGAAGCCATCAACAACAAAATGCTAATGGAAGAACGTTTTCTTAAGGATACGGATGTAATTATTTACAAATCCATTCTTGACGCTGCAGGAAATCAACTTAAAACATCTCATTTCAATAAGCATTTTAAAGACTAACGCTTTCGTCTCGTATTTGTTTTCCAAAGATGTTCCGAATGAATTTGTTAGACTAGTCAGCTACTTCAAGGTTGGAAGGATCATAAATAAGGATTCCATCAAAGAAATCGTCCACTTAGTCGATGTTATTGATTTTAAATTAGACAAATCTAAAATTCACGAAGAACTAGTACTTGCAAGTATCAAGTTGTCAACTAAAATGGTTGAATCAGAAACAGATTTGGAAGTACTTGATTTTTTATTCCAGGACGATAGTTTCTCTGAAATGAGAACATTGTAACTTGCGTATCTCATTCTAATGCAGAGGTCGAAAGAAAATTTTCACTATCTAAGCATGTGTTACCGGAAAACCGAACTAGGCTCAGTGTACAGCAGTTCAATAATCGTAAACATATTTTGAGTGGCATGCATTTTTTTGAGAATGATATAACTAGATTTGTTGTTTCAAAGGACTTGATTTTGAAGGCGAAATTTGCGAGGCAATCTTACGAATCCAAACAGAAACAAAAGAAAGATTTTGAATTAGTAGAGGCACAAAAAAATAGGGAAAAAGCAAAGAAGGAAGCAAGGCACCAGCTCAAAAAGCAAGAAGAAGTTGTAGGAATGAAAGGGAAGGCTAAAGAAGATATTTTTAATTTGATGGAAAAAGAAATCAGAGCTATGACATCCAATAATCCAGAAACATCATTCCTGAAAGTTCTTTTGAAACAAAAAGATAACATCCAGCAGAAGGAACAATCAGAAAGGGAAAAATTAGCTCATATGAAGGCTATTGAGAACTATTAAATGTTATGACGTATATGTTAAATAAATACGTACCTATCTTGATACACCATTGACAAAATATGGATCATTCTCTTTGACATACTTTACATATCGGTTGTGTTCGAGTGCTTTCATCACTAACTCAAACGTCCTGTGCTCCTTCAGGGGTGGACTTGGCCAGCGTAGATCACATATTGGGTCATTGGTTGTTTTTGTTTGGACATTTTTATTAAGTTGGTTATCGGTCAATTTATTTGACTTAGCTCATCGTGACTTATGTTTCCCTCTTTACAGGTTATATTTCACACTGGAGTTTTCAATTACATTCCTGTTTTGAACAATGCATCTAATTGTGGGACAAGACAATCTTATTGTGGGGAACAGTTTTAGCTCCACCGAGACCCTATTCCAAGCGCTGGGTTTTTCTGAAGGAAATTAATCAAAAATCTACTTTTATTATTTGTAGCATACTACCAAAAATGAGTGATGCATGTTATTTGTTTGAAATAGGTTCGCCTACTGATGAAGCCTATCCTATATATTTGATGCTTGATAAGTTATAGAACATTCGTGTGTGGATTGGATTTGAAGGCGCGGATTTGATTTTGAACTCGCGCGGATTTGGCGCGGATTTGATTTTGAACTCGCGCGGATTTGGCGCGGATTTATTTTCAGACTTCTCGTAACAACCCTGCGAATGCCACGTCGAATGCCATCCCGAAGCATGAAGTTAAATATTGTGCTGGTAAACAGTTGGAGCATAATTCCGAGATTTGGTGCGTTCAACTTGCCTTCCCTCTCCGTTGTCACCACCTGGGAAGTACTCTGGTTACGCAGCAAATGCGATTGTGCCCCCCATGTGCCATGTTTCAAATGTTGTTGGTGCTGCGGGGAGGCAAGCGGGGGAAGCGAACAAACAAATCGTTCGTACGTGCGAGTTTACGATTTTCGCCAAAACATGTTGACCGCGTGCTGGTTGCTTGATCTATCGATAGAATACCTACTTACCTATATGAATAATATAGAAAAAAAAATTAAACAATCCACATATGGATATAGGTGTGGGTGAGAGTGCTGCAGCAGCAGCAAGCAGCACCGGTAGAAGTCGATGACATTTGCAGTCAGTCGGCAGCGTGCTGATCGTCGGCGTCGTCATCGTCGTTGTCGCGAAACGATTTTCTTGTTCGGTTTTCGTGGGCGTGTTGATCACGTTCGATTCGTGGTCAGTTCCAATCGCAGCACCTAGAAGCCAACCAAGACAATGACGCGACTAACGAAGGTGGAGTTGTCTGATCTGCTTGCCAAAGTGTTTTGTTCGCTCAGGTAGGAGACGTTTTTTTTAAGAAATATGTAATGAGTTGGTGTTTGGATATCATGAGAATTTCTTGGCAGAACGGTCAACGGCCTCGAGCGGACGTGGGTTGTTTGAAGAGGCTTGCGGTGTGAAGTCGATATTTGTCAAACTGTGTCAATAAGGAGGGTTATTGACATTATGTGGAATATTAAATCGGGATCAACGCTCGTAGAAAAGCTGTTGCCGATGATGTAATTCCAGCTCGTTGAAATTGATCTGAGTTCAACCCTGTCCGCTCCTTATAAGGCTTCCTCGCAGCAAAAGGGCAACAGCGTGATTCAACACATCGTAATTCATCCACTTACTCTGCTGCGGTGCACCGTTCCAGTGAAACCAGTCAAGACTTTCACTTTCCACCGTCTTCCATATTAGGAATCTCCCTTCGCCTTTGGCGGCGTAGACCGTTCTCCCATTCGACAGACATTTGATTGATGCGACTAAGGCCACCCTAAGACAGTCTCTGTCACATGGTCAGTTAGTCGGTTTCTCCTTCCGCCAAGTCACCTTCGAGTGGCCGGAGATACCAAACGAGGGAATTAGTACAATCTACTTTATCTAAATCCATCAGTCTGGCTCAGCGGCATCAGAACTGGCGCGACTGAAGGTGACTATTTTTGACTTTGAATTTGGTCCCCTGACGACTCTAGCAGATGTTCGTTCAGCATGTGATCGCGAGCTGGAAACGAACTGCTCACCAGAGAAAGACATCGTTCTATTCCAAGTCATTAATTTAATTCACACCAACCGAAATGAAATAAACGACCGACAAGATTCAGTCATTTCCACCCACGCCGTCGGCAGATCCGCCCAAGCAAACATCGCATCGGGGGAGTATGCGCAGAGTACTCGCCCGTTCGGTGTCATTTTCTGACTTTTCTCTAATTGAACGCGTAATCAACGCTTCAAACCACCACGGCCGCGCCAAGGGGAAGAGCAAGCAGCCACCGTCGTCCTCCGTTCTCGATGATGACGCAATTGTCGAGCGCAGTACGAGCGGCATGCGATGGCAAGATACCAACACCATCATGATTTGCCTTCGTGCGCCGGCGCTTTATGGGCACGATTCCGATCAACACTTTCAGCGATGATCTTTGACACCGCCGGAGGACTCACAATTTATTTAAATCGTTCACTTCGGCGGTTGTTGGCGTTAAATGGGATATTTTTTTTCTTGTATGTAGTATGTGTATGTAGTAGCCTTCTCATGAATACACATACAATAATGGAACTGATTCTGAAATTTAACGGAATATTGAGGTAGTTGACTGAACTTGACTGAACTAACGCTGTATGTAATTTTGGAGTCATATTGACCTTAAATTCAAAATGCCAAACATTTTAATCTCTGTATTAACATCGTTTTTTATGCCCTTCCAGCTTCGATCATTCATTTCAACATCATTTATCTCAGCAGCACTACAGTGCTCTACAAAATCCGTCAAATAACTGAATCGATCATGCAAATGCACCTACTACCAGGGTTGCCACATGCACAGATTTATTTAGATTAACACAGATTTGTTTCATTTTTTTCATACAGATATCTGTATGTAAAGATCACAGATTTCTGAGATTAACCAAGATTTTTAAAATTTTTGGCAGTTGCTTTTTCACTCAAAACCCAAAATCTTACATATTTGGAACTTTTTACAATATTTTAGTGTGCTGTTGGCCCATGAAACAAAAGAAAACAATTCTAGACTAACATTTGAAAAGGGCGGAAGAGCCAAAATGTAAACAAACCTTATTGTATCATACTTTGATTGAACAATTTCAGAACAACTCATTTACCTTGATAATGACATTAAAATCAATTAGTCACCTCCTTAAACAAGAAAAATAATTTATGGCGTTCTTCCGGATCACACATTGCTCTAGTTATTCAGCTGTTCCGCCTCTTTTTTCAGTTAGCATCAAATTCTGGCAAATAGTTTAATATTTCAAGCAAACACTATTTTAATCATCATATACTTACATCGACTTGAGCTTGAAGCATATATTTGCGGATTTTATGCGTAAATATAACTTTTTATTACCAAAACTTGGAAATAACTATTACGCCCTAATCACTAAGCAGAAGTAATTTCGCCACATTTTGTCGCCCATTAAAATTTCAAATTGGAATTACGCCGTGGACATAATGTTGTTGATTTCCATTAATTGTTGTTACGCCGTCGATAGGTTGCTAAGGATAATCATCGAGATTATTTTTGCTTCGCGTTGAAGAAAACAAATTCCAATCGGAAAACGTCAAAAAGTGTCAAGAATTTATTAAATCTGGAGCTGTTAACGGTTTGTTAGTATGCTCTTATCTCGATAATAATTTTTAGAAGTGACAACGGATACAGCTGGTTTTATCGACGGGACAGAATTCAGCTTGAGTGCACAAGAGGTTATATATGAGAACCCTCACATTCCTTCAACTCCTTCACATGCAGGTCCCACAGATTTTGAATTTAATTTGTCCGGCAGTTGCACCCATTCTAACCACATAAGGCAAATTTCCTGTATGGACCTGAAAGGTAAGAACTTTCAATACAAACCGATCCATTTCTTAAGATTTGTTTTTTTAAAAACCTCCCCCGATAGAATTCTTCTATACCAGTGCCAATGGTGTTAGTTTATCACCAAGATTCTTCCGTGCGGTTCAGAGAAGAATTCATTCGTCTACAGATTTTGCATTTGTTCCTACCAATTCAGGATTTGTGATAACGATACCATGAACAATGAACCGTTGCCGTTTTTACATCCACTGGAATCTGAACCAATTCCGCTGCCGTATGAAAAACTGATGGATCTTAAGAAGCCAATGCCATTCGTTGGGAATAAGATGTATTATGAGGCGATGCTAAAGCGCCTGGTTGTTCCGAAGCGTGGCCGGAAGGTGAAGACTGCGATCGAAGATGCAAATTTCGATGACGATCTGAATTATGATCATCAAAACTCCTAATATACGAGTTGACGTAGCAGCTATAGAGAACAGGAATACGTTTGCTATGAACTTAAGAGAAATATACTCCGGTTCTGATTGTTTACTACATTTAAAATCTTGTAATTATTAGGTACATTTGAAAAATCCTTTACTGTATGCTATCATTTTTTTACGAGCTTAACTGAGTTTTAAAGGTATTATTTAATGTTATTTCATGCAATTGAATTTAAATATAGTTAGGATTCAAAACGAAAATATACGCAGGACAATACAAAAGTATTATCTGTTGATTTGAAAACTGTAATCATCGACAAGCTATATTCGAATTTATTCCCGATCTGTACGTTAAACCTAACGTCGTTGCTAGTAGTGCGCTGTATAGTGCATCACATCCGCTATACATTGCACTACTAGCGACGTTACGTTCAACGAACAGAACAGGTATAAAATCCTCCATGGTCATCTAAACCAAAATGCATCCAGCCCTCGGGTCTCCTCATTCGATGTCGCAGCTTTGATTCCACCGCGTTATCTATGTCCATGACTATAAAAACATGATTAAGAATCCGCAATACAAATAGTACAGTAAGAACAATGTTCGTTCGATATAATCACTTACTTTTTATTTTCCTAGTCGCACCTAGACTCATCTAATTAGTAAAATTAACTGTTTTGGTATGGGAACACTGGGTCGTAATTCCTCGCCACTTGATTAATGTGGCGGAAGAGCGTAGGCGTAATAACAAACAAGATGCCAGAATGTCGTTATTTAACGGCGTATTTCCAGTGCCGGCAGTTTAACAGGCGAAAATCCTAAGGCGTAATAACACTCTAAAAATAAGCAGGGCGTATTTTGGGTCTTATCAATTTTTAGCTCAATAAAACATACTTCTGCATATTTTGTGTGAAATAGTTAAGCACTGCATTATTATACAATATACGAGCATAATAAATGGTTCATTTGAGCTTTCTATGGAAAATAGGATTTTATTTTCGTTTTCCATTCTTTGCCTTCAGTTTTCTCGGTTTCGTGATTTTGGAATACCGCCCTTTTCAAATGTTAGTCTAGAATTGACACTAACACTACAGTGATAGATGACAGTCTGAAAGTCAGTTAGTGTGTGTGCGATACAAATTGCGATGTGAACCTTCGTTTCGGCTGTTTTGCAGTTATGGTGCACAATATTTTTTTTCCGATCTGTCTCTTCGTAAGTCGGATCAGTTTCCTGTTTGGTCGCCGTTTGCCGTGGTCTTGAGTTGGTGAACACTGAATAATCAATGTGGTAAAAGTGCCATGTTTTAGAAGTGAAAATTCAAAGAAAATACAACTTTTTCTTTAAATTTTCACCACCAAACAATTCTGTTATGTTTTAGATTAGGTTATGCTCCTTCAACTGTATTTACAACACTAGAAGATTATTATTTCTTTTTTATTGAGACTTTTAGCCATTGGCTGCTTCGTCTCCAACGAAAGATACAAGTAAAAAACCCTTTGTTTAGTTTTTTGACGATTTTTTTCAAATTCAGAGAGGGAATTTCCAAACCTGTGTATTCAGCTGAAGTCCCTGCTAATGATTCTCCTTGCAAATATTAGTGACATTACCTTATTACCTAAGACACCTGACGGTATTATGAGTTTCTTATTTCGAGAAACATCTTCGTAATAAGTCGGAAATACTGTAACGTACGTCAGCACCTTCCATATTAAAAAAAATCGTCATATAATTCAGCAACTATGAAAGATAACATTTCGATATCTCTGGACGAAAATTACAATAACATAGGGTAGGTAACGACTTAAGCACCCCGAGACCCTATTCCAAGCACGGGGGTTAACGTTAATTTAACCTACAACGCTCATTTTTTTGCAGTATGGTGCTCCATCTAGTGAAGCACCATACTGCCAAAAATGAGTATTGTAGGTTTACGTTAACCCCGTGCTTGGAATAGGGTCTCGGGGTGCTTAAGTCGTTACCTACCCTATGTATTTCCATAGTATGGATTGATTTGAGCTATTTTCACTAGGCGATTGTGTGTGATTGTTCGTTCTTTTGTGGACAAAATAAAGTACTCACTTTCAAAAGTAATGACTTTTATTGCTTATTGCCAAAATCAATACTTAGCATTACCTTCAGGAGCTTTTTGCGGCATTTCAATTCCCTGAATTGTGATTCTCTGTAATTTTAATCTTTGGAATCTCTGGAGAACACCTAGAAACTAATAGGTTATTCCTGAAGCTATTCATGGAGAAAATTCCTGAACTTGCGAAGCCTTGTGATTTTAAATTAATCTCTGCAGGACACAATTTTGCGTAATACTAGTTTAGAGTGTTATGTTTATGTGCAAAATTTTATTGCGATCTGTTTTCAAGATGCATTCGAAACAAGAAGAGCTACACCAGCAAATATTGGGCGCGGTGATCGATAATCCTGGTCAGTCGCACAGATGGATCGGCAAAAGGCTTGGAATCCACCATTCCACCGTGTCCCGGGTTGTGAAGATGTTCCAGGAGACAAAGACCGTCGAGCGGCGCGCTGGAAGCGGCCGAAAACCGAAAACGGAATACCCAGAGAAGGCGCAGAAGATAAGGCAGTACTTTAAGAATAACCCAAACCATTCCACCCGAGACATGGCCAAAAAGGTCAATTCGTCGAAGTGGTTCGTCCAGCAGACCATGAAGCGGGCTGGGCTACGTGTTTTTAAGGTCAGGAAGGCGCCAAACTGGACTGACAAGCAAAACACGGTGGCCAAATTGCGTGCGCGGCAGCAGTACCGTGAGTGGCTGGTCAAGCCAGGCTGTCTCGTCATGGACGACGAGACATATATCAAGGCGGACACCAAACAAATCCCCGGCCTCGAATTTTTTGTCGGTACGTCCCGCATGGAGGTTCCGGATAGGTTCCGGAAGAGAAAGATGGAAAAAATCGAGAAGAAGTACCTGTTGTGGCAGGCGATCTGCGAGGACGGAAAAGCAAGCCGGTCGTTACAACCGGCACCATAAACGGGCAGATTTATCGAGAGGAATGCTTGCAGAAGCGTTCGCTGCCCTTCCTCCACTCTCACCGTGGTCCCACGCTGATCTGGCCGGATCTCACTTCGTGCCATTACGCCAAGCCGGTAATGGATTGGTACGAAGCGAAGGGCGTTAATGTGGTCCCGAAGGAAGCGAACCCGCCAAATAAACCAGAACTTCGTTCGATCAAAAAGTTTTGGGCGATAATGAAGAAGAAGTTGAAGAAAAGCGGAAAAACATTCAAAACCGATGAAGCTTTGAAGAAAAACTGGGAGAAATTATGTAAGGAAGATGGACAAAGCCTCGCCCAAGATCTCATGAGCAGTGTTAAGAGAAATGTACGAGCATTCAGCTTGGGGGAAGAAATTCAATAAATAACTTTAACCAAAACATAGCTATTATATAGTTATTCAATCCATGAAAATTTGAGAAGTATGCGATTTAAAATAATTTTTTGGTGATCATTTTTGTGTGTCTCAATTTTTTCGAGTCCAGTCTTTATTCACTTGACCAAGAAGTTTTCGGCATGGTTTTTTGTAAGAAACATCCAGGTTATAAACTGGCCACACTGAAAATTAAATCACGTTTATATTAAGAAATCGAAGGTAGAACTAACAAATCTATTCATTGTTTCCGGCTACGAAAATGATATTTACTTTTCACAGATTCAATATGCAATTGAAAAAAAAGCACAACCACAAAGAGTTATTCAGCGTTTCTTTTTTAATTTTTTTGGGTTCAATCCTGTATTTTTGCTATTGAATCCGTGGTCAATCTGACGAGGCCATGGTGACTCGTAAGAAGTTACTTGATTATTGGGTTTGAAGTTATAACTCTTGACCGGGCTTTAATTTTTCTTCTGGGATAAATAAATTATTCCCGCTTATCCCAACAGCAACACCAACATGTATGAGTACGATTGAAGAGAGGCAACGATTGGTCCTCACGAAATTCATTTCGAGCATTGTTCAAAAAAGGTGTTATAATAGCATTTCACCAGATGACAAGCAATACGAATGTTTCATGCAATTTCCAAGACATTTGTGTTATGTACATGGTCCAAGTTGACGAATCGAGTAAAAGCTAATATACTAAAACAAATTTCTAGTGCAGCTCGTAATCCAAACCTGAATCCTATTGAAAACCTCTGGTGGGTTCTAGCGAGAAGTGTTTACTAAACATGCGATAGAAACGAGTGACAAAAAATTTCATTAGAAAATCTTATTAGCTCAATGTCAAATCGGATTTATGAAACAATCCTGAAAAAAAGCAAACCAAGCAAAGACATATTTGTTGTTTCTTAATATGAATCGGTTTTAGAAAATTTAATTGGATATGCTCTTATTGAAATTTCTATCCCAAAAAATGTGTGTCTGGTTTGAAAACCTCTATTGAAAATATAATTCAAACCCCTTATGATGCAATCATATTGATATTTGAACTCCTGCTATATCCACATTTGTGTCTTGCAAATAGGTTAGGGCCTGAGTAACATTTAACGATAATCTCTCAAAATTAGCACCAGTCCACTTTATATCAATTATTAAGAACCACACCGCCAATTGTACCTGCATACTCATGCGTCGAGCTCGATTCCAACTTCTCGCATTTCAAATCTCAAATCACAGAAACATACAATCCACCATGCCCCCACCACTTGAACGACGCGGCCGCTTGCAGTCGGAACAGTTAAACTATCCAAGTTCACGTCTAGTTTTGACTAATCTTTCGGGTTTCGCGTTTCTCAAAACCGATGATGGCAAAACGAAGTGGCCCTGGAAACGAGTGCAAAATCCCGACTAGTTGTGTGCCGCGCGCGAGAAAAGCGAAAGGAAATCCATGTAATGACTAAAGCACACGGAATGAGTTTCAAACTCAATTTGCATGTTATTACTTTTTTCCTCGGCGACAGCGGCACCAGCAGCAGTCATCGAGTCACTGACGGTACCACAATCATCCAAGGTTGGTCCATTTTCACCGGGTGAAAAACATCGACGGGTAGGAAGGGGAGCGGGGCTCCGATTGACGTTGAAATAGTTTGACAGTCCGCCATTCCTCCTCCGGTTGCATTGTTAGTAACCAACGGAATGGCTTGTGGACGGAGGGGGGAAGGTTTCGGGAGGGTTGGTGGCATATTTGTGGAAGCAGGAATAGGAATATATTTTGTTATGCGATTTTCACAAAGGCGCCGGAATGGTTTGGAACAAGGAAATGCTGCAATGGTAATGTTAGTGTGGAAATGTGCCGAAAGGCGAGTTTTCTCGGGTTTAAAGTTTCATTAGTTTCATTTTCCGTGGGAAGAGGAGGAAAGCGTTCTGGGGTGGGGACGTCGGAGAAAGTTCCGTGTAAAAGTTGGGCAGGACCCAATGGCATTTTTACAGAGCTTGCCTTTGGTTTGAATCACAACACAAACACTAGGACTGAAATCATCGGCCGGCAAAACACGAAATGAAAAACCAGTGTCGAGAACAACTGTTGGTAAACAAAATGATTTATTTGCAGCGAATTGGAGCTGGAGAATAAAAATTAAGCGAGGGAAAACAAAAGTTTTCACACAGCGGACGCGAGCGCGAAAGTCGACGGAATGACGTAGGAAAACTCTTTGCAAGCCCAGATCCGGGGTGGTTCAGAATGGGACCATTTCTTAGATGGGTTTTCGAGTTGGCTGAATTGTATCTCGCTGAAACCGTTACTAATTAATTTGGGACAGTTTGACGTCGACGAGCTTTTAGAATCGATTTAAAGTTGAACACTCGAGTGACGTTTACGGAGTCAATGGCACAGCTTGCTCTTTAAAAATGCGTCGCTTGAGTGACCACCTGAGATTTACATACACATGAAGTCAGATAGTTCATTATGGTTGGTTGCTGGGTGACGTTCGAGCTGAGTGCTCAAATTCATGCAAGTGTTATTAATATACTTGTCGAAAAATAAGAGGGACTCTGTCAAATCAGCCTGTCAACACCTTAATTAATAGAGATAGGTGGCTATTTCATTATTTCGCTCGCGCTTGCAAACTTGCGCGTTGATGGCGGCTTGCCGTGAAAGTGACTATGAACTTGACTCAGAGTTTTGATTGCACTCACGCGTGGAAGATGAGGTAATGCTAGCCTTTTCGACAACAGGTGAGGTTTTAGTTGGTAATTGTTGAGCAGTGTGAGTGGGCTATTGAAAGTCTTTATGGTTGAATGTTGCGTGAAGTTTTTTTATCTATTATATATGGGAGAGATAACTTACGAAAATCAACTGAAATATGTATTGGGGGAAATCCTGGCAACAATGTTCAAGTTCAATAACGGTCAAAAAGCAATCAATATATTGGGTCGCTCCCATTAACATCGTAGTGCGTATTTCGGCAGTATTGTCTTGCATGAAAAATAAATTTGGTTAGCACACTGTTGAAGCTGTAGGTGATTAATCCTACCAAGTCAGGTCAACTATAGATTAGCGCAGCGTGCTTGGTAACGAAATAGTACGAATTCCGTCCCCGAAAACAAGGGCGGAGCTAAATGCTGTTGACATTCCGTACTTCTTCAAGTCCTCAATTTTAGATATCCAAAGACCACGCTTCTTGAAGTATCCTGTCTGGCTGTGGAAGTCATTTTCGGTGGTCTGGTCGTGAGGTTGACCCCGTAGTACAATTTGTTTTGCTACTATACAAAAGTTGCAAGCTTGTCCTGAACTGATTGCCTGCACAGAAAAAAATAATTAATTTTAACAATTGCGTAAAATTTCAACCCAAAGGAGTCTATCACAAAAAAGAAATTTGGTTAGCACACTGTTGAAGCTGTAGGTGATTAATCCTGCCTAGTCGGGTAAACTTTAGATAACCGCAGCTTTCTTTTAGATTTCCGTGCTAAAATTTGCAATACCACTGAGAAAAGTCTATAACAAAGCACTTTGGTACACATTTAACATCTATTTCGGTGAAACACGATACTTCCTCAATTTCGCATAGTTTTCAACTATGACGAAGACAGATAACGTCTTCTTGGCATGCAGCATGAAATCATTTGCAATGAATGGATTTCAGATTTAATCTTGAAGCAATGTATCGGAGCAAGCACTGAAACTGACGTGTTTTGCTTTTACTGTGTAGTTTTTGCGGAAAAACAATCAATATTGTTTTAAAACCCGCATTAATCCACCGATGGTGAGACTGAACCCTTCTTACACTTCACCAGAATTACAAACTCAAATGTGGGCAATATTGTACTGGATACATATTTTCATCAGAAATTCCAAGAAGATTCAGATATATTCAATATGCCATACATTCAGTTTATAAAGTGAACTATTTGTCAATCCTGAACGTATTGTTGAGCAATGTGATTAAAATATAACCATTAATAGTTTTTAATAACCTGTTTATGCTAGTTATAAAAGAGGAGAAATTACATAAATATTAGAAAATTCATATAATCAGTCCATAGAATGCACTATTAGACAATGCTAAGTGTCAATTTTGATTATCGATATGGATTCAAGATGCTTAATAAGTACATATTCGTTGAAAATAGTAAATGGAGACTTTGTGTAATTTTCGAATATGCTCGGTGCAGTTGAAAACCAGCCACTCGAGCCAATCGATGCTGCTCTAATTCTATACAGTCGCATAGTGTGGCTAGTCCGCTGTATGTGCTATACAACGCTCCAGATGCGACACAATAGAATGCAAGCGGCATCGATTGGTGTGATTGGTCTTGTTCGGTTTTGCACTGCAACGAGTATATTGTCATCTCACAATTATGTGCTCTCAGGTATTGTTTTGGTCATATCTCCATGAAGAATTATCCAATCATAATGAAATTTTGACCAGTTATTTGGAAATATCAAAGCTTTGATTTGACACCAACAAAACTAAAATCGGTACACAAATAGCTCAGTATGTAATCGGAGACTAAACTGTTTGATTACTATTATAATAGGCCTTCAAGTACTGTTTCGTTCATATCTTCGTAACGAAATGTCCGAATGAAAAAAAAATCAATAGCGTTCTATGGGAATGTTGTAGCTTCCATTTGCCGTCAACAGAACTGAAATCGGTTCACAGATGGCTGAGAAACCGATGTGACATTATTTGTAACGCACACACACACATACACACACACACACATACACACACACACACACACACATACATACACACAGACATGTGCTCAGTTCGTCGAGCTGAGTCGAATGGTATATGACACTCGGCCCTGTGGGCCTCGGATAAAAAGTCGAGTTTTCAAGCGATCTTAATACCCTTCTATTGATGTAAGAAGGGTAAAAAGCACACTAGAACGAACCTGATAGCATCTCAGAACTATTCTGAAAACGTTACGAAACAATTTCAGAGACATCCCATATCTGCTTTGGAAGCTTTTCAGAATCACTCTGTAACCGTTTGGAGAATTCTCACGAGGTTTTAAAAACAAGATGGCTTTAGCGCCACTCCTGCGAGCAGGAGGCCACCTGTCGTTTGGTATTTGCCCGACCTTTCTGAGACAGATACCTCAGGGGACTCGTGAACGGCTATTAGCGCCAAGGCTCAAACACAATTGAAGTAACCACTGAATAGAAAAAAGCCAATAAATCCTGCTTGATTTCCCCCTCTGAACCTAAGTGAAAAAAATCCAAATTTAAACCCGCTCAATCCGAATGAGCTAACCGGAACGGGAGAAGAGAAGCCTGATATTGAAACAAACAATGTAACTGAAAACGAAAACGGATTTTAGGAGGAGTCAATTCTATCGGAACTGCCCAAAACGAAAAAGAAATTCAACTCAGTGCTTCAAATCATAACATGATCAAATGCATTTATTTCCCGATTATTCGCGACTCATTCGGGTTGGACAGAACATTCAGTTACGGGAAATATTTACTGGGAAACAACCATGGCCATGTATAAAAGTTTCCACATACCTGCGCAGGTTTTTGGTGAGTTCTCGATGACAGGGGTACTGGCGACTTAGATGGCAACGACAACGATGTAGATGGTGACGAATCCCGATGATGATGGCGGGGTCGAAACTTAACCGCTGTCTTTGCTGAAATGGCGTCCAGCGATGGCAGACGAGCTTGGGGAGTATGGCCGAATTACAGATGTGGAGGGAGTGGCGGCCGGACGGAAAGCTTCCGTTTCGATATTCGTCGAGAGCGTCCGGAACTGACCGTCTCCCTCAATATAGAAGCCCGCTTTCCCAAGCGACCCGGCTTCGCGTACCTTTCCGCTATGACCGAGTGGGGTTAAGCTAGACTCCTATATTTCGGATAAGGTCCGATTTAGTGTCCGACACTTGACTACGGATCACTAAACCGCGCTCTCTGTAACCTTTCCGCAGGGGTTGTAACTATTTGTGGAATTACGACGGATTATTGGCGACCGTCGGGTGAAATTTCGCACAGTAGGCTTGCGAACTTCACTCCCCTCCGTTTAGCTACCTCGAAAGGCGGTCCTTAGCGGACTCCCGAGCTCAACTTGTGCGATCCGTGCTCCACAGACAAAAGTTGGTGATGATCGTTCACACAGAAACCCAAATTCGTGGATCTCAAATTCCAGCCCGTACACAGAAAACACCTGAGCGCTGTTTTGGTACGTTTAACAAACGGCGTATCTCGAAAAGATATCGCTATGCCGGTCTCACAGAGCGGAGACTACGTATACTTAAATTAACTTCGGTACGTAACTCTCAGAAACAACGTTTCACTTATTTAGCAAAAAACTTCCGAAACTACGCGATAACTTCTGTTCTCCAGCCGGTATCGTTGCGAAATGATCGAGCTTAAACCCTCTTACTACTAAGAAATTTTGATCAAACAATTAACAATTATCAATCAATTCGCATGGCGAATAAAGATTCCTTTTGGCTTTTCTTCTTGTTTCGTCAAGATGGTTATTTCATGGTTTGGAGATTTTGTTGCATTTCATATTTTTATAGCATCCAACTTAGCCGAGGCACAAACCAGTCGACATGCAAAATAAATTTGTAGCGAGTCTAACCTAATATTTACATTTGGTATACGATTCAAATCTTATCAAACCTAATTTAACCTAACTCATAATAGTTCTTAATAATTCAAGCGAATGAACCTGAACCAAAATATATTATACAACGCCCAACGTTACAACTCTGGAAACACCCCAGAACTATTATGGAAGTATTTCTGAACAATTCCAGAAACATCTAAAAAATGCTCTGGGAGTTGTCAAAATTGTTCTGCATGCATACCAGAACAGTCCCAGAATTACTCTATAAGTATTTCAGAACTACAAGCATTTTGGTATCTTATCTGGTCTGGTTACTGTACAGATATAAAAGAAATATTTGATTTTCTGCACATAAAGGGCATGCTAGATTTGGCAGAGATAATGAGATATTACATGTAAATTTAAGACAAATAACGCCTGTTGATTGCAAACATTGTTGCATGAATTTCTTAGTTTATGACTCCTTTGGCTTAGAATTAAACGATGGGAAATTTTCGCCCCTGTTAAAATTAATTATTTTTTTCTGTGTGTTTTAAAAGCGTCTTGGAACGGTTTTGATGGCATTTCTGGACAACTTTGGAGGCATATCGGAATTACTCTGGTAGCATTTCCAAAACAACTCTAGAAACATTTCAGAAATGCTCAGGAATTATCTCCAAACTATTCTGCATACATTCTAGAACAAAACCCAGAATCGCTCTGCAAGTATTTCAGAATAATTCTGGAAACTTCCCAGAACATCCCAGGAATGTGCCCTGAACAACTCTGGAATTATCATTCAGCTGTTATGAAAGAGTCTCAAAACAATTTGGAAGCATCTCAAACCACAAAATTAGCATTAGCATTAGCATTAGCATTGACGTTTGCACACCTCGTGGATACGATGAGTTCATGAATACGATGAGGAATAATTCGTTGAAGACATTGCATGTCACCATGAAACGAAACCTAATTACGGTTACTGTTACGTTTCTTCACGCAATAATCTCCACGAAGACACTCCTCGATCGCTCACCTGGCCACGTCCATGCAACCGTTGGTGATAGGGAGGATTTGGTATCTACCTTAAGAAGACACGGGGAACCCACGTAGCCTTCAGAAGATATCAAAGGAAAAAGGAAATTAATAGTCGAAGAGAATAGATAAACAGAATGCCCTGTTTGGTGTACAGAACAAAAAAATATTCAAACATGGTCGTTGGGAGCATCTAGTCTAAGAAGGTTAAGTGATGCTCCATTTCTCTTCAAACGGTTGGGACTTTAGCATTAACTATAGTTCTAGCACCCTATGGCTTATGGTTATAGCGCCATTACTCGCTCTCTGAAAAGAGAAGAATGTCTCCGAGATAAGCCTATCCACTTCCATTTAACATTTCGCCAAACATATTGAGTGTCGTAGAACCACTTCTCTCTGCGTAGGCTTGGCAGTCGGTTGGAACATGAGCACTAATTCTTGTGTTAGCCTTGGCTTATGGTTCCCCTTAAAAAGGAAAAGGACTCATCGCCACACACACACACACACACACACACACACACACACACACACACACACACACACACACACACACACACACACACACACACACACGCGCGTGAATATACGTCTGCTTAGGTTGATGTTTTAGGGCGGTGGGAGTGGACTAAGATTGCATTATACAACAATGTCTTTCGAAGTTCGTTTGGAGTAAATAAGGCCATCAGATCATCAGAGTTATATAAAATTAGTTGTACTTATCTGTAAAAAGTCCAGTATCCATTACTGTCCTTGTCTTCTCACATTTATTTCATTTACTACGTTGTTGTAAATGCCCTTCTGCAGGTTACATGAAAAATGTCCTACTCTCAAGAACATCTTTAGCCAGAAATTTCATCACCGCAGCCGGAACCTGGCGAATACGATTCTGGTCCGGACGGTTCTTCTTCTTTCCTAATTGTAAAAGACACTCTTCTTTCTTCTTAACACTTCATTACACAATTTAAAACTCACTTCTCACAGTAATTTTTAATATTGGAAATTAAATTCGCGGAAACCAACGGAAAAAACTTGACAGCTTCTTGAAAAGCCAACCGACCGCGGGCAGAGCCTCCTCGATACTCAAATGATCGTCTGTTTGGCAAAAGTCTTGCCAATATTCCAAGAGATAAACTATCTGTAGAATGCTATCAGAATGTATCGAAAATCCGGGCCGTTTCACGAAAAGGAAAACTTCCTCTTCTTTTCATAGCACCGAACGTATAAGCTGAATATTCCATCGAGCAGGATTTCAAGAACCATCTGCTTCCTCATGCTTCAACGCTGTATGGGAATACACCATATAGTTTCCAACAGGACTCAGCTCCAGCTCACAAGGCAAAGAAGACACAACCGTGATGCGCGGAAAATTTGCCCGATTTCATCACAAGCGAAGAATGGCCTGTATCTTCACCGGATCTCAACCCACTTGACTACTTTGTTTGGGGTTATATGCTTCAACATGTAGGTCTTGCGAAAGGGTTTACTTTAGATCGATTCAAGAAACATTTGGTTGATTTTTGGGACCAAATTCCTCTGGAGATCGTGGGTGCCAGCTGCGATGGGTTTACAAAGCGTTTGCGTAAAGTTATCAAGGAAAAGTGCGAGAGATTCGAATTGAATTAATATGATTTATTTCTATAACATGTATCTTTCAATTGAAAAATAAAGGCTATGAATTGGTTGATTTGTTTAGCTGTAATCTCAATTCGTTTTAGTGACAACTATTGTGAGACACCCTGTATACTGTGTGGCAAGCACAATTTTACTCTATGCTCAGAGAGTTGAGAAATTTTCCAACCCGTAAATATCTTAGGCCGATCGGGAATCGAAGACCGTGCGTTCACCGACTATCCGCTGCTCCATGCTTTCCGAGGCCTCCATGGTATTGGTGTGTCCTGCACACGTACCCCAGGCAAGGCTAATTTAGTCGTATTGGGTCATGCTGTCCTAGTCGGTGTACGAAAATGTTGCGTAGCCTCCACTGTTCAACAACCCCGCTCCCGTATCATCAGATGTGTCATAAAAGTGCACCTCCAGACTATGATGGCAAGGGTTCCAAGAGTCTCTAGGAAGATTGACGATGAAGGGCCGCTATCCGTCAAAATGTTTTACACCACAAACTCACGTTGTATGGACTTTGCGAATGAAAACAAAAGCCTCAGAAAACTTATATAGCTTTTTAAAAACAAACAAAAATTGAAAAGTCTTTTGAGCTATTTTCAAAACTTCTCCAGTGACACATATCAAGGGCCATAAAGTTATCTGCAGCTCTTTTAAGAAGGTGCTGAACTACCATTCCGATGAAGTTACAAAGTTAATTTTGAACAAAACATTTTATTAAAATTCTTCAACTTCTTTTTCTTATTCTTCAAACATTGCTAAACTGAGCAATCCAGCAACCGCGTCGTGGTTGAATTTTCACCACCATTGCCGTTTGCCAATGGCCACCCGCCTCCAGCGCACCAAGCGATCAAATCGTTCTGTTGAAACTAAATCTCGATATAAATCAATTTGGATCGAAATCGAAATAGTAAGACGGAGGCGAAAAAAAAACGCGCATAGTGAAGAAATATGGTAACGAGCTGCTGGATGTTTTTGCCCGCCCTTCTTGAAGCTTTCTTCCCCGCCGATCAAAGTGAATCATCAGGAAAAGCGCAGACCGACCGACCGTTGGCTTTTCCTGTTCCTGTTCTGGTCTCTCCAGCATTTCACCAGTCTGAAAGCACAAGAACTTTTAAAGTTAATGGAAAACTGGAAGCGGATGGACGTGAGTGGTTGGCATATTGAGGGAAAGAATAATATCCGAAAATAAGCCCTGCTGTCGGAAGAAATCGCGAGTGGCAAGGCGACGCTCAGGCTGGCGCGCGGTTGGAAGATAAGTTGTAGTGCGACGCGAAGGATGGAAGTTGTGTGGATGAAGAAAAATGACGTGGGTTTTTTTTCTGTGTGTGTGAGTCGAGATGGCGTTGTTCGGTTTGGTGAGCAAGCACTGGAACGAGTTTTGCTGTAACATGGCAAGAGAGGATCGATAACATAGAATCAATTCTGGTAATACTTATACGTGTTATTTCATGCAAAATAAAAATAAGAATCCTAACGAAATCGGTGGAAAGTAAAATCTGTACTGAAAGATTTATTGCACTTTGCGCGGAAGTTTGGGGATTGTTTTTTATGAGCTCGGAAAGACTAGCTAGCTTAAAGCTGGATTGATGGGAGATTTTCTAGGATTTTAGATTCATGAACTCATCGGGCAAATGCCAAAAAATCTCTCGAAGTTGAGGCTCTTCAGTAAAGATGGTATTGTTTAGTAAGGCATAGCTTCAAATCTCCCAACTCCACACTGTACGCATATGACTGAATTAGTTGAAGAATAACCTTTACTCTTTTCTCTATTTTTCAGGTAAGCACTCACTATCCGTACTCAAGTATATGAAGGGAAATCGTAAGTCTCAATAAAAACCAAAGCACTTCTAGCACTCTTGATTTAGGATGAGCTACCTCCACTTTGCGCACGATATTCAAATTTGCTGTTAATCATTCCGACAGCATGCAACAAAGTAGGTAGCTCGTGCAGTTTCCAGCAAATTAGTTAACCCAAGACAATATTACATTTTATTTGCCATTCAACTCGCCTTCAACCAACGGTGCACTGCTGTCTGAAGCTAATCTGATGCCAGAATAGGGTTAAGCACAATCACCTCAAACAGCCCTTGCCTAGTTCGATCTTGGGCACTGATGCCGACTAACTGGTGGCCCATAAAAAGGAGAGCACCTAAAACAGCCCGGGCTCGTTACACAGTCCACTGGCGAAAGTAAATCGTTCCGAAAGGAAGCCCACGAACTAACCAGTCACTGTTCACCAGCCCAACCCTTCAATTCCGAAACAAGCACAGTCGGCGGTAGAGCATTTAAAATGCTGATTGGCCTAATTTTTCCCTTTTGCCCATTGCTAATGCCTTTTGCAAGTAGCTTTCATTTTTCCTCTCTCATGTCTCATGCCTGCTGCTGCAACCTGGCAACCTGGCCTCAGAGCTGCAGACCAAACTTGAAATGCTACTTCAGTTCAATGCTGCCAATGCTGCCCACACCGCGCCTGCTGCCATTTTTTTTCCTGACTGCACTACAATTTGCTACAGAAAAGCAGATTTTTCCGCGCTCGTGCAGTTCACTCCTTGCTCCTCTCCTGTTCATTGGTGGTCGACGTGATTTGGCAAGTTTGCCCTTTGGCCTGCCAGCCAGCGAGGAGAATGATTTAAATGGTGGCACAATGAAATTGTTCGAAACTTGAACGATCATTATTTACGAGGGTGAGCAATAACAGGAAGTAAGATTGAAAACTGCATTCAAATGGTTTGAAAACTTTACCTACGTTTGGCCGTTGCAATTAATAAAGAGTTGCTAAAATGTTATCAACTCAATTTCAATGAGGAACTTTTCAGTTTGCCTCTTGATGCAATTATCCTTCCTATGAGTAATTTATTGCTCGGGTTTTCTTCGGACAGGCGATATGATAAATTCGCTAACTCAATCAGGTCCCGAAATGAATCAAATTTCATAGCAAAGTTAGGTCCAAGTTTCAACGCGGCTTTACCGATTCGCTTTTCCAGTGATTAGGTAATAAACGGGTGAGTTCGTTTGGCATCATCTCATCAAGTATAATAAAACCATGGGCAGTTGAGGGTTCAATCGAGGTTTAGTTATACTGCACCATTAACGCAGCTTCGGTTCAAGCTAGTAGTTTTATCATTAATGCTGCTTCTCAATAGGGGTACGTTTCATTGAGAACAGCAAAATAGTTAATTAATTTTTCAAACTATCAACACTTGAAAGCCTGGAGCACTCTCCTGCCGTTCCAGCAAGCAATTTGTTCGTTTTTATTTGTAGTGTACGGCCTGAGTGGCTGGGATAAGCGTTGGATGAAGAGAAGGTTAACTATCTCAACTAAGAGCACGTTTCATATTTTTATATAGTTCGAACGAGTTCTTTGTAGGGTAGTGAAATTATCTATATTTTCTAAAATATCCACAAATGGTGCTCTGAAATTATGTTTTCGTAAATTTACTAACGCTCGTTCAATGAACAAAGGTATTTTACTTAAAACATATGCTATGAAACATTGCTGTCCATCTCGCAAAACACCATTAATGCACCTTAAAGCCCGATTCAAAGTATATTTGGACGCATTCAAACAATCATAACTCAAGAATTAAACAACATTCACGGTTGATAATTTCACCGTTGCGAACGAACTGTCGCACTTTACTTGAGATCGATGCCATCATGATCTGCACAGTCGCTGGTGACACTGGCGAACTTATTCCACTTTACACACATTTGTTGTGCATTTGTCACTTCTTTACTGCATCCTCGAAGTTTTCGCTTGACAATTGTCTAATATTTCTCGATCGGTCTGAACTCAGGGCAATTCGGAGGATTAAACTCTTTGGTGACGAAATTAACATTGTTCGCAGCATACGATTCTAGTACCTTCTTAGAGCAGCTGGCTAGATCCGGCTGGATTGCCGAACGAAGGGTAACATTTTTCAGACACTCTGTAATGTAGACTTTCGACTTCATTGTGTGAGATGTGATGAAAACATTGGTTTTAAGGCTAAAACTGCAGATTACTTGCAGTTTCATGAGTTTCCAAGCAAACTTATTAGCAAATCCAAATTTATACCTTCCTGGAAGAGACATCCCCACGACCAGTTGCCAGGTAAAAATTTCGTCCGAGGATTTGTTTATAATCCATTTTGACATATATTTCCTCATCCATTAAAATACAGCCATCAATTTGCGTCAAAACTTGTTCGTATAGTAATCGCCTCTTGGTCTTTTTGGTCACTAAATTTTGTTTCAGGGAGCGGTTCGAATGTTTACAGGCACAAAAATGCTTATATCCTTCTTTTGCTTGAAAGCATGTTACGCACGCTGGAAAAGTTGGAATCGTACCTGCCTTTCTCCTCAGCTATATTTAATGGAGAGGCTCAAGATCAACAAAATATTGCTAGTCCCATGTGAAATTTCCTGAAAAATCGAATAGAAGCTGTTTCAACTACCGCAAGGCTATATAAACGTAGATATGGCTGATTTTACCCCACTTACCTTTGTATTCTTGAATAGTTTATAGATATCTTTGCTCGGAGTGGCTCAAGATCAACCAAATAAGGCTTATCCTATGTAAAATTTACTGAATAATCAAATAGAAGTTATTTTATCTACCGCACGACTCTTTGAACAAAGATATGGCTGGTTTGACCCTACTTCCCCTTATATTATTGAAAAATGTATACATATCTTA
Source organism: Aedes japonicus (assembly GCA_034211315.2). Lineage (NCBI taxonomy): Eukaryota > Metazoa > Arthropoda > Insecta > Diptera > Culicidae > Aedes > Aedes japonicus. Next base: position 430,671 of record JASCZW010000300.1, read on the forward strand.
GCTCGGAGTCGCTCAAGATCAACAAAATAGGGCTAGTCCTATGTAAAATTTTTGTTAAGGTTGCTTTATATACCGCACGGCTCTGTGAACAAAGATTTAGCTGATTTTACCCCACTTCCTCTAATACTCTTGGCAAGCATGGGAAAAATCGGTTCACTTAGCGCTCATTTTCACTCACACGCATAAGCATTCAGAAGTGAGCGTTACCACGTTTAAATTATTCCAATTCTGTTCATTACTATTCTGCTTTCATTCTATTCGTAGAAAACAGAATTGAGCAAAACTGGCAGCTGATCGTACAGAGAATGAATCGGACGGTATTAGTGTGGACGGTTTCTCATTGCCTATTTTTTATGCCGCTGAATCATTAACAATTGCATTCAGTTGGATTCAGCTGAGAGAGAATTATTGAATCACACTCATTTCTTCAAATTATACCTTAAACATCATTTAACATTTCAAATAATGATCTAATATGATGTTAAGCAATCTAATGCAACATAAAAACATAAAGCATCATTTTAAACCGTATCTCTGCTCTGATCCTTCCTGCTGATTGCATTCTCTGAGTCTAAATAATCTCAATAATCTTATTCAAATCGCTTGCGTTCAGTGGCAACGCATTCATTCAATATAACGTCTAGCTGAAAATTTGTTTCGCATGATTCTGTTTTCTCGTTTATTCTTTCTACAATGTTCGTTTTCGAGGATTCGTGTAGAATCGTGTGATAGGAAACATCACACTCGTTCATTATTGTGTTAGCACACGAGGGTTTGCTATTTTAAATCGGTGGTGCTCAAGCGAGTGAATGAGTTTTCCCATGCTTGACTCTTGGGATAAATAATTCAACTAGATGGGTTAAATTGGGGTAAAGTCAGCAATATCTTCGTTCTCAGAGCCATGCGATAGTTGAAACAGATTCTATTAGATTTTCCAGGAAATTTTACATGCGGCTAGCACTGTTTTGTTGATCTTGAGCCTCTCCGTGCAATGATGTCTATAAACTAATCAAAAATATAAGAGAAAGTGGGGTAAAATAAGCTCTATAACTCCACAACCATATTCGTGCGGTGATTGAAACCAGTTTCACTCGATTCTCCAGACAATTTTCGAGTGGAAATAGCATTGTTTACAAACCGCGCGAAAAGCGAAAAACAATACAGATTTTTTCTTTAGTTTTCATCAGTTCTTGCCCACTATGCATTGGCTGCTTGACTACCGAACAGAGCTAACACGATGTGGTGATATCCCAAATAGCACACAAAACATCTTTTATATGCAACATTTAGTTTTTATGTTTCATTTCTATTATACTGCAGTAGCAAAAAGTATATTTTGTTACAGCAGAGTTTATTTCACGTTTCACGAGATACCTGATATTTCATTGATGTTGCTCAAATGGTTCCCTTAGATCATTCAAAACAAACATTGGATTTAGTCGATACCCGTTTGTCTTTGATAATAGGCAGTTAAGTAAGACTATTAATATTTATTTTTTTTTAAACAAGGATCACTCAAAACGTGAGAGCATAATATTTACATTTTCGGCTGCCCTAACTAATTAATATTAATGAAAAAGCTACTTACGTTAAGATGAATTTAATTATCTCTACCAACAAAATAAACAATCGTGAGATTACTAGTTGTGCATAATCAACACTAGCCGTTTTGTTTTTGTTTTAACTCTTTCAATTGCTTACATAGATGCATAAACAATGATTTCACAAGAAACCCGTAGACCCAATTTTATAGAGATATTTTTTTACTATGCTCCAAACTATAACCGTTTGTATTCATCATATCACATCATAGTGATACGTAGCGAAGTTTTGCTATTGATAAAAATGTCAATGAAAATGTTTTTTTTAATTCACATGGCATAACGTCACAATACTATAACATAGCCTGATACACAGTATCCCTCCATAATGCTTGAGTCCATCAATTCCCCCCTCAGTCTTAAACTCAGTCCCCCCTTATCTTAAACAGTCCCCGCCGCTCGTCCGGGGCTACTTATTCGTGTATTCAGTAGCTGTCCATCATATCTGATGGAGCTCCTCCATGCGAGACCCGTGGACCTGCCGGGTTGCTTGCAGCTCAGCCCCGTAGAGTCTTTACCTACTCTTCGGTCTTCCCGGCAATGGAAATGTATGAGTACTTAATTGTTTATGTATTTAATGGTTTATTTCAATCAAAATCTAGACAACAATATCTAAATAGTAGGAATTCCAATGATTTTAAAATGGAATATTCGATGGATCACATGTGAAAGTTATTAGATTGCTTTAAAGTTGTTTTATATTAATTTGTGTTGTGTTGAGTGTAAGGAATATACCTTTGAATGAAATACCTAAAGTTAAACCTAAGTAAACTTTAGCTGGATCGGTCCTAGAAACAAACTTAAATCAAGTTTCCGTCTTTCAAAAGTAAGTTATTTAACTTCCCGTGGTTCAGACCAGCAAGAGATTTATTAAGTTAATTTAAGCAATCATACGTTTGATTATTTTGGCCAGTAGATTTTTGTTTATAATTCAGTTACTTTAAGAGCCGGAATTCCAAAGAAAATCGATCAGTGCTTACCGTACATGTAACCATTTTTTATGCACGTATTGGGTTCTCCGTAAACCAGGTATAAGTAAAATTCAACCTACAACTGTCACCATGTCCAGATATCTACAATTTAAAGATGTCTGCATAGATAAATATCATAGATAAAATGGATTCATAATTATTTTCTCCGGTAGTGTATTTGGTAAGCTCGTAAACGCCATGTGCCAAAATTTTGCTATCCAAAATAAGATTTTAAGGTTTTGCTTCTTTACATTCCTTCACAGTTTGAACCTAACATGATCCCGTGACAATTTAATATTCTTCATATGAATCAAGAATCTGATTTTTCCGTAAAAAATATAATTTTTATCAAATGTTTCTTTCTCAAGCTCTGAAGCAATGTTTTATTCTTGAAGATTCATGCAAGCGCGATTTTATTTTTCGTAGAAGAACAGAACATTGGTCCATAAATCTGAAAGCGTTTGAAAATCAAACGTACTGCAGCATGATTTAAGAATCATTTTGCTTCTCTATATTTTTATGACTAATTTGTTTGGTTGAAAACGATATCCATTTAAAAAAAGTAGTTTTCTCAGTCTTTCAGACTCAATTTATTTGCAATGCGATTAACAATATTTGAAAGTTTAACAAAACGCTATTGCAACTTCTTAGAAACAGTGGTCAAGTTGCAAATAAGCTCCACCCTTGCGCTTTTTCCGTTACTATTGTGCCTGATTTTGAGGTACATAGCCCAACACAACTACCACTGATTTGTTTCAAGAGAGATTTGTATGCTCTATTAAATCAAGTTGTGCTACTTGGGATGTTTACTACCATAATGAGTAACTTTTTATAGCCCTGATTTAACTTTTTACAAGTAATGCATGCTATATTGTGGTGCGACATACCCTGATCTACAACAATTAATATGTACCATCAGGGTGGCCATTAGATTTGGAAAAATATTTGGCATGTCACAAATGTGGCAAAATCACGGAAATGTAAAAATCTGGACTAACAATTGAAAAGGGTCAAAGGGTTTCCAAATGTTGATAGGCCCTTTACAAATGTTGTCCCAAAATAAGTCATTTTTTGACTCGTATACTCGCATACCTCAGTACAAGCGTGGAATTACACTATTCGATCAATGCCAAATTTTTGACGCAACTGCAGTCACGCAAATCAATTAACGCTTCCGTGGAGTGGGATTAAACCCCACTTTAATCTGTTCTAATTTCAAAAAGTCTGGCATTATGCAGGGTTTCTTTTTTTGTGTTTATGTTGATAAAAAGTCTGGCAGTGCCAGATAAATCTGGCACAATGGCACCCCTGTGCACCATACTCAACAACTTCTTCCTAATTTTCAACTTCCATATCCTACTAATGCACGATGTTGCTTAAACGGTGCATTTTTTACCATCCTCCCCTTCGAAATGAATGTTGTGAGGTTCAGCCAATCACTGCTCCTCTTTTATCGTATCGACACATGTTGGTGTTGCTGCTGGGGAGGGGTTGAATCATTTCGATATCTCCACATAAAATTAAAAGCGTCACACGTTTCGAATCAAATGCTGTATTTGTTTATTTTTTTATTTGTTGTTTTACATCAACATGCTCAATGGGGCCCCAATGGCATTGAAAATAAATTAAGTTGAAGCGTAGGGTCAAATAATAAAATACTTGTACATAAATGCGGTCATTTTATTGATTCAACACCGGAAGCACCATTGAAAAGCGCAGCATCTTGCGTGAAAAGTGAAAGTCGAACAAATGAGAGGCCCGGTTGAATACTCGCTGTAATCCACCGATGGCACCGTTCATGCTGTAGTTGGTACAGCGGAGAGGTAGTCTTAGCATCATATTGTTTCGAAGCGGTCTAGGTTGAACTTTTACATTTATTGGCTCCAGGATTGCAGAGCAGTCTATTCTGTCTTGTAATGTACCTGCAATTAGAAGAGCCCTCGGAGTTTCTCTTCTGGTACGGAGAAGCTCCAGATCGATCAGCTGGCAACGATTTTCATAGCTGGGCAGATGAAACGGGTCCCTCCACAACAGATTCCTTAGAGCAAATCGAAGATAGCGTCGTTGAACGGAACTCGATTCTCTCAGCATCATTGTTGTAATGTGTGTTCCAAGCTGTAGAACAGTACTCCAATGTGGATCGCACCAGCGAACAGTACAGTGATTTGAAGCAGTAGATGTCGGAGGATTTTTCTGCTATCCTAAAGATAAAGCCCAATGTCTTCGACGCCTTATCAACCACATACGTATTCATACGTAACCACATACCACATGCTTGTATGAATGTTGAGAGTCCAGAATAATTCCCAAATCGTTTACTTGATCAACACGATCTATTAACACTGGAATATACATTTTATTGTATCATGTTTTTTCATAACCTAAACTAAACTTACTTGAACTGTTTCTTTTTGTTTCCGTCACCGCACCGCGGATTTTCACGATGAGTCTTTTTTTTGGATAGACCTATGACCAATATATTAAATAAATAACTTAACGTATCTTCAATATTTATTCGTAAACAAAAATAAACTTACAAATTAAATTCCACAACTTTCGCTATTAATAACTCGCTATTTCAGTTTTAATTTCACAATCACTTTTCAATTCGATTTTTTTTTATATTTTCACCGTACCGATGACAATCTTGATCAAGGTCTATACTCGATCAAGGTATTGTTGTTTTGTTCCTGTTCATGTGTTGGTTATGTTGATGCAGTGTTCCCAGCTTGCGGTGCCTCAACAATTGTTGATCCTTCGAGTCTGTAGATACATATGATAGGTTCTATCTTCTAGAAAACGTGATTACCGATCACTTTGCAGGGTTAACTACCATTCTGTTTGAATTACACCAGTAAGCAAAAGCTTCGAATTTACGTGTGAGGAAGATGCAGTCGTCGGTCGCACGAATCCGAAAGTAGATTTTAAGATCGTCTGCATACGATAGCCGTGGGCCTTCGATAACCAAATTCACATCGTTGAAATAAAGTAGGAAGATCAACGGTCCCAGGTGACTACCTTGAAGTATCACTGAGGTGGCTGGATAAATGCCGAATTGGCAGTTCCCAATAGTGACCATCAGCTGTCAATCGGTCAGATATGAGCGAAACCATCTACGCCAGATATTATTGAAACCATATAACGCCTCTTCTCACAAGTCACCATAGCATAGTGAGATCAAGCAACGATTCAGAACCAGCTTTGCGCAATAGAACAGGCTCACTTACCAAACTAAACAAATTAACAAATCACTCTCTCTTTTTGGTTTTCCCTTTTTAAAATTGATTTCAGCTCGACAGAACAGAGCTATAAAACATCAACGAATGTTCATTTTAGGTACACAAATTCTACATTTTTTTTGTGTAGCACATTTGGTTTTTTATCTGAAGCCTGCTTCATAAAGAGTTCAAATCAATTTAGTTGTAGAAAACACCGAATAGATTGGTGAGTCAAACAATCGATTTCGTAGCTGAAGTTTACTTACAGTGTAGACTTAAATCACCGCTTCTTGTTTTTGTTGGCACAAATTTCAGAATCCATAAACTAATCAAATACTGTATTACCGAAAAATCATGGAGTTTGGTGGACATTTTGAGAATGAATTGTAAATATCTTACCTAAAAAATGCCATTTCCATATTTGATAGACTTCAAAATTCACAGAACATGAGTTGTTTCCTGAAAAATACACCAGAAATGCAAACACCCATTCGCACAAACGCCTGCCTCCGAGTTGAGCAAACATCCCCTTCACGCAAGAGTTCACTGCACAAATTTCGAAACGTGCCACTTCCCGCCCAAGTCGCTCCAAATCCTTTCAAAGCCAGTTACGGCTCATGTCAATGATTAATTTCGTACACGACGTTTTCCCAACGGCCATCAACGTCTTCGTGTCGTTCGCCATCATGCCAACATGCAAACGAACGAACAGACCGTCCTCCTCTATCCTCCTCCTCGCGGACGGGACCCATCGATCCCCTGTTCGATGTCGACAGAATTCAAATGACCCATCACGGTTTTCTCGGCTCGTTTCCTTGCTGGCGCAACGGCTGCAACTCAACGAATCGATCGAAGCCCAAATGGCGGCGGCGGCGTTGACAGCGACGGAATTGGGAATAAATCTCAAAATTAAACAATTACAAACTAAATGAACTGCAAAACGATTTCCGATCCATTCTCCAGCAGCCGAGAGCAGGATGGCGCACGATGGTGGTTCTGGACCTCAAATAGTTCGCACCAAGCTTGCATAAATTATCTCCGGAGCTGCGTTTCGATGGTCTGCTAAATCGATTCCTTTCGGGTATTGGTTTTTTTTGGACGTGTCTGTAAAAGTAATTACGATTTGCTATCTTTAGAGATGAACAAGGTCACGAATGGTCTGGTCGAGCGAACTGACGGACTGAGGTTGCTTTTTCTTTCAACAGGTGATTGCTTCAAGGTAAATTGGCAAACTGTTGCGGAAATTATTTCACTCTTCGCCCTTTAATGAATCATAATTATAACCAAAGGAAAATTACCAACAGTGTTTTTTCTTGTTAGTGCTGGTAATTATCTAATAGTTGCTCATATTAAAATTCCACCATCTTTGTCTCTGCTCAGGCGTGGCTAATTTTCAGTGAATGGCAAACGGCAGCAGCAGAGTTTATCCAAGTATAAAATTAAGCACGCAAAAATATAATTTTACTCACGAAACTGCTCTTTGAAGCGTGGATGTACGTATCTTGTAGTAATAAATATACGAAAACGAAAGGAAAATTAGAGCCCCCGGTCCGCACGCGACGGAAGTGGGTGGTGACAGGGAAGTGGAAATGTTGATGACACACACATGCTCTAAATTATGACAGTGGCCTACCGATTTGGAAGGCTGAGACGCAATGCGGGAGAGTGAATCTAAATTTTTCTGTATCTCTAAATGTCAACGAAGCCGTCCGTTTGCAGTTGTTTGCTTCGGTGATCAGTCGGAAGATTTCTTGCTCTCGGATCCAAGCCCGTTGTCAACTGAAGGTGAATTTGATTATTTGGCTGACGTCAGCCAGCTGCTGTAGAATTTCAAAACAACAATTTACCGATTTCAACCAATTGCAATTTCCAGTTCCAGATCATTTAACCCACATCATTGAAACTTCCACTCATAAAAGACAAATGTTAAAGAACACCCCCTTCGGAGGGAAGAGCAAAACTTTAAGAGTCTTTCGCAGTTCGAATCGATTCAAGTAATCCATTCACTAGACCGCAATCATCTCCTTCTACGTTTTCAGCGTTCCTTACGATAGCTAGGAACCCCAACCCGAGATCAACTTTTTCTCAGAGAAGGACGTTACCTCGGTCGAACGCTTGGACAAACCTACATTCCGCAATAGTGGGTGGATATTTTATGTGCTGGGGCTGGCCATAAGGAAAGATGACCACCATCATCATCATCATCATTGACTCCGAGTCAAAGTACACATATAAAAGGATAGAACTGCTACCCCCGTTCCAATCCGACGAGAATCGAACAAAAGACTTTTTCATCGCGTGATGGAGGACCAAAAAAAAAATCACTCGGGGAATCATAAGATTCTCGAGCTCTGCCTCGCAGGAAATGACAAATTTGATATTAAAGGATAGAAAGGCTAAATGCATCAACGACTAGAATCAGCTAGGGCTTGGTGGCCGTGGCGAGCGATGCGACTAGTGAAGCGTTGACCGGAAAAGTTGGCTGGTAGCATTTTTACAATGCCAAATTTTTTTATTTCAGTTTTATCGTTCTTCTTTTGCTGAGTTTGGTCGATTCTTTGAGCCTCTGTTCCTTTGCCACGAAAAGTACAAGGTTAGTGTGTGAAATACAATACAAATAGGCATCGATTTTTGATATATTACACGCAACAAAAAATCCGCTGTAGAAACTAATATATCGAGGGTTATATTAAGCGCAAGCACCAACAATTTTCACCTGACTATGTATGCGTTTGATTTTAACATGCCTGTGATTGAGTTCAACCATGTTATGGCAAATGTACCACAAATGTAGTAAATTTGACTAAAATTTCATGCTAGTATTAAAAATAGGCATAGTCGTGTAAAATGGAAGTTTTTACTGCAAGATTTTTTTTCAGTGTAGGGAAACTTCGCGCTTTCTCGCTAACTGCAAAAGAAAGGTCGGTAAGGCTTAGGTCTCATAAAAAGTGCTGTAAATAGCAATTTCGACCCAATGCGCTAAATTTGCCTTCAACTCGTTCCAGAAGCTGGTTTTTACAATGGTACATGATTGTTTTCAAAAATTTAGTTCACAATGTATTGTTCTAACTGTCAAACTGAAGACGTGAGAGCGCATTATCTAAATATTCAAATGATTTTCATCATTGAATACACGGAAAAAAAATCCGTGCCCAGATCCGTGAACTGCAATCATGAATTCGAGACCGTAAACTAAATCACGTTATCATGAATCAAAAACAGGAACAAGTTCACAGTCCGTTTCTATTTTCGAGAACGCTTTTTTTTCTATGTATCATTTGAATATAACAGTGAATATAACCGTTTCTCTATACCAGTTAGGGCAATGCACTGTTAGACAAAGTAGAAAAATTTGTGAAGAGCTACAATTTTATCAATTTATAAATTCAGCTGTTGAACAAAGTTATTGGTAAATTTATCCAAACCCCGAAATGACTTTTTAAAGCGCTGCTTAGCAATGCAAAAATGGTCACCATCTTGACCGATTTTCATCATAAATTCGAATTTTTGAAGCCACAAAACCAATAAACTACCTACACTTCACATGAAAAATCATTAAGACTTGTTTGCTGTAGCTCAGCAAGAATCCTATTAAAATTGGGCATGTAATAACTTCGAAGTGAGCGGTTCCACGCCAAATCAGTAAATGACAAAAACTTTAGTATTTAAGATTACACAAAAAAATAATGGATTTAAACAAGCGCGTAAAATTTCCCCTCGTTTAATTTTTAGCCAAAGGAGGCGCACATAATGAAATTGTTTGCAATCTTTCATGCATCATACAACAATGTATGCAATCTTGCATACAACAGGCTAGATTCGAGCGTTATCTTGCTTAAGTTAACATAAAATACCATTATTTTCTGCCAAACATTTATGTGCATTAGATAAAACGCCGAAAATTCCATGTTTCTTTTGATCTGTGTAGGCCGAAACATTGCAAACGTGTTCGGAATAACAGTCCACTTTTAGTATGGAACCGTGTACAAAAACGACTAAATAGAGTTGATAAATTCACATGCTTATACATTTTATATTGCTTCAATTTTTTTTGTATGCGTTACCTGTCCATGCAATGGTCAAAATACAGTTTTTAAAATTTTGAGTATTTACACCAAAAATTGTGAATTTTTTGAAAAACTGCCATTAGATTACTTCTGGCCCAAAACGTAAAATGTGATTTGAATTAGGTCGGTAAGTTGTTCCGTTCTAGAGTTATCGTCGAAAACAACCCGTGTAAAAAAAAACCGTGCAAAAAAAAGGAGTTTTTCATGAGGAACGGTCGTTTTGATACGAGAGTTACTTTTGAGGAGGGCTTAACAGTTTAAAAAAAGCAGTTACTCGGAAATCGTTCATTAAACAGAAAAAATGTGTGAGAAGAAATGGCAGGGAATCAAAATATCAATAAAAAAATATACACTGAAAAAAATTTAAATGAAAATAACTTCGTTCCCAAAATATACTAGTTTAAGTTTTCTTTAAATTTTGGTGGCAAAATTCAGACAAAAACCAGTGTTTGATAGGTAAGAACAACATGGCATTGTTAAAAAAGAATTTTTAGTACCTTTTGAAAGATTATCCAAAAAATAATATGAACATATAATATATATCAAAAGTACTCCTTAATGCCGAAATATGAATTAACATTAAATTTCTAATCGAAATATTGATATTATTGATCACCCTTAGGGTATCCGGTTTCGAGATATTTTCAATTTGATTTCATGAGTGGCTTCAAACTTAAGAAACACGCCCTTTTCATGAGTTACTAAAGAGTGCCGAGCAATCGACACTGAAGAAGTCTGTAAAGCGCAGACGAAATAGGCCAATCTGTAAAAAATAAGGTTTCTCCAGTGGAATTTAGAAGATTTTGCATGCGTTAACTAGAGATAATTTAAAAAATATGTTTCAATGTTTAATTTTAAATTTTTAAAGTGATCAAATATAGCGTTAATTTTAAATTCTTCAAGTTTACCAATAACTATTTAGGTTTATCAAATGCTGGGTTTGCTTATCGAATCGATTAAGCCGTCGCGGGAATAATTAAATTAATGATGAACTAATCTCCTATAGTTTTCAAATTATTAGTCCAATCGTGTGAAAGTCAGAGAAAAAGTTGATGAAATATTCATGTTTGTTGAAACAAATATAGTTTTGTTGATGGAACATCTCGAATAACTTATGAAGCCGGCGTGTTTCTTAAGTTTGTAGCCACTCATGAAATTAAATTCAAAATATCTCAAAAAAGGTTACCCTTGGGGAGATCATTATGCAGGACCTTTCGATTAGAAATTTGATGAAAAATCATATATTTGCATTAAAAAGTGCTGTTGATAAACAAATGTTAGTTTTATGAAAATCTTTCATAAGTTGTTATTCGGAAAACTGTTTTAATAATTTGTTTATTTTGCTGTTCTCATTTTATGTCCAAATTTTACCATCTTAATTGAAATGAATAAAATAAAAAAGAGTTTTTTTCGGAATTTGCATTTTAAGATTTAATTATGATTTTTTCAGGTAATTTTTTTTTCTTTCTCAGTGTTTATTTTTTTCATGGACCCTTTAAGGGCTTATGCTGAACCATTCTTGGCGGCAGTCATTAACTCAACATTTAGAATTGATATAACTCAGAGTCTGTACTAAATATTGAAAATTTTATCAAATCAGTTTGTGTGCTAACTTACTGTGAGCAATCTGATAGAGATCGATTCGATGTTCATTCACTAACAATCGAGATTTATCAATTTGAAATAGCAAGGTGAGTTTGCGAGAGCGAGATAAAAGATAGGAAAAAATACATGGAGCAGTGATTCACCTTAATTCCCTTCCATTTCTTCTCAGACACTTTTTCTGCATTAGAACGATTTTCGAGTAACTGCTTTTCAAAAACTGTTGTATCAAAAACAAACAAGCCCTTCTGAAAAGTTACTCTTGAGTCTAAACAACATATCCTTACGTCAAAATATGTATTCTGTTGTACTGAATATTTTTGCAAAATTTTGTCCAAATCCAAGCGGCTCGTGTCAAATTTAGACGTTTTATGGCCAGTTCCGCCAGGAACTGCTTATGTGGGGATGCAAATTAGCCATGATGGCGGCATTTTTGTAAAGAAAGAACTTCTGAGAACCGGCGGTTGGTTGCACCATCCTTCCCGCTTTCCAGGTTGTCAATTCATCATACGAAGCCTCCCATCACAATTCGCAATAGAATTCAGGACAATTACTCATTATTCAAACAGTTATGAGGAAGTGGCAAGGTTCGCGGAGAGAACCGGGTCTTCGACGCTGAATGTTTTTTTTGTGTGAAACGTTTGGTGAACGTGGAAAGGCTTATCTCGGTGACAACCATATGTGCAAGTGTTCAATGCTATGCTAGGCTATGCTACCATAAATCGCCAAAATGTTATCTTCTCGCAAGTAATGACTAATGAGTCATTTTGCGTACATTTAGAAGACTATGCATATCATACGGAATTCGCGCTAAACAAAATTCTCCAATGTTTTGGCTGTTCAGCCAAAGCTTTGCACCTAAAGAGCTCAATTTCACCACCAATAGAAACCCTCAAACGATTAGACAACTTATCACGAAACTGTTCTGCAACAATTTTCCACGACCGCCAGTCAGAGAAGACAAATGTAAAAGTGAAAGTGAAACCCGATCGTGACCAATTTGGCAGTGAAGGGAACCGTTTCGTTCTGCACCGAGATCTGCTACAACACACACATACCCCCCGTGAAATAACTCGTTGCCGGCTGGAATCGGTGGCACCTATCAGATGCCGCTGCCGACGACGACGACAACGGCGCAGTGCAGTGGTCTATACGATAGCACCCAATTTGGATCGATTTCCAAGACGGGCTAGGATTTCCTCCCTACGGGGTGATGTGGATTTCTCGAATTATTTGTCTCTCATGCCTGACCGGTCCCTGCCGTTCCGGGCGCGTGTGAGTTATGTGATACAAGATATATGACTGAAAGATGAATCGTTTGCTTGGAGAGGGGGGCGATGGAAGGCGATTCGATAATTTGTTTGCCAATGCGAAGAAAAAGTTGTAATTTCGATGGCGTGGGTTGCGATAATGGGAAGGGATGAGTCATACGCAGTATGAAAGAATTATGTAATTTACCGCTCTATCTAGCGGTCTTTTGGATGACCCTAAAGGCGTTCTAATGATGTATATTCTGCACTTTATGCAATTTTTGCAGTCCGTGTTTGGCAGAAAGCATGACCTGGAGAGTGTGCGAGGAGCACCCACAGCGATCAACAAGCAATCCGGTACTGCATTTGGAGTATGACGCAGATCGAATCATTTGGAAGGCAAACAAATGAGTGTTGGTGAACAATAGCGAGCTTCAACAAGGACGTGTTTGTTGAGGCACTTCGATGCAAGGTGCAAGTGCATCCACTTGCACCTGAGTACAGACGAGTTGACAGCAGTACTAACAAGGGCGTGCGACGCAACTACGCCAAGGAATAGAAAACCGAGAAATGGTCGTCGCCTAGCCTACTGGTGGAACAAGACGATGGCCGAGTTGTGTGCCAGTTGCCTTTGTGTCAAGAGATAAAGCCAGAGGCTTGCGACGGAACAGAAAGATATGAGCGGAAATTGGTCTACAGAGTGGCAAAAAATGCCCTCAAGAAAGGAATCAACCTTAGCAAGAAAGCCAGCCTTGAGGAATTTTGCCACAACGTCAACGTAAATCCCTGGTGAGACGCATACAAAGCTGCCATGGTGAAGATGAAAGCAGAACCACATGAAAGATGCCTGGCGAAAATGAAGGCCATTATCGACGTACTGTACCCGCAGCACGAACCAACGACCTTGCAAGCTTCAGCGTACAGGGAGGAGGTTGACTACGAAGAAGAAGCTCGAAAAACCAATGAGGAGCTGATCAGGCCTATATGCCTGTTGGATTCGGTCGGAAAACTTTTGGAGAAATTAATGAGTACAAAGAGAGCGAGAACGGCCCATCGAACCCGCAGTTCAGTTTTTGAAAAGGCAGGTCCACGGTGGATGCCAGAACAACAGAAAAGAAGAAATCACCACTGTGCGTTGGCCACCCTAGATGTGAAGAATGCCTTCAACAGCGATAGCTGGGAAGTAATCACCCATTCGTTGCAAAGCATTAGGGTCCCTGAGCACCTTTGTAGAATACTAAGGAGCTACTTTCAGATCCGAGCTATAGTTTACGAGACTGATAAGGAAGAGAGACGAATGACAATCACAGCAGGTGTTCCTCAGGGATCCGTTCTCGGTCCAACGCTGTGAAATTTAAATCGAAGGTGGATACACCGATTGATCCCGAACGTGTCCACGTGGATGAACAGAAAACACGGTGAGGTCAACTTCCACCTGACGCAATTTCTGTCAGGTTATGGCTGCTATAGGAAGTATTTGTACAGATTTCGACACGCGGTTTTCCTCAACGGGTAATTGACCTCGGGGGATGCTCCACAGCAGAGATACTTTCCGTCAGTGTAGGCCGCCGGGGTCTGCTTGATTGATTAGTATGGTTGATTGGTGGTGAATGGCTCACAATGGTTCGGTATAGGTAGAAATTCCGCCGTCGGGGATCTCTCCATCGGCGTAGGGTAGATCTATCGTCAGGGATTGCTCAATTCGTCTGCAGCGTAGATTGCAGCTGAATGACTCACCATGCTTCGGTATCGAAAGAAATTTCACCGAAGAATTCACAAGAGAATCACACAGCGCCAACTCTGTTACACAGTCGCATGTGCATGAACAGGGTAGTTATTAAACGTTTTTTAAACTCCTATATGCATGCTTAAACTAAACCAACCCCCCCTTCCTACACACACCGCATTTTGATAAAATAAATAATCGCTGAGTAACTCTTTCAGCGCTTCCCATACCATGAAGAAGCACGGCATACAATTTTACAAGCATCATATTCTTTTCCAACTAATATCACATAAATGTTATTACAAACGTTGCTTCAAAATTCAATCTCTGTTTGTCATTTGCTGGTTTGACACTTGATGCAATGAATTGTTTACTTGACTTTTGTAATTGTTTCTACTTTTCAAATACTTTATTTTAACCATTGTTTGTGTGATGCAATAAACTACCTCGATATGATATTATCATGTCAAAAGCATGATATGCACTGGTTTTGATTGAGCATGTAAAGTAAATATACATATTAAAAAAATGTTAAGTTGTCTCAAATGGAACGAACTCACCAAAACATCAGAAAACACAGAGTTCTGTTTGCTACTGATCATTATTGTCAATATGCAGATCGCACACTTCTCGACGTTATTTACACTGCTTCATGAAAAACAACCCATTGTTATGTGAAATTGCAAGGATGTAGTTTTTTCTGTCGGTACAATTGGGATTATCTGAGACGAAGAATCCCTGGTTATGTTATCGGAAACAAAGTAAAGCCGTTTGTTGATGATTGCGATATGTACACACTCACATTTTTGTACAGAAATCTGTAAAATTTTACCGAATTCTCAGCAGCTGAATCCGATTGAACGGATTTTGGTTAACATTTACAAATTCCGGTGAATTTTTTACAGATAATTGTAAAAGTTCACCGAAATCCGTTTAGTCGTACCAGGGTTTTTCGTGGTTTTGACATCAAATGAATGTTAAATCGTTTAATTTTTCAATCATTTTATTTATCTCTCCGAGCTATAGAAAGTAACATGGTTTCTTAAAAAATACTTCCTCTTATGTAGTTAAAACCAAAAAACTATAGTAACAAAGGGTTGCATTCGTTTAGCCGTACTTCAATTCCTCTTCAGTAGAATCCAAACGTTTGCAAATTATTGTTGATTCAGTACTTGGTAGTTCCTCCTTTGATCTTGATGACTTGAAAGATTCTCTTGGGCATCGAAGAAACCAGCTTCTTGATAGTTTCTTGGTTGATTTGTTCCCAGCACTCCTTGATGCATGCCTTCAACTCATTCACGGTGGTGAATTGGCGTCCATTTGCGTAAACCTTCGATGCCAGTATGCTGGCCATTCAAGAACGGTGATTTCTTTCGACTCAAACTATGCCTTGGTCTGAAAACGACACATGGATTGAAGCATTATCTTGCTGAAAAAATAACCTCTTCGTCCAAATGATCTTCCAAAATGGCACCAACAATTCTTCCAAGAGGTCGCAGTAAGTAGTCGAGTTCATTTTTGTGGAGATCCAGCAGATGAGTTATTTGGAATCATAGGAAAATCCACCCCATGCCATTAAAGTTCCTCCTCCAAAATTTCTCTTGGATCGGGTTACTCCTTTATCCCTCAAATCGTGCCAATAATGACTGCAGCAGTCTGGGCCTTCGAGGTTGAACTTTTTCCCATCAGAAAATATGACCTGGCGCCATTGGTCAGTCCAGGACATATGATTCTGTGCGAATTGTAGTCGCTTTGCTTTGTGCTTTGGCGTAAGTCTAGGTTTAGGCTTTGGTTTTGTTCATTTGATGTTCGGACACACATTCAGAACGGTACTTTCGTGCACTGGAAGATCGAGTTTGGAAATAATCTAGCGACAATTCAAATGGTTTTTGGTAGCTTTCTCTCGGATTTGTCCTTTTTGCCGAGATGTTAGTTTCGAATTCCCCTTTGTTCGCAACTGAATCCCCTACTTCTGCGGATTTTTTCGATAATTCCGAACAACCTTTTCGGATCGATTTATTTTCCGGGCAATCTCACGATTACTGAGACCAGTATCCACCGGAACTCGGATTTGGCCTTTCTGCACCTCGTTCAAGCGTTTTGCTTTTCCCATACCTAGACAAATTAACTTTATTGCGAAATACTACACAGTACACAACGAAAATACTTACTGAGGTGCAGAGGCAGCATAAACTATTGAGCAAACTTAGGAGCTTTCGAAGAAAATCGCGAAAGAGGTGACTGCGTTTGCAACGCAACGGAAAGAGGAAATATGGCGATAATTGTTTTACGACAAGTAAACAGCGCTAGAAAGCTGTTAGTAGTGTGTGTAAATTTTGCAATGGATCTCACTACTACATGCATATAATATGTGATTTTTTGCACTGAAATAAAAAGATCACGGCTACATTTTAAAAATGCGGCTAAACGATTGCAACGCACTGTATTGCCTTCAACACCACGAAGTTTAATAGATTGCCTATGAGTTGTTATCCTCCTTGAAAATCATGAAGTTTGATGCTCATATTGACACTTTTTGGGGGCATGAGACTGAATTCACAGATTTCACAGAAACAGCCTAAAATCGTGCATTTGAAGGCAAAAAATATAAACTTATTAATATCTTGGGTACGGAACGTGTTTTGAGCAGTTTATTCAGCATCTGAGACATTTGATGAAGCTGATTGAAATCAAAAATAAGAACTGCCAATATTTAGATGTTAATCCCTTTGCTTACTTCTGATCTATCCAAGCATACCTTCAGAAACGTGCATTAGACTTAGAAAACTTAATAGCCTTAGAATATTATTCCCAATTGCTGGAACTAATTAAAAGCATGCGGATTGCTTTCCGATCATAAAAATGTTTTCTTCAGCTCCGCAATCTTTAAATAAACTAACAATATTGTATGAGTGCGATTTCGAGCATGTGGAACTGTTCACGATTTGCTGCAGTCGTCAATTTCCGCAACCCGCTTTTTCGTTTTACCCATCCGCTCTCAAAAACAATTAACCAAAACATGTCGATTGCTACGATCACACACTCATCTACTAGCAGGTTATGAAACAGACATACACGATCAAACTTTAAGTTTTTCATTGATCATTAGATTGGCAATGTGTATTTCTTATTTTGTTCACTCTCACGGAAATGTTAGACAAAGCGACTGTGACGACAAACGGGATGCTTCGTTTAAAGAAAAAAACAAATGTTAGAGACAGCAGGCGTCACGTTACAATACCGGTGCGCTATATCCATCGTTTACGAAGAAGAGTAGAAACATAGGCTCTCTCAAAAGCAACAGTGATGCCATAGCAGCCGCTCAACAGCGAAGCATTATTTATCGTTGAGTACTGTTGGACAGCACCGGAACTTTTTTTTTATTGCCCGACGATGGACAATACAATCATAAGCATAGATCAACTTCAAATGACTGGAAGAAACATAAAACAAATAGTGATTTCAGATCATCTAAATATGAAATAAATTTAACTCAAAGTTCAACAACACATTCTGGTAACACGCCTAGATATGAGAAGGAGCTGATGAAGACATTCCCGCTGGTACACGTGAACAAATGCAAATACATTAATTGAAAATTCGAGCGAACTTCTTCGGCAGGTAGGAAACGAATGGTTTTCTTGATGATGTATTTTAAATTGTCAAGTAGGTAATTAATCATGATGTATGCATCGAATCATCAGGCCGATAGGTAGAGCTTATGTTCGTTTAGTTAAAAGTGAAATAGTTAGGAAAATGTAGGAGTTTTAGACCTATTTCCTAACAACTGATTAAAACAGTCACCTATGATTAAGCCGTTCGCTACCTACCTTAACCCAGATATAAACATAAAACACGATAATGTTTGCATGTGTTAAGAAACCAATTAGTGAAAAGAATTGCTCTCTTAATTTTATCTTGAAAAACTTAAAGAAAGACCTCACCACTCCATTCAGTTCCTACCGTGTCCCATCGGGATCACCTCGACCCCTCTTCAACGGAACTTTCTGCCGATGCAAATGGTAAATAATCTCCCGAAAAGCCGGAAGCAATCGTTCGACCGACGACCCGAAAAACAAAAGTCTGCGCCCAGAGAGTTCAAAATACGAAATTGATTCATGAGCTGTGTGCATTCGGTTCGCCGCCAGCAGGAGCAAAAATCCCTGTGCCAGAGTTCACACTCAATTCCGGCAAGCCCAATTGCTCCCCGGTCGATCCTGCTTCTCAGCCAGCAAGCGACGACGAGGTGATTTTTGTTTCTCTGCCAAATGAAAGATCAAACTTCCACTCAGTAGTGTATGAATGTCTGCCTTGCTTGTCTACATGTTTTCCTTTTCCCCGGAAAAGAGGATACCTATGCAGTTGAAAGTTGAGCGAGTGCAATTTCTGTTTTGTTCCTTCGATTTTTTCCCCTTTTCCATTCCAAATAGGATTCCAGTGTCTGAGTATCCTGAAATCAATTGAATGGAGAAAATTAAAGTGCATTTGGTCGCTTTCGTTCGGCTTGTGATTTTCTTCTCGACTCTGCTGTCTGTCTCTTCTGGAGCATCAGATATCGGGCAGTGAAAAACGGAAGGAGACAACATTCCTTTGAAGTATTCTTCTGACGGAGGTCTTCTTTTTTTATGGAAGTGGTTTGATCATTTCTCTCATCATGTGGATACTTGCTCATTTCCGATACTGTCGCTTGGGATGGTACGGCCGGAGCAGCTGTTGTCAGTACTAATGGTCAAGTTTGAATCTTTTCGGAAGTGTGTGTGTGTGTGTCATTCGTTGACGTCTGACGATTTATATAAATAAATTGCATTGAACTCTGTGTTGGGTTTCTCGTTGTGCGATAAACACTGTAGCATGATTGCAGATCTGTATGTTTTGAATTGTTGATAACTCAAATATTAAAAAGCTTTAGTGAGGCAAATTTTCTATAACCTAGATGCCTTCAATACATCGGCATTCAATTTGATGGAGCTTATCAACAAACATTCGGAGCATTCCATATTCAGCGCACCAAAGATCCCTATCGCAATGAAGATTTCTGCTTTGCAGGGATCAAAAGCCAAAATAAGGAGCTTGCCTTCGGTATGCATTCGTAACTATCAACAAACCAATAAAAATTTTATTCGATCCATTAAACCGACAAAACAAAGCATATGGAAAACCCTCATTGGTATGCCCCAACCTGGTGGGTGGAAGCCCAATTTTCTTCTTTTCTAGCAGTCAGTGGAGCGCATATTTAAACCTTGGGAATTACCTCGGGACGATAAATTCACCATACATAATAAAACATGCGCCCAACGTTGGAATTGGACTGTTCAATAATTTCCTAGGAACATAAACACAAGCGAACAAACACACACACACACACACACATACACAAGGAACATGGAAACTTGGGTCCCGTGAGACAGATTCTTGGATTCGGAAACACCGGCATTAACCGAAAAAAAATATCAAGCATACATACAAGAACAGCAACAAATAAGGTCACACTCAGCAATAAATCTCTTAAAAGCATCGTTTAACATGATCATAAAAAGTTCTCCGCAAGTGGCGCTTGAAATGGCTTTCGGGCAGAGATGGGGGCGTTCCATACAAGGCAATTCATCGGATCATCCTATCGCCCAATTTTCTGGCATGCGATTCCATAACGAGACGAGTGAGAACGGTGACGAAAAATAAAAAAAATTAATCGGTGATGTGCGGTGGAAGAACCGGTTGACAATAAATGGATAAAAGCAAGCTTTGATTGCTGATATTACAGATATTTATTATCGAAGAATTAAAACCGAATAACAAAAGAGTTATGGCTGATGGGACCGGTGATGGGTGGTACATCAACGACACGCATGGATTATGTTTGTTATTATCGTGCTAGGAAAAATGTTTGCCCAAACAAATACGGGCAAAATCGATACGTGCATGGATCGTAGCTCGAGTATTAAAAATCTATTTGCGTACGCTCATTACGCGGATCGAAGGTTGAATATGGCTCGACTCATTTTGGATAAACATGCCCCTTGTAAATTGAACAACAAGAGTTTGGTTTGAAGAATACTGAAAATGTTTCATGCATATTCAAGTAGAATCTGAAAGAGAGCTAAAATTTGGAAAACAAATTAATAAAACCTTTATTAGACCAAACAGATTTTTGAAACGTTCAAGTGAAAGATGTTATGACCACTTGAGAACCTTCATAAAACCTATCGATTGCCATCAAAACCAGTATAGGGCCAAAAGGTCACAGCTGTCAAACTGCACTGTGATATCGTGGTTGGATTTTGTTGTTCTGCTTTGTTCGATTCTCTGCACTGCCGTTCTAACCATAACTGTCCCATGTAGCAAAAGTTGTAGTTGAGAAAAAAAGCATTTTGAGTTTTGCATCACTACAATAGTAAAGGTAATATTCGCGGCAAAACCCACAAATTTATGATTGGCATTTGAAGATGTTGCTGAGTTTCGATTGAATCTGTGGTATTACAAACAATTAGATTATTTTTGTATGTAAAATACGAGGTACAATATTCAGTAAGACTGACATGCGTAGAATCTTGCTGTGCAGCAGAAAATTCTAGGCATATCAGTCGCACTGCATGATGTATTGATGGATCGTTGGCGATAGAATTTACATTTTCAAATAGACATGCCATTTGCATTATTTTTTATGCTCCTACCATGATTCTGATTATTTTTTATCACCATATCATCGTTAGAAACACAGTTCTATAAAATGCAAATGGTGGCTAATATAGACAATTTAATGTCAATGTTTTCATGTCAAAGTCATTGTTTGAGTTTGCGTATAAGCCCCTTATCAATGCTGAGTGTCGAGTTAATCTTACAAAAAATATTGATAACATAAATCAATTTTTTTTCTAAGATCTCTTTAGAAAATTCGTAGTGGGTAGAATTTCAACATGGGACAATCCCACTTGATGTTTTTAATACAAACTCAGAACAAAGTATATAATATTTTGTTTGTATCCAATAGTATAGTTACAAAATTAAGCATATATTGAAAAAACTGGAATTTGACCAAAAACAACATGGGACAGTTATGCTTAGAACGGCAGTACCCTTCTGATTTATTCAACACTAAATAATATCTTAGAAAAAAGATCTATTGTTGCATAAAAATTTGTTTGAAAGCCAAATATCCAAAACAAATTGATTTTTTTACAAAGCGTATCATGCTCCAAATCAAATGCGTATTTCACCTCATGTTGAATATTGGCACGATAAGAGCCGGAAATTTCTGCGCTTTCGAAATTATGCGCGTTTTCAACAACGAGAAACAAAATTGAAACAAATATGATCGATAAATTAATCATGAATTTTCTGAAAATTTATGGAATTCAATAAGGTTATCTAAAATAATGCCGACATTGGTCTCCGATCTACGGTTAATTTGCATTACATTTAAAATGTAATATATTTCCACACTTCAATGATTTCTTATTCTCTTTCTCTTTCTGGCGATTGGAAAGATCACAGTTTTGCCAAAAAGCCAATTTATCTTCGCAATGGCTACTATAAAACTATTTGGTCATTTGATAACTATCTTCAGTGCCAATTTGCCGTTTAATGCATTTACTGGAGGCAACATGGTTTTATAATGCTTTTTCTACTGTCCATAATACGATAATATGAATGAGTTCTAAAACGGCATTTTGAAACAGCATTTTACGAGCTTATAAAGTCAAAATAAAATTTTTGGTAGGCGTAAAAGGAATTTTAGAAGACAAGGTTTTGAGATCGTTGTAAAGAAGCTGTGTAGGTTCTCATAAACCTGACTAAAATTTGAAACCTATTGGCACCTCTTGCTGCCGTAATCAAACCAAATTGATTTCTAGTGGCTTTTATAAAACTTCAATAAAACTCAATACAGCTGGATGGTTTTGACAATGTTACTTGGGTGGTGTAGCGAATTCATCAATGATTCCCATGGTACCAATCAATTACCGTTCATTATTTCAATTAGGTGTAGCCCTCAACCTTCAAAATCATCTCAAGTTCCATTCGACATCACAAGAAACATCGATTGGCAGAAAATGTCACGGCGAAAACAATCGGTATTGATTCCGTCGATATACTTCCACCGTTAGAAAAATATCGATTCCCTGCCGATCTGATCTACGAAAGCTCGTTTGAAGGACACAAAAAAAGTTCCAAAGGTGTCCTGCGAAAGTATATCAACCACACCTGGCTGGAACGGTGATTCTACAAAACTGTATTTGCAAAAATCTGACGCTTTCAAAACTTTTCATAGACTCATGACTTCCAAATACTTCGAGGAATATTCAATATTAAGCATAGCCAAAACAATTTATCAAAGCAAAAAAAGGGGTATTTGGTGAAATTTTGTCGAGGGACTCTCACGAGAAACCTCATTGGCCACCTTGTGGAGAGTGACTCGCAACATGCGTAACCTCTCATCTACTAATGAGAGTGTTGAATACTTTAACCGATGGATGTTTTTTGTGAAAAAGGTCTGTCCGGATTCTATTCCAGTAAAACATATTTTTCGGGAAACGTTTCCAAGTGGTGGCTCTCTGGACAGACAATTCACAATTACTGGAATTCTCTATGGCTCTTCTTTTGTCAAACAACTCCTCACCCGGAAACGATATGATAAAACTCAATCTTCTGAAGAATATCCCAATATCGTAAAAAAAGACGCTTGCTGGACTTTTCTTTACTTCGAAACAACATTGTACCGCCTGAGTGGAGATAGGTCATTTAAGTGATTTAAACACCTGGCAAACCAGCGTCTAATCATAATTCATACCGTCCGATTGCTTTGCTTTCTTGCATTTGCAAATTGTTGGAAAAAATTATCCTCCAAAGGCTCGATCTCTCTTGTTCTGCTACTGAAGAGAATACCCAGGTTACCAATAAGCAGTTCCAAAGCGTATTTACGGCAGCCTATCAAGCAATTAAGTCGCCCTTAATGCAACATAAATGTCACTTTTGGCCCAATAAACTACTGTTTTACTGCAATGCTTTGATAATGCTTCATCAATGCTATTTCGCATGCTAAATGCTTATTCATAGCATTTAAAATCCTATTATACAACAGATAGCATTCAAAATTCTGATATAATGCTTGTTTTATGCTTGTAGCACCTTAAATGCAGATTTAGAGTTCATTTACTGTATATGCTAATGCTTATTGGTTACCCTTTAACGAAACCAATTATGATAGGGAGAGTAGTCAATGCCCCTAACAATGATCAATGTGGGAAGTATAAACTTTTGTTTATCAAACGAAATAAGTCCACCTCCTTTCGAATTTCTGTTTGAAGCTCGTGGAGATGCTCCATACTGAGGTTCAATATCTCGCCATTTTTAAGTAATCTCTAGCGCCTTCCACAAACTGCAGGAACCTTGTTCTGTTTATGTTGCTGAGCTGGCAGCCCCAGTTCGATTTAAGACTGCCTCAGTTCGATTGAGCCTCTTCGGTCGATGAAACCTAGTAAACACTCATTTTATTTCCTTTCAAAACATATAGAACTGACGAGTGTGCTGTTCGAAAGATCATATTTGATCACTTTTGTATGGGGGCTTTCACATTGCTTAATTCCAGGCAATGAGAAAGCGGACTCGCTCACAAAGGTGGGCGCACAGGAAGGCGATTTGTTTGAAAGACAACTTTCACACGATGAATGTTACCATTTAGTAAGTCACAGTGTATTCTTTCAACTTACCTAGGACCGAGAAAGTAGAACGGCTGTTATATTTCATCGTTCCAATTGTTTCATTGAGGGGTGGTTCATAGACCTGCAAGTAAGCCTTGATTTCATACGCATGATGAGTAGGCTGATGTTCAACCACCGCCAGTAAGGTGCACACCTCAATCGAATTAACCTCGTGGACAGCAATCTTTGCTGGTGTGGAAACGGTTATGATGACTTGATCACGCAGTCTGACAATGACGCTACCAGAACACGCCTTTTAAATACCCAAGAGGCCCAAGTAAGACAATCGTATGTTTCTTGGAAATGTCATCGAGTCTCGTGACTTTGAAATACGTAATCGATTTATGTGTTCCTCCAACTGTCTAGTATAAGGGTTTAATCTGCTTGTTTGTTTTCGTTGGGTATGGCGAGCCAGCATGGATTACCGCCCTGAGTACCAAGAGCTACGTTAGTTAGAGAGTACGCACAGGCTCATGTGCCTAAGAGTGGTTAGTACGTACCGAACGGTAACACGCAACGCGGTCTGCGTCATAGCGGGGATGATGCCAATAGGCATTGCCATAAAAGAAGATGTAGAGTGTTTCGAACAACGTGGAGCAAGAGGTATTCGGATAACAGAGCCGCATCCATGGTTAAGTGGCAAAGGGAATGGAACAACTCCACCAAAGATCGGTGGACCCACCGACTAATCCTGGAATTAACCGGGTGGGTTGGTAGGCGACACGGTGAAATGAACTTCCACTTAACGCAGATATTGTCAGGCCACGGGAGTTGAGGAAACCAGGAAACATGTATTCTTCGTATGTCCTCGCTTCGACGGTGCGAGATCCGGCATGATTGCCGTAAGCGATCACGACACGACTCCGGATAATTTGGTCCCGAGGATGTGCCAAGACCGGGACATCTGGGACACGGTCTGCGTAGCAGCCTCCCAGATCGTCCTTGATCTCCATCAAAAATGGCGAAACGACCAACGGCAGGTCGCAGGGACCACCTAACTACTAAAGCCCTAAGTAGTTAGGGTAGGATAGAGTAGGTAGGATTTTAGTGGGTTGACACCCTCATCCTCACACGCTGAGTTCTTCAGGAGTCTGGTTGCTGGTTGCGTTTACTTCAAAACATGCCAATATATCAAAACATAAACAATCGAGGGGTCTTTCGAAGGAAACTGATCGAAAACATAACGATCTTTGAAGTGAGCACTTTTCTGTTACTGTTTTTGTTTCAATACAAATTGATTTTTTCGTTAATTGCGCTTTTGTGTGTTGGTGAATCTTCCTCAAGCGAGCTCAGGTCCAAAGTGTCGTCGTTCGCGGGTATTGTGGGGGAAGATAATTCTGTTTCCTGCAACCAAGTGTTACTACCGGAAGGTTTCCGACACGTCGGCGACGGCCGGGTTGACGTGGACGAGTGCTAACGGCAGCAGCTGCGGCCCAGCAGGACTTGGCCATCGAGGAGAGCTGGTTTGCAAAGCAACAAATAATTTATTTCTACCATATTTTTAAGACAATATCTAATATCCTGTAGCATTTTATTTTATTTTGTCTATTTTGTTTTGCTTTGTTTTTCGTTATGCTTGCCTTTTTTTCAGTAACATTGGAGCGGCCCATTGCTTTTGGCGAAAAGTGCTACATATTTTCAGCGTATCGTTAACCGAAACGAACCCTGCTGCTAACCTTTCCCCAACTATCCAACATCCCAGTGATTTCTCGTGGAAGTGCAGAGGATTTCTCGGCTTCCTAAAAAGCGAGTATCATGTCACCACGTTCCTTCCCATTCCCTTCTTGACCAGCATTTGTGCACGGCCGGCGCCGGTATTGCTTTATAATGGGTCACCAGTTTTTACACATTGAAGATGTATGTTAGTCCCAAACATCATCTGTTGGTTCTTTGTGCAAATACAGCTGATCTGGCAATAACGGAATTGCAGCCGTGGGCGGTCAATCATGCTCATGCTCATGCTCAATACAAATTGATTTTTTAGTTCTTTAACTCGAACTCTTTTTCTATTATTGTTCCATAAGTGAAACTTGAAAAGAATATAAAAAAAGGATATAAAAAAAATACAGTGTGTTTACTTTATTACAAACTTTATTTTAATATAGTAAATGAGAGAAATTCAGAAAATGTTGAAAAAAATGTAATCATTCTATGTAGTATATTTTGCTTGACGAAAATAAAGATAAAAACAAACCAGATTCATTGTTTTAAGAAATCTAAAAATGTGGCATACAAATTCAAGTAAAATCAGAAAAACAAACCATAAATGTGTACTGTTGGCAACCCTGGCTCCGTCTTCAATCAGCGAAAATGCAAACACAAACCTAATTGAATGCAAACGAAACCCATTTATGGTCGAAGAAACACCTTTGCACACTCACACATACGTCAATCCGTTTGTCACCAAGAGCGCGGTCAGTCCTTCGTCGTGTTCCGTGAATCCAGCAGGTACGGAAAAGCCTATTAGAACCTATTATAAAGGCACAGCGAGTAAAATAGGAATGCCGCATTGTCCAACGGAGGCACCCGCTTGGCACACCAAAGGTCGGAAGGTCAATTGTCGACCGAATGGAGTTCGCCCAGCACACCCAAAGCGGCATGATACTGCATTGTCCGCCATGTGAGTAGCTACCGACTGCCGCAAACAATAAACCACCGAACCTTTCAGACCGTGGATAGCGGGTCAAGGCTACCTCATAGGGCGCCGCTCGCTGAGGAAGGAACAGAACTACTTAAGTCGTCCGTTTGCGATAGGTTCGGCTGAGCGAGGGGTGGGAAGGTGCGATAAAAACAAACGCTTCAGCGCGCGAAAAGTGAACCGAGTGAAGAAGATGGAAAACAATAGCTCTGCGGTGCGGCCACAAAACGTAAATTAATTGCTAAACAAGCCGCAAGTGGATTGAATAATCGATATTGCCACGGTCCGTGCTCGAGTGAGCAGTCAGTGCCGTGGTGCACGCAAGTTGAAGATGATTTTCGCTGGTTCGATCGACGCACGAAAAAAAAAGGTGATAATTAAATACCAATATGAACGGGTAAAGCCGCATTTCGAATAAGAAACGGATTGGTATAATAGCAAAAGCAAATTAATCAACGTTGATGAAGATAATTTGCACGTTTGAACGGCAATCATCGGCTTTAAATAATTCGATTTGTTTTCGAATTTGAATGCAACGTAAAATTTCTTGTTGGGATTTAATTTGAAATCACAGCTTCCTCTCTCAGAAGAGAGAAATTATTTTCCTTCATCATCATCACGCTTTACAGCTGTGCTCTTTTTCTAGTTTCAACATTCGCCAGTGAAGCGTTGCTGGTTGAGTCTTTAACTTTAATGAACGAAAAATTTTCCACCTCGAGCACACTGATGTGCGACCAGTTTTCCACACTTCATTAATTTTCCTAAGTTTAATTAGTTCTTATCGTTCAAGCGTTTCGTCACATTCAACGTACGGTCGCGAACCGACCAAGCAGCCAACCAAAACTACGCCAGATAACTTTCCCCTGAAAAAGAGTGATAGACGTTACTTTGTGTGAGTACTTCTGAGTTGTCTTTTCAAGCATTTTTGCGCTCGGTGGAACTTTTCTCGTTTGATTGAATGGATTGCGAAAAGTTGACAGATATTCAGACATAGATAACGTGATTGGACGTAGTGCACGGATTTTCTCCATTTCTTCCGTTATTGTCCTCTAACAAGCAGGCCATGAATCTCATCCAAACAAGTCAACGAATTTCCATTTTTTCCACCACTATTCAAGCTCAAGGAAATGGCAAAAGCTTCGGCTCAAATATATGTAAATGAGCTCCATCGGCTTTTTATTGCCGACAAGCACAGCGAGCTGCGCAACATTGGCGTGGGATGATCGATTATTTCTCAGCTTACTCAAACTACCGCCGGCGAAGTCATAAGTGTACAGCATCAGTGTCTCCCCGTCGCCAACAGCAGCAGCAGCGGCAACAGCAGCGACAGCCTCGGAGACCACGCGCACCTAATAAAATGCAAATATTATTTCATTCATAAACACAACAAAAACCGCCGACTTTTCAACGGCCTGGCATTTACCGACGGCAACCGCAACATTGTGTCTAAGGCGAGAACCGACGCTAGTAGTAGTAGTTGTAGTAGTGGCAGCATCCACCCTGTGAGAATTGCTGCTCCTAGGCTCAGTGAGAAGAAGTGTATATTAAACTGTTTAGCCACGCGTAGGCGCTTTAATTTTCCTACCACGACGTAATGATGGAGTGTCAGCTTTAATATGGTCACGGGATGAGGTCACTAATTTAAAAGATCCGCTTTGGAACACAATTTTATTCGTTTGGTGAAAAAAAAAACGCTGAAGGTTATTAAAATGGTAAATATGAATTGGAATATTCGTGGAAATGAATTCAAAAGCGCCAGCTGACTGTACGTGTTTGGAAATTCAAATCGGATTACACGGAAGTCGAATCAAACAATGACCACGCAGTTATGAAGTGCATTAATGCTATAAATTGCAATTATCCTGTTTTATGGGTTCCCTTTGAAGGTTTCCAGAGAATCATGGCATGTTAAGGATCAAAAAGTCAATAATGAATCAATCAGTGACTGTGGATTGAAACTCTGCAGTCACTAGCATCGTAAAATGATCTGGAATGGTTTGTGCCAAGGGAATTACATTTTTTTACGAAGACTACGCCTCACGGCAAGGGTAGGGTGTCAATTGAAAATCCTAAAATAAGTTACCGTCACGAAATATCGTTACAAATTAAACGCTTATAACTTAATACAGGGTGCGGCAGAAAATAATGCGAAAATTTGTTCTATTTCATTCAAATCCCATTTTCAACTAATTCAAGTAATAATATCAATTTTTTCGAGTGCAGTTATCATGATG
Source organism: Aedes japonicus (assembly GCA_034211315.2). Classification (NCBI taxonomy): domain Eukaryota; kingdom Metazoa; phylum Arthropoda; class Insecta; order Diptera; family Culicidae; genus Aedes; species Aedes japonicus. Next base: position 459,673 of record JASCZW010000300.1, read on the forward strand.
AAGTCCTTTTAAACAAATTAATTCAATGTGTCCTCCATTTTTATTAATAACATCCTCGAGCCGACGCCGGAAGCCAGAGCATGCCTTTCGGATGTAGTTCTTCAATATTGACTGCCATGTGCGTGCTATGGTTGACTTCAGGGTTTTCAAACTAGGGTGTGATGTCTTGCGGGCTAGTGCTTCAACATATGCCCAAATCAAATAATCCAACGGATTAAGATCTGGACTGCTAGGGGGCCACAAATCCTTCAGCCAAAACTTCATGTTATCGTTCAACCATTGTTGGGTTCGATTGGACGTGTGCCTTCACCCAGGGAAGCACTTGATCCTTTAAAATACCGATATACACTTCGGTATTGGTTTTAACTCCATCATCAATGAAAACAGACGGCATTTTCAAACCGTTGGACGCCACCAAGCCAAAAATCATGACACCAGCCGGATGTTTGGTTCGAAATTTGAATTTCACTTTTTCCGAAACGTTCTCCATTTTCTGCGGTGAAATGAACCGGTCCGTGCGGTTGTTGGCCGCAGCATCGATGCTGAAGAGCTTTTCGTCGGCGAACAGGATTATCATTTTTTCCTTCTTCAACAAGGAAAGCAATCTCTTAGAACGAGTCATTCGTAGTTCTTTGACCCGGTCCGTAATCAAGTGGCGTTTCACTCTGGCTCTAGAAGATGCATGCAGGTCTTCTTTGATGATTCTCCGCATGGATTTCTCCGATATATTGGCTTCCTTTTCAAGTTTTCTTAAGGAACGCCCCGGGTTGCGAGCAATTTTTGTACGGATCGATTTGATCACGTTCGGCGTGCGTGCAAAGCGCGGACGTCCGCTTCCCGGTTTTCGCTGCTTAGGACCATCCTGCAGGGACTTTTTTATGCGATAAACTGTTGCCAAATGGAAACCTACCACCTTGGCAATCTCTTTCGGCTGCTTCTGGGCGAGCAACAAACTGGTGATCACTGCTTTCGCAAACATTTTGACGAATTTGCAATAAAACAAATAGAATGTTTGGATACAGCACTTGAAAGTAAACATAAACAAATACACCTTCAACAGAAATGAGTCACTAGCTACACGAATTAACCCAATACTCAAGTTTGGTCATTTTCGCATTATTTTCTGCTGCACCCTGTAAATTCTCAATAGATTTTTAACATGTTTACATCAATCGGTTGAAAATTTTTCCACGTATCAATTCAACTACCAAACATTATTCTATAACAATTTCAAACTACTGAAAATAACGAAAATAAAAGGTAATGTTTCTTAATTCTGATTTGCAGGCTAAATTAAAATCGAGGCTAACTAGACCAAGAAAGTTTGAATTCAAATGCGAACTATTTCAAATCCGTCCTTTTTAGGACGACCAATTCAATTTGGTTTGTTTCATTTGAATTTATCTAACAATAGATGAACTCGGTGTGAGCTTTGCTACGTATGCAACTGAATGAATAAAAATTTAAAAGAACTGGCACTGTTACAATTCTTTTCGAAATTTGTTTTTTTTCGGAAATAAACTGTTTTCGTTTGCTAATGTGTGAAATTACTGCAACAAAAAAAAACTAAAGTTTGTGTTTTAATTTAACCTTTGGATCGTTAAATTCTACCGGTTTTCCTTTCTGTGTAGCAGCTTTTCATAGAGAAAAGATTTATCTTCAAACAAAGCCGTATCCTGCCAGTTTGCACGTAATTTTCTCTAGCTAACCTTGGATTAACTTCTTGTGCATAATGTAGCACTGAGAGTACCTTGCCCATTTCTGACTAAGAAGGGGTGCAAACTTCTATCCCGATGCCTCAAGAGAATCTTGTCCGGCGCCAAAAACCCCTGCATACACATTTCCATAACAGTAGGTTTGTTTGGTTTAAATTTGTGTTTCATTTTTATGAGAGCCCTTTCAAAGAGGGGAAGGGTTTCAAACCACCATAGAAACAGTTTTTGCCATCGAAAACCTCCACATGCCAAATTTGGTTCCATTTACTTGATTAGTTCTCCAGTTATGCAAGAAAAAATCTTTTTCATTTCTGTGAGAGCCATCGATTCCTCATAGGAGAGGGGTCTCGAACCACCATAGAAACATTTCTTGTTTGAAAAAAACCCCACATACCAAATTTGGTTCCATTTGTTCAATTAATTCTTGATTTATACTGAAATTTGTGTTTCAAGTGTATGGCAGCCCCCCTTTCTAGAGCCTTCTCATTCTAGAAAGGAGGGCATCCATACAAATGGTCTCGATTAACCAAAAAAACATTTCCTGCCTTCAAAAACTCGCCCATGCCAAATTTAGATCCACTTGCTTGATTAGTTCTCGAGTTATGCAGAAACTTGTGTTTCATTTGTATGCAAGCTCCCTCTTTTAAAGAGGGGAGGGATCTCGAACTATCACAAGCTCCTTGGGAGCTCCCCTTTCCAGAGAGAAGAAGGGTTTCAAACCACCATAGAAATATTTCTCGCCTCCATATACTTCCACATGCCCAATTGGGTTCCATTTGCTTGATTCATTCCCGAGATATACTGACATTTCTATTTCATTTATATGGGAGCCCCCATTCCAGAAGGGAGAGGGATCTTGAGCTATCTTCAGACCTTTCCCGGACCTGAAAACCCCTGCATACAAATTTGCATAACGGTAGGGATAGTTCTCATGTTTGGTTGAGATTTGTGTTTGTGATTTGTATGCAGAAATTTGTGTTTCATTTGTATGGGAGCCACCCCCTTCCTTCCAGATGGCGAAGAAGTCTCAAATCACCATAAAAACATTTCGCTCCATAAAAAACCTCCACATGCTAAATTTAATTCCATCTACTTGATTAGTTCTCGAGTTATGAAAGACATTCGCGTTTCATTCTTATGGGAGCCCCCTCCTAATTTTCAGAAAGGGGAGGGGTCTCGAATGACCTAAGAAATATTTCTTGCCTACAAAAACTTCAACATGCCAAATTTTGTTCAATTTGTTTGATTGGTTCTCGAGTTATGCAGCTATTGGTGTTTTATTTGTATGGGAGCCGTCCTCTACAGAGATGGGAGGGGTCTCTTACTACCATAAGAACCTTTCCCGGCCCGAAAATCCCTTGCATACAAATTTTCACGCTGATCGGTTTAGTAATCTCCGCGTCTATAAGGTTCAGACAGACAGACAGACAGTCCGACAGACCTTGACCATTGTGTACAATTTATAAATGGCTATCGTCACGAAAAATTGAAACACCAGACGCTAATAACCCAATCATTTCTTGACTGGTTTATTTTTGAGATTTTTGCTCCTTATTTTTGAGATATCTACTAGAGGTTTTTACGACTGCCATTTTGTTTATTCAGGTATTCAAAGTGTTACAAATAAGAGATGAATATATTTCGCGTACATATTCACCGATCAGCGTTGGAAAATTTTAAAAAATGTTGCGTCCCGGCAAGTATCAAAAAATTATCTTTCATTGACAATGTTATGATTATCTAACTTGATATTCCGCAGTAACATTCTCTGCATATTCCAATACGTACTGCTATCAACAGTTATTCAACCCCCGGGCAAGTTACGAAAATCCCCAAAAGGTGTTTGAGTGACTACGACGGGAGATGAACCAGCCCAGGACTGAAAATCTCGATAATCAAGGAAAAAAATAAAAAGATAAATGAACAGTTATTCTGTTGTGTTTCGCGTTGGATAGAGATTCGCGTTGGATAGAGTTTTATTTCGAAAGTGCGTTTAGATCGAACGTACGGAAAATGCTCCAAAACGACCATATACCGAAACCGAGCGAGCTTTGTTTTGCTTTGCAGTCATTAGCAGCCAGACCAATACGGATTTATGTGTGATATATTTATCAAGATGATGCGGGTGATGCTCCTACTCCTTGCCACAGTCATTTTTCTCTAGCCTAACTTGGTTGAGCCATACAGTTCCCACCCTCAACGTCATCGGATTGAGTAGTCCTCGACGGTGGATCTACCATACAACATCCCCCGAGAACGGCAACCCACTACTCCACTCAACCACGCGTTTCTTGGTTCTCCCGCCATTTTCCCTGCAGAGCCGACATAATTTACGTTATGGCTCCGTTGATCGCATTCCAAGCACTTTCACCACGACACATTCTATAGACGACGTTAACTACGCCACTGATGGCAAACATCTCGCTTCGCACTGGTTCGAATCGTGGGCAGTCGAAGACCACGTGCTGTGGTGTCTCTTGGACATCTGCGAATTCAGGATAAAAGGGTGACACTGTGCGTCAGAATCGATGCAAATATTGCCCGACAGAAACTGCGTAAGGTATAAGTTTACCACTCCGTGCTTCCTATTCACCCAGATCGACAAATCCGGTATGAGCAGGTGCGTCCATCAACCGTTCAGCCTCGTGTCCCATTCACGCTGCCATTTGGTCAGCGACTCCGCTCTCACCAGCTTTCGAACTCCTCTGATGACATTCACTGACCTCCGCGAGAGTGACGCCAATCGGGATCATTCCGGCAATGACGCATACTGCCTCCGATGAAATATTTCTGTACGCACTCACGACTCGCATGGCCATGAGCCTGAACTGTTCAACTTCGCCCGGTTTCGCTTGGTTTCCAGCGCTGCGACCCAGGGTGGACCTCCATATCTCAGTATCGATGACACTAGCCAGTAGACGCCACTTACTACTTCTAGGTCCGTAGCTTTGCAGTTGCTGATCATCATCACCTCCGTTTTGTGCTGGATTATAAGCAGCTTTGACCCCTGCATCCAGTTTTCAATTATGCCGATTGATTCGTCCGCCAGCATTTCCCCTTATTCCAGTGTTTCGCCTTTCACTGATAATACGATGTTTTTCACTGATTCACTGATAATACGGATGCTTTCCTGGCTTCGGTAGCAACACTAGTTTCTGTATTTTCCACTTGTCCGGGAAATTCCTCCAGACATATCTGCAGCACATCCCTGAACATGTCCTGAAATGCCTGAATTCCCACTTCCCACAGCCACGTCAGCTGTCTTCCTCATCTTAAGTCCTTGCGCCACTGCCACGAGCTCCGCGTTTAAGACTTGCATCCCGTCAACGTTACTTCTTTCTTCTTTGCCGTACGGTGTACTTGGCCACGTCGTTGGATCGTGCATCGGGAAAAGTCCATCTACGATAGCCTTCAGATTTGCTGGACTTAGCTCTGCAGCCATTGATGGGCCTTTAATCTTCGCCATTACAAAACGATATGCGTTGCCCCAGGGGTTAACATCAGCGGCACAGCTCCTTGTAGCGTCTTTCTCAGTCTTATCTCTCGTTTTAATTCGGTCCTGGTCGCTTGGAACACCACCCTATGTACCCATCCTGCCTGCTGCGGTGTTAGCTCTCTGAACACGTCTTCTGACTCTGAGACAACTAGTATTTTATTTCCCTTATTTCCTCAACAGCCTTGTATTTTAAGGAGTTGATTGCATGCATAGAATTTTGTCTATCTTATCTAGATCTCAGCAATCGTTGACATTGTCGTCATCTAGATATCTATAATGAGCAGAGCTGTCACCGCTTGAGCTGGTGGCTGCAATCCATTTGAGTTGATTGCAATGCCAGTATGTTGGTCATCCCCAAATTGGCTCCATTTGGATCGAAGCTCTTTCGAAAACTCATCTTTTTTCTTTATATTTATAAATCTCTGGTTTTGGGTTGTGCGTCTTATTATGTTCAGGTTCAACATCGAAGTGCAGCACATTGAATAAATTGCTGTTATTTAAGATGATAGCATTGAGAAAAATAAGGAGTAAAGGAAAAATAACCAAAACCAAATGTTGGTTATATTTGAACAAGGCAACGGGAAAAAGCATGAACAATTAGCAGGAATTTATGACTTGTTAACTTGTAGTGAAAAGATGGACATTTGATGATGGTGCAATGTTAGTATCCATATTCAGCGCTGTCAGGCCTTCCAACATTATTAGCAAGCAGCTGTTGTTGCGACCCTGTCGATACCATTATGATAATTTGATTACCAAATGACCAGAAATAATTTCACTCATACATTAGAGAACATTGTTAAGTTCTGTAATGCATCTAATACACATTATATCAACACTAAATGATATTTTAAAATAAGAATCACTTTAAAAAAATTAGAAATAAAGGAAGAATAGGAACAAAAAAAAACTTTCTAAGGATTATAAGTTGAAGAATGTGTAGAAAGATTTTGAAAGAAACGCTCTCAAAAATTTGAAGATTTTAAAATTCAGCTTCTGTTACTTTTAAAACCGTGACAAAGAAAACGCGTTAAATCGGCGTGGCATATATTTTCTAGATATTCTAAGAAAAATTATTCTGAACCCACAAAAAAGCACTACATAACACTAAGGCACTAATAGTCAATAAAACTTATTTTTTATAAAATCACTAAGAAATAATAATAAACGCACAAATCTCCCCACAACATTGAACTATCACTTCCAATACCTAAAGCCCAAATCATCGTATTTGGCAACCCTCTTCTTCACTGACAAGCAGCGAGATCCTCTTCCAATTAGATCCAGATTGGCATCAAACAAAAACAACAAATCTCAAAATCTGTGAACCTTTTCCCCGGAAACCTTCTTCTTTCAATATTGAATCAGGAAAAACAACCCGTTCCTCAGTTTGGTACTCGTTCGAAAGCTCGGTGAACCCGCTTTTTGTTTTTTTTTGTCTTGCATAATCATCACCGTCACTTGATGCCTCCATACTTCCCGTTGTTCTCTATTCTGTCGTTCTTGCCCAAACAGCCGACGAATGAGTGGAGATTAGCCTTTTCCCAGCGCATGTAGCACTAGGGTGGGGATTGTTTCTTAAATTTCATACGGGACAAGATTCAAGAGTGGAAAATGTCTTTTTTCTCCGATTTATTTCCGATAACGTTTAGAGGTTGTGAAAGAGGGCTTAGTCTAAAAAATCGAAAGTTATTTTTTTAATATAAAAAAATATGCATCTATAAGTATTGTCATATAGTGAAGGATGACAATTTCATCTATTTCACGATATCTGCATTTGTTCTTGAGATATTTGGCATGATAGAAGCGCATATGGACTAAAGTGCACATTGAACTTTCTACGTTATGTAATGCACATAAAGGGAACGCTAGATTTGGCCGAAAATAATAGAATATTTCATTTAAATTTAAGCCAGATCATGCCTTAATCCAGTCTATTGTATATAAGATTGCAAACAATGTTGTATGGCATTTGAAATATTGAAAACAATTTCGTTGTGTCACCTTTTTTGGCTGATTTATTTGGCAATTCTGAGCGTCAATTTTGATCAACGATATGGACCAAGATTCTAAATAAATACATGTTCGTTGAGAATTGTGTAGTTAAAGTAGATGAAAACTTTGTGTAATTTTTTTAATATACCCGTTGCAGTCCAAAACCGGACCACTCGTGCTAGTCGATCCAGCTTTCTTCTATTGAGTCGTATAATATACCCTACTTTTGGTGTAAGAAAGGTAGAAAAGGTACGACAGAACTTAGTTTGAATTATATTAAGCCATAGATGGTATAAGGTATGTTTGCACTTAAAATAAGATTAAAAATCAAAAGCTGCAATTTTTTTACTGTGAAAGTATAGTCAGGATACTAGATTTAAGGGCATGCAAAACATTCCAATAAAATGGCATCTGAGAAATTTTTGAAAATCTGTAACAACTGAATGTTTTTTTAAATATTTTTCTTAGTGCTTTTTAGTGTTTTTGTTATTATTATCGTTGGTTCATTAACAGATACTGAACACGAAGTTTTACACCAAGTAGGTGTGTTAAACTCAATTTCATCTCCCATCCCGAATGCAACTTCCTTTATCTCCAACAATTACATGTTGTGCAACCAGTTTTCCCAGTGTTTTTGTTGCTTTTACTCAAATATTCTTCAATTCCTAGCTCTGTTACAATTTTTTTGGGATGATTATGCAGTTTAATCTTCACAATTGCCAAGAATTATTCAATTGGGCGCAGTTCCGGTGAATTCAGTGGGTTTATATTTTGTGGTACTAAATTGATTCGGTACCATTCCAACACGTTTTAAGCGTAGTGGCAGGATGCTATATCAGGGCAAATCAGAGCTGATCCTTTGTGTTTCCTTATGAATGGCAAGAGACGTTTCTTCAGACAATCTTCCGAGTAAATCTTACCGTTGATCTTACCGTTGATGAAGGAAGTGATTTTGATGAAATCAAATTTAAATACTTTTGATTTTTCTTGTATTCGTTGGCAAGTAATCACTAGAAATTTAAATTGCCTTTGCAATGTATTGAAAACAAAATAATCACTGTATCTCGATATTTCTCTATCATGAATATTTCTTTATAGCGAGTTTCAGCAATGATATTTTTCGTTCTTTTCCTTGCTAATTTTTGCTCGTTCTCTCTCTTTATCTACAATTGTCATTTTCACTCCGCACATGGGCTTTGGTTTACGTGGCTGGGTTATCCGTTCTACTTTCTAAGCAAACGGTCGGGAGTTCAATCCCAGGCCCGTCCCCTTCCTTGTCATTTGTCACTTGCCTCTTTCGATCACCACTAGATTTAAAATAAAGCAGTCTATTGGGCTTTCCTTGACTGCATCACTTACCACAGTGAACCCTTGTTCTAAAAATAACCTAGCTCACTATCACAAAAAACTATACTTCTCTTGACAATTGTGGAGACGCAGAGGTAAACATGGTCTCTAACAATGGTTGTCGAACTCCCTTCTACACAAATACCGTGAGGACGTGGCCAGCACCGGTACTGATTTATAAATATAGTGAATTAGTGAACTTGTACATTGAAGATGTACAGCTACTCGCGTTCTGGTCAGTAACGGAGTAGCAACTACGATACTCACGGCCTTTAAAAAATGTGAAAATGTCATTTCACTCCGCATGTTGCACCCAGGGTTACCACGTGCACAGATTTATCTAGATTGACACAGATTTTTTTCATATATTTCATACAGATATCTGTATGTAAAGATTACAGATTTTTTAGATGAACCAAGATTTTTAAGGACAATTGCTTGTCTACTCAAAAACCTCAAATTTAAAATATGTGTTCATTTTAGGATCCAAATTTTTACCAATTCTACTTTCATTGTGCTGTTTTAGGCCCTTGAAGCAAACAATTGACATTGACAACAACAATTAATTGGAACTAGCGATTTGAAATTGATCCCCTTGATGTACAAGAATCTTAGTTTTTGATATAATTGCTTAGTTAATTCGACAGAATTTATGAAAGGTTCTTCGATGTGAATTAAATTTTTAGGAGCGACTCATGAGGCTTGAGACCGATGTGCTGGTACTTTCTGAACCAAAACCTATATCCATTTTGTTCTTGACTGGAGGCTGGAAACTCTGCTAAAACTACAGTGATAGATCACAGTCTAAAAGTCCTTTTTTCTGTGTGAGCCTCAGAATGGTTTGTCTATAAATTTGTTTGAGATAATCTTTTAAGAAAATTCTATAGAAGTTTTTCAATGATTCCATGAAGAATTCTCAGACCTTCCTTGAGATATTCTTACTTGCGTTTCTATAGGTATTCTTCAGGAGTTTGTACGCATTCCTCCAAGGATTCTTTCAAACGCTTCTTCTGACATCTCATCGGCAGTTTTTCAAAACATTCTTGTGATATTTTTTTTTTGAGGGCTCGCTGAGCTTGTGAAGTTTTGTGATTCTTAAGGAATCTCTGTAGAACACCTGATAGAACTACACAAAAACTATAAGATAAATCCTGAAGTTATTTTTGGAGAAAATCCTGATATAATGGAAAAATTTAAGAAGATTTTTGTGCATGAATTCCTAAAATCTCATATATTTAATTCCTAATTTTAAAATTACGCAAGGAGTCTTGTAGAATTAGTTATTATATTGTGTGTAAGATGGCTGCAGAAATGTTTACGTTTAGTTCTCCAGAAAATACTTCAATAGTTTCTTCAACCATTCCATTGGAGCTGTGTTTGTTTCAATGCTCCTAATGAGAAATTACTTCAGTAGAATTTCTTACAGGGCTTTCTACAAAAATATTGTTCTTCCAATTCAGAAGTATTTGCATGTTTTCATGCAAATGAATTTTATGAAATAAAAAAGGTTCTCGATGTTTATTTTTGCTATTCGAAGCATTTCAAACGTGTTTTGGAAATCTTTAGTTTAATCTTGCAAACCTTTACATATCAAGCGCAATCGTAAACAGTTCCAGATCGATGGAACCGATTAAAAAAAAAGCTTGTAAGCTTTGGATCAAATGAAGCATCGGTAATGATGGGTTCTGACCGATCCGTCCAGAAGCTGCTGAGAGGTGACTTTCCCCATTTTATAATTATCAAATGTACTGGCTCCTTGTGCAAGCTACGCATACGGAAAGCCGGCAACTATCTGGCACAGTTGATCCGATCCGATATGATCCAAGGAATTCCAGATGCTACACAGTATCTTGGAATTGAAGTCATTGAAAGTTCTGAATATATCTGCCACCAAATTGCTGAGTCAGTTGTCAAAAGGAATTGGGATCGTTTTTCGGAGTTTTTCGTTTTGTTTTTCGCGTTTCAATCCAACTGTTACAGTTACATCAATCAATCCGCACAGTGCATCCTCTGTCATCTTAATGACCTGACAACGCAACCAAATTTACATTTCTTCCTGTCTTCCAGTCAGAGGCTCCGAAATTTCAGAACATCTGCAATCAGCTGAAGTCTCAGCTAATGATTTTCCTTGCAAATATTTGTGAGGATGATTACCAAAAACACCGGACGGGTTTTGGAGTTTCTGATTTTGAGAAACATCTTCGTAAGAAGTCAGGAATGCTTGTATCCGGAACACTCTATGATACCAGGAAGGTGGCTATCTACTTGATCTGCTGTGTTTTCTATACCGAGTTGATTAAACAGATCATCAAGCGCTTTGAGCTTAACGGTCCAGTTCTGACTACTGCATCGACCGTTAACCCTGAGAAGCTGCACACTTTGAAGGACTTCTACTCAATTATTGAAATGTATTCGATCTTCTTTGAAAGCGGTGAGAACTCTTGTTTTGCACTTCAGCGCCTGGTGCACCATCTGGTCACGCAAAAGCATCGGACGGCCGAAAGTAGCCAGGATATTCTGTTTGGTCGCTCGGCTGTATCCGGTTGACACAAAGTGCGGCACGATGACGGACTTCTTCGCTCAGTGATTGAGCCGGCGGTAATTATATTCCACCAAAAGTAGCTGTTTCACTGTTTTCGCCATGGCTGCCGTTACCATGCCGTAGCCTACTTATATTTACTGAAGATGTCAACCACCACCTGGAAGCATAATCTGATGAAAAATCGGTGAACTGGTGAATGTTGAAAATTGAAAAATTATTTAGCAATTCTTAGCCCTCTTGCGTCTCTCTTAAAAATTTCGTTTTTGGATGTTGTCCTAATCAAACCCCTAAAATCATCTTTCTCACTAAAAATGTATTTTCGTAAATTAGTTTTCAATTGTATCTTGTTAGCTGTATGAAACATTCATATTGCTTGTCATCTAACCAAATGCTATCAGTAAACCTTTTTTGTACGATGCACAAAATGAATTTCGGGAAACCAGCCAATTGCTGCTTCTCTTTGATCGTACTCGTACATGTTGGTGTTGGTGCAGGCGGGAATCATTCCTATCCAAGCATCTGTAGCCCATAGGGGTTGCTTTCCAGGTTAGTTTTTCAGGTTAAGTGTTTCTGCATCCGAGTGTCTTTCATGTAGGTGATTAGATAAATAAACCCTTGTACTCCGGCAAGACAGAAGGTTTTGATGCAGGGTTTGTATTAATGTTACTGCTGGGATGAGCTCAAATTAGAAATTACAGCGCTGTTGAGAGTTAGAACCGCATGCTCATTAATCACGAGTACACATGGATTAGTGTGATCAACCACGGACTCCATATCAGCTCTTGCTAAAAATACAGGTTCGAAATCCATGTTAGAAGCATTAAACTCCTCGTGGTTGCGCTTTTTTTCTCAATTATATATTGAGTCGATAAAGTAAATTTTTCTGTCGTTCATGAAACCACCAGAGAGGCGATTCTTTTTTATTGGTAACAAATTATTCGTAGCTCTCTGTATTGCTTTCGTACAATGAACGGATATTCTTTCTGTGTCAACAAATGGTTCGTGCTTTTGACAGTTGCGCGTTTGGCATTAAATTCGAAGGTAGCTTCTTATAAACTACAAGCAGAAAACAACGAACAGGTTTTGATTTCGTAATATAAATAGAATTTAATTTTCAGTGCACTTTTTAAATGTTGCCCCGAAGAAATTTAAACAACCTAAGCCCCACCCTAACATGACACTTGTTCTTTGCAGGCTTCCTCTCAACCTCATGAATGTATGCTTCGACATATGAATGAAGCTCCATCTCAGTTGCGCTGAAACTGGCATGTCGTGTGAAGCTCTCGAAGCTGACGGGTGAAAGAGGACAAAGGCAAACACAAACATAGGGGAGAACTGTGCAAAACGCACCACAGGCATTCGTCATGACGTTTTCGAAATTCTTTGGTTGACCGCTCATGTTGAGTTCGCGTGTTATTTCAAGATTAATATTTGAAACCGCTCATCCAAAGATGCAACTTGTACCATACTACCCCCGAGGATTTCCTTCTAATGAAAAGAGTGCCGAAGGTTTTTCCTTTTCTGCAATAAGAGATGGATGCACTTTTGCTCTTGAGTTGGGTTCAAAGGAAGATGCTATGGAAGATGCATTCGTTCAGTCGTTCTACTTGTGGTTCTCGATACTGTCTACGGGCACTTCCGTGATACGATGTTATGAATATGACATAGGTGCATGTTTAGAATGCTAAGAAAAAAAAAACATCTTCCTCGATATAACACCTTGATACATTTGATAATCGTTTAACCAATTATACCGAATTTATCCGAACAGAGAATTCTTTCAGGACTTTCCAGCAACGCTTTCCTCCGTTTCAAAACATCAAACAACCTCAGGCCGGGACCGAAATTCGACGAAAAATTTTACCAGCTAAAAAATACGAGAACGGGCGCCGGAAAGTGCGTGGAATCGAATAATCCAATTATTTGGGCCGGTGATGATCGCTCATCCTCTCACTCGTTACTGATCTTATGGTTTTTGTTGGTTTTTCCTTTGTTGACTTCGGTGGCTGCAAAGTTGTTGGTTTGGTTTGCCGCTGACTGTATCAACATGACTGCCTACGTTCACGGGTCTGCATATGCGTGGGGGAGGTCGTTGGATATTTTGCCTTGCCTTGCCTGGCACGGGTCGTGCTTCGGAAAATCAATGTAAATATAAATATAGCCCCTGGAAAAATGAGCGCGCGCTTTTCAGGGGGTGTTGTTTTCCCCCGATGACGACGGGGATGGCTGTGGACGGGTCGAAAAACTTGAGCCACATAAACAAATCGAGTGATCTCGGTAGCGGGGAAATTTAGTTAGCCTCTAATTTTAATTGAGAAATGGAATCAATTTCCATTTCGTTGGGTAATCGTTCTGTAAACACTGTGTTACTTTTATCAGAATAATCCATTTGATAAACCCTAGGAAGAAAGTAAACACTTCCAACTAGATGTAACTGCCGCTGCTTTGTCACTGATTAACGCGTTCATTAATCTTACATTTTTCTTTTTTTCATTCCAGACAGCGCCTCTCCCAGCCACGAGAAGTAACACCCCGGCTTTACGCCCGTTGTAGCAGCTTTTAATCCGTGCACCAACAAGCAGCCCCATCTCAGCGCTTTTTCCCACCACTGCTAGACGCCTCCCGCCGCTTGGTACCCAAGATCTGCCACCGTGCTTGTGCTTGTGCTTTTTGCATCTTCCGCTGCAGCAGCATCCATCAAAATATTCAGCTCATCATCAGCCCAAGAAGCAGCCCTGCTCCCTACCATAACATTCACAAGAGCATCTGATTTACTGATTCGACCGCGTGAAAACTTGCTGTAGATAGTCTGCCGCCTGATCCGGATCACCAGCGGAGGAGCAGCCGCGAGGACGAGTAATTAGAAGTTACAGAAAAGGCGAAACCAGGAAACGGCAAAACTCTTCCCAAGGACAATCAAAGCTTGCATCCGTTCAGCGAGATTTTTGTGAGAAGGAGAGAAGCACAGAAAAATATCCTGAAACAGGAAGCAAATTATCCTCCTCCATCGAGAAAAAGAAAAAAAAGAAACGAGCAGATAGTCTGTCAGTCACTCATTCATTCAGTAGTCAGCAAGACTGAAAGGCAGACAAAACCAAAAACGTCCGTTCCTGAGTAACTTGCGAAGGAATTAATTTTTAATCTTAGCGAAAGAGAAATCAAGCAGAGAGAAGAGTTTGGGAAGCGGAAGTACCTCTAGTCTTCGTTTTAATTGCCATAGGAATTAGTTAGTTGAAGCAAACAAAAACCAAGAAATCTCAACGCCAAGGAGAAAGTAAGAAGATAGCTTCTCTGGAAACGGAATCACCTACATCGACTAATCTTGTGATACACTTTGGCGAATCGAGTCAAGAACGTAGCCCACACTCTGGTAGCCCGGTGGTTTGAAAGTTATTATTCTGGTTCCGAGAAATCAACCAGAACAAATTCTTTGTGCATTGTTAGAAGATCGTTGCCTCAAGTTGTAGCGCTCCTAGCGATTTTTTGCCGATAGTGAATGTACGCGTAGAATTTCGTCCCTCCCAAGCAGAGACACGTGTTGTGATTTAACCCCGAGTGAGAGACAGAGAACGAGTGTATCCAGTTCCTACTCCTCCCAATTAATCAATCAATACTCTAAATAAAGGTAAACGTCGGGCCTAAAACGCATAAACGAAGCAACAGAGCACAGGCGTACACAAACACAAAACCAAGTTCGCAGAAATAGTTTATGGCTGCCATGATGAACATGACAAATCTACTGAACGGCAAGGATTCCCGTTGGCTACAGTTGGAGGTTTGCCGCGAGTACCAGCGGAACAAGTGCTCCCGTCCGGACACTGAGTGCAAGTTCGCCCATCCACCGGCCAACGTCGAAGTACAAAATGGACGCGTCACCGCGTGTTACGACAGTATTAAGGTAGGTGTCTTTTCTATCTCTTTGACATACAATCTTATGTGCTCGCCGCCATGGATGGGGATTTTATGATTCTTATCACACACGCGTGATACGATATGATGGTTGACAAACAACTAGCCTTGACAACATAGGTTTGCCGAATTGTGGTTGTGTTGGATGTGGTGTAACCTAATCCGGGAAACATTAGGTTCATTATTTTTTTCTTCGGCTGGTGAAAGAGACAACAATTTTTTATGACAATGACATTGACCTCGGCTTGGTGTGTATGGCTAGTGTTTTGCGTTCTAATGGGATATGATTTTGGAACGTCGTCAGGGTGGTTTGGGTTCGAAATTGCGTGGTGTCAGAATGAGAGTGGACAAGATATTTTTTATCACTCCAAATATGTGCTGGGTTGTAATCGAATTTCCGTGTATCAAGATTCGCGAGTAAGCTACAAGTTATTGTATCAATGAGGAAAGTTGCATACTCGCAACATTCATCTTTGAAGTAAATCTAGGAACGTAATCAAAGATGCTATGTGAAGTTATGTCTTCTGAAACGGGAACATGCAGTGACCAGAGATGGCATTTTGCACTAATGTTACGCCGGCGCGTGAGATTTGTACCTTCACATAGTATACAACCAAAACTCATCGCAGATAAAGCAAAGTGCTCTTTTACTCGGTGGTAAATAGACAGAGTAAAAGTATGCGCCTGTGATGGGATGGCTTCGAGTGAGTGAATCACTCTCTCTTTTAAACGACCGCTCTCACGTGCTCTCATCTGTCATCGCTCACGTGCTCTCGCCTGCGATCGCTGCCGCGTACACTTGTGCGAGGACGCGCCAGTGCTCTTTCTGTGATACGCTGTTGCGATTGATAGTGAAAACCTCGTCGGAATTGTTTGGATAAAAGGAAGCGGGAAGAGACATTCTTGTTTCTTCCTTTGTTATGTAGCTTCAGGGCGAATTGGCAATCACTGCTGTATATTAGCAGAAGAGTGAGCTCACTGGGGCGCACGCGTCAGGGAATTTATCTACATTCGCTTCTGTGAATTTGAGAGCTCTTCTTCTCACTCTAGAGCGATCGATTGTTGTGTAAATAAAAACAATTTTTTTCACTCTACCCGCTACCCGCATAAACACACGGGGGTGAATACACAGAGGTTTTGTTTTTGCACGGGGGATACGGTCCACTTTTAGTATGGCACCGTGTAAAAAAAGGCTAAATAGAGTTGATAAATTCACATGCTTAAACATTTTATATTGCTTCGATTTTTTGTATGCATTACCTTTTCACGCAATCGTCAAAATACAGTTTTTAAAATTTTGAGTATTTACACCATAAATTGTGATTTTTTTGAAAAACTGCCATTAGATTACTTTTGGCCCGAAACGTAAAATGTGATTTGAATAAGGTCAATAAATTGTTCCGTTCTGGAGTGATCGCCGAAAACAACCCGTGTAAAAAACCGTGTAAAAAACCATGCAAAAAAACCCTTAGTGTATGAACCATAGAGAAGAGCTCTCGTTGCGGTAGGAAGAGTGTGCGGAAACATGAAACCGCTCTTTACCACACTGAGCATATGGACATCACTGGCAGTGACGGACATAACAATAATTCCAAAGCCCGTTTTCAAAGAAATTGGTCAGGTTTGGAGGCTTGTCTTTAATTAAAGGCTAAATTCTAGAAATAATCCTGGATAGAAATCTGTAACAATGTAGCATAATTTTTCATACACCATTTTAGAAGTGACCATAACCGCCTTTTGATTTCCATAGTGTAGGTCATGATGATGAATTTGAATTATGATTCAAAATATACTTATGTTTAAATGACCCGTACAGTGGAGACTACGCTCTTCACGCACTTCTATCACAAATTTTATTTGAGCACAATAACTTTGATGCACACGACGATGCTCTGATGAATTTGTTTTCTTCTCTTAATCAAGGAGAGGTGATAAGTCATTACTAGTCTACTAGCCCTACATGCGCGATATACAATGAAATTTTATCGTCAACTTCCAATAACTTCTGCACATAAACGCAATGCGACTTAAATTTCTACTTGCTGTCAAAATTTCAATCGCACAAAAAGCCCAACCAAAATGAAGCCAATATACAAACATGCACTGAGCTCTTCCTTTTTGGTCGCACTTGCAATTGAAACAAGTTGAGATGAAAGCGTTAGAAGTGAAGAAATTTTAGGAAGCGCATTCAATGTATTCAGAGACGACCGCCATGACCCACAGAAGTCTGGCGGAGGAGCGGTTATAACAATCGCGGCCAATTTTAATTCAGAAATAATTTTCATAGCCAGATATAAAGAATTTTAGCATGATTGGATGAAACCAAACATTTCTGAAAAAATACAAGTGTTTGCATCTGTGTATTTTCAACCCGATCTCTTGAATAAATAATTTAAGATAATTTCCCATAATAATTCAAAATGCTCAAACCAAATTTTACCGCAGCTATCTCCTGAGGCTAAAATCTTCAGCCATGGTGACTCAAGTCAACGCCAATCTAATTTTATGTTGGACTAAATGAAGGATGCTCTCCCAGTCATTGGGCATAACGAAACATTTTTCGGCCAAACTGTTATTCTAGGTCTTACCCAAATAAATCATGTCAAAAATCAACAGAACTGTTGTTCTGTTGACCAATGTTTACAAAGATTTCTCTGTGAATGAGTCACTAAATTCTTTATGGATTTATGAAGCGTTCTAACTGCAATCGAATTCTGTTTATGTATTCACTAGCTGAACCTGGTGAGAGCGCTGCTACGCTTGTAATTAAATGAATGAAAACTTAAAAGAACTGCCCCTTTTGTGGTTGCTTCTCGGAATAAGTCATTTTCTTGACTAAGAAGCGGTTCAAACTTTTATCAGAACATGCTTCTTAACCGAGAAATACAAGTTCTATGTTGTTGCTGCCTGGATAATCCACATGTTTGGTTTAAATTTCTGTTTCATTTCTATGAGAGCCCCTCTCTTCCAGAAAAGGGAGGGGTCTCGAACCAACATTGGAAAAAAATTCTTCCTCATGCCAAATTTGGTTCCATTTGAAGATTCGTTCTCGATTCATACAGAAATTTTTGTTTCATTTGTATGAGAGCTCCTCTTTCCAGATGTGAGAGGGGTCTCGAACCTCCATAGAAACATTTCTTGCCTTCACAAATCTCCACATGCTCAGTTTGGTTTCATTTGCTGCAATGGCTCTCGAGTTCTGCAAAAAATTAGGTTCATTTGTATGGGAATCTTCACTTCCAGAGGATAGAGGGGTCTCAAACAATCAGGATGTTGTTTCTCTTCTAAAACATCTACCTGCCAAAATTGGTTGCATATACTTGATTATTTTTCGAGCTATGCAGAAGTTTGTGTTTTATTTGTATGGGAGCTCTCCTTACAAAAAGAGTGTGGAAACATTGCTCGCCTTCAAAAACTTCCACATGCCAAATTTGGTTCCATTTGCTTGATAAGTTCTGGAGTTATGCAGACATTGGTGTTTCATTTGTATGGGAGCCCCCCTCCTTTCCAGAGGGCGAAGGAGCCTCAAACCACCACAACATTTCTCTTTTTCGAAAACCTCCACATGCCAAGTTTGGTTCCATATGCTGGATTAGTAATCGAGTTATGCAGAAATTTGCGTTTCATTTGTACGGGACCCTCTGTTAGAAGACAAACAGATCTCAAACCACCATAAAAACATTTTTTTACTTCAAAAACCACTATCTGCCCAGTTTTGTTCCATATACTTCATAAGTTCTCGTGTAAGGCAGAAATGTTTGATTCAATTTCCTTCTTTCAGAGATCGGAGGGGTCTCGATCCATAGTAGAAACAAATTTTGCCTCCAAAAGACATTTAAGACATTTTATATAATGGGGGCGACCCCGGCGTAGTGGTTAACATCCATACCTCTCACGCTAAAGTCACGAGTTCGAATCTCACCCCCGGACAAGTTACAAAAATACCCAAACGGTATTTGAGTGACTACGACGATGAACCAGCCCACGGCTGAAAATCTCGATAATCAAGGAACGATTTTAAATAATCAAATTAATTCCAGATCGTGTCATTGAGATGGCGCTGCAGCCTATCTTTTCTAATCCGCCAATTTTTAGTGAAGATCTGGAAGTAATCTGATAAAGGCAAAAGACGACATATGACATAATGAGAAACTTTGTCGAAGACAACTCACTAGCGCTTCATTTGGCAAAGATAGACTTGCAGCGCCATCTCTGCGGCATGATCTGAATCATACACGATAATGCCAAGAGACAAAAAATGACATACTAAGAAACTTTTTCGAGAACGATAACGCTATACAACTAGTATGGAATGATTTATTTGTAATTCTGTTCACAAATCGAAATCAAAACCTCCTTCCATTTGTTGCAGATTTCCTATGGCTTCTGTTACTGGAACCAGGTTTTTCCACCACCAATGCATTTTTGAGACAGTAACCTTTCAAATGGGGTATAAATATTGTATTTAGGTTGAAGTTTCAAAATTCGAAAAAAGGATGAGATCCGGGTCGGTATTGACCCTAATGTCGTATGTGTCAGTTGATTTTCATACCCGAGGAAGGTTACGCGAATTGATGTGCATTTGTTTTCTCCAAGTCGCGATCGACAGAGAAAAGAGAAAATTAATCATGCAAATTTACAAAACTATTTTGCTCTTTGATTTTAGGTGTAAAATGGACTCAATAATGACTTAATAATAATGAGCTCATGACAGTTTCGCCTATTCCAATCCTCGAAAGAATTCTTCATTTTCTCCCATTCAGAACAGTCGTCGATGGCAGAATTTGTCATGCAATTTTTCTTCAACAGCAGATAATACTCGTTGGCCATTTGGCTACTTCATAAGAAAAAAAAGTTAAGCCAATGGGACACGGGACAAAACAGCGGCGTCTTGTGGGTTTCAAACCTGACTGAAAATATCAGAAATAAAGGGTGTACCGAGAAGTAGTTAGCAATTTTGATTTTCAAATAAAAGAGTGAAAAATAACCCATTTTTTACGTCAGCGTTTCATTGATTTCTTGAAAAAAAGCCTCTTGCTGAATTTTACTGTTAAGGGTACGGGACGGATTTTAAGCAGTTTATTTGATGAAGCTGTATGTAATCTACAATAAAAATTGCCAATATTTAGATGTTAATCCCTTTGCTTACTTCTGATCTATCGAAGCATATCTTCAGATTCGTGCATTAGACTTAGAAAACTTCATAGCCTTGGAATAAAGTTGCTAATTGCAAGGACTTATTAAAAGCATGCGGATTGCTTTCTGATCATAAAAATGTATTCTTCAGCTCCGAAATCTGTATATAAAGTAATAATATTGTATGAATGCGATTCCGTGCGTGTGTGCGAAGGCGAAATGAAATAGGCCAGTTAACGATTTGTTGCAAACGTCAATTTCCTCAACCCACTTCTTCAATTTACCCTTCCTCTCACGAAAACAAACAACCAAAATATGTCAATTGCTACGACAACAAACTTGTCTACTAGCAGGTTTTGAGACAAATATACACGACCGAACTTTTAGTTTCATTGATCTTTAGACTGGCAATGTAGGGTATGTGTCCCTTGACTCAGCCTATTATGCAACCATTGATCACATTTTTTATTATAACTCATAAAGTTTTTAAGCTGTAAGCGAGATTCAACTAGTTATACACTTGCAAAGATAAGTTTGGTAATACATGTGGTAGCATGTATCACTAAAAGTTACACAATTTTTTTTTATAATGCCAGAAACTTTCGAGGAATGTGGATTTAATGTCGGTCTACAATCACCAAATTGGGTCTATTTGTGGATGCAACTTCGTCCCATTCGATGGATTTATTACTAAATGCAGTCTTTGTACGGTTTTTCTCCTAATTTTATGAATTAAAGCATTGTAAGCTGTACCCGATTTACTTATTACAACATTTCAAAAAACAAACTAAAGTAAATTTGCCTCGAAACACTTAAGTGGTGTTCATATATGATTTATCAGCCATTCAATAATGAAAACATTATAATTCACTATACAATGATTTTACCTCTTCGATTTGTGCTAAGGTGAGC
Source organism: Aedes japonicus (assembly GCA_034211315.2). Classification (NCBI taxonomy): domain Eukaryota; kingdom Metazoa; phylum Arthropoda; class Insecta; order Diptera; family Culicidae; genus Aedes; species Aedes japonicus. The sequence continues at coordinate 480,725 of JASCZW010000300.1, forward strand.
CACTTGAATATAAACAAGCGCAAATTCATGCATTTCCACTTAATATTTTACCAATAACAACCTTTTTACAAGGTTATTGATACAGCAGGCCATAGTTGAGAACACACAAAAAAATATGTTCCTAACATTGGGTCTACGGTTTTCTTGTAAAATCATTGTTATTTTAGCTATGTGAACAGTTAGTTTGTATCGTGTAACTATTTTCTGCACATCCAGACTGCATTACTTGCTTTACCGATTCAATTAAGCCAAATTTGGATCACTTGAAGATCGTGTAGATCATCTGTTCAGCTTAACCAGTGAAATCAAGATGCCCCAAAAGTTCACGAAATTGTCTCAATTGCTACAGAGTACATTGGTCATCCTAATAGCAACATGATTTTGTTGATTATCGCTAAATAAATGATACATTTGGTACATAGGCCGAATGAAGGAGCTAGGCTAACAGTACATCCCCTTACCCTATATTTCTTATTTCATTTACTCTCACGGAAATGTTAGACAAAGCGACTGTGATGACAAACGGGATGATTCGTTTAAAAACAAAAAAATGTAAGAGACAGCAAGCATCACGTTGCAATACAGGTGCCCTATATCCACGCAGCCAGCCATTTTAACTCAGTTTGGAGTCGTTTTTGACTCACTTTCGTCATTAGTGGAGTCACTTAAATTTGAGTAAATGTTACTGGGATTGACAAGTCGACAAATCAAAAACATCCATCTGATTAGAGTCGATGTTTTTGATTTGTCGACTTGTCAATACCAGTCACAATAACTTAAATTTGAGTGACTCCACTAATAACATAAATGAGTCAAAAATGATCCAAAACTGAGTCGAGATGGCTGGCCGTGCATGGTTAACAAAGAAGAGAGGGGCTCTCTCAAAAGCAACAGTGATGCCATAGCTGCTGCTCAACAGCGAAGCATTATTGTTCGTTGAGAACTATTTGACAGCTCCGAAACCATTTTTTTCATTGCATATGGTAGTGCCAGATGATGGACAATATAATCGGAAACAGATCAACCTCAAATGACTAAAGAAACATGAAATAAATAGTGATTTCAGATCATCTAAATATGAAATAAATTACTAAATGTTCAACATCACATTCTGTCAAAAAGCCTAGATATGAGAAGGAGCTGATGAAGACATACCCTCCGATACACGCGAACAAAGCAAAATTTGAGCGAACTACTTCAGCAGGTAGGAAACTGATGGATGTATTTTAAATCTTCAAAATGACAATAATTAATTGGTATTCAATAATTAATTGGTATTCAATAATGATTTTTACCTCGAATCATTAGCCCGATTGGTTAAGCTTACGTTGGTATCAATCTATCATCAAAAGTGAAACAATTTGGAAAATGTAGAAGTTTTGGAGCTATTTCCTAACAACTGATATAACAGTCACCCCTGATTAAGCCGTTCTCTACCCCATATGATTAAACATTTTTAGTTTCTGTTTGTTCATGTTTCATTTATGTCTTCGAATATCCACCACTTGCCTTTTTGTGTTGGGTATTTGATGCCGAAGGAGTTATCCAACACACTGAAAAAGTCTGTAAGTCGCAGACGGCATAGGCCTATCTGTCAAAGGTTTAGCTTTTTCTGGTGGTATTTAAAAGAATTTGCCCGAGTTTTCAAAGTGGCTAAGTGTGAAATCGAATAAAAAACGACTGAGTTATTCGTGGTACAAAAGTTGGCCACTTGTAGTGACGCTCTCAATTTTCCGTACTCGTGAATTGTACTCCTCTGATAGAAAATAAAGACAAGTTCTTCGTCAAACAACAAAAGCCCAACGAGGATTTACCTTCACAGCAAAAGATTTCAACCTTCCAATCGCCCAGCCTAAAGGGTGTCCACGATGAAATTGCCACACACAAAATTGATTCGCAAAATTCGAGTTTTCATCCGATTGCCATAAAATTTTCAGGGATTGAGAAATAACTATTAAACTTCATTTTACAATTTTACTCGTATTTTATTAACAGTCCATACGCAAATGCCCGCACCTTGGCCTTAACCCCGGCAATAAGATTCTGCACAACCTGTGAATCAACCGTTTTTTGCATGTAAACCCATACTTTCTTCAGTTCCTCGACTGTCTTCACTACCTTAGGTCGTTTAAGAAGGTGCTGCTTCATAATCGCCCAGTACTTCTCGGTGGGGCGGAGCTCCGGAGTGTTGGGAGAGTTGAACATTTTCAGCACGAAATTGACCTTATTGTCCGCATACCACTTCAGCACGTCCTTGGAGTAGTGGCATGAGGCCAAATCCGGCCAGAAGATTGTTGGGACGTTGTGGGCCTTCAGGAGAGGAAGCAGCCGCTTCTGGAGGCACTCTTTTATGTACACCTGTCCGTTCATCGTGTCCTGGGTCACGCAAGGTGCACTCCGCTTCCCGCACGTGCAGATGGCTTGCCAAACCAGGAATTTCTTCGCAAATTTGGACCTCTTCTGAGTGCGGACATGCTCCGGAACGCTGAACTTATCCTTGGCCGTGAAAAACAGGTTGCCGGGGATCTGTTTGAAGTCGGCCTTCACATATGTTTCGTCGTCCATGATGCAGCATTCAACTTTCGTCAGCATGTTGAGGTACAACTTCCTGACACGGGTTTTGGCGGACTTGTTCTGCTTCTCGTCGCGATTAGGGGCCTTTTGTACCTTGAACGTTCGAAGCCCAGCCTTAGTTTTGGCCTTCTGGACAAAACTTCGGCTTAGGTGCAGCTTCTTAGCCACATCCCGAACGGAGGCGTTCGGATTTCGGTTGAAGGCCCCTACTTCGCGGTTGTGATTTTTGGTGTTGTACGGAATACTTTTTCCTTCACTTCTGAGCTTCCGATCGGTGGTCAACCGTTCCTCGAACCGCTTAATCACTCGCGACACCGTGGAATTCGCGATTCCCAACGTTTTAGCGATGGAACGATGCGAGAGATCCTTGTTCTCGTGATGAATGCGCAAGATTTTATCACGCACGAGCTGTTCTTTCGACTCCATTTCCGCGAGTTTTAATCACAGGACTTTAAAACTTGCAGGATGTAAAAAACGCACTATGAACTAAATCCACCCAAATTTTCATTAATTTCTACCCAACGGTTAAAAAGTTAGAGCAATTTCATAGTGTGGCAATTTCATCGTGGACACCCTTTACTATTTTTTCCACATCCTGTGCGAAGCCACATGACAAACTGGGTAAGAATCGCGACAAAAGTGAAACGTCTCGCTTTGTTGGACCACCTTACCACTAGTACCTATCGAGTGACATGGAAAGCTGTTCGCCACCAGGAAGGACTACCATGCATACCGAGGAAGAAGAAAATGAAAAACCTCTGCCGTGTTTTGAATTATGACATTTGTAACGTGTTTCTTTTTTTTTTATCTCCGATCTCCTCTCGTTGTCCTCGTCGTGTCTCAATGAAAAAGGGAGGTTTTTGAAAAAGCAATCCTTGTTGATGATGCCACTTGATACAACCTACATGCCATTGCTGGCGTGGAGAAGGACGGTGGAATTTTTCGCTGCTTCCGGCACTGATCCGAGATATGATTGACATTTTGTACAACACGCCCGGTAAAGGATTGCGTTTGTTACGGGTGATTTCGTTTTGATTGAGAACAAGGTAATGCATTTAGTTCTGTTTGGTTTACCCAGGAGAAGCGGAAGCCGACAGGTGGTTGGTTCTGAATGGTCTGTTGATGGAAAGTTCTCAACGAGCGTGTTTCCTCCACCCCAGCCCGAGATGATTGAGTTAGTTTTAGCTACAGAATTATCACCTGTATAATGAAGTTATTCGAATCATCTGTGTAGTTCGTTATTATCATACGAAAAGTTGCACTACGCCTTGCTGATCCTGGATGGCAAGCAAACGAACAGCTTTTACCGTCCGTTTCTGGGTCCGCTCTAAATATTCGCAAAGGTGTCAAAACCTGTTTTCCCTGAACCTGCAAAGTTTGACTTTTGCCGACAAGCACGTCCCACAATCCGTTCATCGATTTAAACTTCCATCCCAGAACTAATTATCAGGTGAGGAGGTGTGCTCTCTCCCTTTGTTCCTGATATCTGAGAACGACAAGCTGCTAAACTGGCCGATGCTTAAATTTAGAAGTTTGGGTCTGCATGAATCGGTCAGTGTAAAGGTTTCCAACTATAAATGATTAACGAACTATCCAAAATAGTCATCAGGGGCTCTTGAAAAGCAATAGATTCAATTGACAACCGGTATAAATTTTAGAAAATCGGTGTCCCAATTAAAAGACTGTCTAGTTGTTGCTTTATTACATTAGCTCTAAGTGGGCGAGTCCGGTAATGGCCATAAATGGTGGACCTCGAGAGGCTGAATGAGTCGTTTCCAGGACTTGAGGATATTAAATTTTTATGATTCAAACAATATACACACATCCAGAAGGACGATCGTCTCTTCCGAATCGGCCATTCGTCTGCGAAAAGAGAGTGAATTAGGGAAGGAAATTCTTTTTTTAATGATCCACCAGCTAGCGCTCAGCCGAGGAATGGCAGCAATCTGTCGTCGGGTTGATTCGGGGGAAAATGATTCCATCGTAAAACTGACCAGTGAGCATATTTACGGGTCGGTGCCATTCTGTAGAGTACTTAGATTTAATTTTACGATTATAGCCCAGCGATAACTGGAGAGCTGGTTTCTTTGCTGATGGATGATTTATAAGGTCGAAGAGGCATAGGAAGTGTGACGAATTTATTGCAGAAAAGAAAGGTTGTGAAATTTTATAATAAACCGAATGAATCTTTCGAATATGCAACACTTTTGAATTGAAAAAAAAATGGATCAAAATAACTTCATCAAGAGCCAGCTCACAACATATCGGAGATAATCTCTTTTCATGCCAAGCGAACGGACAAAATAAAACAAGATGCTACATTTTGCAAACAGCATGTTTACATAAGGCTCCTATTCATCCAATCCAGAGCAGTCCAATTTTTGGCACAGCTGTCCGGAAAAAAATCCCAACCATTCAACAAGGGAGCTTTTTCAATCTGTTTCACTTCCGTCACACCACAACACCACCCCGGGAACGGAAAAAGCCCTTTTCCACACAAGCCAGAAGATGTACAGAAATTTTATAGAATCCGTTCTGCTCCATTCCCCCATTATGCATTGTGTAACAACGATCATAATACAGCATGTTACACACCACAAAAAGAAAAAGAGCGAAGAAAATATAATCTCTCTCTCCAAAAAAAAACTGGAACGAATAGCATCCGGTCATCACCCGCACGTCCTTCGGAATACCCTGGTGGGCAAGTTGTTGGATCAAAGCAATATTCAACGGTTCCCTCACAAACACGAAACGACGACGGCAGGGACCACACCGAGAGCATATTTATGCTTCCAAATTCGGTCACTTGATGCAATCGAGACTGCCATCACCGGAACGAAAAGCAGGAATAGTGAGGGCAAGCCTTGAATCGGATCCAGATGATAGAGGCTGCGCCCGAACGGCCACTCTCCATGATCTGTGATGAATCCATCAGATTGAACCAAGGAGATTTGCATCAGGTGAGCCAATGAAAATGGGGTGAAATCTTTTCCCGGGGTTTTATCGAACGGAATTTTATCGAAAATTATACAAAATAAGTCTTCTCCTATGAACAACATGATTTGTTAAGTAAAATTGAAAAAAAAAACCTAATTCGTATTGCCCCATCACAGAAAGTTACTGCACAAGGGCCTCAATAAGGATGTTTTTTATTTATTATGTTTACATGGCATAACGTCGCAATATTATAACATAGCCTGATACACAATATCCCTCCACAATGCCAGATTTGTGGCTGCCCCTCTCTAATCCCTTGTGCACCTTGTACCTCCTAGGTCTTGCTCCACCTGGTCTGATCATCATGCACGTTGCACCCCACATCGTCTTGTACCAACAGGATTCCCGTCGAACACCATTTTTGTAGGATAGTTGCCCGACATTCTCGCAACATGTCCTGCCCAGCGTATCCTTCCAGTTTTTGCCACCTTATGAATACTGGGTTCGCCGGCGAGTTGTGCGAGCTCATGGTTCATCGTTCGCTTCCATAGTCCGTTCTCCTGTACTCTACCAAAGATGGTGCTTAACACCCGTCGCTCAAAAAATTCGAGTTCTTGCAGGTCCTTTTCGAGCATTGTCCACGTCTCATGCCCGTAGAGAACAACCGGTCTTATTAGCGTTTTGCACAGGATGCACTTCTTACGGGAGCTAAGTCTGTTAGACCGTAGTTGCTTGTGGAGCCCATAAAGGGCGATACGGTCAAAATTTGGTCAATATCAACTTGACGTATTTCTTTCAATTTTGCATTTAAAAAACCTGAACACCCCTCATTTTGAAGGTGTGTGTGTGTAGAATGTTGCTCCTATTTTGATTTTGGAATTCACTCTTCAGTTGTCAAAATGCCGTCCAAGCAAGAAGAGCAGCGTATCAAAATTTTGCTCGCGCATCGCGAAAATCCGAGCTACTCGCACGCAAAGTTGGCAAAATCGCTAAAAGTTGCCAAATCAACCGTTACAAATGTAATTAAAGTGTTTGGGGAACGTTTGTCGACAGCCAGGAAGTCTGGATCGGGGGAAATCGAAAACCGGAAGCCGCTGAGACGACAAAGAGAGTTGCCGGTAGTTTCAAGCGAAACCCTAACCTATCTCTCCGAGATGCCGCAAATAAGCTGGGTGTATCGTCTACAACCGTGCATCGAGCCAAAAAACGAGCCGGACTATCGACTTACAAGAAGGTAGTGACTCCAAATCGCGATGATAAACAAAATACGACGGCCAAAGCGCGATCCCGGAGGCTGTACACGACGATGCTGACGAAGTTTGACTGCGTGGTAATGGACGACGAAACCTACGTCAAAGCCGACTACAAGCAGCTTCCGGGACAGGAGTTTTATACGGCAAAAGGAAGGGGAAAGGTAGCAGATATTTTCAAGCACACGAAACTGTCAAAGATCGCAAACAAATATCTGGTTTGGCAAGCCATCTGTACCTGTGGCTTGGAAAGCAGCATTTTCATAGCTTCCGGGACTGTCAACCAAGAAATTTACGTGAAAGAGTGTTTGAATAAACGTCTGCTGCCTTTCCTGAAGAAACACGGTTGTTCCGTACTGTTTTGGCCGGATTTGGCATCTTGCCATTACGGTAAAAAGGCCATGGAGTGGTACGCCGCCAACAACGTGCAGGTGGTTCCCAAGGACAAGAACCCTCCCAACACGCCAGAGCTCCGCCCAATTGAGAAATACTGGGCTATTGTCAAGCGGAACCTAAAGAAGACCAAAAAACTGCTAAGGACGAGCAGCAGTTCAAGGCAAACTGGCTTTCTGCGGCGAAGAAGGTGGCTGTACAAAATCTGATGGCAGGGGTCAAGCGTAAGGCCCGGCAATTCGGATTTGGAAAAGCGGAAGCCTAACTGAATATTTCTCCTGAATTTTATACTAATTGAACTTGAAAAAGAAATTTAATTTGATTTTTTAAATAAACGATTTCACCGATTTACACGCGTTTTCCCTTGACCAAATTTTGACCGTATCACCCTTTAGTAGGCACAACTTCCACTGATAATCCGCTTCTGGATATAACGGCTGTAATCGTTATGCTTAGTAACCAGTGAGCCAAGATAGACAAACTCATCGACTACCTCGAACTCATCGCAGTCGATCGATACACTGCTGCCCAGTCCGGTCCTGTAGTGCTCGGTTTCGCCTGCCAGGATGTAGCATGTCCTCCCTAGGTATGGTATGGTCAGACACTTTCAGAATGTCTTCCGAAGGCAAAGTTTTGCAAAATCATGAAGTTTGATATGTCGCAAACCAGGTTTCGGTAACGATGTGAATATGATCTCTTTCCCGGAGGAACTCGAATCCCGCAAGAGCTTCTTAAGGGACTAGTATGGTCAGATACCCTCAAAATGTCCTCCGAAGACCTAGTTTTGCAAAATTCTGAAGCTTGATGTGTCACATGCCAGGTTTTGGAAAATATTTGATTAAGGCCTCTTTCCTGGAGGAACTCGGATCCCGCAGAGCCTTCCTAAGTGGCCAGTATGGTCAGACAACCTCAGAATGTCTTCCGAAAACAAAGTTTTGCAAAAGCATGAAGTTTCATATGTCGCAAGCCAGGTTTTGGAAAAGATTTGAATATGGCATCTCTTCCGGAGGAACTCGGTTCCCGCAGAGCTTCTTTTCGTGGCCAGTATGGCCAGAAGTTCTCAAAATGTCTTTTGATGACCTAGTTATGCTAAATCATGAAGTTTGATATGCCAGATGCCATGTTTCGTAACTAAAAATATTTTGTCCACCATACTTGGACAACTGCCAACCCCAGTACTCTCAACTTTAAATTTGAAATTTTCTGTCTCAGAGGGGTTGGGGCCGCACGTGTTAATAGAGAATGGATAATAATATGATTTATAGTTTATTTATAGTGACAACTACATAAAACTAAAGCTAATGCAAGAAATGCTATGATAAAACAATGATAAAATTTAAATAAACCTTGTAAGCATTTCGATTGTTCCCTGGAATTTATGCATTCCTACAAAATTTTTAAATCTCGAGTAGTTCATAATTAGGGCCTAAAAGCCATTTGTAAACAATGACTTTAAACGTTGATCACTCACGAACCACGTGAATACTACTATATACAGCTACTCCATATGGTAGAACTAACATTCTTCTACCAGATGCTGCATTTATTTCAAGAGAGTTATCCGAGATTCAAGAGAAATCAACATTTAAAGTAATTGTTTACAAATGGCTTTTAGGCCCTTAAAATGAATTACTTAAGAAATGTACCTGATTGGTTAACCATTTTTTTTTACCGTTCCACCCTTAAGAAGCAAACAAACAAAAATATTAGAGGTTCGAAAGAGAAAATATATGAAATATTTTATGTTGAAATAATGATAACCTTTTGAAACATGTATTTGATTTATAATTAAGCTGCTTTTGTCAAATACAAGGGAATAACTAAATTTGGTTTGTTGTTTTATTTCTCAGTTGGTTGGTTCTAAAAATGCTGACTGAAATCAAACCATAAACGTGACATTTTTTCTTTCATTCCAAACAGTCCATGACGATAACGCATAACAAGCCAATCCCAATCCGAAGCCGGGAAAATCATTGTCAAAAAGGGGAAGAAAAAAAAACGAAGCTTTTCGAGATCATACAGCTCTTGTACTCAGGTTATGTTCCCATCATTCATATCTAAAGCACTCGAGGGCGAACGGTACAGATCCGGTGTAAACAGGAGCAATACAAAACCAGTGGGTGCCGTTGAAAAACGCCTTTCCTACCACCCATTGACTTGCCGCATGCTGACTGCTGGGTATCCATCCATCCTTCCATCCAGCCGTGCAGGAGAGGACTCAAGAAAGCGGATAACCCCATTGGGTAGCAGTCAGTGGTAGAGATTGCAAAAGAATGCTACTTCCGCAAAACCTCACACAGCCTAAAGGGTTGCTCGGGTCCAGGAACGTAGTGAGGAGGTTGCAGAAACTTCGTACCATTGGCTTCGGAAGTAATGCGAATTTAGAGGAAAGGTTTGCTCACAAACTTTTTTCAGTTTATTTCGAAGAATTCAACTAGCAATAAAAGCGCGAAGTAGATTGCACGAAAAATGCTGATTTTGAAAATTCCTTTCAATTTCAGACAAAGTTTATATAGATGAGCAAGAAGCAAATTTCAGGCTTCAAATAAATTGTTTGCGTTTGTACAGCTAATTAAGAAAAAGTTTTTCAAAATCGCCAATGGCTGTACTTCCTTAGATATGCAAAAAAAAAAAAGATTAAAAATAATGTACGCATCACTGCGCATCATTGTGTTTATCTAATTATAAAATTGATTAAAGCGAGAGAAAACAATCAACCTTAACAGTCATGAGAATATTCAACTGAATTTTGGCTTGTTCACGACAAAATCTGGACAGATTATATTTGAAATAAAACAAATTTGCTGCAAGTCCAATCCATATGCATTTCTTATTCAATGAATTGTGCATTATTAATCATCTTAAAACTAATGACACTTACTTTACTAGGCTGCATGAAGAAACTACAAACTTTTAAGTTAACTCCAGCCATTAAGGTCTGTGCAGTCTTCTCTGCAACGGATTCAGCTACTTTTATCCAAGAATTTTTATTTTTTATATAGTTGTAGCTTGTTGTTTATATTGAGAGAGTTCTGTCATCACGAGAGCCCAATACCGCTCGAAAGGTCGCAACCCGGGCAGTTTGGTGGATTCGCCTCCTTCGGTACAACATGGACTCCATTCGTTTTATACCATTTCAAAACATCTTTGGCGTAGTGACAAGAAACCAAATTAGGCCAGAATAGCAAGCTAGCGTCATGGCTGCGTAGGAATGACATTATTCACGGTATTTATCCTAGTTCACCATTCCGGTAGTGATGAAGCTTTGGCTTGCTCGACCACAGCTGCATATTGCCTGCCAAACCAAATATTTTTTGGGAAACTTGGCCTCTTTCTTCGACCTGAAATGATTCTCTACGCCGTTCCGTTGCATGGCAGTATAATAAGACATTCCGGGAAGCTGCTTGTCACCAAGCACATAAGTTTCATCGTCCATTATCAAAACTTCGTCAAATATTCGCGATACAACTTGCGAACCCTGGTTTTGCCGTCACATTCTGATGATATTACGGTTCGGTACAGTTTTCACCCTGAACGAATTAATACCTTGCCGGTGCTTGGAAGTATGCTCGAAAGTTGGGGTCATTTCTATTTTTCTAGCCACAGTACGTACCGAAAGATCTGGTCTCTTCTGCAATATTTGCTTCACCTTTGCGTCCTTCTGATGGTGTCTGAGATCCCTTTTTGTTCCACTCCCAGCCTTCCTGGCTGTTGCCAAACGTGTATCGAAAGAATTAAGAATTAAGAATAGGTAAAGTAGAAGTCCTATGCCAAAAATAAACGCAAAAGGAGCGGGAATAGTTTCTCTCCCATGTAGGGGATTTGGGAGTACAAGTAGACAGTTCGTTAGAACTATTAAAAAAAAAGCTATCGGTAGTATATGAGCACGATCAAGTGCACAGATTTTTTGCCAGTCAAGGTGGTGTATTCGATCACGCCTTGACCTACCCCGCATGGTGATGCTTGGCAAAAAGTCTGTGTTTCCTGTTTCGGAATACTACCTCACAATGCCCTCCGCTCAATTTCAAACTACTTCTATTCAATTTTCACAGCCTGCCGTGAGCTAATGGAACTATCAATACTTTCTCTTCACAACTTTGTTCTAGCAAAAAAAATGCTGTCTACTCCTAGAGCCTCATGGTGATGAGAAATTATTTCCTTCTCAAAAACAATATCATCACAGATCGTTACCCCGCGTATGGGAGAATACAAGGAAAGAACAATATCAAGTGAATTAAGAACGTTATGGACAGTGCTTGCAGGAAAACCAAGCTTTTATCCAAGCTTTCTTACTGACAGCTCCGGATTTTCATTGCGACCGCAAACAATTGCTTGTTCCTTTTTCGACGCCATCTTCGATCTAAAAGCTTGTAGCACCAACAAAATGATTGACGTTGATCAGTCTGCAAAATATTTCATGCGTTGATGAAGTATTTCCAGCGATATACGTATTTAGGGGTGTCCAGATTTTATCGCGAACAAGCCTTAAGTTGATATTTAAAATAAGTAAGTTTCATAAAAGTCACAAAACCAATATTGTAGGCTAAAAAACTATAAGGTACAGCCCCACTGGGTTGTTCGGAATGATAACGTACGACTATGTAACTAAATGTTAGCCATTCAGATTGAACAATGCAATATTCTTTGAACTAACCCTCTTAGGCCTTAAATTTTTCAAGCGTTATTATGTAAGCAATGTGGAGTGTTCTCATTAAATTGGTGCTCAATAACATAGAAACGATTAAAAACAGAAGGATATATATTTTTGAAATGTGCTCGTTGGTCGTCCTGAGGTTTAGCACTTAAGATCGATAGTTGTAAAAGAAGTTTTATCCGCTTAACAATGTTATGATATACATTCAAACATATTCAACGAAGGGCATGGATGACCAAGAATTTACCAAGATTATCGCATTACGTTTGTTGACCATTTATACTATTCAATGAATATTGTTAAATACATATTGTTCCATTGCATACTACAGAAACTTACTGCTACTACTGTAGATCTTAAGTTCTGAACTCAAGGGCAGTTTGAATGACCTAGAACATCACAAAATTATCTAGTTATGACAGTTGACCTTCCAAAAGGTTTATTTGATAAGTTTGAAGACATATCATAATCTTATATAGCCCAAAAAGCTACTGTTGCAACTGAAGATATGAAGCTCTGAGCTCAAGTGCGTTTTGGATAACCTAGAATATCTCACAAAGATACAAAAATATTTCACGTGTATCACCAAAAATATAATAATACGTATAGACTGTTCCAGAAAGTATAAGCACACTTTCAAAATAACAAACAAGTCATGTTTTTTTTTAGTTTTAATAATTTTATTTGGCAAATTATATTTGCATTTGTGTTTTATATGATATTTTAATCTCGTTTAATCAAAATATTTATTCATAGCCAAGACTCCTAACTTTTCCTCGAACATGACACATTAGCTTCTGCACAATGGTACTTCCCACCATTTTGACCACTTTGGCCGATCTTTTTTTAAATTTTTGGATGTCATCCGCTGGTTTTATGAATTTTCGAAGCTTTGCTTTGGTTAAAACCCAAAAAATCTCGATTGGCCGTGCCTTTCGGGCAGTTCGGCGGATTCATGTCTTTCGGCAAGAAACATACATTTTGATTTTTGTACCATTCTAAAGTGTCCTTTGCGTAATGACATGACGCCAAATCAGGCCAAAACACCACTTGACCTTCGTGCTGCCTGATCATCGGCAATAATCGCTTCTGGAGATATTCCTTAACGTATTTCTGAGTTTTCATCGTCTCCGTTGTGATGTACGGACTAGATGTTTTACGACATTCGCATATTGCCTGCCAAACCATAACCTTCTTACCAAATGTTTCGGTAAAAATTGGTTTCTCCTGGTTTTCGCTTGTAGGCATCCCTGATATTTTTATCGATATCCGGACTAACAGGACCGGATTTTCGACCACTCTTCGGCGCATCTTCAAACGTACACTGTTCTCTATATTTTGGAATCGCAGATTGGCCAATTTTCTCAAGAAGAATCCGCTCACAGTGTACCATTTGTGCATGACACTTTTTCGTTGTTCCGGAGTAAGACCGCGCATTTTGATAGATAATACAAAACTGAGCACTTTTTTGATAACTAGAAATTAGAAGAAAAATTAGTATCTTCCATTTAATTCCAACTACCTTTGCTTATCTCCGACAGATACGCGTATTTCGTCTACAATGTGCAGACTTCTTCAGCGAGACACTGAAGAAGTCTGCACATTGTAGACGAAATACGCGTATCTGTCGAAGATAAGGAAAGGTAGTTGGAATTAAATGGAAGATACTAATTTTTCTTCTAATTTCTAGTTACAGGTATTCCACTAAACAGCTCAAACCCTCTAGGATTCACTTTTTTGATGCTATATCATTCAGAAATGTGCAAACAAAAGGACGCAGCCAAAACATGTTGAAATATTTCATTATATTTAAAGTGACCGTTAAAATAAGGTGTGCTTATACTTTTTGGAACAGTCGTTATGCATATGTACCATATTCTTAAACAACGGTTTGTACTATTAATAAGGCATTTATTTTTTCTTCCTGTACTTCTTTAGGTTCAGGATGTTCTAGATCGTCAAATAAACCTGAAATTCACTTTTTTTATATATATATATATATATATATCTTAGATAGAAGAAGTGATGGAGAACAAATTTGTCGAAGACAGAGTACACTTTTATTCAGTCTGTGATTTTATATAGCCATTTTCTTTTTGAGCTCATCTATGATCCCTAAGGCCTGAAGGGGTTAACATACTTTATAAGACAAGGCTTGACAATTATAAACTTTTCAGTAGTATGTGGCCCAAAATTAACATCGTTCTCAATTGAAATTGATGCGTAGAAATATTTTCGATTTTGAAAAAAAATAAATTTTGAAAATTTGTTGAGAAATGACTAAGATATCAACACTCAAACCTGACCAGTTTTCGTGACCGTCGCAATGCGTTTTTTTTAATTGGACCCCAGTAAAGAAACCAAAGACGTAGTCCTACGTTAAACAAATTAATTGGCCGAATGCGGTACGACGTACGATATTTGACAAGTTCAGAATGAATAAGTCTCATTTTGATAAGGCTCAATAAATATTCATATGAAATTTCGATAAAATTTAGGTAAAGTTCAGATAGAGTTGCGTAGTTAAATATCTTCAATAATAAACATTCGTATTAAATATTTCATTGGGGTGACATTACGAAGAATTTTCGTAAACAATTGCTCCTTACGCCTGCTGTGGTCCTGTTTTTTCTCTGAATGCAATCGTCTCCATTCTCACCGTATCGCGTAAATACAGCCCGGGAACAGGTGAATACTGCGCTCCTCAATGCTCATTTTTTTGTGTGTGTATGAGCTGCTCCGGAAGAAGCACCATTCTTGTCGTTCTTTGTGTTGTATTGTCGGTATCGCTGTTATTGTTGCTGTCTCCTCGTGTAGCGGTTATTATCACCTCAAGTGTCTGGTGTTATCTGTTTCCGCTGTTAAAGTGTCACATCTTTGTTGCTCAGCGTCTGTATGCAGTTTCACTGATCTCCCTCAAATGTACTCACCGAAAATTTTTGCTATCTCCTTGTCCCCACATCATACGGCGTCCCGTATTGGAACTTTAAATTGCTCTGCATGATGTTCGCTGGAGGATTATGCGAAAATTTGAACCCATTCAAGCGCGTACACAAAGGAACGTTTACGAGTTACTGCCACCGACATCACCATTGTTTACTCATATAATCGATCCCGCACTAATACTGCTCACGTACAAGGAATCATTTCCCTCTTCCTTGGCATGAACAGTTTGTCGTCAAACATAGTTATAAAGACGTAATCACTCCAACTACATGATTCAATACGGGCTCCCCAGCACACCAGGATCCTTTTGCCGCCGCAGCGACAACGACATTCAAACCCAGGGTATGATTCGAGAGATTGTTAGAAAATATTTACCTAATAACTTAACTCGCAGAGCTCAAATTGCCATACGCAAAACCCAGCCACCATCAACATAACGCGCGTGTTGGAACTCCCTCCTCCGCAGGCTCTTGCAACAGTGATGATGATCATGATGGGGCAAGGCGGGTGGAGAGGCAGGCACCTTGGCAAACGTTTTCAGCATATTTGGTTAATTAATTTAATCAAATTGAGTTCTCAGTTCGATGCCGGAACCGGCACACCGGAGAAAAGGATGTGAACTGCGCCTGGGAATCTTCAAACATAGGGGGCCCACGCGAAAGAGTACGCGAAGTGCGGCGTGATTTGAAGAGCAAATAAAACCTTCGCTTCACAGAACGAGCGACGGCCGGGTCGATTGGTGAATCTAACCGAAGTGCGAGTCATATGGCGATTGATTTCACAACTAGATTGCGGGCTTAGCAAATCGAGCTCAAATTTGATTACCCCACGTTGCTGACTATGGCCACCGGGGGTCCGAGTGTTTAATGCAGGCTGATGATCTCGGCTTCGTTGCTGATGGACTACAAATATCGAATTGTTGTGCATCTAGTGAAGCGTTGCTTCGAGTCAATTACAATTATAGCTGGTCGGCATATTCGTTTCCAATATTTACCTAGAATAATCAACTCCGGAAGTCTTATCAGAATTCAAATGCTAACCTATGTTTTACATACAATCCGGATCATAACGCTTCGCAACAACTGTCAGCTAATTGAGCTTATTGTATCATTTTCCTCTCATCCGGAAGATCTACCTGACCCTACTGACCAAAGGGATTGCTTCTGTGGTCTGCTTCCACTAAATCCGGAATAAAAAAAAACAAATTCCACTCCAACAGATTGAACTTTCCGAACATTTCCCAGCTCCAATCAAGTATGAGAGAAAACACGTGCTCTGTGCACTCTTATCCATTCCGGTACGATGAACCTGCCTACAGGCACAGCCCGACCCAGCTTCTGCAACTGCAGCGTCAAAAGCGACACATACTATATGCCTGAACTTTTGCCCACTCTCATCCCTAGATAAGCCTAATCCCAGTGTCAGCAGCTGTTCGCTCGAGCGATAATCTAATCAAAACACTCGCAAAGTCTATTATCGGATCAAAAAGAGTAGGCCCTGCCGTCGCCGTCTCCGAGGAAGAAGAATGCAAAAGTTTCGATGCACTTTTCACCTTCGACGGTCGGGAATGAACGGGTAAGGGAACGCATTGCAATCCCAGGTCAGCAAGTGAAGTGTTCGTCTTTGCCCGTATCTGTTTGGATGAATGTTGGGCTCAAAAGCTCGTTGTAACGACTAGGTAGCAAATTTCACGTTCTGTGATAACGTTTGTTATTGATGGAGTAAAGGTGGATGGAGGCTTCCTTCCTTGTCGTTGCGCTCATACTCACTGCGTTTTAACGCCGCTTCTGTGTGATTCTACCATTTTAGCACCCGAATGTTACCGTTCTTTAGGATCAGGACATCAGAATTAAATGCGTCCAGCATTGAGTGCTTTGAAAACTCCAAGAACTCAGCCTCGTTTATGAGCGCCTTTTTTGATGCATTAGGAGATCGTAGCAAGCGCTGCCCGCGGACGGTTTAGTTTACTTAGCTATCTTATTTGTTTTTAGTTTCTCTCCGTTTGTGATATTTTAAGTTAAAATTAAATATTTTTCTCTGTTCGATGTGGGAAGAAGATGTTACAATTCGGCAAACGAGGTGAAACATTTCAGTGCTGTTAGCTGGAGGAAATAGGTTTTCCAATTACGACGATGGCATTCCACTTGAGGAGAGCGAACATGGTGGCGTCCATTCTTTCTTTAGCATTTCAAGCTTATTGCTTGCTCTCAATTAATGTGTGACAATCATATCCTAATCAGTTGAAAAAAATCGGGAATCGAACAAAGCCACCTCCGGCATGGTGTTGCTTTGCAGCTGCGCCTCTACCGACTGTGTCATGAAAGATCCTTTCCATATGGAACCGAAAAATATGTGTCGGAAGGCGATTGTTGTATTCCAGAAAAAAATCTCGCTACATCCTTCGGAACGTTTCAGTGGCTGCGATCTGCGATTCGGGTGAGATCTGTCCTTTATGACTTCCTTTCTATAAATTTTTTTTTTCTAACCACTTAAGAAATACAGGGTGGCCACAGACTCGGAAAAAATCGAGAAATGCGGGAAAAATGCGGGAATCCAAAATCATCGGGAAATATGCGGAAAAAAGGCGGGAATTTCAAAAGTCGTCGGGAATTTTTGTCATATGCAACCATACTCACACCTTTTTCAAATGATTTGAGTAGCGTTTTTGGCATTTAATCGGTCCACCGATCTCAATGTTCAGCATGTTCAAAACGTACCGCTTAGAGCATCTTCCGCGGTGGTCTATTTTAACATTTTTATAGTTGATTTGCATCAGCAACCTTAAAATGAACCAGCTAAAACAGACCAACTTTGTGATCTCCGCACCAGTGTAGTATTTCTTATTGTTAAACCCAATCATACAATATCCAGAGATCAGAATTTTTGTTTTTTTCAGAGACCGAGGATTTTTCGCAAACTTTTTGCCATGGATTGGTTTGAATGGTGGTGAGTGTTTGAATGCACGCATCTCATTTAAACGATATTAGATAGTGCTGATAGTGCTCGCAGTATTTACGCCCCTCAATATCGGAAAAAGTGAAACAACTGATGGACAAAAATACTTCCCAAAAGTTCGAAAAAAATCTTATAAATTCAGTGCACTTAGAAACTCAGGGAACTCATCAGAAGCTTGGTATACTTCTAAGATTTGACATAGACTTTCCCGAGGTTAAGCTATTTTCCCTGATGTCAAAGGAACATCCCATAAAATCAGGGAACTTTCTAGAAAATCAGGGAGCTTTCCAGAAATTAAGGGTTCTTCCTGGAAGTTCAGACAACTCTCCTGAAATTCAGATTGTTTCCTATAAATTCAGGGATTTGTCCACAAATTCAGGGAGCTTACCACGAGTTAAGGGAAGTTTCCAAAAGTAGAGGATTCTTCACAGAAGTTCAGGTAACTATCCAGAAATTCAGGGTGCTTCCAGAAGTTTAGAAAACTTATCAGATTATTTTGGGTATTTTTCAGAAGTTAATAGAACTACTCAAGGTGTCCAGAGAACTTCCCAAAATTTCAGAAAACTTCCCAAAAGTTCAAGGAATTTTCAAGAAACTTAGAGAACTTCCAATAAAGAACAGTCAAGAAATTCATGAAGCTTTTCAAGAGTTTGCGGATCTTCCTAGAGATTTAGTGAACATCTTAAAATTTCTTGAAACTTGCTACACATATACAGAACTTCTTAGAAGTTCAGCAAACATGTAGGAGTTCAAGAAACTTCCTTGAAGTTCAGAGTTTCTCATGAATTCAAAAAACTTCTCAGAACTTCAGGAAATGCTCACAAAGATCATGGAACTCCCCAAAGATCAGGAAACTTTCCAAAAGGTCAGCAAACATCTCAGACGTTCAGAGATCGTCCCAAAAAATCAGAGAATTTCCCAAAAGCTCGAAAAAACTCCCAAATGCTCAGGGGACTCAGCAATTCAGGAAATTTCTCACTAGTTCTGAGATTTTCCAAGAATTTCAGAAAATTTCCCCAAGACTTTCAGAAAACTTTCCCCTAAGAATTTCAGAAAACGTCCCAGATATACTGGAAACTTGATTTTTTTAGCATTCAAAAAGTTTAGGAAACATTCAAAAGATTTTCCACTAAGTTTGAGGAGCTTCCTAGAACATCAGGGATCTTTCCAGGTGATCGAGAAACTTTCCAATCGTTCCGAAATCATCCCAAAAGTTCAGGGTATTAAAGTTTTAGGAAGAACTTAAGCTTCTTACTACTCGATAATTTTTCGAACCCAACCACAACGAGAATAAAGAAACCAACTACTTTTTAATCAATTTTATAGAATTTGCACCTATTCAAAATCTTGAAGATCATAAAAAGTTCTTGTACGGATTAACAACATCTCGGTAATGTTAACTATTCCACAGAAATTCCACGACTTCCAAGATTGTTTTTTAAATTTCTCGTAAATTATCAAAATATTTGTGATATTCTGCTTTTTATCACAGAGTATGTACCTGCTGGAAGTTAAAAAAACTTCTGGGAAGGGAAATCTGATTTTCTAAGTTCCCGCCATTTACAGGAAGTTGTTCCTTTTACATGGATGATCAGCAAACTTTTAAGAAGTTCAACCAAGTTTCCAGAAACGTTAATAATTTTTCGGCAATTCAACGAACTTCTCTAAAGTGCCACCATTTCTCTTCTCGAAAGGCAGCGAGCAAACTTCATTATTATCTGGAAACTTCCAATTATTTTATTCAACTGCCGAGAAGTTTAATCAACTACGTGCATGTTCATTATAAATATCTCCACACAATCTTCATAGATGTTCCGAAGTTTATTAAATTAAATTTTTAAAGAGTGCGTTCAGTAAGAAACTTAGAAGCTTATAAAAGTTTTGAAATGATGTATAATAGATCCGGTATAAAACAAAGTTTACAAACACCGGTGCAGCGATGTTTTTGCGTTTGGTCTAAACAAATAAATTCAAACCACGATTTGAACCACCGTTGAAGATGCCCTTAGAAGATCTGGCTGTAACAGATGAGGCTTCACGCATGCCAATGCCAGAAATGAACTTATGTTTCATGTGGTGGCGAATGTGTTTGAAGTTTGGCGAATTGCGTTTGTCAGGGTGTTGACACATGGTGAAAGAAGAATTTGGGCAGCTGTGCTCAATGCCGTCTGACGTTGTTTGCCGGATTCCAGAGAAAAGAAAATGGTTTGGACAAATTTTGGCTAGAACTGATTGGTCATTCCAAGAAGGAGCTGCCAAATTTGACAACATTTGTTGAAAATTGGCTCATCCTGTCACACAAAAATGCGTATTTTAAAGAATCGGAAAATGTCTGGTGGCAAACCAAACTGGAAAAAAAATGGGAGCTCAGAGATTTAGCTACGAGTAATTTATATTAACTCATCTTAACAGTCGGGAAAATAAGGCAAAAATGCGGGAAAAGTTCGGGAAAAATGCGGGAATTTTTATAATAATATTGTGTGGCCACACCCTGGAAATAGCTTGTTGTTCGTTTCGATTAGGTTCTGTAACCGTGCTCAATAATGTATTGTTTAGCTAGAAATATTCCATTAATAAAATTTTGTAATTTTCAATTGATCTTCATGCACATAATAGGAGCATGCAAACAGATTTGAAACTACAATCAAAAGAAATCAAAAATAATATGTGACTTAAATTTTGCACG
Source organism: Aedes japonicus (assembly GCA_034211315.2). Lineage (NCBI taxonomy): Eukaryota > Metazoa > Arthropoda > Insecta > Diptera > Culicidae > Aedes > Aedes japonicus. Next base: position 501,120 of record JASCZW010000300.1, read on the forward strand.
AAAAGAAGACATCCATGTAATATTAAACAGAATTGAAATTTTGCATTTTTGATCTGATATAAACTTCAGATATTCTTGGGCACTGTCAAACCCTTCAGGTAGTTTAACTTCAACTTTCAGGTCCCAGGGCTGGGCTGGTTTTGGAAATAAACACATTTGTGTTGCCAGATCAGTGGTAATGCAGCCCAAAAGTGCTGCTGAAGTTCCTCCTGTACACAGATAAAATTGAAATTTCTGCGTTATCTAATGCACATAGAGGGAATGCTAGATTTGGCAGAAAATAATGGGATGTTTATTGTAAATTTAAGCCAAATAACGCTTGAATCTTCACTGTTGTATGAAAGATTGCAAACATTGTTGTATGGCGCAAAAAATATTGCAAACAGTTTCTTTGCTAACGCCTCCTTTGGCTTGGAACTAAGCGAGGGGAAATTTTACGCGTAACCCATATTAGATGGCGCAACTAGTAAAATACCCATATGATATTTCAAAAGAACCAACCTTCAATAGATTATAGTCATAATTTTATGACGATTGGTTTATTATTGATCGATTTACAGTGGTTTGAGTGACGCAATTTCGTGTGTTTATATATCATTGCTTTTTGATGGGGAAAAAATACCGTTCAAGCCCATGCTTGGCTTGAAAAATGTTATCCGGACTCTGACCCATTTAAAACGACCATCAAACGGTGGTTTGCCAATTTCAAACGTGGTTGTACGGCCACCGATGATGCTGAACGCCCTGGTCGCCCTGAAGTTTTTGCGTCGATACCTCACAAATCTGAGCCATGGATTCACCATTTCACTCCGGAATCAAATCGGCAATCTGCTGAGTGGCGTGCAGACGGAGAAACCCGTCCAAAGCGTCCAAAGACTCAAGCATCGGCTGGGAAGGTAATGGCCTCTGTATATTAGAAAGCGCATGGAATTTTATTGATTGACTACTGGGAACATGGAAAACAATCAACAGCGACTATTATATCAGTTTGTTGCATCGTTTTCAGGCCGAAATCGCCCAGAAAAGGCCTTATTTGAAGAAGACAAAGGTGCTCTTTTACCAAGAAAATGCACCTTGTTATAGGTCAGTAAAAACAAACGCAAAAATTGTCGAGTTGGGTTTCGAATTGCTACCGCACCCACCGTATTCTCCAGATCTGGCTCCAGCGACTACTGATTCTTCAAAGAGCTCAAAAAGATGCTCCGTAGAAAGAGATTTAGCTCAGGTGAGGAAGTTATTGCTGAGACTGAAGCATATTTTGAAGGTCTCGATAAATCGTTGCACACCGGAATGATTGTATCACTCTTAAAGGAGATTATATTGATGAATAAAAAAGAATTTTGGCAAAAAAAAGTTGTTTTCCTACTTAGGCCCAGGACTTATTGACCGATGTGTTAATTGAGCTCATTGTATCAATGGAAATTCCAAGGCATGAAGTATAAAAAGTGTGCAGTCACCGGTTCATCTGCTAACTAAAAATATTGCCCTGCAGTTGAGCTTTCTATTTTACCGAAATATATTTGCAGCAGATAACCAGAATAGCCGATCAATGAAATAGGTTAGATTGAAGCACTTCTTCAGCTGTGGACCAACATCCGTCTTCCAGCGCTTCTGCTCAGCCGCATTCAAACTAAACGACTTGCGATGACCTGATAAATGTATAAAAATTCAACTAACTTGGTCCTAGAACAGTTACTGACTTATTACGATCGGCAATGATTGTCGGGAGTTGGTTCACATCCAAAGTAGTGCTCTACCTTAACCATTAGATACAAAGTCGATCCGAATGGAATTTCATCAACTTTATCATATATGTATATTCAAAAATAATCGGAGTTCAGCTTACCGCAATTGTAGTCGAAATGTGTTGATCATATTTAAACAACCCGAGATTCCGGATCGCCACGAGAATCTAGCAATAGAATATAACAGTTAGCTGACTTACAAAATACTAGTTTTTAAGAATTTCTAAGAGGAAAAACGGCTCGTTAAATTACCTGTGATACTTTTCTGATTATATTTCCTAGTAGAAATGCTTGCCACACCTCAGATATAGGGTCACCGGAAGCAAATTCAAGTCCGACCGGATCATTCTCTATCGAACAGGTGCTTGCCATCATAACTTGGATATTTAAACCTGCAAGTATATGCGTTACTAACTTCTATTACTAAATGAGATAAACTTACTAAATATGTGGAATATAAATATTCATTGTTTGAAAAAGAACCCCTTGATTATGTTCGGATGAGACATCTTCATCTTTTCCTCAAAGATACTTGCTGTCCACTGAAAAATCCCTTTGTTACTGCCTTTCAACAACACTTTGCGGTTGCTAAGATGGGTACAATGCAACGTAGCAACTACTCGGCCGATGCTGCGGACGTACAAGCGATAAAACTGGGTATCTTCGATTATTGCCGGTCATATTGATGATGCGTGTTTGTAGGTGACCTACTCGATTTGGTTGATTGTACATTGCTGTACTGCTACATTTCTGAAGGGACACAACTATCTGTTAGTCTGATTTAGATGCAGGAAGTTGTTGTTGATGGTATTTGTGTTTGATGACTCGAGGTATTAGGTGCCTAATAAAACTTCGAAGTGGTAGGGACTAGATCCGGTATGTCTTTAAACAACTTTCGGGTCTTGCTTGTTACACCGCAACGCAAAGGAACACCTTTGTCAAACATTTCTGATCAAAGAAGGAGTCTAAATTCCCGAAGAAGTATTTGTGGTTGAAAATCTAAACGTTGTGTCTCTTCCGTGTGCACATTGTAGGCGAAATACGCGTATCTGTCGAAGATAAGCAAAGGTAGTTGGAATTAAATGGAAGATACTAATTCTTCTTCTAATTTCTAGTTACAGGTATTCCACTAAACAGCTCAAACCCTCTAGGAATAAGGGAATGTCATTAATTATGTCACGCAAAAAGTGGCTTTTTATCCCCCCCTTTGTCATGTTTATTGTATGGATCTTCAAATTTTTTTGTATGGCTTGCCACGTTTTACCCCCCCCTTTCCCCTTTGCTGCGTGACACAATTTATGGACATTCCCTAAGGAAGTGTCATGAAAGAATTTCTGCAAAACCGGCTTCTATCCGAGCAAAGGATTATACAGAATTGATAACAAATTCTTATAAGAATTTATCATTATTTGATCATTGTATATGTTATCATTGAGGCTGAATAAACTGCCAAAATAACAGAATGAATAACCAAAAAAATACTAGTTAAAAATCATTATAATAGCTTATTTTATTATCAGTAAGAACATCTTGATAACAAATCCTGCATTCTTTTATTAAATAGTTTCAAATTATTTTATCAATTTGTAATCAAACTCTCACGCTAATATCTGAAAAAAAAATATGTTTTGACAATGGGCAACCTTTTTTGTTAAAAAATGCTGGTAATGTTTGTAATTGTTCATTCAATTCGTAACATTTGTCGAAAATTGTATGTTTAAAATGATAACACATGATAACAAAATTTCTTATGGAATAGCAGTGGTAATGAAAACGATATCTGGAATAGCAGAACTTGTTTCTTGTATGATACCAACTTATTATTTTACTTTGCTAGAGTACCGTTTATCAGAAGCCACGACTCTCCAGCTCTGTTTTGGCCTGATTTGCCCTCTTGTAACTATGCGAAATCCGTGCAGACCGTAGAGTATACTCTATCGGCAAGGAACCCGGCGGGTCCACGCCTCGCGGATGGTGGGGTTCCATCATATATGATGGACAGCTGCTGAATACACGAATAAGTAGCCCCGGACGAGCGGCGGGGACTGTTTAGGATGTGGGAGGACTGAGCAGTTGTTGGACTCTGTTGAGTTTCTTCCAAAAAAAACCACAAATATCCGATACCAGCCCTGACAATAGCGAGCCACCGAGCTTTTTAAAAATAAGGGTAAAAGTTCAAGCCTTCACCCATTTGAGCGTCTGTTCTCCATGTTAGGGGCGGCTCAAAATAGCGTCTGTTCTCCATGTTTGGAGCGGCTGAGTCACCGTCTTGTTAGTGCGCCCAGGACTCTAAATACAAAAGCCTAACGTCCTGGTGGTGCTTGGGACTATTAAACAGCAGCATCACGATGGTCCTCCTGCGAGACAGAGGGGTTGGTTGTGGGCCTTGCGAGCCGACACCATTAAAAAGGAATTGCAACTAATAATACCCCGCATTGGGGATGTAAGGCAAAAGGAATATGTCCTTGGTTCGAGAACCGCAATTTGCAACCTGCCGTACGCTTACGGAACTATCAACACTTTCTCTTTATATCTTTCATTCAAGCAAACATTACTGTCCACTCTTGGGGCCTCATGGTGATGCGCGAACATACATTAGGCCATATGCAGTTGTGGTCGAAAATCTAGAAGTTTTGTCACTAACGGCACTATCAGTAAAAATGTGTACGGGAAAGAATGTCTGCAAAAGCGGCTGCTACCGTTTATCGGAAGCCACGACTCTCCAGCTCTGTTTTGGCCTGATTTGGTCTCTTGTCACTATGCGAAATCCGTCCTAGAATGATATAAGTTACAAGCGGTCAAATGCGTGCCAATACAGGCAATCCACCAAAAAGTCCAGAACTTCGCTCAATAGAGAAGTACTGGGCTCTAGAAGCGGAAACTCTTCGAAACTATGAAGAAAGCAAATGGTACCGATGATTTCAAGAGAAGAAGAAGAATCGTCACGGCAGGCGTATCAGAGGATACCGTATGGAACCTGATGGCGAGTGTGCTACAGAAAGTTCGAGAATTTTACAGAAGAAGGATTAACATCTCAATCAACTGTTTCTTATGTAGATGTAACTGTATTGTTGTGAAATAAACAATTGGTTTTGTTGAATAATGCGTAAATTTTTTCTGCTATTATTGTGGTGTTCGAAAGTTAACGTGGACAGGCTTTATAAGACTCTAGTTTATCTTCCCGTTTCAATCGTTAAACTCTTGAAGCCTTCAGCACTTTCATGCAAACTAGGACGACCAACACCAACACAATAAAATTTCCCTAAAATGCTGGTAATGCAACTTTCCATTATGTTGCTGAGAGTTTTGAGAAATTTACGTTTGAATCTTACTTCCCTTGTTTGTTTACAAAATCAGACACGACTGTTGGAAAGAGTATTCGAGATTTGATCAAATTACAACCGATCACCTGGTAAAACAAGGTAAATAAATGGATTTCCTATTACCTATCCTCTGACCGAAAATCCTCAAAAGACGATGCGATGCATTCCTACCAATAATGCGCTTAAAACTAGTTGCTGTCAACCATCTAACATCATAATTATGTACAGGCCATGCTTTCAGGACGTCACTTTTTTTTGGAGCCCCCATTTTCCAATCTAGTCGTGAGCTGGCACATTTAATAAGCTCGAAATGCACTTAGTCATTGTTTCGGTCAAACGGGGGAGGCTGATTACCTTCAGTGGGGATTCAAACCACCATCCATCGCCATCGGCTGTCGTGTTGACTAAGCATGATGGATGGGGTGCGCTTCACTTACGTCATTTTTCATGTAATAATTACCCTATATCTGCCTAGCATGCCGACACGTGGTATCCTTTCCAATTAGTCACCACTTCCATCGGACAGGATCACCCACACGCTGTTTGTTTTGCTGAGGGCACTGACGGAATGGCTACTTCTTGATCTAGTAATAACATTCTTATTTGTGCCCTTGAACCAACATCATCTCCCGACGAGGATGACTTCAGCAATCTGTCCGCCTCCGCGCTTCGGTATTGTCTCGATGGATTCAGTTCAGTGTCAACTGATACCAACACCCGCAGATTGCTCTTCATACTGGTCTAACTGGTTTTTTCCATTTGCAAACCCCTGGGCAGCGAGGCAAGGCGAGGCGAGGCGAGGCGAGGCGAGGCGAGGCGACGGTGATGGCGTTGGAAGGCGTAAATTTATTTGCAAACACACATGTGCGATGCGTGGATGAGTCTGCTCTATGTTGTCGTCTTCGCTATTGTTTGTCCATGTACATACATGCCAGTTTGTGTGGGTTTGGACCAACTTCTTCAACCGCACTATCGGTTCGACTGACGATGCGAGAGAGCCAAGACATTCTGGCCTAATTGATTTGTTCCACGGCGTCATATGTCTCGCTTTGCAGTAGTTCCAAAACGGGGAAATTCAATCTAAAATGGAAATCATATTAGCTGCAATAAAATGCTACAGCCCGCCTTCGTCTTCAGATTTGATGAGATTTGTCCTACTGTCTTAAGTCTGGACAAAATGATTCGAATTGGCCTGAAAGATCGTTTCCATACTTGGAGCAACAAGAGTGGATGCAAATTTTTCGTTATGGTCACAGGGTGTGGGTGTATTTATAGTACGGTATCAAATAGAAAATTATTGCCCCTAAGCGTTTAGCTCGCGGCCGTAAAATGTCCTCAAGACGTAGCATTCATGATTCATGGTGCGTGTTTGTATGGAACAAAAACAAAATAAAAAGACGTTTGAAAACTGCCTCCCCCCCTCGTATCATTAATCATGCCAACCAAGTTGATAGGAATCAGCTGCTGTCAGCCATTCTACCGAAAACCGGACCGCAATCCGAGCATATGCGAGTGCGAGCGTAAAAACTGTAACGACATCAAGGAACAAATGAAAGCGAGCCAAGCCGTTTGATGTGTCTCTGCGAGGTGCTTAGGATCCAGTTATGACCTAGTAATTGTGCGCGAGTGTGAGCGCGCCCGGTGGGGTTCAGATTTTTATCGTGGGTGATTTGAGTGTGTAATTTACTCGAAATTGAAAGGGATCGTGGATGAATGATTAACTGTGCCTAATTGTTAATGGTGGGTTTTCGGGTTCGTATTAAGTAAAGAGTGTAACTGTTAGCCATGTAGAAATGCGTAAATGATGATGATACCCCGTTTGGCATACAGGTGCTTGGCCAAATGAACGTTTGTCAAGACGATTTACCGAATGGACGTCGGGCTGAATTGACGTTTGACCGATTTTTTTTGACGTAGGACTACGTCTTTGTTTTCAACACAGGGGTAAACGTTGCGAGTACGAAAATTTGGATCGTAACGAAATATGCTTATGTTTTGAACCTTAATAACTAAGTAATTTCACGATTGATTTCTTCAATATTTGCACCAATCGATCAGAACATTTTCTTCGCTTCGATCTCAATATTTAAAACTATTGATTTTTTACATTCAACTATTGAAATTAACCCAAATATAAGGTGATGTCTGCCCAGTACTTTCCTATCACAGACTTCAAATTTAAGTAAGGAACGTTTCATATGCAACAGTGTTCGATATATAAGGGGGACACTTTCAGCCATGGAGCTGTGCGGTAATGTTCCAGTACTGCTCTGGCAGCTGGCGGTTGCAATTACCCTTCAGGAGGGTTCACGAGAGAGCAACCAGCCAGAATGACGGCTCAGCTGGCTGAGACAGCCATTAGTTATGCAGTCGTGTGCTATGCCATGCCGTGTCAAATAAGCTGGTAAGCGCAACCACAAGGAGCGAATCATGTATCGTTCAGTTGTTAACCATATCACGATATATTTATGATGTACACGTATATGTATAGATTTATATGTGTAGATGATATAGATTATACTTTTTGCAATCGCAGCCCCTGGTTGCTGGCATGTTGTGATTATCCTATTACAGACATAATCTTATTATTACAAGTTGTTTAATGTTACTAATGTTCTTTTCAAATTCCAAGCAGTGCTTAAAAGTTTTTCTGTTCCTTCTTTTAAGTTTCATTTAACATAATGATTAAGTGCGTTGGATAGAGTGCCTACCTTGCAATATTTTTGAGTAAGTGTTTAAAAATAAAATGAAATGTCGCACAATATGGCTGCACAGTATCAGAGCAATCAGACTTTTAAACATTTGGAGAAATTTTTAAGGGTTTATTGAATTCTTGCAAAAAAAAATATCGTTTAAATTGATGACCAATTAATATTATGATTTTTGTAAAGTTATATATTCTCAAAAGAAAACTTGTACATACTTGTAAATAAAATTCATATTTCAAACAGATAGTGTAGGATCTTTCATGCCATAGAGATAGTGACTCTCTCAACCATCGTAGCAAACACTACCGTGTCCGTATTATCATCCAAACCACCTGGTTTGGCCACCAAATGCTTTCTAAGGAGTGTAGAATAGAGTTTTCTCACACATTTACTTTCTAATGCGGGTCTAACAACACCCACGCTATTTTGACCTAGACTATGTCTATCGGCTAGGGTAGACGTCAAATAAAAATTCGAAAAAATGGCGACCATCTCTAATATTGCTCGATAGATTTTCGAGACTGTAGCTTCAATCAGTTGGAACTGTCAAGTCAATGTTCAAAAATATCATTAATTATTGACTTTGTATTCCCAAATAAAATTTCAACAATCTAACCATACCGCAATAAGGAGAATGTTCTCCAACTAGTTCATCATATCAACACAATCACTACTGACTGTCAGCACAGCCAGCCGTTGCACAGTGGGCAAGAAGTGATCAAAACTAAGGAAAAAATCAGTAACTTTTGTCGCTTTTAAGCGCGGCTTGTAAACAAGAACATTTCCGCTTCGAAATTGTTTGAGGAATCGAATGAAAACTGGTTTCAATCACTGCATGGATATGGTTGGCTTACCGCATGGAGAGGCTTAACATCAACAAAACAGTTGCCCACTGTGCGTTGCCCTTTCATCATACCAACATTTAAACCCATTCTAGGACCGCCAAAAGATTTGTAAAGAGTAAATCATAGAATTTTCTAACATATTTACTAATCTATGTGCATCCATCGTCCCGTTTGAGCAGCACCTACGTTACAATGTTGCTCTACGAAACACAAGAAACTAATCTAACATGTTGAACCAGATAATGCATCAAACTATTAGTCTTCATTATCCGGTCGTGAGCTATACATTACCTCAAACCTTCAATCGATCAATAATAATACTTCTTATACATTGGTACGTGAAGGGTGTTTCGGTCAAAATTTTGTCGTCTTAAATTTGACCAATTTCCATTCATCGTGCATTCAAAAAATTTGCACACCCCTCATTTTGAGTATGTGTGCGTGTAGCATCATGCCTCTATTTTGATTTTGAGACTAGCGCTTAAGTTATCAAAATGTCGTCGAAGGAAGAGAAGCAACGCATCAAAATTTTGCAAAATACGAAAATTGCGAAAATCCAAACTACTCTCACGCCAATTTGGCGACATAGTTGAATGTGGCTAAATCAACTGTTACCAACGCATTTAAAGTGTTTGGTGAACATTTGTCGACAGCCACAAAAGCTGGATCGGAAGGAAATCGAAAGCCGGAGGCCACACCGGCGACAAAAAGAGTTACCCGCTGTTTCGAACGGAACCCCAACCTCTCCGTCCGAGATTTCGTAAAGAAGCTGGGAGTGGCGCCTTCAACCGTGGAAAGTGCTAAAAAACCAGCTGAACTGTCGACTTACAAGAAAGTGGTGACTCCAAATCGCGATGTTAAACGGTGAAGCTGACTAAGTTTGATTGTGTGGTACAGGACGATATAACTTACGTCAAGGCAGACTTTAAATAGCTTCCTGGACAGGAAATTTATACGGCAACCGGACAAGGAAAGGTGGTAAATATTTTCAAGCACATTAAACTGTCGAAGTTCACGAAATAATATCTGGTGTGGCAGGCCATCTGTACCCGTAACTTGAATAGCAACGTTTACATTGTGACCGGAACCGTCAACCAGGAAATTTATCTGAGACTACAAAACGTCTACTGTCTTTCCTGAAGCAACACAATTGTTCCGTTCTATTTTGGCCGGATTGCATCTTGCCATTACGAAAAAAAGGCCATGGAGTGGTATGCTGCCGACAGCGTTCAAGTGGTGTCCAAGGACAAGCACCCTCCCAACATGCCAGAGCTCGGCCCAATCGAACAATATTGGGCTATTGTCAAGTGGAACCTTGAGAAGACTCAAAAAGCTGTTGTGAACGGAGGACAAGGAGACTGTACAAAATCTTATGCCTGGTGTCAAACGAAAAACCAATTCGCATTCGGTAAAAAGGAAGCTTAGATGAACATTTCTCTTGTATTCTATATTGACTGAACTTGAAATAGAAAAAGAATTAAACTTATTATTAAAAACTTTGATCGACTCACACACATTACTGTTTGACCAAATTTTGAGCGAAACACCCTTTGGTCTTATGTCACTTTTGCGTACAACCCCATTGGGATATCCGTTTTAGTTTTTTATTGATCAGTAGAACTCCAAAGAACTGCTTATGTTCGAAAGAAGGAACAATCTCACAAAAGAGTAATAAACCAGGCAAGCGCTTGATTCAAAAGTTTGCTTCCAGTTCAGGAATATGTATCGTCATAAAAATTGTATCTGCAAAAAGTCAAAAGAAAGTATCGTTCGAAAGAACTGCACATTTCTTCAAGATTATAAAAAATAATGACCCATTCCGCCTAGCTATTTAACATAATTCATTTTTCCACCTTTAATCAGGAGTTTGAGATTTTTTCAAAAGATATTCATACTTCTCATGTATTCGGCCAAATTCGCCTTTTCGAACACAAAAATTTCGGGTTCTAGTGAATCGACAGAGTTGAAATTTATTCAAAATGCTTATTACTGCAAATGCGCACACATATTGATAAACTCTAAGTGTAATATTTCATTACATCGGGATGCTACCAAATGCGTTCGAGAATATTTTTTTTGGATTCTTATTTCCTTATCTTAGTAATACATACAATATTGGACAAAACATGTGCAACTCCAACTGAGCAATCATAAAAAGCATGATTAAACTTCAATGTTTTGAAATCGAAATCGAGCAAGTTACTGCAGTTGACGGTTCAGGAGTCTAGATGTTTGCTACATGGTTATTGCAGCAATCAGCTGTCAACTGACAGTTCACCGGCAGTGTTTTGATGACAAGAGCCATTAAGCGCCTGCGGTCAAAATAATTGCAACTTCTCGCTTTCTTGGACTTATTCCTCTAGAAGTGTTTAAGAAAAGGTGGAAAAGGTTTCGTTTGTTGACAAAAATGTTCTTACTTGCGGTATTGTACTATAACAAGGTAAATATTGCATGATGATGAGAAAGGTCAATACTCATGTTTTCCTAATATTTATGTTATTAAACACCAAAATGGCTCCTGACAGCCTTGGATTGGAACTATGAAAGAAAATAATCGATGATTACAAGAGCGGAATGTCACAGAAAACGATTTGTGACAAATACCAGGTGAAAAAACAATAAGGGACAGCCCAATGGGGTTGTACGCAAAGTTGACGTACGACTACGTAACTATTTCGAAATAATCTACATATATATCTATGCATATACATGTACATCATATCGTGATATGACTACCAACTGGATCATACATATTTCCCTCCAGATTTGATAAATTTGCCACGAGCTTGGCACGACTGCATTAAAAAGCCACTTGCTTGCGACAGCCGCTGGGTCATCATTCTAGCTGGTTGCTCGCCCGCGTACTTTTCTGCAGGGTACTTGCAACCGTCAGCTGTCAGAGCAGTACTGGCCCATTGCCGCTCTGCACAGCTCCATGCCTGCCGAGCGAATGAAGAAATTTTGTATAGTAGTAAATTGACCTTTATTTTCATTATTTGTCTTATATACTAATTTAACAAATTAAGTGTTTCATCCCATTGGGCTCTTCAGCTTTGTTTTATGTTTTGTGTGTTTTGGGTGATAAGTGTGTTTAGTGTTTAATTAATTTTTTTTCAGTTCAGCCCTTGGGGCATTGTTTGTTAAGGTGAAGAAATTTTGAAGGTGTCCCTGTTTTATATCGTGCACTGCTGCATGTGAGACGTTCCTTACATAAATTTGAAGTCTGTGATAGCAAAGTACTGTGTATTTGGTAAATTTACTCTGAAAAATCGGCATTATAAGACATCACCTTATATTTGCGTTAATTTCGATAGTTGAATGTTAAAAATCAATAGTTTTTAATATTGAAATCGAAGCGTAGAAAATGTTCCGATCGATTGGTGCAAACATTTTGAAAATCAATCGTGGAATGACTTAGTTATTAACGTTCAAAACCTATATATTTTTCGTGACGCTCCAAATTTTCGCAATTCGAACGTGTACCCCAGTATTGAAAACACAGACGTAGTCCTACGTCAAAATGGACCGTTTCAAGACTGTGCTCAAAATTTCGTTCAACCGGGAAGATTTCTGTGGGCGATAGAGGTGGAAGACCACGGTCCACCACGTCAAGAGAAGACTCTATGATCGTCAGATGCATTAAGAAGGATCCTTCCAAATCTTCTTTCAAGCTGCAAACGGATTTAAAGTTATCTGTATCGGACCGGACAATCAGACGACGTGGCGTTGAAGCCGGAATATTCTCTCGAGGCCCTGCGAAGAAACTTCTGATTTCACTTAGGAACCAGAAAAAAAGACTCCTGTTTGCTCAATCTCATATTGGCTGGGATGTGCAGAAATGGCGGACGGTGCTGTTCAGTGATGAGTCGAAGGTCAACATTTCGGAAGCGACGGGATTTGCCGTGTACGTCAACCGACTAGAAAACGCTTAGAATCACGGTACTCCCAGAAGACGGTGAAGCATGGCTGAGGCAATGTGATGGTCTGGGGATATTTTTCTGCGAACGACCTTGGTCCAATTCTTCGAATCGATGGAATCGTGGACCGTTTCATGTACAATAACATACTGAAAGATGTTATACTGCCTTATGCTGCATGGAATATGCCATTAAAATTGATATTCCAACAAGATATCGACCCCAAGCACACCACCAAAGTGGTCAAACAGTGGTTTAAGAATAACCAAATAATGGTGATGGACTTGCCGCCCCAATCTCCGGATCTGAACCATATCGAGAACCAGTGGGAGATCGTGAATCAGCGAATTGGTCGTGAAGGTGTTCGAAATAAGGATCAGTTGTTTGCACAAATCCAAAAGGCTTGGGTAGCAATTCCACAAAACTTCATTGATCACCTGATCGAGTCTATGCCTCGCAGATGCAAGGCCGTAATTTAAAATAAAGGATTCGCTACGAAATATTGAAAGCCAAATTGAATTTGATAAACAACATGCACTTTTTTGTCCAATACTGTATAAGCTGATAGACATTTTCGGCCAAACGTCTATTCGGCCAAACATCAATTCGGCCAATCGTCCATTTGGTCAAACGTCCATTCAGTCAAACATCCATATGCCATAAGACTTCAATTTACCACTAGAAAACTGGTGGGTGGGGCTAAAATGATTTGATCAGAAACTTTGTTTGTCCTGTCATAGAAATTTTCCGGTCTAAAATAACTTTGGAAAAACGAATCAATTTGCTTCCGTAGATCGCTCATGTACAACTAAAAATTAGAACAGGAATGGATAATGTGGATTGACACTCTATTTGCAGAAATACAGTCCATCTTAGTAGATGCATAATAATGGTGAACTAACTCTGCATGTGAAGAAATAATGAGTGACCTAAAAGCTTCAACAGAACCGTCATTACATTTTTTGAAAGCAACATGAAAACGAGATTAACTTTATTACAAGTTCAGGCCAAAAAAAAATCTCCCTAGACTTACCGTCCGCACATCCCTTCAATGCCATTATCGAGATCTCGAACCCTCCCGGCAAACCAAACCAACCATTCCATGAATTGTACGTGTAACATGAACTGCAACAAGGTCTTATGAAATTAAAATAGGATTTACAATTTCAACAGATCGCCGTTTTGGATTCCCTGCCCACCCGGCATTCATTCACTGGACTCAGTCCACTTCAGAGTCTCCTGGGAATTGGACTAGCAACGTTCTATCAAACTTTTCCACCCGGGGACGTGCACAACTCGACGAGTGTTACACCCACTTCGTTTGCCGTCCCAGCTCATCCCCGCAAATAGAATGAATACGAGCAAATCCGAAAACGGGATTAAATCGACTCTGCAAAATGTTAAACGTTCTGACGAGAAGATTATTGTATTATTTGTAGCTGCTCTGCTTCCGAGTATGTTCCCGGGGAAGGGGTCATCATTCCCGGAACATTTTTTCACACAATAACAACATCATCATCATCATCATCGTCATCAGCAACTTCGTCGTCGACAGCGTCAGCCTTGTCATCAAGTTGCACTTTTTAGCCCATCTACCGCGGATAACCTGAGCCGAAGCTTCGATGTTCAGGGTTACCATTTCGTTAGAATGTTGGCATGTAAATTATCCATAACCGTTTCTGGAAACCCTCCGAACTCATATCCTTGCCACCGTCCATCTACGATACGAAAACTGCGGAGAAAAGCTATCAGCAATTATTGCCCGCCCGGATGAGTTTTTCCATTAGCAAAATACTATAGACACACGTTGAATAGGTATACACTTGGAGTTGGTAGAATAAATATAGGCAGAACATACGTACATACTCCGGAGTGGCATGCGGTTCCCTGTGTATTGATATGGAGCGTATCAATTTTTCCAACCCGCGTGCCACGAGGACAGTGGAGAGGACTTGAGGAGCGAGAGTGAACACTCCAACACAGAACAGCCTGTCTGTCAGTCAGTAAATTGTTTTTATTGTAATCCTTATTATGAATACAAAACGGTTTATACTGCCGCTGTTCTCGTATTCCGTTCGTTCTCACTCTTTCCCTCGCTCCTATTTGTAGATGGCTTTTGTTTGGTTCCGTTTTTCCGACGATGGATGCGGGATGGATGCTTCGCAAGGTCGGAATGCCAGAACAGCCAGCAGCAATAAGGACGAGCAAATAATTGGAGGAAAAACGAATTTAAAACAACAAATTAAATTGAACTTAATCTCATTGGATGCGGTACAGTGAACATAATTTCTGCGTACTGCTACTGCGCTTTTGCTACTGCTGCTGCCAGTGCTCCATTGGTCTGGTACAGCTGATGCGTTGTTAGCACTAGTTCCTGAAACGGATGGATCGGTGCTCTTTGGTTCTCTGATTGTGATAATGTTTTTTTTTTTTTGTTGTGTTTGGCTGCCTGGGAGTCGCCTGATAGAGTCGAGTTGTCACTGGTTGGATTTGATCGTTTTAGTTCTTTCTGATGGAAACACATTGTGTGGCAATTGTAGCATACTACTGTTGACTTATTTAACAATTGGTGGATGTACTAAATCTTTTTTTTTTCTCTCTTCTTTTCATTTCAGGTAAATGCAATTGACATTGATGGAGATAAATTTAAGGTATGAAACAAAATAATGAGCAAGGGCATGATAGACAAAAGAATGAGTATGAAACAAAAAAATGAGCATGGGCATGATAGGAATCCGCTTATGTTTAACTACATAGGGCTTTAGTAGTATCCTCTAGCCTGTCGCAGGCCGTTTCGCCATTTGCCCTGCTCTAAGACAAACTGAGTGGCTGAATTGTTTACCGCGTTCCAGGTGTCCTGATCTTGACACATTTTCTGGACAAGATTATCCGGGGTCGTGTCCCGACCGCTCACGACCATCATGCCGTTTTTCGCGTCGTTCTGCACATGTTCTGCAGTTTCGTCCGCTTCCGTGCATACTGGACATGTGGAGGCCTCCGTACTTTTGCAGATACTGCCTGAAGCAGCCCTGGCCTGACAGTATCTGTGTCAAGTGGAAGGTAACTTCCCCATGTCACCGAACATGGAGTCCACTGACCTTTGGTCAAATTATTCCACTACCTCTGCCGCCTGACCGTTGATGCAACTCTGATAGTCTTGCGGATACCTCTTGTGCCCCTTTGCTCAAACCACTCTGCGTATTCTTTTATAAGGATTTCGATGGGCATCATCCCCACTAGAACGTAAACCGCGTCACATGACACTGTGCGGTATGCGCTGACCACTCTCGGAACATTAGCCTGTGGGTACTTTCGAGCCGAGGTAGCTCTTAGTACTCAGGGCGGTGGCCCAGGCAGGCCCACCGTACCTCATTATAGACAGGGCGACGCTGGCCAGAAGCCTACGTTTGCTCCTCTGTACCACTGAGCTATTTTACATCATGCGGGATAATGCCAATATATTGGCCATGGAGGCTTTCTTGCAGGCGTAGTCGACGTGGCTGATAAATGATAGCTTATCGTCGATCATGACCCCCAAGTATCTCAAAGACCTCTTCGATTCGATTGTGCAGTTACCAGCACTAATCGTCGCCCGTTGCTCCGTAACCTCGGCCTTATGGTGGGCTAGCTCAAGTTTCCTGGAACTCATCCATCTCTTCACAATGCCAATGGAGTGCGAGGCCGTTAGCTCCACCGCTTCAATGGATTCGCAGCATACCTCTAGGGTGATGTCGTCTGCAAACCCGACCATCTTCACCCCGTTCGGGAACTCCAGCCGTAGTACCTCATCGTACATCATGTTCCATTGTCACGGGCCTAGTATTGAAACTTTTGGGACTCCTGCGGTGATCTGTACACGTTTCTGGCCTACCTCTGTATTGCACACCATTACGCTATTCTGGATATAACTTCCCAAAATCTTGTACAGGTACCCCGGAACGTGGTGGCATTGAAGCGAGTCGGATATGGCCACCCAACTGGCGCTGTTGAACGCATTCTTCACGTCAAGGGTGACCACTGCACAGTAGCGGACTCCTTAGAACTGCTTGCCTATAGTTCCCCAAGTGTACCACACTTCCCAGATCTTTCTTCACATGACCTAACCATCAACTCGCTGCAAACTTCTGCATGTTGTTCTGACCGAATTTGAGGTAAACACCTGCTCAGTGATAGATAGATAGATAGATCATTCGGTAAGAGGACGGTTTACTTAGCCGGAGAATCTTTTGGGTTGTAAATTTTCTTGACTTCTCTGGTCATTGAGTTTCACTGTGCTTGTCAGAGCTTCATTCCATTGGCTATGGACAAGTATCCCAAGTAACACACAAAACATCTTTTTAGAATGATTTATAATTGTTTGTATTATAAATGCATTATAAACGTATTGTAAACCATGTCAAACTTGGAGCGGTTTGTAACTATCGAATTCTATATCACTTTGATAAACGGTCGAGCTAAAAATACTTTTCATACTGCTCCAAGTGATTAATACTTTATTATTGTTCTTAAAAACATGTTTCCATACATTTATAATACATAAACAAGAACTGATTTTATGGAGAGTTCTATATACTGTTGAAATTACATTACACCAACCATGTTTTGCAAAACTTGTTCTTTTTTCTCATTACGAAGAACATTGTGGTTTCACTGCCAACGGAAAGCAAATGATAGATACTCAGAGTACGCTTTTCAACAATCTGAGTTGGCTTAGCAAAGAAGCTACAAACCTATCACGCCAAGGACTAGTGTTCAAATCCCACGCTTGGCGATGTTATATTTTTGTATGAAGTTAATTTTTTTCCACTTTATGTTTTATAAGGCTTCACTTTTTGCGCTTTTTGCGTCGTATTAAAGTATGAAATAAAGTATTATACACCTAAATTTATAATCTATTTTTGTCATTTAACATTGCTTCCAACTTGTTTAATACAAGCTGTGTTGCTTGGGTACATCATCTTTCAACAAGATAACGCTGTTATTCACGTGAAACACCCAAAGTTTTGAACTACCCAGCTCGTAGACAGGATCTAAATCCTATTTAAAATCTCTGGGAGATCCTGGCGAGACGCGTTTACAGTGGTGGACGGCAGTTTGGAACAATTTGTGAGCTATTAAAGGCGTAAGAGAAAGCGTGGCAGAATATTCCATCCGAAATGTTGGAAGATCGTATGACCTCACTAATAAATTCTTAGAAATATGAACTGGATGTTTGCGGCACTTTTGAAGGATACTCTAACGTACAGATTGGGTCTGCTGTCGATTGACCGCCCACAAAATAGGCTCAATAACATCCCACAAGTCAGCTTGCTAGTGGAGGTAGATGGCGGAAGATGATCTGGGAATGCACTTTGTGAACCGTTTTGGGGATAGTGATTGTTCTCAGTAGTTCTCAAGTAGTTCTCACAGTCAACCTATCATTGTTTTCGACGACTGGGCATATAACGTCCTTCTTTCTCTTTGCAGTCCTTTTCTCTCTCAGCAGCCGTTTTGTATCTCAGGTCCTGCCTATCAGTCGATGCAGACAAGTTTACCTACTTATAGTTTCCGTCCAAGACTATGCATCTATTTTTTCTTAACTGCTGTGCTAGTGTTTCGTTCATCGATCTTAATTCGTACAAGCTGCTTATACAGTTCAATCGTCTCACATTTATCTATCACGATACCTCCATCCTTATCCGAATGCCTCGGGCACAAAACTTTGCTGGATCCTTCAAGTTTTTGGTAAAATTTCTTGAGAACAAGACAGCTCCTTCATCTCTTAACACCGCAACTTGTCTAGGCGGTGCTTCCGAAAAGGCAAGTTTACTATATTTCGAAGAAGCAGGTGCCGGTGGTGCAGTGGTTAGCGTGACTGCTACTTGGCACCCCAGTGGGTCTAGGTTCAATACCAGATGATGTCGGTGGGTTTTCTGAGGCGAAAAAATCTGGTCACATCTTCTTTAGAAGGGATGGAAAGCTAATGGTCCCGGATCATGATGAGTGCGATATGTATGTTCCAGGTGGTGATATAGCCCGACGGAAAATAAAGGTATTAAAAATAAAACATTTTGGAGAATTCCTTCGCCCGTCCTGTTGTACTCTTCCCGTCTAAAACTGTCTTAAAGTACTCGTCGAAACAAATTTCCTGTCGAGTTGTTTTTCCACAAACCCTATGGCACCTCGTTGTTGATGGCTGCGTTGTTGATGGCTGCTTTAACACTACTCCAGCAATTCTCAAGTGTGGCTTCAAACAGCCCTCCTTCGTCTGATTCTAGGCTTTGTTCTAACTTTGGGTGGCAGCCGTAGTTCCAGATTGCACCTTGGTGGGCGTCGATACCAAATCTTGTTTCGTATTGGTTTTTGGCGCATTTGGACCATTACAAGATAGTGATCTGAGTCGAATCAGTTTGCCTCCTTTGATTGTTTTCGCACATGTGGCAAAAGAAACATTTCTTGAGTAGGGTGGCCTTTCGTAAAATTCGGAAAATTAGAAAAAAAAATGCAACCTATGAAACTGGTCCTAGAATTCTGCAATTTAATATTTTCCTTGTAATGATTGGTGAAAGACGTTACGAACCTTCGGTCAATTTTTAAAATAACTATGGCTTGTTCGTGACAAAATCTGGAAAGATTAAATTTGGAATAAAACAAATTTGCTTTTAGTTCAATCCAAGATGCATTTTTATTTATATAATTGTGCATTGTTAGTCATCTTCAAACTAATTACCGTTTCTTAACAAGGCTGCATGAAGAAACTTAGAACGTTTGAGTTTACTGCAGCCATTAGGGTCTGTGCAGAGTTCTCTGCAACCGATTTAGCTGTTTTTTAAAAGATTTTCGATTTTTTTCTATAGTTCTAGCTTGTTGTTTATATTGAGAGAGTTCTCTCTTCACGACAGCCCAATATCGCGTGATAGGCCGCAACTCCGGGCACTTAGGTGGATTCGTCTCCTGCGGTACAACATGGACTCAATTCGCATTATACCATTCCAAAACATCTTTGACGTACTGACAAGATGTCAAACCAGGTCAGAATTGAAAGAGAGCGTTATGGCTGCGTTGGAATGGTAACAATCAGGCATTCTTCGCGGTATATTTCCTTGTTTACTGTTTCGGTAGTGATACCTCGGCCTGCCAAACGAAATATTTTTTGGGAAATTTGGCCCCTTTTTTCGTCCTGAAATGCTCCTTCACGCCGTTCCGTTGCATGGCAGTATAATAAGACATTCCGGGAAGCTGCTTAAAATCTTTCAGATCATAAGTTTCATCGTCGTTTCAACTACGTCAAATATTCGCGATAGAACTTGCGAGCCCGGGTTTTGGCCGTCACATTCTGTTTACAATTGCGGTTCGGTACAGTTTTCACCCTGAACGACTTCATGCCTTGCCGGTGCTTGGAAGTATTCACAAAAGTTAGCAAAATTTTTATTTTTCTGGCCACAGTACGTACCGAAAGATCTGGTCTCTTTTGCAATAGTTGTTTCACCTTCACTTTCTTCATGAGCTCATGAGATCCGTTTTTGTACCGCTTCCCGCCCTTTCTGGCTGTTGCCAAACGTGTATCGAAAGAATAAAGAACGTTGTAGACAGTGCTTGCAGAAAAACCACGCTTTTTTGTAAGTTTTCTTACTGACAGATCCGGATTTTCATTGCGACCGCACACAATTGCTTTTCGCACATGCTCTTCTTTCGACGCCATCTTCGATCCAGGGATGCCAGATATTTTTTCCAAATATCTGTGATAAAAATTTGAAATATCTGGGATTGTCTATAAAAGTCTGTAATTTTTTTTTTCAAAATTAGACTTCTTTCAACGAGTAGACGTAAAAAGAGAGCGAGTTAAGGAGTGTATCGAAAAGTAGTTATAAACTTCCAAATAATAAAATAGGCATGAAAACATGGTTAAAATTAACATACTATTTCAGTTTATTATAGCTTAACATGTTTACAAAAGATCCAAACGGAAAAACTAGTCATCATGTTCATTTCTGTAGAATGCCCGAACCTTTGATTTGACACCTGCCATCAAATTCTGCACAGTGACCTTTGTGCACTTCCTGGATGCCGCTGCCCAATTTTTCTTAAAATCGGTCATGTTTTGGGACACTGTACCATCCTTCTTAAATATACGCTTGACTATTGCCCAATAGCGTTCGATCGGTTGCAACTGGGGACAGTTTGGTGGGTTGATGTCTTTTTCTACGAACTTGATGTTATTCTCCGTCAGCCACTGTAGAGTGGATTTGGCGTAATGTGCCGATGCCAAATCTGGCCAGAAGAGAGGAGGGGACTGGTGCTTTCTATACAATGGTAGCAACCTGTTCTTCAAACATTCCTTTTGATAAATCTCAGCATTTATAGTTCCTTTTGTATAGAAAATTGAAGAACGCAAGCCACATGTGCAAATAGCTTGCCAAATGAGCACCTTCTGACCGAATTTCTCCATCGCAACAGTCGTATCTGCGGTTGGCACACGTTCCCCAACAGATTTAGTATAAAACTGCGGCCCCGGTAGCGTTCTTGAATCTTCTTTAACGTATGTTTCGTCATCCATCAAAATGCACTGGTCGACATTGTCCAAAATGCAGCTGTACAGCTTTCGAGCCCTGGTTTTGGCACGAGACTTTTGTTCCGGAGTTTGTTTGGGCACTTTCTGCTTTTTGTACGTCTTCAAGTCATTCCTGCGCTTGATTCGTTGAATCATTCCGATGCTGGTCCTGAACTTCTTGGCTAGATCGCGAGTAGAGGCAGATTTGTTCCGTTGAATATAATCCACAACTTTTTGGTCCAAATCGGGGTTGCTGGAGCCGGGTTTCCGGCCACTTCTTGGTAAATCCTTGAGGGAGCACTCCTTACCAAACTTTTCGATGATGCGTTTTACACTTGCCGGTGAACATTTACTCTTTTCGCAATCTGGTTGTAAGTAACACCCTTTTCGGTGCACCAAGTGTGCAGAATTTTCTTTTTAGTCTCAAATTCAATTCGCGACATTTTGAATACAACTTTATCAACGGAAATGAATGAACCGAATAATCATTTTTGACATGTAAACAAAGCAAATGGCGCTTACACGCTAAAAATATATACAGTAGTTTATGCGTAATAACGCATCGAATGTTTATAACTACTTTTCGATACACTCCTTATGTCATTTTCGCTATATATGTGATTATGTAAACATTTCTGCATCTTTTTCTTGGATTGTATGGACATGGATTGTATGTTTCCTCCTAAACTTCAGACACAATTCCTCATGAACTTCCTGGCAGTCACTTCTTATTTTCTTCGAAATTCACATTTAAGAACCCAACCTTACTCTCCAGCAACATTTAGTAAGTTTTTTCCTGAACATAGTTACTTTCTTATTTTCTGAGAATCCTGAATCAACGAGAAAAAATTCCGCAAAACTTTGGGAAAGTACTCTTCAAAATTTCTTGGAAAATCTTCTTAAAGTTGTAAGAAGTTTCTTCCTGAAGTTAAGGGAAGTTCTTTTCTGAACTTCCGAGATGTTCTCCTCTGAACCTCAGGGCAGTATTCTCCTGAATTTCGAGGAAGTTTGTTCCTGAATTTCTGAGAAGTTCCTGCTTGAACTACTAGAAAGCTTCCCCTATACTTAAGGATAGTTTTATCCTGATTTTATCAAAAGTATCTACCTGAACATCTGCGATTTTCTGAACTTCGAGAAGTTCTCATTCTGAAATGCTGGAATGTTCGATTTGAAACTATAGGGACGCTCTTTAGCACTTCTGGGTAGTTACAACTAAACTTTTGGTCTCTTCTGAACTTATGTACTTCTGAAGAGTTCTTTACTGATTTATGGGAAAAAAAACCTCTTGATTCTACAGGTCTTCTTGAGCTTATTCTTTCCAAACTTCTGATTGGTCCCATGCTGAACGGCGAGGAAATTTTTAATTGAAACTTTGGGAAAGCCGTCTCTAAAATTTCTAGGAAAATTCCCAACAATTTGTTCTTGAAGTTTCTTCCTGGACTTCTGAACTTTTAAGAAGTTTTCGCCATAAGTCTGAGGAAGTTTGTTCCGAAACAATTGGGAAATTTGTGCTCAAATTAGAAAGAATTTCCCCCAATGCTACTGGAAAGGTTAATTCTGTTCTCTCTAGAGAATTTTGAGAAATCTTTATTCTGAAATTTTGAAATGTTCTCCTCTGAGCTTTGCAAAATCTGCCTAGCACTTCCTGGGGATTTTTTTTTCCTGATATTTTGAGGGTAAAACCTTCCTGGTTAGTTCCCGTCTAAAATTTGGGGAAGTTTTTTTTCTCAACTTCTTAGTAGTTCTATCTTGAATTTCTGGGATGAACTCCAAAACCTCTGAAAAGTCCCTAACTTCAACGAAGTCCTCTTCCCTCCACTTCGTCCAGAAGCTCTGATAAGTCCTCTCCTGGTTCGAAGGGAAGTTCTGCACTGAAATTCTGGTAAGTATGATTTTGAACTTCAGTAATGTTCGGTCCTGAATTTTTGAAGGTTCATGCTTGAACTGCTTGCTCCCAATACTTTTGAGAAGTTTTTATCTGATCATCGGAAGTTTTTTTTTTTGAGGACGTCTCTTCCTCGGGAATTATCTTGCCGAAGCTCTGGGAAGTCATCTTCTAAACTTTCCAGGATGTACCCCCCAGGATGTTGGTAGAACATTTTTGTGAGTACTTAAAGGACCTGAGTTTAAAAAGTTAACAACTTCCTCAAAGTGGTTCAAAAGCATGTCATCCGTGCACTAAACCTGAATCCAATTTCATCTGCGACAATTGAAACCATTTATAGAAAACCGTCCCGTTCTACCACTGCCTGTAGTCCGGGTTGTCTTCAAGCACCCATCATCAATCATAATCACACCCAACATCCTCCACTTGTCGTAATTCGGAGTCAACCCCAAGACATTCCATCATTTACCTTGGCCAGTAGAAATTTGACTTCCGAGCGGTTAAATTTTCCAGAAATCCCTCCAAAAAGCCAATGTACGTTCCATTTTCCAGCCCTCCCTCCAGTCCCGTCGTGGTTCATGGCAGTGTCGAACAAATACTTTACATTTTTCCAGTCAGTCAGCCCGTTGATGGTTACGGCTTCCCGGGTTAAAATTGGAAGTAAAAGCCCATAAGACCACCCAGTCACTCACCCCCTCGCAATGGCATCTCATCCGCATTCAGCGGCAACAATGAGATGACGATCCGTGTACATACCAACTATGTACAGGCAGCGCCAGACGAGAGCAAAAGTTAAGCGAGGAATGTGGCGGAAAATGACTGATTTATTGCCGCAGATAACGTCAACGAAAATGACATGCTCGGAGGAATTTTCCTCTCCCGGCAATCTTCCAGGATGGTGACGAACTTTGCAGCTTCCGGCCAGGGATTTCGTACCTCAGGCAAAGCAGAAGCACCACCATCCTGCTCCGACGTGGAGTGCTGTAGTTTGGAGCATTAACGGAAAAAATAAATATATATATATGAACAGGCCGTGGCATGGGAAATGCAGACGGCGGAGGGCTGCCAAAAGTCGAGGATAATTGAGTGGGAGATTTTATTATTTGCTGATGCAATTCGGTAGTGAAGCTAAACGGTGCGTGATACCCACCCACGAGGCAGTGGGGGGGAGCCGACAGAAAGAAGTCATTCTGAGACCATTTCCCTAACTTAACAGGTTCACTGTTATGGTCTGGCAGAAGAATTCAACGTCGTCGTCCCATTGCGGCCGTCATTTTGGCAGGGGGACAAGTCGGCACGAGGCGATTATTACCCGAGGGATAATTATCGAAATGGAATTAAAAGATGCTGACTGCAAGAAGACGACAGAGGGTTTGTCTGGTTTAGGCTTAAAGGACATTGAAATAATGCGCTGGGAGAATTGAAATTAGTTAAAAATTAATCATTTCAGTACGGATCTCAGGATCTTACGCCCAGGTTGAATTTGTTTGTTTTTGAAACATTTATCTTTACTCCAAACCACGCAAGCAATAACATGTTGATTGGCTTATTTAAAACAAATATCCATTAATTCATATGATTTACGAGAAAATGTGTCACTTACGAAACCTTGATAATGAACTTGTTTATTAACAAAGCAGCTTCGACAGGGAAATTGAACTAAGGAATATTCCAATTTCCTGAAAGCATCCCAAAATTATAGTTCAACGAACTTGAAAGTGTGTCACATGCTTGGAAAAAGTTCACCATAAAAATACAAACAATAATGTCTTTGTTTTCCGCACCGCATCAACCGCCATCAGGCCCTGTCATCCACCGGAAACCTCCCCCAGCCCGGCACGTTATCATATTTTCCAATTTTTATATCCACCAAGCATCTTCAGCCCATTCCTTTCACAGAGTGCCACCCGGAAAAAAAGGCGAAACAATTTCTTCAAGCTTTCGGTTTCATATTTTACCTCGAGAGCACGCGCCCATTGTGCAGCAGCGCTTGTCAGCCTTCCTTCTCTCAATATCCATTTTATCCGCCTTTCTGCACCATTGCCCCGAGCAAATGCTCTCATTCACTTTCATCTCGATAAAGATTGAAACAAAATGCATATCTCTTCCGTCCCCATCTCCGACGCGAAGAGGAAAAACCCCTTGCGCTCAATATGACGCCGCCAGGAAGTGTACGTAAAGAAATGCCACAGTTCGATATCGATTTAGCATTGAATAGATTTTCCTCCTCGTTCGTTCATTCGTTCGTTCGTCTCTTTGCTCACTTTAGAAGCTAAGCTGTCACCCATTCGGCAAACCCTGAAGCAGCGCCATTGCCTTAGCTCTTATCCGCCTTATGGTTCTTTTTCCGATCAACGCTTCTTCTCCTATATCTTACAATGTCGCTGCCGATATGGAAGGAATCAGAGATCGTTTCCATCAGCACCCTCTCCCGTTGAAACCACCAATCGTCGTGAGGCTGGCGGAACTTGATGGAGATTGACTTGTGGTTGGCTGGCGGAGGGTAAACTTTTAAAGCAATATTACTTTATTTTAAATGGTATTATTCACTGCTCGGCTCAAACATGGCAGTGCCTCCGGAATCTAGGTTAAACGAACATAAATCGAAAAGCGAAAGCAATCTCGGCTGTGGTTTTCTCATATTGATTCTATCCGTACTCCTCGGGGGAAACGGTCGGACCGACATAAAGGGGTGCCCCGGGGCTAATGATACTGAAAACACGTCAATAGACTTAAGCGATATACGGTGACAACGACGATGACGAGGACGACGATCTTCCCCCAGTCCCAGTTGTGGGTGCGTGTCACTGATGGTTACAGGATGTAGCGGAAGTGAAACCATGCCTAACCGTATCAACCAGGATCTACTCTTTTGTGAGGGACTACTGTCTTACCACGGAGCTGGAAACCCTACCTTTTCCTCACTGGAGGTATAATGTTGATACACAAACATTGACGACGGCGGAGAGAGGGGCTCGGTTGGGTGCGCCCGTGACTAAACAGGAAAATAGAAAAATAGAACGCAAAATTTAATCAATTAACGACTTTGCCGCCGCTACGATAAAGTTGCGTGGGGAAATCTAATAAAAGTGACAATTTAGGCAGTTAATTAAACTTTTGTTGATTTAGGGTGTGGTGCTGGCTGGCATGTAGGTTATATGGACATCAGGCTCTGTTCCAATAAAAAGGATTAACCTCGGTTGTCTCCCTCATCTAATGGAGTTTATACTTTTTGTTGATGTCGAAGTTGAGTGGAAAAAAATATTCTTCTCTAGTGAATAATTACTGTACCAATTGAAAAAAAGGTTATGTTTGGTGCTTGCGAATGATCGATGAGGAAATCATATGCATGAAACTGATCATTTTAGTCAGATTGACAAGTTTACCATTAGCATTAGCATTGGCACTTGAACTAGCATTGACGTTTACACGCCTAGTGGATGGATACGTTTCTTCGAGCAATAACTCCACGAAGACACTCCTGGATCGCTCATCTGGCCTTCTATCTTGAGAAGACTAAGGAAACCCATGCAGCTTCAGTAGATATCAAAAGAAAAAGGAAATGAATGGTCGAAACAGAATGCCCTGTTTGGTGTACAGAACAAACATTTATTTAAAAAAGGTCTTTGGTAGCATCCAGTCTAAGAAGCTTACGTGATGCTCCATTTTTCTTTAAACGGCTCCCGACCAGAAGGGCATAACATAAAATTAACAAAATTATCACAAACTTTGTTACGGCTAACTGATTATGATATGATCTAAAGATGCGCTCATCTGGATAATTTTATATCATACTTATAACAAATTGAGATATAATGCCCCACGAGGTACAAAAGAAATAAATTAATTCTAACACTAGCTGATATGATTTTGCTACATTGCATCAAAACGGTTACAAAGTTTGTTTTGTTAATGTTATATCTATATCATAGTTTGCTATAAATGTGTTACCTCTTGAGGATTTTTTGTTACAATTTCTGTTATTTTAACAACATTCGCGATCTCAATTCTCACAACTCACAACTTGATATATTTTTGTTGTTGCTTTTGGTGGGTTGGGTCATAAGAACTAACTATAGTCTAAAAGTGTGTGTCAAGAAGTAGTTACCAACATTGATTTTCGAATAAAAGCATGAAAAAAAATGTTTTGACTACAACTCAACTTATTGGAGCAAAAAAAACCTTGTGTTGCATTTCACATTCTATATTTTAGTTTAAAGGGTGTACGGAATCATATTGCGACACTCACACATATTCGGCAAAATTCACCCAATCTTCAAACTTTCAGGGAGTAAAATACATGTTATGAATATTTTTCCATGTTTGTTTCATTCAATTTCAATTCCATATCCAAATGCACGAACCTTCTTCTTAACACTGCTTATAAGGGCATGTACAACATTTAGACCAACTTGTTTGTGCGTGGCAATCAATTTTTTCTTCATATCTTCCTCTGATTTCACTTCCTTATGATGCTTTCAAAATGCCTGCTTCATGATGGCCCAGTGCTTTTCAATTGACCACAGTTCCGATGCGTTCGGGGGGTTGAGATGCTTCGGCCCGAAATTTACCTCCTTAGCCTTGTACCACTTCAAAACCTCTTCCGAGCAATGAAAATCGTAAGGACTATCGTGTGACCTCAGAAGAGGAAGTAGACGCTTTTGGAGGCATTCCTTTAGGTACACCTGCTCATTGACCGTTCCAGTTGTCACGAATGGGGTGCTCCGCTTTCCACACGAGCAAATTGCTTGCCAAATCACTTATTTTTTGGCATACTTTGATATCTTCTGCTTTCTTACGTCCTCAAGGACATCGAATTTATGATGAACATTGAAAAACTGGAGCCCCGGAAGTTGCCGGAAGTCTGCTTTTACATACGTCTTATCATCCATAACGAGGCAATGTGGTTTCGTCAACATCTGGGTGTAGAGCTTCCGTGTACGTGTTTTATTCTGCCGCTCGTCGCGATTAGGTGCCTTATGGACTTCGTACGTGTGTAGTTCTTCACGTTTTTTCGCATCTGGCACGTTTGGATAGATTCAGTTTCTTCGCCACATCTCGAACTGAACTGTTGGAATTCCTCTTGAAAGCTTGAAAAGCTTGAACTACCTGCTTGTGATCCTTAACACTATACGGAGATCCGTTTTTGCCACTTTTTTTTCCGATCGTTGGTCAAATGTTCGTGGTACACTGAAAATTTATTTGCATAAATTAGCTTTCACTCGTTTCGTAAACATGGATTTTGTACATAGAACTAATGTCTCGTAAATTGTATGAAACATTCATATTGCTTGTCATTCAAGAGAATGCTATCAGTATTCCTTTTTTGTACAATGCACAACATAAATTTCGTGATGACCAGCCAATCGCTGCTTCTCTTCGGTCGTACTCATGAATGTTCGTGTTTGTGCTGGGATGATGGGAAGCATTAATTTATCCCAAAATAGACATGAAACCGCTGTCGAGAGGAGTTAGAACTGCATGCACAATAATCAAGTAGCTTCTCACGAGTCAACATGGCCTAGTGAGCTCAACCACGGACTCAATAACAGCTCTCCCTGAAAACGCAGGATCAAATCTCCCATGTCACGAACAACCTCTCGTGGATTCGCTTTTTTATTTAATTATATGTTGAGCCGATAAAGTAGATCTGTCTGTCGTTCATGCAACCACCATAGAGACGTTTCTTTTTTATTGGTAACAAATTACTCGTAGCTCATTGTATTGTTTACGTAGAATGAACGAATGCTCTTTCTTTGTCAACAAATGTGTGATGCTTGTGACAGTTGCGCGTGTAGTATTAAATACGAAGGAAGCTTCTTAAAAAGTACAAATCAGTTTCGTTGCAGAAAACAACGAATAGATTTGTTAATCCTACTTTCGATTTCGTAATATAAACGAAAATTAATTTTCAGTGTACCGATTTAAAACACGAGACACCGTAGAATGTACCCTTCCCAGCTTCCTGCTGATGGCACTATGAGAAAGATCCGGATTTTCGAGGTACGTGCGCAAAATTTCTTTGCACCGCTGCTGTTCTTCCAACTCCATCTTCGCAACGATTGCACATCTGCTAGTGAAACTTACACAGTGTAAACAAATACACATTGAACCAATTCCACCCAAAATTTCAATATAAAAAACCCAACGGGTAAAAAGTTACAGCCATTTAAAAGTGGTGCAATTTGATTCCGTACAACCTTTATTTTAGTGTTTTTAGACATGACATTCTTCATTAAATTTTTCACAGATGCTTTTGTGACTTTTCTGATGGCAGCTTTCCCACCCACTGTCCCAGCTGTTTTGGGACACTGTACCTTTCTTTCGAAAGTGCCGCTTGACAATCGCCCAATACCGCTCAATTGGCCGAAGATCCGGACAATTCGGCGGAATGATGTCGTTTTGCACGAATTGTACACTATTTTTGCTAACCACTATAAAACCGACTTGGCATAGTGGGCGGAAGCCAAACCCGGTCAGAAGAGAGGAGGAGCCTTTTGCTTTCTGTACAGTGGCAGCAGTCTCTTCTTCAAACATTCTTCCACTCACACCTTGGCGTTAATTGTAACCTTCGTGAAAAAAACGATGACCACTAACCACAGGTAAAAATCACTTGCCCGAACACAACCTTCCTAACAGGTCCTGGTCCACTGATTTCGTATAATACTGCGGTCTGGGCAGCGCTTGCGAATCTTCCGTGGCGTAGGTTTGGTCATCGATGAGGATACATCCGCTTTTGTTCTCCAGAATCCGGTTGAACAGTTTTTGCGCCCTTGTTTTGGCCCAAATATCCTGCGCCAGGGACTTTCCAGCGTTTTCAGGGAGTTTCCAGCTTTGGTCATATCTCGCATCAACGCCGATGGGGTTTTCTGTACTCAACCACTTTCAAGTCCCGGCCGGGTTAGCTGGGACCCGGTTTTCTGCCAAGATTTTTCACGGAAAGGGTGTCACCGAACATTATTGACGCCATGTGGTTCACTTCAACCCGTTTTGCAATTTGGTTGTACGTGTCTACCTTTTCCAAGCATCGAATGTGCAAAATTTTCTTTTGCGTGTCCAGATCAATTCGACTAATCTTTGAAACGATCCACTTTACCGCAACCAATCGATTGTACAACTCAAGAACATATACACAAGCATGTCACCGGAAAACACACTAAAAAAAGTTTAAGTGTAGCTAGCTACTTTTCGATATACTCTTTAGCCCCATTTGTGCTCAAAAAAATTAAGAAACATATGACTGGTTACCAAGAATCAACGGTTCTCACGAAATAAACTGCAATATTATGGTTAGGTTTCTACTTTTTTTTTGTATTTATTTATTTTCCGTCGGCCTATATCCTCACATGGTGAAAATCACCGACGGGGGTGAGATTCGAATTCGTGACTTTGGCGAGAGAGGTATGGATGTTAACCACTACGTCGGGGTCACCCCCCGTTAGCTGAATGATTTCACACTTTTCAAAATGGCACCACTGTCTGAGACTGGGTGACGGCACCAGGCTACAGCAATTTTACCCATCGGAATGGAGGTGCCCGTAGTTGCTGAAATTAATATAGTTTGAACTGGTTACATTCTTGTGATTTTCACCTTATAGATGAATGATGCCTTGGAGGAATTTATTGGAAACCCGAGCAGGAAAGAACAACTTGATAACTGGTCTTGGTTTTCAGGAGCGCTTCCTTAAAGCACAGAGAACAGACGTTCATTTTTGGTCTGCTACTTGGTAAAACTTTAAACCGACATTTCAAATGTATGTTGTGATGCTCCTATTAGGCGGCGCTGCAGTAGTACGGTAACGGTCATGTCGATGTTGATCAATAAAAATCCTAGCACATAAACTGAAAAGATTTGTTTGTTTTTCTCTGCACTTGCTTTTTATACCAGCTGTCCATATTAACTTTTACACACGTTTTCAAGAAAAGGTAAATGGACATCAATGTCTGTTCTCTGTGCTTAAAGTCCCATGTAACACATCTTCATGACTTTATTTTGAGTAAGCTGCTTTATAACCAAATCCAGTCATATAAAAGTATTTTCAATCCTTATAAAACTTGTGTGTTACTTCAGGTAAAATACCTGAGGATAATACCATAACATTGTTTTCACAATGTTATGCAAATACCAAATTGAGGTACTCGGGAAGGACAAGAGATGTCTCATGGTGGTCTAATTAATTCGGAGTCTCCTCAGTAGTTGGTGCAAGCTGGTATGCAAAATGTTTGTACTAATTGGTTTCTACCGGGAATGTCTCGAGTTCCTGGCCATATAGAAAGTTACTGTCTTGAGTAAAGTTGATCACTAGGTCAAGACCTTTCGGTTGGTGGATAGTAGTTCTGAGTTGGCTCAATCTGCGGCGCAGTAGTCCTGAATTGGCTCAATATGAATTTTTACCTCGAGTACCTGGCCATCTAGAAAGATGCCGTTTTGAACAAGGTTGTACAGAGGGCCACCTGTATATCGATGCCTGACACCATTTTGGAATGCAAGATAGCTTCTGGATGTAGAAATTTTGGGAATAACTGCCATAAACTCTGCAAAATGGATATTTATGGATAAGGAACGCCGTATAAAACCAGAAAATCGATATATCTCGAGTATTTTTTCAAACAGACGTATCTGATTTTGTAAACAAAGAGGGGAAGTAAGATTTGAACGTTAATTTCTTGAAAACCTTAGCATTTCCATGCAAACTAGGGCCACCAACACAAGGAATAACATTTCCCCAACATGATGGTGATGCTACTTCCCGTGAGGTTACTGAGAGTTATGAAAAATTTACGTTTGAATATTACTTCCCCTCTTTGTTTACAAAATCAGATACGTCTGTTTGAAAAAGTACTCGAGATGTGATGCATTTTGGAATTCAATATGGCACCTTTTGTTGCATGAAAAGTGAAATAAACTGTCAAATATGCTGAAGTATCGGTATTGTATTATCAGGAACGGACAATTTAGGCTGGAAAGCGATGTCTGATGCCTGTTTGGAGTCTTTGATGGCGGCTTCTGATTTAGGTAAAAAAAAAAAACCAAGTACCCTGCAATACGGCTAGTTTTGGAACGCAGACGGTGTTTTGATGCCGAAAATGGATGATCGACGCGATTGAGGAATCCAAAATGGCGGCTTCAGCTCCGTAAAACGCAAGAAATACAGTACTACGAATACTACGACGTATATAGACTGGAAATTGATATTTGACACCAATTTGTTATCTAAATTGACGGCTTTTGTTGAAGGTAAACTAGGAAATACTGTCAAATACCCGGCAAAATGGATACTTTTGTATTGGGAACGGCAATTCAAGGTAGAAAATCGATTGAAAACGTCATTTTGGAAACCAATATCGTGGCTTCTTGAGATACAGAATGTACACTGAAAATTAAATCGAATGGTTTGTTACCAATAAAAAAAAGAAACGTCTATCTGGTGGTTGCATGATCGACTACTTCATCGATTCAAAATATAATTGAAAAAAAAGCGCAACCACGAGGAGTTGTGTTCAGCGTTTTAATTTTTAATTTCTGACATGTGGTTCGATCCTGTATTTTTAGGAAGAGCTGTTATTGAGTCCGTGGTTGATCTCACTAAACCATATTGACTCGTGAGAGGTTACTTGATTAATTACTATTTTGGGGTAAATTAATAATTCTCGCGCATCCCAGCAGGAACATTAATATTTATGAGTACGATCGAAGAGAAGCAGCAATTGGCTGGTCTTCACGAAATTCATTTTGTGCATTTTATAAAAATGGTGCAATGATTTGTTTGTTAGAAGACAAGCAATATAAATGTTTCACACAATTTACGAGGCATTCGTTCTATGCAAAAAGTTCATGTTTACGAAACTAGTGAACATTAATTTACGACAATTAATTTTCAGTGTAGGTATATCGAGATTTTGAGTTTATAGAAAAATTCTGTCTTAGGAAAAGTTGTTCAGAAGTACAAGTGTTATCGATTGACGAATGAATATTACGATATTTTATTGGTTCTGATTCTTACATGTAGGCAAAAATTCTCGTAATAAAAGATTTGAAGGGAGCTTAGGGCTGACATATTAACAGGTTGTTCTGTCTCCAATAAAAAACGAACTCACAGAAATTCATGCTAAATATCATAGTACGTTTTTTCCTCAAATATTTGTGTTTGAAGCTCTAACTGCTAGAATCCGACATTAAGTGAAATGTAAACCAAAATTCTACCTAGTGGAATTTTCTCAATCAATTTTCCCCTGATTTGTGGACATTAAAGACCGCTCTATTTGTCGTACTTTCAAAAGAACGTCACGTTTTTCGAATGAATATACTGTCGCCGCTGCTTGTAACTCTATTTGACACCTCGTTCAATGGATTCTTCGTGCAATAACTTATCCGGCACTTTCACCGGTTTGCTGATGAACTCCAAGGTTTCTTTTTGATTGAGCTCGCATGTCAGCGAAGGTTAGGGTTGCTAAAGTCAATCAGGCATTATAACGCTGCAATAAATGTTATGAAGAATTACTGTTTTACTGTAGCACATTTCTTTTCGAAACTTAGCTAAAATTGTGAGCAAACTTTGAAGCAAAATCGTCACATTATCTAACCTATATATCGAAAGCATTTGTTAGCTCCATCTTTGTTGTTCTCTGTGCAATTACACTAGTTTCGATCAGTTATGGAGGAATGCAACTACGGCATTCACGGTCTTTTTAGTACAAAACCAACAAACAAACAGATAATTGGTTTATTCTGTTACTAACGCTGTCAAAACCTTGTAAAAAGTCTTTTTTTTATGGTATTCGTTTTTTGAAACGCAAATTTTAAAATATTTAAAATATTATAAAATAATTCCCATAATAACACCGTGTTCACTCGTTGATGAAAAAAAAACAACAACTTAAAGTTCACACAAAAGTTTACAAGTTCAACGATGTGAATATTTTAATGGAAAAATATTGCCATGCCTCACCGGCAAACACAATAACCTCTTTCGACAATCGTAGTTGGCATCGTTTCAACCAAACACAGTGCCACATTCAAAGCACCCGTCAAAAGTGCATTTGGCATTTAAAACGCAGTACTACAACAGGAACAAGGCCCAAGGGTGTGTGCATGGAGTGCAGATCCGATTCTATCTTAATATAATTCGACCATGCAGTTCAACTTAAGGAAACTCTAGCTGGCCCCACCTACGGTGTTTCATGGCGGGGTGTTTCCTGGCAAACCTATTTATTGTGGCAAAACTGCTGCTGCTGCTGCTGCAACTATAGCTCCAGTTGATGGAAAGGTCGTCGCTTCGACTTATAAAACTAGGTTGACCACTTCGCTTTAGGTTACACCTAAACCAAGGCGAGCAATCAATTCAGTTTAGTCGACAAAAGTGGTCACGATTCGCGACTAGAACAGCAGAAACGAGGGAAAGCGAATGTTTTGGTCAACGATCCGTTGCTGCAGGATAAATATAGAATCATTTTCTCGTCTCGGATACATTTGAGACACTGCATTAATTCATCACAAGCATGTTTGGAGATAGCTCTACATTGTATGGCAGAATGGACGTTTCCCACTTCAATTGGCTTCCTAGAACCACGAGCGCCCGGTCCAAATCGGCCAAGCCAATGAATATTGAGCAAAATTCTATGAATATT
Organism: Aedes japonicus; assembly: GCA_034211315.2. NCBI lineage: Eukaryota > Metazoa > Arthropoda > Insecta > Diptera > Culicidae > Aedes > Aedes japonicus. The sequence goes on from JASCZW010000300.1 coordinate 535,701, forward strand.
TATTCCTCCCTCCCTGAGTGGGCACAAAAACACACGGTCGATCACCGCACTCATTTGCAAAGTTCCCAACCGATGAAATGCGTCTGACATTGGCCGAATCGTTCGATGATGGCACGAACATACTTGGTGTGCCCGTTTTCCTGTTTGAGTCCATCATTTCAATCCTCCATCCAATGGATCCGGTGTTGGCCGTGTCTTCATACTAACAAAAACTGGATCACCTCGAAATGCCAACGGACAGGCGACGGCGACATAATTATTTCAACATTTTCCACCGAATGCTGCGAATGTGTCAAATTGCCAAGCTGAAAAATGATCAATAACTGTTCCCATCCCTCACCCACACATGGAAAAGTGGCCAACTGCCATCCGTTTGTTTTGAAGCTTCGGCTTCTGGATGAAAAAAAAAGCGGCCCAAGCTCAATCAAATTTCGATTAAGACGTTTAAGTGTTGCGCTTCTTTTGGCTGTGGCTGATGGAGCTGACTTGCTGCAGTCACAGGTAGAATCTGGCATCCAACAGTGGCATCATTAATCATAACATCTGGTGGCTGTGTCAGGGTGTTTTGCAAAAATGCTGCATGCAGTATTCGTGGGGTTGTATGTCATACTTGGCCGGATGTTAGGTTGAGCTGTTTTCTAATGGATTGTGGAAGGGGTTTCCAAGGGTTTAAAAAAAATATGATTTTGAGCTGAGTCTGATTTGGTTACCGCTTAAATAGAATGGAGGCACAAATGAACGGTTCGTGAGCATGCGCAAAATTTGAAATTTTCCAATTCGTTGATATTTTTGAATTTCAGATTGACTTGGAAACTCTATTCCAAAAGATATTTATGGACGAAGATCATAAACGATGGCGTGTTTGCTCATCTAGCTGAAAAAATTATCGGAGATAAGAATCAAGCCGTAGAACTGGTTGCTCAAATGACCTGAGTATGAAAATAGTTCAATATCTTTAAACAATTTAATATTAATATTATTAATCAATGTTTCATATGGAACCATTCAGCATATTGTCACAGATATTTTAGACATGTAACGCCTTGCCGCGGCTTGTTCACCAAGGAGCTGAAGACCATCACCCCGCCGACCTATGCAAAGGATAGACATATAGTAACTGAATCAGATGCTGTAACATTGAAGGAGTTAAAAGAAATTTTTCACTTCACTTGCACTTGCTGATCCAGATATTTCACTACGATTTTCAATTTTTTTTTCTTTTGAAACGGTCAACCCCTATGAATTCTATTCTATTCCGGTGTAAAACTCCTGGCCTGGAATTTGTTGGAAGTCAGCTTTGATGCATTTTTCGTCATCCATCACACAGCAACTGTATCTGGTCAACATTTCCGTGCAGAACTTCCTAGCACGTGTCTTGGCAATAGTCTGATGCTGTTCATCGCGGTTTGGGTTGTTTTGAACATTGTATGCATGTAATCCAGCCCTTGCCTTGACCTTCTGGGCGTAACTTTGCGAAACGTTGACCTTTTTGGTAACATCACGTGTTGAAATGTTGGGATTTCGTGTGAAATAATCGTCAACCTTTTCCTCCGTCTTCCTACACGCTGCTGCGGGTTCCTTCTAGCTCACAAATACATGCGTACAACGCAAATGTATGTGGATAGCTTATATTCGATACACTCCTTACCATCTATTGTAGCAATGTAACTTTCCATAGCAGTGGAATAATCTGAAAAAAACGATTTGATCAGGACTCTATTGTTGTTTGTGATCATCAAGCTCCTGTATGAAGGGCCAAAAACGTTTGGGCCGGCCCGTAATCAGAGACACTTACGCGAAACCCGCGAATATAGGGAAGAGAATCTCCTTTCATAAGCAAGTTTACACCAACAGCATTAGAATCGAGCCCTCGATTGACAGAACAAACCCAATAGATGGGGTCGAAGAGCCCGCCCTCGTTCCGCGAAATGTTAACAATAGGGAGGAGGCAGTCCCATGCTCCCTATCCAAATCGTTTCGCTTGGGTGCCCTGATGGTCCCTTCCTTTTCCCGTCTTATATTATGTCGTGGACATTCAGTATATTTTGTAGTGATCACTTGATTGCTTACCTTGTGTTAGAAAATTTGGCTGAAAGTAAAATTGTTTAGGGTTTATACCGTTTTTTTACTTATTGCTCTGTGTTGTCTCGATGTTACCGCTTTTGAAGAGTTGACTTTAGGATGATCATATGATATTACTCGCGGTCATAGGATAGGGAAGAGAGCAGAAAGTAAAAAGGATTAGTGATTGGTAACACGCTATGTGCATGTTAGATTTTCATGGTGATATTCTCACAACGACCGTTCAGAATGGTTCAACGGGTGCATATGAGAGATCATTTCCGTTGAGTTTTCGCTCGTTTACTCAATTCCATCATGTTTCATTTGGGAATATCAGGATAATGATCCCCCATCGCATCTTCAAGTGATCATTACAAGCTGTCCATTTGGTTTAGGCACTTTTGAACGTTGATGGGGCAGCCGATTCACACATGACATCTGCCGCAACCAAATCGACAGAACGCGCCCATACCCCTTTCTGAACCGAAGAGCAGGGAGCTAAACCTATGAGTTTTCAATGACATAACGGGTATTTCGAAAATTCATATAACGTCATATTTGAATCGTTTTAAAATGAATATGCATCATGTCTTATCAAATTAGAATTTTCTTATGATGCATATCCATTTAAAGACGATTCAAAAATGACTGAAAACACCCACCTCCCCCCACCCTTTCAATATACAAAGGTGTTGAATACCATTACTAGACGAATTTTTCGTGATACACGGTAAAATAGGACATGAAAAAGTGGTTGTGAGAAAAACTGTTTTTCCTTAAAAGTGCCCATCTTGCAATATATGGCGACCTTTAAGGCAATTATATTTGTTGAGGTGCGTCATCGTTGTCTCCTCACAAACTACAACCCTGTATGGATCCCGAATAAATGCCCATTACCTTCGCAAGCCATCACTTCCTACGCTGAGAGCCGTGAGCAAGAACGTCACAGGGAGATCGTGAGAGCCATCGATGACATCACGATGGCAGTGGTGATTAACCCGACCGGAAACAACGGAGTAATCCGGAGGGGATGAGAGAGCCGGATCTCATTCTCACTATCGACGATATCCACTAACATCGATCGCCGGTGTGACGATGATCAATATCATCATATCGCACCCGTTACCGAGTCGCCAGCACGTTGGTGAAGGGCTTCGCATAGCCCGTGGTTTTTAATTGTTTAGTTTAGTTGTTTTAATATTAGGATTAGGTATAAAATAGCCAGCGTCGCTGGGGTAGTGGTAAGCGTGACTGCTTCTTAGCACCCCAGTTGGTCTGGGTTCAATCCCAGTCGACGTCGGTGGTTTTTCTGAGGCGAAAAAATGTGGTCACGTCTTCCTGCGGAAGGGAAGTAAAGCCGTTGGTCCCGGCTCATACTCATGAGTCGTTAGGTAGGGTCCAGATGGTGGAGTCGTCTCCCTGGCGTCGGTGATTATCACCATATGAGGAAATTGGCCGACGGAAAAAAAAGTATAAAATAAATGTACAAGGTGTTGTTTTGTGTTTATTGTAAATAAACTGTTTTATCCGCGAGTGATTGTTCATTGATTCGAAAGAGGAATGGCCCACTAAATTTTCAGGGCAGAAACACTCCAACGACCCATGAACCAACCAACTCGGTCGAGTGTTGAGGAGCCCCTTAGTATCGAAGGAGTAAAGGATCGGTTCTCCAACAATATATCCTTTATTAAAAAAGGAATTTGTCCAAGTCTAAGATTACCATATTTTTGCAAATTGCCATTTAATTTTGAACTATTTTTTTTAGCGTGTAAGAATCCATTTTACAATTTTACATTTTTTTTCATAGAAGTTAAGACAATTTCCTAAAAGTCACTCATACATCACTTTCATGTAAGTCTTGTTCTTTTTGAGTTATTTTGACATGAAAAATTTTGTGTTAGAAAAACTTTTTTTCCTTAAAAGTGCCATCTTGCACTGCATGGCGGACTTTTAGACAATTATATTGCCTTTATTAAGAAAATAGTTTTTTCAATTCTAAGATAGATATGTTTTCCAAATAGATTTTAAATTTTAAAATATTTATTTAGCGTGTAAGAATTGATTTTAGAATTTTCACAATTGTTTTCACAAAAGTTAAAACGATTTTCTAGAAGTCACTCATTTTTTCGAAAAAAAAATCGATCAAAACACTTAAGCCCCTTTCAAGTGGTAGCTTATATAAATTTGAAAAAAAAAATATGCAAAGTTGCTTGAAAAGACATAGTCTACACACCCACAAAATTTCATTGGATTCAGATTGGGTGCATTCAATCACGATGACGAGTTGGCGTGAAATTCGCCAATATATGTAATTATAAACCTATGGGATTTTTTTTTTTAGTCTGTCTTTTTGAATATCTGTACAGTGAGCAAAAAATAGAGCAAATTGTTAGTGCTACAATAATGTCGTAGTCGCCCTTTAGGATGTACAGCTGAACCACGACTAAAGCACTTTACTTACTGGTTGCTGTGTTGCTATCAAAATATTACTTCCAATGTCAATGCTTGCAATATTTAGAGAGCAAGTCGTGAATCTTGAATGAGCTACACCTGCCCGGATCGTTAAAAGTATATTGGATGCAGCGTAAAGTGTTTTTTGAGGTTAGTAGTGTTAATTGAGGTCATTTGAAAACGATTCTGAAACTTCTCAGAAGATACTCATTTACATGATCGATTTTCTTATTTTTTGAGTTCCCTATAGCCGGCATCGGTGGTGTAGTGGTAAGCGTGACTGCTACTTGGCACCCCATTGGGTCTGGGTTCAATCCCAGTCGACTTGGGTGGTTTTTCTGAGTTGAAAAATCTGGTCACGTCTTCCTTCGGAAGGGAAGTAAAGCCGATGGTTCCGGCTCATAGTCATGAGTCGATAGGTAGGGTCCAGGTGGTTGAGTCGTCTTCCTGGCGTCGGTGATTGTCACTATGTGAGGAAATAGGCCGACGGAAAAAAATGAGTTCCCTAAAGTTTTATTCAATCAATATTTTGAACCTAAGCAAACGAAAGATGAGTCTAAAGATTGGACTCGGAAAAAGTGTGACACTTTGTTTTGGGTATAACTTTTTATTCCGTGGGTAAAAATTAATGAAATTTTATTTAATACTAGTTTAAAGTGTTATGTTTATGTGTGCTAAATTTTGCGATCTGTCTAGCAGTTTTCAAGATGCACTCGAAACAGGAAGAGCTGCGCCAGCAAATCTTGGGCGCGGTGATCGATTATCGTGGTCAGTCGCACAGATGGATCGGCAAAAGGCTTGGAATCCACCATTCCACCGTGTCCCGCGTTGTGAAGATGTTCCAGGAGACGAAGACCATCGAGCGGCGCGCTGGAAGCGGCCGAAAACCGAAAACGGAATACCCAGAGAAGGCGCGGACGATACGGCAGTACTTTAAGTATAACCCGAACCTTTCCACCCGAGACGTGGCCAAAAAGGTCAATTTGTCGAAGTGGTTCGTCCAGCAGACCATGAAGCGGGCTGGCCACGTGTTTTTAAGGTCAGGAAGGCGCCAAACCGGGCTGACAAGCAAAAAACGGTGGCCAAATTGCGTGCGTGAAAGCTGTACCGACGAGACATATATCAGGAGGTTCCGGAAAAGTTCCGGAAGAGAAAGATGGACAAATTCGCGAAGGTACTTCTGTTGTGGCAGGCGATCTGCGAGTGCGGACGGTACAGCAAGCCGTTCGTTACAACCTACACCATAAACGGGCAGATGTATCGAGAGGAATGCTTGCAGAAGCGCTTGCTGCCCTTCCTCCGTTCTCACCGTTGTCCCACGCTGTTCTGGCCGGATCTCGAATCGTGCCGATACGCCAAGCCTGTAACGGATTGGTACGAAGCGAAGGGCGTTAATGTGGTCCCGAAGGAGGCGAACCCGCCAAATACACCAGAACTTCGTCCGATCGAAAAGTTTTGGGCGATAATGAAGAAGAAGTTGAAGAAATGCGGAAAAACATTCAAAACCGATGAATATTTGAAGAAAAACTGGGAGAAATTGTGTAAGGAAGATGGACAAAGCCTCACCCAAGATCTCATGAGCAGTGTTAAGAGAAATGTACGAACATTCAGCTTGGGGGAGGAAATTCAATAAATAAATTATGCCAAAAAATAGCTAATAGGGTAGGAATTGGCTGACTGATTCCACGCCAAATCGGTCGGTCACCAAACTCAACTATCTTCGATTTTGATGAAACTTGGTACACGTCTTCGGTATGTTGAAAAAAAAAAATCCACTGGTGTTAAGATTATTTGGATTCAATAGTAACTTTTGAGATGGGTGTATGTTTTTTTTCCAACATTTTACTTGAAAAATCGTAGTTCAAAAACCATTACATTTAGAGAAAAATTTTATATGGGGGAGTTGTAGAGAACTAAAAAGACTTTGTAAAAAAAATGTACACTGAAAAAAAAAATTTTTTTTCATCAAGAAAAATCAAAAATAAATACTAAAAATCAAATATAAAAAAAAAACATATTTTTAATATTTTTCAAATTTGTTTTGTGGAAATTTGAGAAAAAAAGACACGTTTTGGAAAAAACTCTAGGATGGACGCTCTTATATTAAAAAAGTTTTTCGAAGAGCGAACTTTGGTGCATATTTCAAATTTTAGTTATTCATTATTATAAATGAAAATTAATTATACAATATGATTTTGGAGATCATTAAAAACAATAATGATTATAATGATAAATCACCTGAACGCAACCGTTTTCGAGATTTTTCGGATTTTATTTCAATTGAATGAAAAAACCTCAGAAAATTCGCTCTTTTCTTAAGTTAATCGAGATTTCCACCAGAAATGATAAATTTTCGAAGATCTTCATATTATAACGTTCACATTACTCTAATGTCCTCTTTTCTTTTGATATCAGGATGATAAGAAGACTCATTTGAAAAGAACAAGATAAATAGCACTATTGTTTTAATATTGCAATCAATATATTTATAATTGTTTTATGGCTGTATCGGTCGGGCCGCTCAGAGAATGAAGGGAGCGAATTTGCTAAAGCGATGAAAGTAACAGCGAGATAGATGTCGCAGGGGCGACAAGTGTGAAATGGACAGATGATGAAATTATGCGGAGGGTCATATAGAAGAAGCATATTAATCGAACTGCTGACTATTTTGCCAAGCTCCAACGATGTTAGAGGTCGGGTGTAGTGTGTGAAAACTACACTCCGAACAGTTCGGTGATGTAGCGATGAAAGTAACACATATTGTTTAAGGTAGGTAGACAAATAGCAGCTATAACGTATGTCAGGTATATCTTCTCATAAAAAAAACAGCTAATGTACGCTGCCTGTAAACTACCAGAGATGTTTTATACCTGCATTTCCAAAGGTACCACAGCCAATATATATGCTCATACATAGTCGCATTCATCAGTAAAATCTATCTGAGTGAACTGAAAATGGAGTTTAACATGAAGAAGTGTTGTATGCCGTTTCCCACTAAACGTATCACAAGCTAAATTCCTTGCAAAGCACGAAGGTGTTTTAGCTGCCCCTAACGAAAAGCTGGGACACGGTCTGAACCCGGAAATAAAAAACCAAATTTTGCAATTTTACGACAGTGATGAGATTACACGAGCAACCCCTGGTATGAACGACTACGTTTCAGTGAGGAGTGAAGGTAAGAGGGTTCATATTCAAAAGCGCCTTTTAGTTTGTTCATTAAGAGAAGCTTTCATTAAATTTCAAGAGATGCATCAAAATGCTGTTGGGTTTAGCTCTTTTGCAGCACTAAGACCAAAGCATTGCAAATTACTTGGCAGCACAGGTTCTCATAACATTTGTGTTTGCACCATTCATGAGAACATTAACTTGATGCTTCATGGTCTTAGAAAATATTCATTCGAGAATGATTATAAATTGTGTTTTGAAGAAATATTATGTAGCTCATCAACTAGAACTAAAAAATGTTACCTCCGTGAATGCGAACGATGTCCAGGCTTTTCAGATTTTGAGAGTAGTTTAACGACAAATTAGAAAAACGTGGTTTAGTTGAAATATCTTTTGAGCAATGGATTTCAACTGATAGATGTAGTTTAGAGACACTTGTTAAACCAATTGATGAATTTATTGCTTATTTTTGTGAAAAGTTGGAACAATTAGTATCCCACGATTTTGTCAAATCTCAGCAGTCTAGTTTCTTGAGAGATTATAAAAGTTGTCTTAAAGACGGCGAAGTAATAATAATTTGTGATTTTTCTGAAAATTATTCATTTGTTTTTCAAGATGCTGTTCAAAGTAGTTATTGGAGTAATGAGCAAGCCACTATTCACCCTTTTGTCATTTATTACACGGAATCTGGAATACTTAAAAATATCAGTTTCATTGTTATCTCAGAAGTGTTGAAACATGATACGATTGCGGTGCAGGTGTTTATTCAAAACTAATAAGCTTTTTGCAAACAAAAATTAAAGTAAAGAAAGCTACGTTTATGTCTGACGGGGCAGCATCCCAATATAAAAATAGGAAGAACTTTGCAAGCCTTTGTAAGTTTAAAAAGAAATACAATATTGATGCTGAATGGCATTTTTTCGCAACATCCCACGGTAAGGGACCTTGCGATGCAATTGGTGGTACATTAAAACGAATGGCAAGATATGCAAGCCTTGCTGTACAACATGAACACCCTATAAAAAGTGCATTAGAGTTATTCGAATGGGCGAACCAAAAAAGTGATGATTGTTTAACAAAAATGTCGTTTTGTTATGTATCACATGAAGAGTATGAACAGGGGGTAGCAGAATGGAATGAAATTTACCGACAGACTAAAACGATTGCAGGTACAGAAAAGTACCACTCATTCGTTCCAATTTCAGAAAACGAAGTTTTTGTAAAACTGTTTTCGAATGACGAAGAAGGCAGGATTCATAATATATATAAAAGCAATCAATAGTTTATATAATGTTTATGTAATATTATCAATGACCGAGACTAATAAATGGTATATATAAATATAAATCCAACCATAATTCATTATTTTTGTCTTATAACTTTAAGTGAAGCTTTTTCAATCGACGAGCTGTTAAGAGTAAGTAAGAGGCACATACATGTGTTTTAAAAAGGCTAAAAACACAAGAGAAACAATCGTTAGCTATTGTTGTTTTAATATCACGAGTAATTTATGAAAAGGGCGTATTTTTTGAGGTTTTGAAATTTTATTGAAAGAAAATCAGAAATATCTTGAAAACGGTTGCGTTTACGTGGTTTATCATTTGCGTCATTATTGTTTGTAATGATCTCCAAAACCATATTGTAACATCAAAATTTATTTATAAGAATGAATAACCAAAATTTGAAATATACACCAAAGTTCGCTATTTGAAAAACTTTTTTATTATAAGAGCGTCCATCCTAGAATTTTTTTCAAAACGTGTCTTTTTTCCTCAAATTTCCATACAACAAATTAAAAAAATATTAAAAATATGTTTTTTTAGATATTTTATTTTTAGTATTTATTTTTGATTTTTCTTGATGAAAAAAAAAATTTTTTTTCTGTGTATATTTTTTTAGGAAAGGTTTTTTAGTTCCCTACAATTCCCTTATATAAAGTTTTTCTCTAAATGTAATGGTTTTTGAACTACGATTTTTCAAGTAAAATGTTGGAAAAAACACATACGCCCATCTCAAAAGTTACTCTTGAACCCAAATTATCTTAACACCAGTGGAATTTTTTTTTCCAACGTACCGAACTCATGTGCCAAGTTTCATCCAAATCAATGATGATCGGGTATGATTTTTGGGATTTCCGGCACATTCTGGATGGAATCCCTCTTAAGCACCCCAAGACCCTATTCCAAGCACGGAGTAAACGTCAACCTACAACGCTCATTTTTTAGTATGGTGCTCCATGTAGTGAAGCACCATACTGCAAAAAATGAGCGTTGTAGGTTAACGTTTACCCCGTGCTTGGAATAGGGTCTTGGGGTGCTTAAGCCGATTCCTACCATATATAGTTATTTAATCTCTGAAAATTTGAGAAGTATCCAATTTAAAATGAATTTTTGGTGATAATTTTTTCCGAGTCCAGTCTTTATTCAATACAGCGTTAAGTGTTTTTTTTGGTTAGTTGTGTTAATTGATTTAATTTGAAAAAGATATCTGAAACTTCTTAGAAGTCAGTAATTTATATTATCGATTTGCTTATGTTATGAGTTCTATTAAGTTTTGTTCAATCAATATTTCAAACCAAAGTAAACAAAAGATGAGTCTATTTTTTTTTAATCCATGATTCCTGAAAGACTTCTTTTATTGCTGTCACGTTATCTCCAACATTTCCACCTGCAAACCATCACGGATAAAACTTTTTGACTCATATACTGGCACTTCAACCACCGCTGCTCACCCAACCCAAGGTTTCCACAATTTCCCCACTCTTCGTACGCTCAGTCAAACCATCATTGCAAGAATATGAAAAATATGAATACATATTTACATTATCTGACATCCAGCACACCCGCAGCAGAAGTCGTCCACTCAGCAGAAAACCTAAACCGCCCGAGATGAGCTTTCGTATCCAAAACAACACCTCGCAACAGAGGCACCAGACGAGAGTCAACTTCAACTACGAGCACCAGCCATCACGGCAACAACGGTGCATAGCATCAACAGGGAGCCGCCGCCGGAGCCTGTCGCAAAGCTTTAGTAAATCACATAAGAAACTAAGATAAATGAGCATTCGGTGTCCTCGTGGTGTTGCGGAGGCCTATAATGGAGTCGTCTTCTGGTGGTGGTGGTAATCTGAGATGCAAACCGAAAATAGAAAAAATGAATCCACATCAACTTTAAAAGAAGCTGCCAAGTACGTGAACCAGGACGGAAAAGTGAGCAAAGAACGAGGATATGCGGAAAAAACTACCTCTGAAAATATTTTGCATCGCTTGCTACGTGACAGATGGAATTCAACTGCTGTTTGCCTTCTTTTTTTTTTGTCGACTCCTGGGACTGGGACCAGGACTTTTGTGGAAAAATCCTGCAGCACACAAATGTAGGTGAGACATGTCGTTCGGTGTCACGATTTCGAACGGAAAAATGCATTCAATTTATATTATTTTGCTGCAGTCTCCAAATTGCTTGTGGAAGTATTTGCCAGATTACCCGGTTCTATGGGGTGACGGGCAGTTGCTCGGCTGGGGAATAAAACAGTCAGTATGTGGCGAATGGCTAAGGATGTACTGAGAAATAGATTGAGCAAAATGAGGGACGAAAAGAAAAATACTCGCTACAAAGTTGCCGAGTGTCGGAGTGAATAACATTTTCTTGTGTGGATTTCAGTGTGTATGATTTGAACATTAATCACGACGGTGCGATTCTCCCGCATCGCTCATTTTTTCTGAACGAGACGAGGGGAGCTGCCTCCGGTGAGACGTGCAATGCGGTAGAAAATTATTTCATCATTAGATGCTGATTTGATGGGCACGTCATGATAATGTGAACAGGAATGACTGATTAAGTGTGATGTCAGCTAATGGCGGCCTTGTCGTTTGAGGAGGATTTCATTGATTACTGTTGACAAGCTTGCGAGACATGCCGAAGAGATATACGTGATTTAGCGAAATATTTAGTATTTGGGGAATGCGAGTCTATTAGCTGATAAGCTATTAGATGCTGGGAGTGGATGAAGTTATCGATTGTTATTTTATTCTAGGTAATGACACACTAGAACATGCTAACAAACCAAGACTAAAGTGAGATTCTTTTGAATCTAAGATAAAGAAGTTTTGAAACTGTCTTTTCCCCTGTACACGGATCTTCATTATCAAGTCATACGAACCACTTACGTTGTTACACAACATCCTGAGCACTGTGCCATAGCTCGAGTCACGTCCCAAACGAAGCATCCCACGAAAACGGTAACTTCTAGGCACTATTATGACCCAAAACGTCTAACCCCCTAACCTGCATTTAAAACTTCCACCACCTAATGAAACCTTCGCCCAAGATATGCTCCCTTAAAAGTTAATCAAGATTTTATCTCTCTCTGTATGGAAGTGCTCTGAACTACCAACACACTAACCAACGGACTAAAAACTATTGCAAAAGATTTCACACTTGTGGGACCATATTTGCCAGCTAATAGACCGCAAATGGAAACTAACACTTTTCCCGACAAAACTGTTGTACATATAAACAAGTTTCAGCTTTCCGTGTATGGCATTGTTGCCAACGGTGTGGTGTGGTGCCACTTTTTCCTGCTCCACCATAGAGCCACGAAAAGAGTCATGGGAATGAAAAACCTAACAACTAACATTAGTATGATTACTTCTAGCTCTCGTGGTTTCCAGCTAACAAGAGAGAGAGAGAGAGAGAGTGAGTGAGTAGGAGAGTAAAAAAGCACGGTCCTATTTCATACTATTATAACATTCGCCAATGCTGCTAGGGTTTGTATTTCACAGGAACGAAAGAATGGTCCCAATAAAACAGTAGTCGAGTCGGTGCAGCACCTCTCGTGTACCTTGTAATCAACCAACAAACAACGCCCCTCCCCCCACCATGGCCGAGTACGTCCGGCTTCCCGAGAATTCGACTTCCGCAGAAAAATACTCTCACACTTTGGCGTTTCGTTTCGACTCCACTGACATCCCCCCCTCCCAAAAACCCCACAGATCGGCTCCGGCACGTAGCTCGAAATTGTTAGTGCAAAGGTGCCACAGTAAGGACTTTCTGTCGCCATCTCCGGGTCGTTTTTTTTTGTCGCAGTCTCGAGCGGACCAGGGGAAGTCACGCAATGTTTGTACATGACCTGGTTGGCGCCATGCAGAATGTCTGAACCGGGAACATGGAAAAAAATGTTGTATTAGTACTGAAAATGGAACGAACGGAAAAAAAGAAAGCTTTGCGGAAGTAACAGCGCAGCAGTGATGTATTACTGATTGGTAAGGAAGCTTTTGTGTGTTCTTCAAAACGTGTGGTAGGGGTTCCATTATGGGATACGTGTAATTGGTCGTGGCAGGATAGTGCTCGCGAGGGCCTTGCAATATATGTATGAAAAAATTACATTTAATCGACATTTGATTAGCTTTGATTGACCGCGGGTATGATGCATGGTTTTTTGATGGAACAATTTTGGTTCGAGCCCTAGAAAGGACACACGATTTAACATAAACGTTGTTCTTAGAAATATTTATATAAATTAAAGCTATGTCCATTTAGAATCCGAAATAATCAAATCATCTGTATCTCGGTAACGAATTGATGAACAAATAAGTTTGAAAGATGTAAATAAAGGTTATTCACTTTATTTTAAGGAAAAAAATTCAATACAAATCATTTCTCTTCGTTTCTAATGAAAAGTCGCACTTTCTTCTTTATTCAAACGCTGCACACCTTCGGAGTCAACTTCCTTGGCACATTTGTTCCACATTTTGATCATCTGAGTCGCGTCCCGAGCCGTTTCCACTTTTCTTTACCTTCCGCTTCATTATTGCCCAAAATCTCTCGAAAGGCCGGAACTGTGGGCAGTTGGGTGAATTTATGTTTTTTTCGATGAAATCTACGTTATTGTCGCGGTACCACTGGATGACTTCCCGGCTGTACAGGCAACTCGCCAAATCTGACCAAAACTTCACGGGACCTTTATGGACTTTAATGAAAGATAGTAGGCCGTTTTTGAGACATTCTGAACAGCTTCGAGTCAATCGTCTTATTCGTTACGAACACTTTGGTCTTTGCTCCGCAGCTGCATATCCCTTGCCAAATCATCAGTTTTTTTGGCAAATTTGTCCATAAAAGCAAACTTGAACTTCGCAGGAAGTTCTCCTCGTGCCGTCGCAACGTAGAATTTCTGGTCAGGAAGCTGTTCGAAATCCATTTTGACGTAGGAGCAGGCATCCTTGGTACTTCGTCAAAACCTGCTGGTACAGTTTCCGAGCTCGAGCTTAGGTGACGAAACTTTGCTTCAACGTTCAGTTTGGTTGCGAGCACATCCTACACGGTTGATTTGACAATTTTCAACTTTTTTGCGACTTTTATTGCGGGTATGCTGAATTTGTTCTCTTCTCTCAGCTTCCATCTGGAATAACTTTTGACACACTGCACGAAACACCGTGAAATTTATACCAGTGGGCGCCTAGGTAAACAAACCGCTTTAAAAGAATTTTTGCAGCGATCACTTTCCGTGGCGCTGCAACACAATAAGTGATTCCGGATTCTAACTGAACAGAACTTTAGACACTTATTTTCTGAAAATTTCATATCTGAAAAATGCTGGTTATTAATAGTTACATTTTCTTCTTTTGCAGGTACGTTCATTGGATGTAAATGGCAACATTTGCTGGTAAGATTAAGGAAAATTGGTTTGCATAAAATCATCATGAACGTAAATATTTTAAGACACAAATGACGGAATGCCTTGATGAAGGAAACAGGTATTGTCCAATATGATGACAGTGAACCGTATTTAAAGAATTGTTTGGGATTTTTTTAGGTTCATTGAGGTATCCCACCATAATTTTTGATGACCCTAAAATCAACCGCCAATATTGCAACTAGCGTCGATTCTTAAAGCAAAAGTGACACTTTGATTTCGTGAAGTCTTTCCGAATTATAACTACGACGTCAGTTCGATAAGTCATAGCATACAAAAAGAAAACAAAAATGTTGGAAAAGTGGTGATTTATTTCTCAACATAGAACCTTCTACCCTCGAACTCGATCTTCTTTAACCCGTCTCAAAAATACGTTTTCTCAAGGTCTGCAAAATAGGCTTCTGTGGTGGCGATGACCTCCTGATTCGACTAAAAAAGAAATCGCACGGGGCCAAATCTTACGAATACGGTGGATGCGACAGCAGTTCGTAATCCAATTGTACCAATAAGGCCATGGTGACGGAGGAATGTGACCCAGTGCGTTGCCATGGTGGAAGAACACTATTTTCTTCGTCAAATGGGCGAAGTAGAGCTCTGTAACGGTTTTACCCTTCTCCGGGCTGTCGATGTACCTCAGACCTTGTGAATCCTAGAAAACGATGGACACGGCCTATCGGAAAGCCATCCCTTCTAATTGTAAACTGTTAAAACAGAAGTGACAGATTGATTTCGTGAGTTCTCTCCAAATTATAACTTTAAAAAAACTCGGATGATGAAGTTTTAAAGTATGGATACTGAAAATATGGCTGACCACTATCCCTCCTCATATAGCTCAGTCGGTAAGAGCACGGCGTACAATATACAAATTCCTGCATTGGTGTTGGCACAGGAGGCTTGCAATAAATAACTGTGGAAGTGATTGAAGAATACTAAGTTGAGGACAGGTGAAAGCTCATTGTTAAAGAGCGTAGAAGAAGGTCCCTTGATTTTTCTTCATTCCATTTTAAATCGCCTGAGATTAAAGGGTGAGTCCATAAATATTGCGACAGCTTAGATTAATTGGCGGCATACTTACCAGTTACGCAAGTATAAAATGTTGTTTTTCTTTGTCAAAAGATGGCGCGCACAACCTATTGTCGAACTCAAAGCACCATATTGCTGACAAGACAGCCTGCTATAAAACTTCATATTCGTTTAGACGCTTACAAGTTAGAAGCATACTTCTTGTTTGTGCTAAATATATAGAATTTTGATTCAAATATAGAGCACTTGTGGCATGAAATGATTGTCTTGTTCGATCAGAAGAAAAAGACATCGCTATGTCATGGAATTTTTGTGTGGACCTACCTCTTTTTTTGTGTGAAAGATGTCGAATTATCAGCCTTGTTCAATCAAAAGAAAAACACGTCGAAAAGTCATGGACTTCTTGTAGAGACTTACGGTGTAGAGACCTCTTGCTCCAACCATCAAGCCTTGTGAACGCTGGTTTCAACTTTCAATAGTGACGATTTGAATGTTAGTGGCAAACAGCGCGAAAATCGACCAAGGAATTTGATGACGAAGAATTTGAAGCACGACGAGCTACAGGACTAAGACAATTAACAAACGTAACAAATGAAGGCAGAGCAGTTGAACTTTCTTCGGCAACCCATTTCCGATCGCCTCAGAGCAATGGGAAAGAAACGACCCTTAATCCTCAGTTTGCAAAATCTCACATTGATCGGACACCATTGAAAGACGCGTTGACGTATTTAACCCAGCACTGGAAAGCCGGTGTCAAGATAGACTGACACCAACCTTCCCTGTCAGCATATGGTCAAGGTCATACCAGGGTTAATTACCCGATTTTTTCTAGTTTCAAAAATGGCATACGCCGTTTTCAGGGGCACTCAGTTTAGTCATTTTCTCCGTTTATGATGCCTTTGGTCACTCTGTTTTACCTTAATGCAAATGTCTCGCAGAATAAGATTCTTCAAAGCGTGTTTCGTTAGTTATCTTCGTTTCTCTGGAAGATTTGATTTGATTTTCACCGAAGGTGAGATGTTTCGTTCGACGGATTTGACAAAATCGTCAAATGGTCGAAAGTAACATTTGTAAACAGTGACTTAAAACGTAAATTTCCTGGAAATGTCAGGTTGCTTACATCTATGTTCACTACCGACGGGAAGGCAAAAACTCCCTGTATCTGTTTCTAACGATATTTTGTTTGTGAAAGCAGATCCAAGAAAGATACGCTAGAAGTCATTATTTACAAATGTTACTTGCGACCTTTTGACAATTTTTTTATTTTTTTTAAGGTTCATTCGTACCTGCTAATACATTGGTTTTAAGCTGCAAGTTCCGTATACATTTGTACATTTACTATGGGTGGATCATTTTTTGTGCCGGGCACTGCATCTTTTTTAGTTTTTTGCATCGCCATTCGAAAGAAGTTCAACTATTAATACAAACGTTTTCTGGAATTTTTAAAAGTTTATTAGTTTGTTTAGATTGGGAAATTTTCTAAAGTCTCGAAATGCTTTTTTGTAGTTGTTTTCAGAGTGGTTTCGAAAACTTATTAAAAGTTTATGAAAACTTAAGACCATTCGAACTTATACCTATGTAATGATCTGAATTTATCCCATCTTTGACTTATATTCAGTTCAAGTTTTTTCTCATTCCTTTGCTTTCATTTAGTATTTTTTTTAATGTGATGTATTGAATAATTTTATATAGTTATTTACTCCTAGAAATAAAAAAAAATCCTAAGAACGCAGGGCAAAGTAGCCAACAGATGTCGACAGTCAAATGGTATAATTTAACGTCCTGAATCACTAAATAATAGTCTTTTAATATCAGCTAAGATTTTTCAGTGTCTCTTCTAGAAAACTTCCTTCCATGCTTTTAAAGATCCACCTTCTTCAAATTAAAATCTTTTTGTTTAATATTGTTGAGCTTCTGATTAATTTCTAAGTTCTCTTGAAATTTTAGTTTTTTTTAAATAACTGATTTTGTTGTGCTACTAGAAATCTTTAAGAGTTCTTTGAAAATAATATTGAATAAACTATATTCTTAACAAACTCTCCCCCTCTTAATTATCTGATAACTTTTTAAATTTCTCCGAGATTTTCCAGTAGAATGAATAGATTTGGAGTTTTGTTTCGTATTAAATTAAATTGCTTCAAAGTTGTCTCAAATTGAATAATGTCTCAAGAAGTTTCAAAAAAGGTTTACAAAATAATTGATTATTCTGCTGTTTTTTTTTTTCTTTGTCTGAAGCGTTAATTTACAAAAGCATTCCTTGAATTCTTCCCTGTATGAACTTGAAACAAAGCCTGGGGATATAAACTAAATTTCAATTCCAATTTAGTCAATAATTAATAACATTATTGACACTTTACATGAAGAATATATTGTTAAATTTACACTTAAATGATTTTTATTTTGCATTTGGTATATACTTTAGATAAAAAGATATAACATTTGGTTTCAAAGTTCATCGATTTGATGGGTTTTTGTTAAGTTCATAAATCTACAGTAATTTTTGAGAATATTTTATTTTATTCTGATAAGTACTCTTATAGTAAATTTGTTTTTTTTATGTTTGGAAAAAAATATACAGCTGACAATTTTTTTTTAGTCCTGCTTGTACCATATTTTTTCTTAAATTCATCTTAGTACAAGCATACCTCGATTTAAAACAACTCTATATTTTGACTATTGTCATAGACGATTTATCGCGAACTAAACCTCATTTAATGAAAGCTAATAGCTCATTGAATGGATGGGACCATTTCCAATCTACTGGTTGTTATGATTTGTAAAGATAAGCTCTCATTCGTGAAAAATGTCCGATAGAAGACAAAAAATAAAGTTGCTTTATATCGAAGTGTGCCTCTGTACATACATCAAATATTAGCATTTCTAAAGCTCCCTAGTATTAAAACTTATTTTTGAATGAGGCCTTTTTTAACATCATTTATCAATGATTCACAAAGAATTAAAACGGCATTGATCAATAAAATACGACTACACTTGTTCATCTTAAGGAATACTATTGTTAAATGCTTTGGCATTTTGAAAACGAATAAACTATAAATGGAGTTTTTCAAACAGTCCGCTATCAATACAAGATATGACGAAGCTCAAACAACTTTTTGATCATTTTCAAAATATTAAAAATGATGTCTTAACTTGTGGTCTGTTTGGTTATTACAAGAGCTACAAAACAAGGGCCAACTTTATATGGAAAATAAAATCGTCTCAGAATCACCATATTGATGGATATCAACATCTGTAAAAATCTTTAACTTTATCGCAATATCTGTTAAATGTCTGTTATCTGTATTTACTTTGAATGTGTGATCAAATGTCTGTATTAATACAGACTTGTCTGTAAATCTGGCATCGCTGCCCAAAACCATAACATATATCTGTCATAATTGTGGTAGTTCATAAGAGAATATTTCGACTTAAATGTAAATACTCCACAATAATATCAACATAATGAACGAAAGCGATGCAAAACAGATGATTCTATCATTCATACTAGAATTTCGGCCAAATCGGTATGGCAATACCAAAAATATTGTTAAAAATATGATGGTGCTATTCGTGCAATAATTTGAAGTGGTACATTGTCCAGAATAAAAATAATAAAATATATAAGAAGAAAAAAACAACAACAAAATTCCGCCATTATGCGTCAGAGACCTCGGAAAAACTCGATTGGAATGGAAATGAAAGTAGAAAGGAAATTTTGTTCTCTTCAATCTGACAAACAACACCAAGAAACGCCATTTGTGTATCAGTTCATGCAAATGGCAAACATACTCATTTTTGCCTTGGTTGCAATATCTTCGGACCGGTTTCGTCCCGCTCTCCAATATTTACCTACACTCACACACTAGTGGTTTGTTCGATGCCATCATAGCTACTACAATCGTTTGCATAATGATAACTTTTTCCATTTACTTTTCTATTCTCACTATGGCTTCTTTGATTAGAATTTTTGCCTCTTTACCGGGCTCTGCACGATCAATGATACCCTACCGAAATTGAGTTGAACCAAGGTGCAAAATAAGAGAAAGCGAAGTTACTTATTGCGTGAGGTATATAATCCCTCAATTTCTAAAAAAAAACTAGCCTTTCACTTTTTGGTCGAACAAACTTTAATTTTGGGTTAATCATCGCTACCGTGTAGCATCCCTTTCACATTGCACGCTTCATTTGCGTCATGAGAAAAAAAAACCGAATAGATGGATCTGGTCTTACTGCCATATTTTTCGATGTCCAACACGAGTAGAATAGTAGGATTTTATTCCAACAACCACACGAACAAAAAAAAAAAAGATTGTACTCTAGCACGTTGGATCCCTCGTTAAGATTAGAATAGCGAAAGGAACGCATTGATTTTCATGTTAATGGAAAACGTTCGCCTCGCATTCGCCAACAGCCAATCTGCTGCAATTCCAAGGGGAGAGAAAAATTGAAATCGATAATTTTTCGGCTCATAACCGTAAATATTTAGAGTAGGCCCACGCGAGAGTCGGAACCGTATTGCACGGTTCCAAGGTTTGCCTTTTCTTTCATCCGGCTTTTTGCCACGTCCTGTGTGCTGCCAATTGCTGACTTTTTAATCTAGATTATTGAAAGCGGCAAGCGAAAAAATATTACCCCTCCGATGGGTGTAAATTGTACGGTTTTATTTCTCTCCCGATGCAGCGACTACTTCCAGCACTCAAGGATGTTCAGGGTCGATGTGTGTGTGTGTGTGTGTGTGTGTGTGTGTGTGTGTGTGTGTGTGTGTGTGTGTGTGTGTGTGTGTGTGTGTGTGTGTGTGTGTGTGTGTGTGTGTGTGTGTGTGTGTGTGTGTGTGTGTGTGTGTGTGTGTGTGTGTGTGTGTGTGTGTGTGTGTGTGTGTGTGTTTGTTTAGCACTGGCCAAAGTTATTCAAATCAACATTCACACCTCCACGTCGCGTCGCCGTCGCCTCGGTCGTCGCTGGCAGCATCAGACACTTCACACTTTTGGTCGACCTCCAAACGCCCTGTTGCTCGTAAGCTGCAAGGCTTAGTTTAATGAATTTTTGTTTTAGTATCAAGCTTTATTGTTATTTTTATTCCGACTTGCTGGCCGGAAGTACGCCGCGTTCCGATTGTGCAAATGTGTTGTAGAAAAATGAAAACAATTCGCTCAAATTCCATGGCACTTTGCACCAACTAGTCGGATGTATTAGTTCAAACTATAATCCACTTAAAAGCTTTCGACGCTTCCTCTGGCTTGCTCCCGACGACTGTCTGACGGTCCATTCGAAGGGAGTGAGTTTAGTTGCTTTTTTTTTATAGGTTCTATAGCTACTAATCGAGCACGTAACGAACGCTCAGTTACGCAGTTTGTTCTCTACAGTTGCTGCCGGTCCTGGTGGTATTCGGAAAATTGGGTAAAAGTGCCAATTTGTTAATGCAATTTTCGACACCCTGCTGTGATGCAAGGTGTGTGGCTCGAAATGTTTGGTGGTTTTTTCGATTGGCTTGTGTTCGAGGAAAGTTTTTCCAGCGGTGGAATGAACTGCGGAGTGAGTAAGTGGTGGCTCGGGTAGAAAATTGCAATCGAGAATGAAATTTTTTATCGCCGGTGCATTGAAGGTTTTTTTTAGTTGTTGTTGTGTTCAATGATTTATTATTTGACCCGAGCATGGTTGCAACCTGTCATCGTTAAGTTCTTTTCGTGATCTTTGAGCTAGAGAGGACAATAGAAAGTAACATGGCTGATTGTTCATCGTCAACCTTGATCTTGTCATTCCAAACTCTTCTGACCCGTCCAAGCATTAAAATGAAAATGAATCGCTTTTGTATTCATTTCACTTCACTTAAATTAGCTTTCGTGTAGTGAATAAATCTTTCATTCACCGATTCTCTCCCAATTCACTTCCTGTCAAACGTGAGTAAGTTTAAATTCATTTGCGATCTAGCCAACGACGAAAGCGTTTCAATCGAAATTGATATTGTGAATGAATATGAACCCGCACGTATTGCATGAATTTTGTTGTAATTGGTCTGCTTCATACTAGTTCGACACTCAAGACTAAAATAAACACCGATGAATGAAAAGCTAAGTTGAAAATGTTTGTTTAAAGATTCATTTGCTGAAGCTGACTGAGAATTGGCTGTCAAAAGAAGATAATGTGTTTCAATTGAAAGGGATGAATGTTAAGTTCACCGTTCCACGACGATTTTCAACTGAAAGTGAAATTGTATGACACTGCTTAGCAGGGATGCCAGATATACAGACATGCCTGTATTTATACAGAGATATGATCACGCATACATACACACATTATACAGATATTGCGATAAAGTTATAGATTTTAGAGACATTGATATCCATCAGTAAGATGCAAATGATACTGAAACGATTTTATGTTCCGTATAGAAGTGAGACGAGAACTATAAATTTATAACTTGAAAAAATTCTATCAAATCGTGCTTTGAAATCAAGTTTTAATCGTTTTATTCAAAGTCTTTTTAACGTTTCGCATGCTACAAAACAAACATTGAATTTGAAAGGATAGAGCTTTCTGTTGCTAGACTGAACGTACTTAAAATAACTGAAAATGTTACAAATGAAAAGTAATCAATTAAACGAAAAAAAAATAAGTTTATTTAAATTCAAAAGATTTTAATTTTTAGTTGCATTGAAATTGAATTTATTTTAATCTTCTTTAGGTACCGAGGTCTATTTGACCTGGAATGGATTTTCAACATGCTATAACTTACTTAAATAGGCATCTAGAAGTTGTAATATTCTAGACTTATCCCAAATCACTCACAGTTACTTTTCTGCCTAGAACCCATTTTTTGACACTTCTAAAAGGCTGTAAAAAGGTTTCGGGGCATATTGATCCGGATTTCAAATTCACATTATAGAAGGTTTGTATGACCAAATTTTAAAGTTGTTGCAGTCAAAGTGCTCGTTGAGATTCAAATTTTCAGTTTCCGATGAGTATTACCCTTTTTGACCCAATCGTCCACAAGGAATCTGTGCCGGAAGAGTGCAGGTTTTGCCAAGTTCCGTGAGGCGGCGACGGGTACTAATTTTCATCGGAACATGCTTTTCGATGGCTCAAACTTCATGACTTTTCATGAGTAGTTTACTTCTAGCCTTGAAATTGTCTAATGAGCGGATTCCCAGAGGAACACCTAACTCGTCACAAAACGTTAACGCTCAAGAAAGTTTAAATCACAAGGCTTTGTTTAAGGTACATTATGCATTCATGGATGAATTCAATACTTTTATAAATTAAAGCTTCATATATAGATGCAAACTTAAGTTTACAACGGAGATTAGCAGATGTATAAATAAATTTGCGACACTTTTGTATAACTCCTCGAGACATTATTCGTGTTGTGAAAACTACGAAGCTAGTTTATTTAATCAAAAAAAGCTTTAAATCTATTTATCCTGCTTAAAAATCCCGAGAAAATTCTGCTGCCTTGTCAGATAATCAAGAAGTGAAGATTTTGTTTGGAATATACAGGATCCAATATTATTTTTCAAAGAACTTCTAATGATGCGACCTTGGCTTAGAGGTAAGCATCCATACTTCTCAAGCCAAAGTCACGAGTTCGAATCTCACCCCGGACAAGTTACGAAAACCTAAAGGTATTTGAGTGATTACGAGGGGAGATGAACCAGCTCAGGACTGAAAATCTCGATAATCAAGAAACTAACTCATAATGATGTCTTCTTGCCTGAAACATTGATTGATTGAAAAAAAAACTTCCTCCCAAATTTTAAAAGATATGCGGAGTTCATCAGAAGTTCACAATATTTGACATAGCAGATTTACAATAAAAAACCCGCATTAATCCACCGATGGTGAGACTGAACCCTTCTTACATTTCATCAGAATTACGAACTCAAATGTGGCCAATATTGTACTGGATACATATTTTCATCAGAAATTCCAGGAAGATCCAAGAATATTCGATATGTCATACATTCAGTTTTTAGAATGAACTATTTGTCAATCCTGGACGGATTGTTCATCGATGTGATTAAAATATTACCATTATTAACCTTTAATGACCTGTTTATGTTATTTATATAGAAGGGGAAATTACATGAATATTAGAAATTTCATACAATTAGTCCATAGAATGCATTATTAGACAATCCTAAGTGTCAATTATGATTATCGATATGGATTCAAGATGCTTAATAAGTACATATTCGTTGAAAATAGTAAATGGAGACTTTGTGTAATTTTCGAATATACTCGTTGCAGTTCAAAACCAGACCACTCGAGCCAATCGATGCTGCTCTAATTCTATACAGTCACATAGTGTGGCTAGTCCGCTGTATGTGCTATACAACGCTCCAGATGCGACACAATAGAATGCAAGCGGCATCGATTGGTGTGATTGGTCTTGTTCGGTTTTGCACTGCAACGAGTATATTGTCATCTCACAATTATGTGCTCTCAGGTATTGTTTTGGTCATATCTCCATGAAGGATTATCCAATCATAATGAAATTTTGACCAGTTATTTGGAGATATCATAGCTTTGATTTGGCTAAAACTAAAATCGGTACACAAATAGCTCAGTATGTAATCGGAGACTAAACTGTTTGATTACTATTATAATAGGCCTTCAAGTACTGTTTCGTTCATATCTTCGTAACGAAATGTCCGAATGAAAAAAAAATCAATAGCGTTCTATGGGAATGTTGTAGCTTCCATTTGCCGTCAACAGAACTGAAATCGGTTCACAGATGGCTGAGAAACCGATGTGACATTATTTGTAACGCACACACACACATACACACACACACACACACACACACACACACACACATACATACACACAGACATGTGCTCAGTTCGTCGAGCTGAGTCGAATGGTATATGACACTCGGCCCTGTGGGCCTCGGATAAAAAGTCGAGTTTTCAAGCGATCTTAATCCCTTCTATTGATGTAAGAAGGGTAAAAAGGGAAGTTAACATAATGAAATTTTGAACACTTATTTGGAAATTTTATAACTTTAATTTGGCGTTAACAAAGCTTCAATCCTGAGCTTCAATTTTGATTATCGATATGGATTCAAGATGCTTAAATAAGTACATATTCGTTGAAAATTGTAAATGGAGACTTTGTGTAATTTTCGAATATACTCGTTGCAGTTGAAAACCAGCCACTCGAACCAATCGATGCTGCTCTAATTCTATACAGTAGCATAGTGTGGCTAGTCCGCTGTATGTGCTATACAACGCTCCAGATACGACACAATAGAATGCAAGCGGCATCGATTGGTGTGATTGGTTTTGTTCGGTTTTGCACTGCAACGAGTATATTGTCATCTCACAATTATGTGCTCTCAGGTATTGTTTTGGTCATATCTCCATGAAGAATTATCCAATCATAATGAAATTTTGACCAGTTATTTGGAAATATCATAGCTTTGATTTGACACCAACAAAACTAAAATCGGTACACAAATAGCTCAGTATGTAATCGGAGACTAAACTGTTTGATTACTATTATAATAGGCCTTCAAGTACTGTTTCGTTCATATCTTCGTAACGAAATGTCCGAATGAAAAAAAAATCAATAGCGTTCTATGGGAATGTTGTAACTTCCATTTGCCGTCAACAGAACTGAAATCGGTTCACAGATGGCTGAGAAACCGATGTGACATTATTTGTAACGCACACACACACATACACACACACACATACACACACACACACACACACACACACACACACACACACACACACACATACATACACACAGACATGTGCTCAGTTCGTCGAGCTGAGTCGAATGGTATATGACACTCGGCCCTGTGGGCCTCGGATAAAAAGTCGAGTTTTCAAGCGATCTTAATACCCTTCTATTGATGTAAGAAGGGTAAAAAGGGAATTTCTATAAGCGTGGATGCAATTTTTCAGAAGTGATAGTGCATAATCTTTGCTGATATTCAACGACTTTTTTCTAGTGAATCAGGATTTTAAACTGTGCCATGTGCCTTTCGACATCCTTTGACATGTTTGCTGTGCATTTTTGAGAATTTATTAAAATCTACAGGCACAAATACTAAAATTCAATTATTCATTATTTAATTAAAATTAATAACTTATAGTAAAGGAATGCGAAAAAAAATTTCTTATTCAACATCAACATTGGAAGAAGGTCAGATAATTATTTTTTAAAAGAAAATAAGAAACATAGTTATGGAACCTTTTGTGTATAACTTTAACTTAAGCATCAAATGCCCTAAAGTTTTCAAAAACTTTCAAGAAGTCTTTGTTACCGTTCTGCGAATTATGACAAAATAAACGTTGTAACGTGGACTTGGGTTTATTACATAATTTTAAAGAACTCCAGCACTTTTGAAAGTTTCAGATAACGTATGCATTGAAGAAATGGACTAATTTAGCTACAAAAGATTATTACAACTGAACGAAGTTTCCTGAAATCCAGTGTTAATTGAGCTCCCTACAAGAATGCTTCGACGCTTTACCGAGCGGCTGTCTAGCAGTTGATCAAAACCTTAGCCATGACCAGTAAACATATGGATTTTGGCAGCTCTTTCTTGGTCATGGCTTCTTCGTTTTGGCCACATAATGGAGTACATGTAGTAGATCCTCAATTTGAGGATCAAACGATCAAACTTTTTCTATCGGTTGCAGTTGGGGTACATTAGAACTGTTGCCGGTCTTCAATACAACGTTTATTTTCACCTGGTACACTTCTCCAGTGATGAAAGAGGCAAACTCTGGCAGGAGCTAAACATCCTCGGCCAAAATCCTCCTCAGAAAAATAAGTTCAGTTCCTAATGCATACGAATATTGCTACAAAAAAGAGGGATTTCAAGAATATGTCAAAATTTGAACTGGCCAAATATCCTTAAAAAATAAGAGATTCTCCTGAAAGTTTGTGACCGTTGCATAACTGAAAAAAGACTTGAACAAGGCTCTCGAAACGAATGTTTTAGAGAGTTTGAGCTTACCTTATTTAAGTGAAATAACCGTACCCATATTCTTTACGCAAATATTTAACAAAATCAATTACAGACATTTGTCAATGATACTAACAGATGTTTAGAAAAACTATCTGGCATCCCTGAGCAGTAATGCAGCGAGCTTTCAATGATGTCAATGTACGAATCGATGTTGAAAGAAGAAGAAGAAACCGAGTGGTGATAAATCTGACAGCTCGCATGTTAAAGCATTGGACGAAAATTTGCAGATGCTTCTGAAAAATTCAAATGAAATTTTAACTAATGATGAAAATGATAAATTTTAGTATTTCTGGAAATAATTCGGGCTTGATGCGACTAGTATTCACGAAAGCTTCGTTTTTTGCTCAGTTACGATCAGTTCTTTCTAATTTCTGAATAAATCAATCAGTAAACATGCCCTATTGACTCTTTGTCATCGCTCATTCCTCGCTTATTCTTGAAAAGCTTTGAAATATGCGTACACTGTTTGCCAAAAGTTCAAAAGCTGATCAAATTCTTGACAGATGAACGCGTCGAATGTAGGTAAGATCAGACCAATAGTCTTACGTGTGTCAGTGTGGGGACATCATAACCGTTGCCAGTTTATTTAGTTCGTTTTCGAAACTATCCTTACAAGTCAATAAGGTCGTGACTTGGTTTTCAATGAAACACAGGTTTTTGATTGAGCCAATTTTTTTTTTTTTTTTCCAACATAGCCACAGTCGATCCATGCCCTGTATTTTCGCTATGATTTCTGGTGTTGATGCATTTTTGGGACGTCTTGAGCGTGGATTGTCTTCAACGCTTGTACGGTCACGCTCAAGCTCCAAAACTCATCGTTGAACGTTTGGAAATGAAAGAGAAGACTCCTCTAATAATTTCACAATCTTTGCATTGATCTTAATAGCCGAGAAACCTTCCAAAACAAAGAACTTAATCACTGCACGATAAACGGATTTTCCATTGCTTAAAAGTACATTGACACGTCACATTCAAATGGCTTGTAAACAAAGAAAGAATTGACAGGTCGAGATGAAATTTTGAGAACCTTCTTATGAAAGATGAAATATTAAAATGGCGAAGAAATTTTGCATTTTCTACCGCTCCATAGATGTCGCGTTCAAAACTTTTTGACTAACCTAGAATTTGGTTTAAAAATACTAAATATCAATGCTTTGAAGTGATTTATGCTTCCCAAACGACTTTTATTGTATATTTGCGGCTGTGCTTTCAAATCAACATGAAACTTTGAAGGTAAATAATGTATTGATAGTTCCGTAAGATATTGAGCCACGTGCTATGCCTATGGTAGTATAAATCAAACTTTCTCTTGTCACTGGTATCCAAAAATAAACTTCCAAAGTATCATGTTGATTTGAAAGCATGCCATTCAATACTTTGTAATTAAAAATTCTTCTCTTGTGTAGATAAGAATATCATTTGTTTATTCTCTGGGCAGTTTATCTGGCAAAAATCTGATAAATCTTGGGCGGTCGATCATGCTCATGCCCAAAATAAAATGCTGTGAATCTCAAGGCTTTATTTTACTGAACATTCGAATTGCTTAGCACATTTTTCAAAACAAATGCATTTGGGCTGTAATTTCAAAAAGTAAAGAATAAATAGTCATAAAATGATGTATAATGTTTTTTTAAGCTTCGTCTGCTATAAATGCCACACTTATTTCACATTTTATTTCATATTAATAAATCGTAGAATGATTAAAAATCTATTGGTAATAATATAGAAGTATGTTTCAAAAGTCAAGGATTCGTGCATTATTATATAAAAGTAAACCAAGTGGCATGAACATATGTTTTGCAATATCAGTTGGCATCAATGAGGACATAACAAGTGAAACTCGATTAGCACTGTGCAAAAAAATGTCATTCCTTCAATTTGATACAGATATTTGAACAACTAAATGAGTTAACGACAAATTTCCAGTTACCTCCTCATTGAAAATAAGTGCTCAGAATTCAGTTGATTTTTAATTTAATATCGGTTTATCAACTCAAAAAAAATCCCCTCTCCAACCATAACACCTCGGACCAACGTTCGTTATTGAACACCCCTTGTAAAAGTTCCTTGCCCCAGAAAAGCCAATCACCATCGTGTCCCATCTGTTCAATCACACGGAAATGTGAAAAATAACACCGGCTAATGTACTATACATGTAATTTCCCTATAAATACGAAAGCTCCAGCAAATATTTACTCAGCATCCGATCCGGGGTATCATGGGAAACATGGAAGGGAACAGTACATTGCCAAAAAAAAAAAAATCCAAATAAGTTGCAACGTCACCCATATGTGACCATCAACACCCATCGCCCGCCACCATCAATAGAAGGCTACAGCTTTTGTCTTCCCAGCAGTGCTCATCGACCAACCGCGGGCAAAGTATATACATAAAAAAAAGCATCAACAATGATTTGGCAGTGACCGGAACGTGATATGTTAATAAACTTCTCTCTATAATCGAAAAATTACTTCATTTAGGGTGTGCCACCGACGGCCGTCCAGCTCAGGGACACCGGCAGCAGCCGAGCGGCACCACGTACCTACTCATAGTCACGTCCTAAATTTTGATTCATGAATATAATTAACTAGCCCGATGCCGTCGCTGCCAAGGCCTTCCTCTCACTCACTCACTCGTTTTTCGCCTCATTCTGGGTTTCGGAAGGACCACTCGATGATATGCTGTTGCTGCTACACTCCAGTCCGGTCGGAGGAGGGTTGTCACCCCACCAAAAAATACCATCCTTGTCGGACAATTTCGCCACCGCATGCATCAACAGCAACGAGTGAGTCCTTTTTGCACTGAATTCAAGAGACTGGGAAAGCAGATTGGATCGGGTCGGGTGGTGGCGGACAAAAAAATCTCATTGTTCATTCGACGGATCGTTGCCTTCCGTTGACATTGGCTCTCATGAATGAAGAATGAGACTTTCCGAACTCGCTCTCTCGCATGGTAGTTTAGTCCCGATCAGGGTGGGCGTACCATTATTGCTCTTGGTATGAGTCTTTAAGGACTGGAATGCGGCCCTGTGGATATACTGGATGTCCAAAAGTCAGGTCGCCTCTTCTTTGTGTGCTCGTAGGTACTCTTATGGTGAGTACACATACACTCCGGCTATTGCTGGTGGGAGGACCACAAAAATTTCGGTACAGGAAAGGATCCTCCATGGAGAGTGGGATGACACGGGTGCTGGATGGAGTGGAGCCGAACAATAACATTATTTTATAAATGTGTCCTGCAATATGTAGTCACTGGTCCGTATGAAGATATACGGTCATTCATTTATATGCCGTTATTATTATCAACAAGCGTATAAGTACAAATACAGGGAGGGTTAAGTGGTGAACGGTTAGGAAGGGACTTGGCCGACAAGTCATATGACGACAACAACAACGCGATGGCGGTCAGATTCGTTGCCTTCGTTCTCTGCCAGCTCGAATACATTCGGCCTGTAGAGTTGTGGAACTGCATCAGCAGCATCAACCAGCAACATAGAAAGCGAAATCTCAGTTGAATTGAACAGAGGCATGCTCTCCGCTTAGGTGGTATGGGTGGCGGTCGCTAGATTGCAGCCGGTTTGGCTGAGCTGCCTTCAGACAATGGAGAGAGATATTCGTCAGACCATCGTCCGTACGCGTCAGGACGTAATCCTGAAATGAGATTTTAGAAAGGATTATCTCTTCATGGCATTCGTCTCACAGCTCGCTGGTTCCGAAAGGACGACCACGAACTGATGGGCCTTGTCAAATGTGTCATTTTTCAGATAACTTTCTTTTCTTTTTTTCTGCTGACTTGCGTTGTAATGAATGGCCGGTGAAACAGATGAAATAGTGCCATATAAGAAATTTCTTACCTTGTATTTCTTTTGTAATTTCTCTCCCAGTTCAGGTGTTGTGATGAACCCCGAATGACATTTAAATTTGCATTATAACTGTATTGTTGAAATGTTTCTTTTGATCATGATATTGTTGCTATTCACGAAAATGTCTCAAAGGAGGTCAAAAATTAAAAATGAATTTAAAAAAAAACTGGGACACTAACTAAATATTTTTTCTGGATAATGCAATACCAAATTTCAGCAAAAATAATTAAAAAGTCGTACTGAATTTAAAGCACACATTTGTGTATTGAGCGTTGAAAATTGAATAGCTAATTCTTTGTTCAAAATAAGGTTTTTTTTGTTGGGGCGTAGAACCACTGTCCACTGAGTTGAACTTTTGTGGTATCAATTACCATTTGCAACTTGAAATACTAAAATTTTCTTAAAAATAATACAGTTTTGGTCATTAAATTTAATAAAATTTTATTCATTAAATTTATTACTGACCTACTTACATAGTTACTTTCTTACTTGCTTGCTTACTTACTTGCTTACTTTAGTACTTACTTTCTTACCTACTAAGTAACTAACTGATTTATTTTTGTACTTCCTAGCTTATTTTCTTATTTACTAGCTTATTCACTTACTTAATTGCTTACCTACTTAGAGATTTAAATACTTTCAAACTCTTACTTACTTATACACTGACCTACTTACTTACTAACTTACTTATTTACTTACTTACTTACCTACTTACTTACTTACTTTCTTACCTACTTACTTACTTACTTACTTACTTACTTACTTACTTACTTATTTACTTACTTACTTACTGACCTACTTACTTACATACATACATACAGATTTATTTACATACTTAATTACTGGCTTGATTACTTACTTAAATACTTACTTATTGACTTACTTGTTTTTTCTTGTTGAGATGCACTGCGACCATTACTCTGATTTATTGTGGAATGCCCTTGTTTGTTTTTTTTTGCCATCCGGTCAGGACGACGAGTCACTGTTCATGGTTATTAACGTTCGCTGATTATGCATGGTATGATTCTAAGAATAAACTCAACCACCATATCGGGATTTTCCATCCAAATTTCAAAAGGACCAAGAATGGCATTGTTAAAATATTGCCTTCTTCATATAAACTATGTTTGGCAGTCTTACAGTAAAGTCTGCCCACGTTAAATTTCGGACACCAAAATAATAACGGCTAAAAAAATGACACATAATTCAACAAAACCGATGGTTTATTTCAAAATCATACAGTTATATCTTCACTAGAAACAGTTGATTAAGATGTTAATCCTTCTTGCTGTAAAATTCTCGATTCTCGACTGTTTTGGCGCGCATTTGACCTCATATACCTTATACCATTCCAGGACAGATTTTGCATAGTGACAAGGGACCAAAACAGGCCAAAACAGATCCAATCCGCTTTTGAGGGATTCCATCCAGAATGTGCCGGAAATCCCAAAAATCATACCCGATCATCATTGATTTGGATGAAACTTGGCACATGAGTTCGGTACGTTGGAAAAAAAAATCCACTGGTGTTAAGATAATTTGGGTTCAAGAGTAACTTTTGAGATGGGCGTATGTGTTTTTTCCAACATTTTACTTGAAAAATCGTAGTTCAAAAACCATTACATTTAGAGAAAAACTTTATATGAGGGAATTGTAGGGAACTAAAAAGCCTTTCTTAAAAAAATATACACAGAAAAAAAATTTTTTTTTTCATCAAGAAAAATCAAAAATAATTACTAAAAATAAAATATCTAAAAAAACATATTTTTAATATTTTTTTAATTTGTTGTATGGAAATTTGAGGAAAAAAGACACGTTTTAAAAAAAATTCTAGGATGGACGCTCTTATAATAAAAAAGTTTTTTAAATAGCGAACTTTGGTGTATATTTCAAATTTTGGTTATTCATTCTTATAAATAAATTTTGATGTTACAATATGGTTTTGGAGATCATTACAAACAATAATGATTATAATGATAAACCACGTAAACGCAACCGTTTTCAAGATATTTCTGATTTTCTTTCAATAAAATTTCAAAACCTCAAAAAATACGCCCTTTTCATATATTACTCGTGATATTAAAACAACAATAGCTAACGATTGTTTCTCTTGTGTTTTTAGCCTTTTTAAAACACATGTATGTGCCTCTTACTTACTCTTAACAGCTCGTCGATTGAAAAAGCTTCACTTAAAGTTATAAGACAAAAATAATGAATTATGGTTGGATTTATATTTATATATACCATTTATTAGTCTCGGTCATTGATAATATTACATAAACATTATATAAACTATTGATTGCTTTTATATATATTATGAATCCTGCCTTCTTCGTCATTCGAAAACAGTTTTACAAAAACTTCGTTTTCTAAAATTGGAACGAATGAGTGGTACTTTTGTGTACCTGCAATCGTTTTAGTCTGTCGGTAAATTTCATTCCATTCTGCTACCCCTGTTCATACTCTTCATGTGATACATAACAAAACGACACTTTTGTTAAACAATCATCACTTTTTTGGTTCGCCCATTCGAATAACTCTAATGCACTTTTTATAGGGTGTTCATGTTGTACAGCAAGGCTTGCATATCTTGCCATTCGTTTTAATGTACCACCAATTGCATCGCAAGGTCCCTTACCGTGGGATGTTGCGAAAAAATGCCATTCAGCATCAATATTGTATTTCTTTTTAAACTTACAAAGGCTTGCAAAGTTCTTCCTATTTTTATATTGGGATGCTGCCCCGTCAGACATAAACGTAGCTTTCTTTACTTTAATTTTTGTTTGCAAAAAGCTTATTAGTTTTGAAATAAACACCTGCACCGCAATCGTATCATGTTTCAACACTTCTGAGATAACAATGAAACTGATATTTTTAAGTATTCCAGATTCCGTGTAATAAATGACAAAAGGGTGAATAGTGGCTTGCTCATTACTCCAATAACTACTTTGAACAGCATCTTGAAAAACAAATGAATAATTTTCACAAATTATTATTACTTCGCCGTCTTTAAGACAACTTTTATAATCTCTCAAGAAACTAGACTGCTGAGATTTGACAAAATCGTGGGATACTAATTGTTCCAACTTTTCACAAAAATAAGCAATAAATTCATCAATTGGTTTAATAAGTGTCTCTAAACTACATCTATCAGTTGAAATCCATTGCTCAAAAGATATTTCAACTAAACCACGTTTTTCTAATTTGTCTGTTAAACTACTCTCAAAATCTGAAAAGCCTGGACATCGTTCGCATTCACGGAGGTAACATTTTTTAGTTCTAGTTGATGAGCTACATAATATTTCTTCAAAACACAATTTATAATCATTCTCGAATGAATATTTTCTAAGACCATGAAGCATCAAGTTAATGTTCTCATGAATGGTGCAAACACAAATGTTATGAGAACCTGTGCTGCCAAGTAATTTGCAATGCTTTGGTCTTAGTGCTGCAAAAGAGCTAAACCCAACAGCATTTTGATGCATCTCTTGAAATTTAATGAAAGCTTCTCTTAATGAACAAACTAAAAGGCGCTTTTGAATATGAACCCTCTTACCTTCACTCCTCACTGAAACGTAGTCGTTCATACCAGGGGTTGCTCGTGTAATCTCATCACTGTCGTAAAATTGCAAAATTTGTTTTTTTATTTCCGGGTTCAGACCGTGTCCCAGCTTTTCGTTAGGGGCAGCTAAAACACCTTCGTGCTTTGCAAGGAATTTAGCTTGTGATACGATGTACTTGTTTGTTATTCCAAATTCTGCCATTACTCTTTGATTTGTCCAAGATTGTGGTTAAACCGAAAGTATCCTTACTTGATCGTCCCTCGAAGTTTCTGGATCAGCATACCGGTCCTTTAGCTGCGCGATTATTTCGTCATATTCGGCTGCTTTCACTTTCAATTGTTCCAGGTCATCCTCCTCCACTTGATCCCCAAATATGTGTGTCCGAATGCCGTTTGAAACATCTTTGAACTTTTGCGGGCATAATTTACGTTCAGGAACTTTTAGCCGATATTGGCGAAACGTTGATTCCAGCTACGCCCTTGTTAAATAGCTCAATATTATGGCGCCTTGAATAATCTTGCACACTGCTATCAGATGGCACTGACATTAATGATATTGCCGATGGCGTTTCCTCGAGACCATACAAGTCTACTTGCCGTGATGTAGATGGTTGTGGATCCATAATGTTAGTAATTGATGGTTTCTCACTAGGCTCCGAAATTGCAGCATGGGATTGTTCCGTTCTATTTAAATGCAAACGACAATTATCACAAATCATCAAAGAAGTGTCCAAATGTGTTTTGCCCATAAACTTGAGTTTTTTGACATTTTGTTCGGTTAATTTACGAAGGTTTTTTGAGCACCGTTTAGTGGGAAACGGCATACAACACTTCTTCATGTTAAACTCCATTTTCAGTTCACTCAGATAGATTTTACTGATGAATGCGACTATGTATGAGCATATATATTGGCTGTGGTACCTTTGGAAATGCAGGTATAAAACATCTCTGGTAGTTTACAGGCAGCGTACATTAGCTGTTTTTTATGAGAAGATATACCTGACATACGTTATAGCTGCTATTTGTCTACCTACCTTAAACAATATGTGTTACTTTCATCGCTACATCACCGAACTGTTCGGAGTGTAGTTTTCACACACTACACCCGACCTCTAACATCGTTGGAGCTTGGCAAAATAGTCAGCAGTTCGATTAATATGCTTCTTCTATATGACCCTCCGCATAATTTCATCATCTGTCCATTTCACACTTGTCGCCCCTGCGACATCTATCTCGCTGTTACTTTCATCGCTTTAGCAAATTCGCTCCCTTCATTCTCTGAGCGGCCCGACCGATACAGCCATAAAACAATTATAAATATATTGATTGCAATATTAAAACAATAGTGCTATTTATCTTGTTCTTTTCAAATGAGTCTCCTTATCATCCTGATATCAAAAGAAAAGAGGACATTAAAGTAATGTGAACGTTATAATATGAAGATCTTGGAAAATTTATCATTTCTGGTGGAAATCTCGATTAACTTAAGAAAAGAGCGAATTTTCTGAGGTTTTTTCATTCTATTGAAATAAAATCCGAAAAATCTCGAAAACGGTTGCGTTCAGGTGATTTATCATTATCATCATTATTGTTTTTAATGATCTCCAAAATCATATTGTATAATTAATTTTCATTTATAATAATGAATAACCAAAATTTGAAATATGCACCAAAGTTCGCTCTTCGGAAAACTTTTTTATTATAAGGGCGTCCATCCTAGAGTTTTTTTCAAAACGTGTCTTTTTTTCTTAAATTTCCACAAAACAAATTTGAAAAATATTAAAAATATGTTTTTTTTTATATATGATTTTTAGTATTTATTTTCGATTTTTCTTTATGAATTTGTTTTTTCATTGTACATTTTTTTTACAAAGCCTTTTTAGTTCTCTACAACTCCCCCATATAAAGTTTTTCTCTAAATGTAATGGTTTTTGAACTACGATTTTTCAAGTAAAATGTTGGAAAAAAAACATACACCCATCTCAAAAGTTACTCTTGAATCCAAATAATCTTAACACCAGTGGATTTTTTTTTTCAACATACCGAAGACGTGTACCAAGTTTCAACAAAATCGAAGATAGTTGAGTTTGGTGACCGACCGATTTGGCGTGGAATCAGTCTTTTGCAATACTTCTATCGGAAATTTGGACACCTTTTTCCCGGAAATGCTTTGCAACGGTGTTCTTTTGCATTACGGAGTAAAAAACTAGACCCGGAAGCTATTTAAGGTCGCTTTCGTCGTCCATTAGGATACAGGAAAATATTTGCAATAAAATGGTGTAAAGCTCCTCAGCACGACTTTTTGAAGTGATGCTTTTTTCACTTTATACGCCTTTGCTTCACTTTCTGTACGTATGATTTTAAAATCCAATTTATGTGGCTCGCAGAAAGATTGGACTTTGCCACCTTCTTGTCTATTTGTTAGGAGCATCCATGTTGTTCCACCATCTCTTCATCTCTGTTGCATCCCGAGTCACCTCTCCACTCTTCTTCAACTTCTGTTTAACAACTACTGAATATTAAGTGGAATGGAGGGAAGATGGGTTGATGGATGTCCTTTTTAGAGAAATTCACCCCAAAAACCGGGACACCTTGCCAAATCATAAGCTTTCTCATGAATTTATGGGCAAGAACGCAATTTACAGTCGAGTATTAGTACACAAAACTGAAGAAGTAGACGAAATGGTAGACAAAATACGCGTATCTGTCAAGATAAGCAATAAAAGTAGTCGGGGTTAAATGAAATTACTAATCTTTCTTCTAGTTGCAATTTTCAATTATTATTTTTTTAGCTTTTGTCCGGAGGTTGTCCATAATCCACCTTCACGTACGTTTCTTTATCTATGAGGATGCATCCTTCGTACTTCGCAAGAACCTCATTGTACAACTCCCGGGCACGTCTTTTGGTCAGTGGATTATGCTTCAGTGTTCTGTTTGATCGCTTTCTGGCCCGAAAAGATTGAAATCCTTTGCATAGTTGAAACCTAGAGTCCCTAGAAAGAGTCACGACAAGAAGAACATGCAACACTTATTTCGATTAGTTCTCATTTTTTGTGCATGTATAATTCAGATGGGATGCTCGATAGGTAGCTCCGATAAGTAGATTTGGTTTCACTCTTTGCGTGACTCTTTCTAGGGACTCTATTGAAACCCTTTGACGGTGTTTTGGTTGATATTGATTTTTTTGGTGAACGCATAATCCAACAGCCCTGAGTTTGTCCTTATCGTTCGCAACACCTTCAAATGCAACTACCGATCCTTAGTTCTACTACGGCGCTTGCTACGATCATGCCGATCGACAGTACATGGAGAAAATCGAAAATGCTGAAAAGCATATTATACACATATTCCTTTCAACGCTCTAATCCTATTAAATTACTGCAATGCACAAAGCGAATGCATTGAATCAATATGGACGAACCCAAGTCAAACAAAAAAGATGAAGACACCGAGTGGTGATAAATCTGACAGCTGCCATGTTAGATTGTAGAACGAAATTTATTAAATGCTTTTAAACAATTCAAATGAAATTTTAATTGAAAGCAGTTTGTTGTATGATAGATGAAACATGAAGATGAGTTAATGTCAAGAGTTAATAAGATAACTTTGTATTTCATTCATTAAGCCTTGCAATTATCAAAACATTAAAGAAGAAGACCAATTTTAAATTTTATTTCAATACTCTGTGTATTTCAGAAACAAACATTAATCTTTTTACTGTTTTGGGTTTCAAGATACAATGGTCATTTCAAGGTTGAGATTTCCCTGAATATAATCACCCTGGTGGGGATTTTTAAACTCTCTTTTGTGGAATCTCACTCAGCTCCTACGAAAAAAAAATTCTGACGGCATTGTGGCGTGTACAAGAAACTGACTCAATTAAGATCGATGTTTTAGATATGTCGACTTGTCAATTCCAGTCACATTAACTCATATATGAGTGTTTCCACTTATGACGAAAGTGCGTCAAATTTTCTCGCCGTGTAGAGATTGTTCGACACAGCACGGAAGAGCGAGAGAATAGACAAGTTACTGTCTGAGTATTCATGCACTCACTGTAATGAGAACAACGGAGCTTAAAAGAGCAAAAAAGTGCGGTGCAGTGAGTGATTGAAAACACTAGAGGACAAACTGGCGCCATACTTGAGAATAGATTCTACTGGGCATTCTAAAATGCATGGTGCATATCTAATCTAATCTAATCTCACACTAACTTAGCCAATTCTTGAAATCAACCTAGGAAACAACTTCTTGAATACACCGGCCAGGCCAACTGTGTAGCATATACAGCAGAGAGGATTCCAAGAAATAGAGCGAATCCAAAAAGAGTGTCTGAAATCGCTCTACTACTGCGAATCATCATCAGAGAAGGAAGCAAGTGTGGACCTCCCGTCCCAAACACTTTCATATAGAGTTAAATGATGTGATATGTTTGCTTGGAGCACAGATGCTAGAAAGGTAAGTTTATGCTCTTTTTGCCTGTTGATGGGTTTTTGGCATTTGAATCGAAAGTCTGGCAATAAATTGCCAAAGCTATAGCACCTTATCTTGCTCACTGAAATTGAGATTGAAAGTTAAAATTTACAGAATAATGCATTTAGTTGTGTGTTATATAATAGTCTAATGATACAATATAAAAAAAAAACCATCAACGCTAATCCATCCAAAACTACGATTGGGGGAACTGGTAAAAATAAGAGTCCGTAGATGTATTTTGTGCCCTCTGAAAACTTTGCTTTTATTGATGTCCAAGCTCATCAAACTAGCACCACCCAGGAGATACTTGGTCCTATACCCAATGATTTCATTATCTCAAATCCGCTCACCCAATCGCAATGTTTTGTGATATAGTGGACGGATTAATATCATTTGAGATAACTCAATTCAGACGTCTTCCAAATTTGGCAAATCGACAGGCAATCCGTGGAGGCCAATCTGGTACCTCTTAGCAAGATGCCCGGAAGATTTGAGGAGCTACTTCCTCGTGGGCATTCCAAAATTGAGGATCCATATGCAAAACTACCATATTTTTACTTCTGAAATAATTATGTTTCTAGTCAACCTGAGTGAGAAGTGGGTCTGTATTTGAATAAGTATTACGAAATAAAAATCTAAATTGCATTAATCGCAATTCTTTGAATAACCAACCGTATCAAGCGTTGCAGCAATTTTGCCACACATATTGCCGCTTCCGATGCTTACCGGAACACTTAGCTAGAAACAAACAAATAGCTATTTTCCCACACACACACCTCACCCCGCACTTATGACAAACGGCGGCTGAAGCAAGACAAAAAAAGAAAAACACCGGAAAGGATGCCGGAGAAAATCCCTGAAACATAAGTGGAACTTCTCCGCTTCCAGGTGGCATCTGTTACCGGTTCCTGTTTTGTAGCGTTGTTTGGCCACGGGGCAAAATCTACTCTGCACTGCCATCGCCGCCGCACGGCCACAAAATAAATAGGATTAAAAGAGCAAGTTTCCGGAGCTTCTGCAACTGCACTCCAGTAGAACTACTGCTACTACTACTACTACCTCCGCAAGTCTTGATCTACCGCTCTCTTTCTTTCTTTTACTCGACCTCGTGGGATGTGACGGCTGCCATGAACAAACTTCCCATCTTGGTATGCCCGGGAACAGTTCGTTTTCCCCTTCTCATCCCAACAACCACCCCCACCACCACCACCACCATCATCATCATCATCATCTCCATCGTGTGAAAAACTTTAAAAAATAGTACTTCTTGAATAGAGGAAACTTAGCCACTACGCGCCAGCAGAACAAAGCACGGAAAGACACCGAGCTAAATGAAGTTTCCATTCTTTCCCTGCTCCGGGGCTACACCGACCCAGACTCAAATGGAGCGGGATTCGAGGGAAATAGATGTGCGAGCCAAAGTGCGAGTGTTAAATTTTTTCGCCCAGATTGTTTCACGCCCCGGCAGGAGACAGGAGTTAGAAATTTTCTGCACTTCATGCATAACTGCAGCGAACAAAAGATGGCTGAAGGAGGAGAACGAGAGTGAAAAAGTTTTTCCACCTTCTCACCGGGATCCCGGCGCAGCAAGCCGAGAATTCTCTTATTTTTCGGAGGGCCTCTTTTTTCCTCGCTGTTGTTGTCAAAGAAAAGGGCTTTTGTTTTTGCTCGTTTCCGTTCAAGTGCTTTACCATTTAGCCGGCACAGCTCGGTTTGGCACGGTTTTGGCTGGGGGGTCTTGAATGAATGGCAGAAATTAGACCGGTGTGTCCTTTGATGCAGTCGGGTGAAGCACTAAATTAGTAAAAACAATAAATTTATCTCCTTCGAATGGAAAGTCCATTAACGGGAGTATATTAAGAGGAAGACCATTTTGCTTGACAGTTGTCACTTGAATGCTGTTGAGGAGAAGGATAGCAAGGGGATTGAGTTTGTTTGGAAAACATTGGCAGTCGGAAAAGTTCTGCTGGGAAAAGCAAAAATTAAGCGGCTTAGATGGCTGATTGAAACATAGTCAAATCAGTCTTTTGGCTGCATGAATGTCTTGTTTTGAGGGGAAGATCTACATAATGCCGGGGTGGTGATTCTGGCTTTCTATTGGATATGAATAGGCTGCACTGGTGACAGCTAAGATGCAGCACTCTTTGACCCGTTTTAAAACTCGAGTCAGTGAAGCTACCTTTACGGTGGACGAAATCTCGAGTACTTTTTCAAACAGACGTATCTGATTTTGTAAACAAAGAGGGGAAGTAAAATGCAAACGTAAAATTCATGAAACCTTTAGCACTTTTACGCAAACTATGGCCACCAACACAAGGAATAACATTTCCCTCACATGATGGTGATGCTACTTTCCGTGAGAAAACTGAATGTTTTGAGAAATTTACGTTTGAATCTTACTTCCCCTCTTTGTTTACAAAATCAGATACGTCTGTTTGAAAAAGTACTCGAGAAATGTTTTTTTTTTCGTCTTTTCGTTTTCTTTTTGGTGAACTTGATTTGTTTATATTTTCTATAGGGAGAAGCGTTCTTGGAGTGTCAGTTTTATTGTGAACTATTTACAATTCATTCAACTGTGCATTGAGGTTAAAGACACGATAATTTTGTGGATTGTGGTAGTTTTGTGAATCAAATATCCTCATCCTGGTCCAACGAAATGTTGTTGTCTTTAACAAAGTTATTCAGTACACAAATAAAAAGAAACACTGAATTTTCAGCGTTATCTAATGCACATAAAGGGAATGCTAGATTTGGCAGAAAATAATGGGATATTTCATGTAAATTTATGCCAGATAACGCCTAAATCTAGCCTGTTGTATGAAAGATTGCAAACAATATCGTTGTTTACGCTCCTTTGGCTTGGAATTACACGAGGGGAAATTTTACGCGCTTGTTAATATCAATTATTTTTTTCTGTGTAGACCAAACCCTTCTGATTCTTGAGTCGAGAACTATCTCACTACTTGGCACTGGCACTGACAAGTTTGTTATATTTCTCAAATGCGTTGGGGTACGTTTCTTGAGGTAATTTTGTAGACCTCTGTGATTGATTTGTTTTTCGTAATGCACAACCGTACAGTCAATAAATAGTTAATACAACTTATTTGAGACTGTATAAGCTAAGCTAAAATTAGTTTAGAACTCTTGAAGTACACTGCATTTTATGTCAGCTTTCAAAGTAATCTAAATTCAGAAAATTTATCTGTTGTAAAAGTTTGAACCGCATTTATTACAGTAATACGATGTGTAGAAAACGACTTTTTATTATCAAAATTTTTGATTACAAGTTTGTTAGAAACTGCTAAATTCTCAACATTATCAGTAGTTCAACTAGAAAGATGCTGCCATAAATCGATGCTTCAACAACATTGCCTATGTAAAAATTATTGTTTTATTATTGATTTTTAAGACTGTTTCACAAATAAGTTATTCACATATTTTCCTTTTAAATCATATAAAAAAAGATGTTATGTTCAAACAAATGGAAAACTCCCGATTGTACGGGGTTGACCTTGAACATTGTGAAGACCGGATGAAACTAATATCTTTTTCATGAATTTGCGATTTTTTGATCGAAAGCTTTTCATCAAGTTCCGGATAAGTGTTTCATCCAATTTTTTGGACGCCTGAGTACAAATTTCCTAATAACTCCTGCATATTCTGATCTGCTTAACGAGTCTTCACAATCGTCCAATTGCGTTCGATGGGGCGAAGCAAGGGCAATTTGGCGGATTAATGTCTTTCTCAACGAAATCTATAATAATGCGAAATATGAAACCAAGTGATTTAGAGGCTTTGGAGGTTATGAGAGCAACATGATCTTTAAACGTCACTTTGGTGTCTAATAACACGCCTAGATCCTTGAAAACAGCATTTACCAGCGTTGAGATCAATACGATTTGTTTCACACCACTCGATGAATAGGTCAACCTGACATTGTAAAAATGAAGCGTCTTAAACATTGAAAGTCCAATGCAGTTTAAAATCATCGGCAAAAAAAAAGTTTGAAGAATCCAAGTAGCAGATTAACATCATTGAGATACACTAGAAATATTAACGGCCCTAGTACCTTGTGGAACTACTGATGGAACAAGAAAGTAAGGTGAAATTGAGTCCCCTAATTTGATAGCTATTTGACGGCCACGCAGGTAGGATTGAAGCCAATCGAGAAAAAATCAAGAAAAACCGAGACGTTCGAGCTTTGCAATAGTTATCCAATGGCTGATTTTATCGAATTCCGCAGAGAAATCCGTAAGGATCGAATTGATTTGTTGCGCTCTCTGTAAAGCTAAAATTGTGGCCCGGGTAGCGCTCGCAAATCTTCCTCAGGTTTCGTCGTCGATCAGTATGCATCCGTCTTGCTTCTCTAGAATCCGGTTACACAGTTTTCGCACTCTTGGTTTGGCCCGAGCCTGCTGCTCCTGGGACCTTTTAGCCAAATATAGGACAAATCCCGCACCGGTTGGGTTTTACTGTGGGCTGGGACCCGTTTTTCAGCTGGATCGGGGCAAATCTTTCACGGAAAGGGTCACACCGAATTTTTCGAATGCATTTATGACACTGATGTGATTCACTTTCAACTGTTTTACAATTTGGTTGTACGTGACGTGTCCAAATCAATTTGATACATCTTTGAAACACACTAAAAAAATAAGCCAATTATGAGTAATTACTGTTTGAATGCTGCTAACTACTCTTCGATGCACACTGTATGGTTTGTATCAGCAAAGTTGCTTATAATTCAATAAGGATTATTTTTAGAGAACAGTCAACACCCAAGTAACATTGCCAAAACCATCCAGCTTTATTAACTTTTATTAAAAGTTTATGAAAGTCTCTAGAATTCAATATAGTTTTATTATGGCAGTACGAGGTGTCACTAGTTTTCCAATACTAGTCAGGTTAATGAGACCCTACACAGCACGATCTAAAACCTTGTTTCTGAAATTCCCTATACTCCTATAAAAGGTTTTATTTTGACTTTATGAACTCGTAAAATGCTGTTTCGAAATTCCATTTTAGGACTCATTCGTGTTATCTTACTATGGCCAGTTGAAAAATCATTTTAACACCATTTTGCTTCCAGTAAATGTAATAAACGGCAAATTGGCATTGAGGAAAGTCACCAAATGACCAAATAGTTTTATAGTAGCCATTACGATGATAAATTGGCTTTTTGGCAAAACTGGGATTTTTTCCAATCGCCATATTGAAAAATAAAAATTGAAATGTGCAAATACACCTTATTGCAAATGTAATGCAAATGAACTGTAGATTAGTGACCAATTTTGGCATTCTTAAAGATAACCTTATTAGATAAAATTTTCAGGAAATTCATGATAAATTTATTAAATATATATGTTTTAGTTCTGTTTTTAATGATGTAAACTCGCATAATCTCCGAGGCGCATACATTTTCTGCTTTTCTCGTGCCAATATGCACTAGCTGGAAAGATATATTTTCAGCCTAAGTTCAAAGTTTTGTAGCAAATTTGTCGTTTACAAAGTTGTTCCTAATAATAAAGCGCTTCTATTGGTGTGAATGAAAACTAGGGTTGTTCCTTTTTTTCAGAGAAATTGAAAATCTAACTGTTTCATTTGTAGAAACAAGGCATGCAATCACCAAAAAAGATTAAATGATTTTAAGCAACTTTGATTGATTTTTTTCTTCTGTACCTTTTTTCTTGTACACCTAGGGTGTCCCCCTATAACAATCAATTATTTTTTTGTAACTTTTTTATTTCAAATTTTTCAGCAAAGTTGTCTTCTCATTGATTCTAGATCATTGAAGGTTGCAACTTTTGGTGTTCTGAAATCTCTATCGTTTGTCAAACAAAAGTGATGTTGGTTTTTGTAAACAAAATAGACCTTTTTCAAATGTTGATTTATTTCTCAAAATTATTTCTCAGCAGTATTCGCAGATTTTTATTATTGCCTATAGTATCTGAGAACTGGAGATTGGTTATGTTTTCAAAT
This sequence comes from Aedes japonicus, assembly GCA_034211315.2. NCBI lineage: Eukaryota > Metazoa > Arthropoda > Insecta > Diptera > Culicidae > Aedes > Aedes japonicus. Next base: position 579,952 of record JASCZW010000300.1, read on the forward strand.
TGAGTCAACCACCTTTGAAAAGGGCGTAATTTAGTAAGAAAATCGTTAACTACTCGCTAACAATAAGAGATATTGGCGAGATTTATACGTCAAAAATTTTATCTTGTCAAGTTTATAAAAATCAACTTATTAGAACATTGCTGGCAAATTTGAAATAATAAAGTTAGAGCGAAGAACTGTTTTTTTTTGTAGGGACATCTTAAGTATCTAAAAGAAGCGGTCGAGATCAAAGTTCGCTTTTGCCGTTTGATCATAGTAGCTCGACCGTTACCGTTTGCGAGTAGTTAAAGATTTCTTATAAAATTACGCCCTTTTCAAATGTGTTTTACTCATTTTAAAAACATAACCAATCTTCAGTTTTCAGATACTATAGGCAATAATAAAAATCCTTGCAAATGCGGTTTATTTATTTTTTAACAAGAATATTTATTTAAACAAGCTCAATCGAACTAACTTTACAGGGCCAAATTTTCATTTTATATTTACATTAAATAAAAAAAAAGAGGTAGCTTAAAACTAAGTTAAGGGAATAAAGCTGATTACTCGCGGTTGTCTCGAAATAGGATTCACAATTTTATGGATGGGAAAAAATAAATAAGAGATTTCAGACAAAGTTAACAAAATTATCGTTTTCTGATACAGGAAACTTCAAATTACAAAACAAATCAAAGAATTGAACGTTTTTCAAATAATATATATATATATATATATATATATATATATATATATATATATATATATATATATATATATATATATATATATAGTATATATATATATATATATATATATATATATATATATATATATATATATATATATATATATATATATATATATATATATATATATATATATATATATATATATATATATATATATATATATATATATATATATATATATATATATATATATATATATATATATATATATATATATATATAGAAATGCAGTTTAAAAAAGTTTTTTTTTGCTTGCCCTAACTAGAAAAATCAACAAAAGGCCTATTGTGTTGACAAAAACCATAACAACTTTTGTTTGACTTGCGATAGAGACGATTTCAGCACACACAAAATTTTAGAATCCATGGGAAGACAACTTTGCTGCAACCTTTGATATAAAAAAGCAAAATAACTGATTGTTATAGGAACACTCTAAGCAACGTAGGAAAAAAATGCTCTTATTCTGTTATTTCAAAAGGTACAGAAACATTTATTCAATCAATGTGGTTCAAAACCATTTAATCTTCATTTTTTTTGAAGAATGTATGCCTTTATGTCTGCAAATAAAAAAGTTAGAATAAGTTAGAAGTTCGATTTTTCTTAGAATTAGGACCTCCCTGGTTTTCTTTCACACACAAAAAAAGGACCTTGTTATTAGAAACAACTCTGTAAAAGACAATGTATCTTTCTATACAATTTCGCATTCTTGACTGCACAGTGTATTATATTATGGGTAAAAAGCTATACGAGACAGGTTTTTAAATTCAATATCCACAAATACTACTCTAAGATTTGTTCAAAATAAGGCAAAAAAAAAGAAACTTCGCCGAAGACGGGTTGGTTTTAAATTTTTATATTCATAATTAAAATTCTTTGTTCCTGATAATTTCTCATTCTGATCCAAAGAACATTGTTATGGTGGGGAAGTCATGAGTTTTCCCTCTCTTTGTCTATGGTTAGGCTTTCATTCATCAAGCTTGTTTTTTCTTCTAAGATCAGCTGTACTGCAAAAAAAAAACTTCACAGGTAAATTAATTAACAGCTGATCAATCGCTTGGATAAAAACATCTTTTCCTATTGTCAAAATACTGTCCATAAAGGTACACAAACCCTCAGTTTGACGATACATCGTCTGCCAAGTGATTACAAACAATAAGTTGAATCAACAAGTTCATTCGAAAAATCAACACTTTATGCCGAAACTTGACCATCACACGTTCGGCTCACCCAATATCAATTGTCGAATCCCGATGGGGGATGGATTCAATCCTCTCAACATTCAACGAAAAGGCAGTCTCTTCTGCTTCCACAATGCCATCGTTGCCAAAATTGCAATTAGCAGCGGAAGACCCGGCAACGACAACTCCGACAACGGCTCCCGACTCCGATAGGGACAAAAGTAGTCATCTTTGAACGACATCACACACATTGCCATTCTGTGCGAGTGTGAGTTTGAGTGTGTGCCTCGTCCCGAAAGAGAGGTGCCGGTAGAGATTAAAATAGATTGAGTATAACAAATGTTAATTGCCATTTGAGGCGAATCGTTATCTCTAGGTGATGATGCCGTAATTTAATTTTAAATCACCACTTCGGCTCCGCAGCTGGACTGTCTCCAGTGATGTCGGGGCCACCGGCAAGGATTATGGCCCTGGTGACACGGAACCTATTCCCATTCCATTTGGTTCTGCCTCGGCAGCAAGGTAATCTAATTGCGAAGTGAACACACTTCAAAACTGCAATTTCTACGATGCGGAGAGCAAAACTTTTGCCATTTTCTGGCCTCGCCAAAGAGGGAAGGGGCTGAGCTGCAGTTTTGTGCTGAAATTTGCTCGGATTATGAGATAGAGGAAGTGGTTCCCAACTTTTGTGATGCTGCTCATCCTTGCTGCCCATCAACAGATCGTAGGATGAAAGACCATTAAGAGGATGTTTATTTCGGGTCTTGACTCGTACTAAATGTTTTCTAAGCATATTTTGAATCAACTATTATCTGGCAGATCGTGCATCTTCAGCACTTTCATGACATGCATCTCGCTTTGCCTTCTGGTCGAGCCGAGAAGCACACCAGACCATTCCACTTCCTCGCCACTTGTGGTCGTCACTGACGTGTGTAGACGGGGATAGTTCTGTATAGCAAACGCTTAGGTACACCACTGGACTGCTCATAGCGCAGCGTTTATGAGCTTGAACCCGACGTAGGTACATTGCCAGTTTAGGATAGTTTCCCAGAATACATTGAAGTGGTGAATTTTTGGAATTTACCTCTCTGACGTTCTCACACCTCTAACGGAGCAGATTCTGGTTGGAAAGTTTAAAGTCGCCACCTTCCCCCTTTTGTGGTTTCGGCATCAAATATCTGAGCATCTTTGCCACAGTAAACAACGTTTCTTATCGCTTCCCTTTGTTGTTCCGACAGCTTTTGGTTCGAGCTTGAATTACTCTATCCTGAAAAATAAATACAGCTATTCTAGATTGTTGCTCGCCCCAGCAATACATGATCTTTTCAGGAAATTGACGATACTGAACTGCATTCTGTATTCTCACTCGGACAAACATCTCAACCATGCTGAATGCTGGCGGTGCAGCAGTGGATGAGTTTTCTAAACAACCTACCCTCACCCCCTGAAAACGCTACCCATATAGTCTTTTATTTATCCTTGTGTATCTGACGAAACTTCCAACCGTCTCACATGTCGGCTATTATTTTACTCCGTCCGAAATGAGAAGCTGTTCTGGGTTTCCCTTGATGCCGTCTCGAAAGGCATTCGTTGATGGAAAAGCCCTCGGTGAACAGGTATTAAGCACCGGCAAGTGCCTGGGCATCTTTCGGAAAAAGTCCGTTCCGCACCAGAAATCTGATCTGCATTGCGGAGAACTCATCTCGTGTTGGGGTGGAAGCCGTGTTAGAAGAACCAGGAAATAAAACTAAAGTTTCGACTGGGCGTACGCAAAACTGCCACATTTAATGGAGCAAGTTTCTCCATTTGTTCGTCGCCGTCGTCGTTTGATTCGTTTCCGTAGGATGGGGCTGCTGCTCGGCTGTGTTTGTACACGAGATAGACGAACCGGAGTTGATTATAGCAATAAACATCTCGTACACATCGTCACATCTTCTGCCACCGACCACCCCCCGTCCCACCCCTCGTCGTCAGCTCGTCAACTTTGAGAAAAAACAAACATGGTGAAAAGTTTCGGCCCCTCGTTGTCAATTACGAGGTTTTCCGCTCGGTGTCGTAGAGCGAATTCCTTATCTTTTATTGCTGTTTTCGGGGAACTCAATGCTTCGATAGACGGTATGCAAAACAACGAGACGTGGTTCAAATTTTTTTTTTGTACTTCACGTCAAATATGTCCTTTATTCTACGGAATGAGAAGAGTGAGAGAAATCTGCAACCCAAAAAAATCTTACCAGAAATCATCCCTACCACATCCTTTTCAGGAACATTTTCAAGTAATCTATCCTTCGTTTTCTGGAATTTACTTTAATTTTATACCCCCAAAAAACTATCGCGAACCAACACTCCCCCATGTTACCCTTAATCACCGGATGTCACAATTTTCCACTTTTAGCTTTCATCACAACTAGCCGCATGCGACGGAGAGTCAAAATCAAAGTTTGCAGACCCAACCGCCGTTTGTTTGGTCCGCTGGTTGTCAGACTGGTTCCGCGCAAACCAGCAGCAGAATACTTAATGGCGGTACAACTTCAACCATTGTTTAAGTTTCCGTGACTATGCTCCATGATCCGTGTTGACCGAGAAAAGTTGAGCCCTCAACCCGCCCGGTTGTAAGAATTCAAACTTGCGGGATTGAAAGTATTTTCCGAGATGGGCTCCATTAGCTGAGTCGGTGATGGTGCAGCTCTGAGAGTTGGGTTCGGTTCCTGGATGTAGGATGCAGATTGCGATTGAAATTGTTATCAAATCAAATTATCTGATCTGAACTGATACTTGATTGGATCAGCAATTAAAAGTTAGATGGAAGGAACGCAACCGTGCAGCGATTTTTTTTGTAGCGATTTTTGTGTAGCATCATGCCTCTATACCCTAGTAGCACACTTGTTGCTAATCGGTTGAGAAAACATAAATATGACTTACTAAGTCTTATTCAAGTTGCAATAACTAATTATGATCGTAGTATGTTACTTGGGTATTGATTTTGAGATTAGCACTTCAGTTATCAAAATGTCGTCGAAGGAAAAGAAGCAACGCATCAAAATTTTGCACGTGCATGGCGAAAATCCAAACTACTCTCAGGCCAAATTGTTGAATGTGGCTAAATCAACTGTTACCAACGTATTAAAAGTATTCGGTGAACGTTTTTCGACAGCCAGGAAAGCTGGATCGGGGGGAAATCAAAAGCAGGCGGCCACAGCGACGACAAAAAGAGTTGCCCGTTGTTTCAAGCGGAACCCCAACCTCTCCGTCCAAGATGTCGCAAAGAAGCTGGGAGTGGCGCCTTTAACCGTGAATAGAGCTAAAAAACGAGCTGGATTGTCAACTTACAAGAAAGTGGTGACTCCAAATCGCGACGATAAACAAAACACGGCGGCCGAAGCACGAAGTTTGATTGCGAGGTGCCGGACGATGAAACATACGTCAAGGCAGACTTTAAACAGCTTCCTGGACAGGAATTTTATACGGCAACCGGACACTATCAAAGTTCGGCACTGTCAAAGTTCGCGAAGATATTTCTGGTGTGGCAGGCCATCTGTACCTGTGGCTTGAAGAGCAACGTTTACATTGCGACCGCAATCGTCAACCAGGAAATTTATCGGAGCGAGTGCCTACAAAACGTCTACTGCCTTTCCTGAAGCGACACAATTGTTCCATTCTATTCTGGCCGGATTTGGCATCTTGCCATTACGGGAAAAAGGCCATGGAGTGGTATGCTGCCAACAACGTTCAAGTGGTGCCCAAGGACAAGAACCCTGCCAATATTGGGCCATCGTCAAGCGGAACCATAAGAAGACTCAAAAAGCTGTTGTGATCGAGAAACAATTCAAGACAAACTGTCGGTCTGCGGCGAATAAAGTGGACAAGGAGACTGTACAAAATCTTATGGCAGGTGTTTAACGAAAGACCCGACAATTCGCATTCGGTAAAAAGGAAGCGTAGCTGAATATTTCTCCTGTATTCTGTATTAACTGAATTTGAAAAAGAAAAAAAATGACTTATTAGTAAAAACTTTCATCAACTCACACACATCACTGTTTGACCAAATTTCGATCGGAACACCCTTTATGTAATGGTCCCCCATTTTTAAGTGTGTTATTAGGGTCAGTCAGTCAGGTTGTTAAATGGCAAATGCGTTCATTCTACATTCCCGAGCTATTGAGTTGTATTTGCCTTGCTAGCAGATGAAAAATTATAAATGAAACCGTGATTAGTTGATAAACATTGAATTGAGCTAGAATTAAATTGAAATGGAATCAAAATTACACCAAAATGGAACCGGGACGGAATGGAAATAAAATTGAAATGGATACAAAATGGATTCGAAACGGAACCGAAATGGAATTGTAATGGAATTGAAGTGAAATCGAAACGAAATCAAAGCAGAACGGAACCGAAATAGAACCGAAATGGAGCCGAAACGGAATAAAAACTGAACCGACATGCAACTAAACCGGAATTAAAATCGCAATGATTAAAATCCAGTCCGCCCCCCCCCCCTCCCTTCTATAGTAAGTCAAATACTAGACCCTTATTGAATAGACCCTCCGCATCGACCTCCCAATTACCAACATCGTGTCTAATCTTGTCTCGTCTTGCTTACTACTCATTTCACCGCCTCGCATTGCAAGAAACTTAAAAACAATGAATTAGAGGACGGTTTGCTTGGTTTTCCGTGACCAAATTTTGTTATAATAGAACAGAAAAAAAATCCAAAAACAAATATATGTACACTACCGTCTTTAAGTCGCCTTAAATGCAACATAAATTCCACTTTTGGCCCAATTTACGGCTGCTTTACTGCAATGCTAAGATAATGCTTCATTTATGCTATTTTGCATTCGAAATGCTTATTACAGGCTACAAGCATTTAAATAGCATTTGAAATGCAGCTTTACAACAGATAGCATTCAAGATGCTGATATAATGCTAATTTAATGCTTGTAGCATTTTAAATGCAGATTTAGGGTTGATTTACTGCATACGCTAAAACTTATTGGTTACCTGGGCAGTCATAAGTACGGACTCCCTTGGAAAAGTATTGCAACACTCAGTTGAATATTGCATCACCTCGAAAAGTTTAGCATCACTTAAATACAGGTACATTAATGATACTATGCCTCGAGACACTTAAGTCTTCAGCAAAGTTGTTCAAAAGGTTCCTAGGCATTCCAAAAATTGACCGTTTGCTTTTTTCACCGCTACGTGGCGCCAATGAGCATGCAAAATTGAGTATTTTCAACTTGTTCTATCACGTAATTCTGATAAGATAGGAAGTTCGAGTCTTCTGATAAGTTGTTCAGAAAGTCAAGGGCATCCGAATAGTGACGAGTTTGGTTTCGTATTCCATCACCGCTACGTGGCGCTAGTGAGTATGCAGCATTGAGCATTTTCAACTTGCTCTATCTCGTCTCTAAAGTTTTTCAGACTAGGTTATTTGGGACTGATTCACTTCCTGTTCAAGTGATTAGGGTCTTATTAATTTGAGCATAGGCTTGATTCACTTCATATTCAAGTGAGTCGGACCTGATTTACTTCATATTTAAGTGATTCAGGTTAGATGCACTCCATATTCATGGAATGCACGACTGACTCATCTCAAATTCAAGTGATTTAGGGCCGACGGACTTCTGATTCAAGTGATTGAATCATTTTTTTACGTCTGATTCACTTTGTATTCATGTGATTTAGGTTTGATTCACTTCATATTCAAATGATTCAGGACGGACTCACCTCAAATTCAACTGGTTTAGCACTGACTCACCACACATGCATGTGATTCAAGCCTGATTCACTTAATATTCAAATGATTCAGGCCTGATTCACTTCATATTGATGTGATTCAAGGCTGAATCACTGCATATTCAAGAGATTCAAGGCTGACTCGCTTTATATTCAAGTGATTCAGGCCTGAGCGACTTCAAATTCAAGTGATTCAGGCCTGATTTTATTCATATTCAAGTAATTCAGGACATGCTCACTTGAAATTTATGTGATTCAGGACTGACTCACCACACACTCGAAGTCTTATTCACTTCATAGCTAAGTGGTTCAGGTATAGTTCACTTCAAGTTCAAATGATTCAAGGTTGGCTTAATTCATGCTCAAGTGATTCAAGGATGATTCACTTCATATTTTAGTCAGGGTTCGTTCAAGACTTGAACCAAAACGGAACGCAATCTGACGTCTTACTGCTACGGGATAAGCTTGACCGAAACACGAGAAAAAGGCGTCCATAATACCATGAACATTCATGAGAGTGCCAACAAACCGCTTGAAAGAAAATCTCGAACCATTCATTGCGAAAATTCATTCAGAATTTCATGGAATTGAAAATTTAATTATATGATGATTACTACATACTTCAAATTTTCCTACGGCACATTTTGCTACAAAAATGTCTTACTTTTGAACTTGATCTTTTCTTTTGATGTTTGAAATAAACAACTTCTGATAAAACGAAACTTTTTTTATGCATTAACCTTCTCCACCATCCGGATGTGCCTTCTGAACAACTTTCCCCAAGTCTCAAACTATCTATCTTATCAGAATCACGGGGTAGATCAAGTTCAAAATGCTCAATTTTCCATGCTCACTAGCACCACATAGCGGTGAAATTTTTAACATAACGGTGCATCTTTCGAATACCGTTGACTCTCTGACCAACTTTGCTGAAGATTTGAACTATCTATATTATCAGAATCACGAAATAGAGCAAGTTAAAAATGCTCAATTTTCCATATGCTCACTAACACCACATAGCGATGGAATTTCAAGCAGAGCTGGCCACCGTCTGGATGTCCTTGACCTTCTGAACAACTTTTCCCACGACTCGAACTTTCTATCTTACCAGAATTACGAGATAGAACAAGTAGAAAATGTACAATGTTGCATGCTCACTAGCGCCTTGTAACGGTAGAATTCCCAAAAACCGGTCCACTTTTCAGATACCCTCAATCTTCTGAAAAACTTTGCTAAAGATCGCACCTTTGCAGGTAATGAGAGTATTGAGATATAGTCTCATGAATGTACCTCTATATAGGTGATGCAAAACTTTTTGGGGGGTGATGCAATGTTCAACTGAGTGTTGCAATACTTTTCAAAGCGAGGCCGTACTAAAAATAACAGCATGATATTGTATATGCCGAGCACTGTAGCTGAATTAAGCTTCCTAAATTTTGAAACTGCTGCTAGTGCTTCCTTAGCGGGCCCTCCGCGTTTTAAATCTAATATCTAATATCTTGGAAACACGTTTCTGTAGCTATGTGCTTCATTTCGAACAGTCAGATATTTACTTTAATCAAAACATTTACTATTTTTGTAAATTTTGCAACAACTTTCACTTATTATACCATGAGGAAACCAGGTATGTTGATTCTTCATTCCATAGAACAAACAGAAGAATAACAGGATAAGTTGCCACGAAAAAGAAAAGTGTACTTTTAGTCGTTTCCCTCTGATTGAAAGTAAGAAGTCTAACAGTGAATGGCGGCATAACCCGCCAGTATAACACCTGATACAAGTCCCTTTATATAAACGTTCTACGACGTGGCCGTGAAACAATGAGTATCATATGTGATACTTTCCACAAGCAACACACAACCGTCATAACTGGTTGCAACTGCTTGATTGTGTCAAAACTGAGTCACATTGCAGTTACACAAAACCATTTGGCAACAAAAGTTCTGCTGGGGTCCCTACTGGTCAAATTCTCGATCTCACATGCATGTTTATAGCCCTCTCACCGTCGAGAAGGTGAAAATTTTAACCTACGAGAGAGCGGTAAAGCATTTTTTTAAGAACAAAAATGAGAGAGAAAATATTTCAAACAGATTTTAAAACGAGCGCACGGTACACAAGAAGGTATACCTCCGCAGTGATAGACAATAAATTGAGACGAAACTTAAGACATCACAATCATTCACACACACAAACACACATTGAAAAGGTTCTAGAGCAGGCATGCCCAACGATTTGAACCATGGGCTTAATGTTATTTTTTAAGTTGTTTAAGAAAGTGATTAACCAAACACGATAAAATCGATGTTCTCAGCAGTACCATGATAATGCTAGAAACTAAGACTCTAACACAAATGAAAAACAGCTTTATTACCCGCGATTCGATTCCAAGCGAACCAATTTTCTCCAAACTCGCTGCGCAAAGTTAAACCGTGGGCCACCACGTTGGGCAGGCCTGGTCTAGGGCAGTGTTCACTGCTGGTAACCTGTTCAAACAGTGTGCTGTAGTGTAGACACCCCGCTCCCCGCTCGCAGTCCTGCAGTCCCCAGACAGAAGAGAGTGTATTGACAGTTTGGGTTTCGCAAAGTTTCGCCCAGGCAACTTTATCTGTGCAAGATTTATGTGTGTCGGCTGAGGCCAAGACTGGCTCCCAGGGAGAAGCTTTTGTTTTCCAAAGATAGTCAGTCGACCCGCTGCTGTTTGTGTGCATAGTTCTGGCTTTTATTTATACTGCAAACCAACTATTGACAGTTTAACAGATTTACGTGCATCCATGGGTTAAATCGTTTTCAGTGAATCGATTGAAAGTTGCTCACTGGCAAATGGTTCCTTCTCGGGAGGATTTGAATGCAATCCCATAAACTTTCAAAGTAATTGACTGCCAATTGAGTTCGATTCCTTCGAAAACTATGCACCAACATCATAATTCACTGCAGCCAGTCATACAATAATTACACAATTTGTCACAACAAATAATGGCACGGCGGCCGGCTGCGGCCGTTGCCGCTATTGTCATATCACCGTCATTAATCTATCGCTCATACATCCTACGGACAAGCCCTCTCCTAAACCCCTCAACGATGTCAGAATTTTGGAATAGCGCAGGGCAAGGCGTTGACGCGAGCAGAAAAGACATCTGTCGGTGCTCGGTGGCCGTTGCAGGACAGACTCACGCCTGGCAATCTAATAGCTTGCCGCAGCCAGTAAATGAGAGAAGAATAATTTACATAACACTTCCTGCGGCGAGCGTGGCCTGGGAGATGGGAAAGCGGGTGCTCTTGCTGGCAAACGTCCACCCATGATCCGAAATGTACTTTAATTTTACAAACATTTATCATCGCAACTTCCGGTAATTCGCACATTCTTCATTCCAGTTTATGCCATCACAACATAGTCCACCACTTACCGGGGTGCGTATGGCCTGTGTCGAGAACGGCGCCTCGTCGGACGTCGCCGTTTTTCGCTTCGGTATGGCAGTTGTATGTATGTACTGGGCGGGCAGCTGGTTTATTATGCTCAAGGAAGAGTTTTCCCACCAGCGAGCAGAATAATGAACGGTTAGTCGGAGTAAAGGACGTTTGTGTAACGGATTGAGGTGTTTATCGAAACGGTCCCTTTTGTTTGCGGTGCTGCTTGAATTTCGACTGTGTAGGGATGTGTAGGGACGCATTTCATTAATTCATTCTGATAAAAATTCAGAACATTGGTCGGTATCATTAAGTGTCAATTTATTCGATCGATATACGAAGATCTCAATGAGTGAGTGATGAACTCAGGTACGAATAATCGGGCGGCAAAAGCTTTAGCGATAGTTTGTTCATAATGACAGTTGTTCATAATTACCGAATTTATCGGTATGCGATCTTGCCAAGAAACTTAAACTACCGAAAAGTATAGTGTTATGTGTTTGCAAATCATTTGACCGGCGCTTGGCTGTAGATCGGAAAGTTGGAAGTGGAACAAATCGAAAAGAATGCCCTCGACAAATGGTAGGTGTTTTCCTAGAGCGAAATGTGGTTCGAAAAATTGGGAAGTCAAAATCGTTCATACAAAAATTGAAGCAGAGGCGAGGCCTGAAGGCGTACAGAGTGAAAAAGGGTGCCCAACCGCGATGATAAGCAAAATTTCACCGCAAAAATTGGTGCTAAACCATTTTTTGCAAACCTTTTCTTGTATCATAATGAACGACAAAACAACGTACTCGAATACTTTAAACAGCTTCCGGGTCTAGCTTTTTGTACCGCAATGCAGAGGAACACCGTTATCGAACATTTTCGGACAAAAAAGGTGTCCAAATTCCCGAAGAAGTATTTGATTATACCATACGCAGTTGTGGTCGAAAATCTAAAAGTTTCGTCTTTACCGGCACTATCAGTAAGGATGAGTACGAAAATGAATGGTTGCTACCGTTTATCAGAAGCTACGACTCTCCAGCTCTGTTTTGGACTGATTTTGCTTCTTGTCACTATGCGAAATCCGTCCTGGAATGATATAAGGTACAAGGGGTCAAATACGTGCCAAAAACTGCCAATCCACCAAACTGTCCAGAACTTCGCGCAATATGGAAGAACTGGGCTCTTGTTAAGCGGAAACTATTCGAAACTAAGGAGAAAGCAAATGGTACCGATGATTTCAATAGAAGATGGAGAATCACCACGGCGGGCGTATCTGAGGACACCGTACGGAAGCCGATGGCGAGTGTACCCCAGAATGTTCGAGAAGTTTACAGGAAGAAGGATTAACATCTTAATCAACTGTTTTTTATGTAGATATAACTCTTTTATTGGTATCGAAAGTTTAACGCGGACAGATTTCACTGTCTGACCGTTTATCGCTCTTATACTGAATGCATTTATTACCGTCAACTATAAATATATCTAGCGCACCAAACTTAAATCTGAAGTGCTCTGTGCTGATCTTTGGACAATCAGAGATGACGTTTTACTAATCTTTTCATGTGAGACGTAATTGCAACCGTGTGATAAGAAAATTAATGTCAGAACTCAACTACTTGTGAACAGCAATCTTGGGCGTTGTGGACTCGGTTATGATGGCATCGATTCCACAGTTTGGTAGGCCGCTAGAGTAAGACAACGCTATGTTCCTACCAGAGATGTGTTGGGGTCTCGCGATCCCAGTTATGCAGTCAGTTTGGATGCTTCCTAATATATAAATCAGAGTTTAATCTGTTAGCATTTTTTTAAATTAATTTGTATTATTTTTTTGTTCTGACACGATAAGCCTCATAGTCATAGGAAGCTCTGATCACATCGCACAACGTCCGAGTGCTGGCGACATATCGCCAGCAGCAAATGTTGCTTCAAACGAGTGATAATAACTTCAATGTATAGGGCAAGGTTACCAGGACGCAGATCACATTGTTTGATCATGGAGCATCGTGGAGTCAGATCTGAGCTTTATGATTCCCTTAGGGCTCGAGGAAGACAACCCAATGTACCGGTTCGAGATATTTTGGCTGTACGTTATCTGGAGTTTATGAAACTCATTTATGTGTTCTTGACTAACATTAGCCTTAGATTGTAGTTAGTTTAACATGTATGTTGAGTATAAGTTTTTTTTCTGTGTTCGTGTGTTTTTTTTCTCTTTTAAAAATGTTCGAATAAAAAGAAAACCAAAAGTTGTATAGTTTTAAGTTTTTTGACAATTTAGAATATGAAATAAATGTGTTATGTAAACCATACTTTAAATTCCCGCCCATCTCCCTATCCGTTAAATTGTATTTCCTATTAACCTCGAGACGGCCGCGAGTAATCGGCTCTATCCCCCTAACTTTAGATTTAAGATACATGATGTATACAAATATGAAAACTTGGCTCTGTAAAGTTGATTCGATTGAGCCTGTACAAATAAATGATTCTGAAACCAAAACATAACTAAATCGATAAAAAGTTTGTTTAATAGAATAGGTTTTCACGTTTCAGAGCAACGAATTTCACATGACCCTCTATTAATGTGGAACTACCCAAATAGAGTCTGAGATCCAAAAGAAAACTTAAGAAGTTTTTGTTATGTTGCTGATAATAGTTGCTCAGGTTGCTGTTGTTGAAAGATGCAAATTGAGAGCAAAAATCTGTTCTTGTAAAATAAAATTCAGAACTGATCAATGAGAGCCAATTGAAATTCAATACATTTTTGCCATGTTGATAAAAAAATGAGAATTCCCCTTGATGTTCTGTCAAAACAATAAAAACAAAACTTCTTGTCTCTAAGAAAAGTACACTCAAAATTTTAGCTAGCTAGATTATGACTAAATTTAACAAATGAATTTGACAATTGTTAATATTGATTGCAATTTGTTGGTGATATTTACATTGGTTTTCGTATTTATAGTTTTATGATGTCAGACTCGGGTACACACATAGAAATTATGAATTTTACACGAGACCTAAAGGTGATACGGTCAAAATTTGATCAAAAGAAAACGCGTGTAAAATCGGTGAAATCGTTAGTTTAAAAAATCAAATTAAATTTCTTTTCAGTTCAATTAGGCATGAAACTCGAGAAAAAATTCAGTTAGGCTTCGCTTTTCCAAATCCGAATTGCCAGGCCTTACGCTTGGTAAAGGCCCGGCAATTCGGATCTGGAAAAGCAAACTAACTGAGTTTTGCAATTCTGCTAATTGAACTTGAAAAAGAAATTTAATTTGATTTTTTAAATAAACGATTTCACCGATTTACACGCGTTTTCCCTTGATCAAATTTTGACCGTATCACCCTTTAGGTCTCGTGTAAAATTCAAAATTTCTATGTGTGTACCCGAGTCTGACATCATAAAACTATAAATACGAAAACCAATGTAAATATCACCAGGGGTCAAGCACCCCTGCCATCAGATTTTGTACAGCCACCTTGTTCACCTTCTTCGCCGCAGAAAGCCAGTTTGCCTTGAACTGCTGCTCGTCATTAGCAGTTTTTTTGGTCTTCTTTAGGTTCCGCTTGACAATAGCCCAGTATTTCTCAATTGGGCGGAGCTCTGGCGTGTTGGGAGGGTTCTTGTCCTTGGGAACCACCTGCACGTTGTTGCCGGCGTACCACTCCATGGCCTTTTTACCGTAATGGCAAGATGCCCAATCCGGCCAAAACAGTACGGAACAACCGTGTTTCTTCAGGAAAGGCAGCAGACGTTTATTCAAACACTCTTTCACGTAAATTTCTTGGTTGACAGTCCCGGAAGCTATGAAAATGCTGCTTTTGAAGCCACAGGTACAGATGGGTTGCCAAACCAGATATTTCTTTGCGAACTTTGACAGTTTCGTGTGCTTGAAAATATCTGCTACCTTTCCCCTTCCTTTTGCCGTATAAAACTCCTGTCCCGGAAGCTGCTTGTAGTCGGCTTTGACGTAGGTTTCGTCGTCCATTACCACGCAGTCAAACTTCGTCAGCATCGTCGTGTACAGCCTCCGGGATCGCGCTTTGGCCGTCGTATTTTGTTTATCATCGCGATTTGGAGTCACTACCTTCTTGTGAGTCGATAGTCCGGCTCGTTTTTTGGCTCGATGCACGGTTGTAGGCGATACACCCAGCTTATTTGCGGCATCTCGGAGAGGTAGGTTATTTTTGGTAATTTTGACCGTATCGCCCTTTATTCCATGTTTGTAAATAGTCGGGGAACGTAAAATCGGGGAACGTAAAAGTCGGGGGACGTAAAGAAAGATTGCGTGTGAAATTATGTCTCCTGAAACTGACATATACGCATTTCGACAAAAGACGTGTTCGGTTGAATTTATTTTCTCATCTCTTTCAACACATTCTTATGCGCTAAAGGACGCTTGCATGTGTCGGTCTCAGGGACAGAAATTTACACGAGATTTTGGTAGTGTGTACATATTCCGCTAAACTGCCATTCGATTGCCTTAAATATAGTGTGGTCTTTCAGGTAACTTATCGAATGCTCTTTTCTCTTAGAATGAGCAATAATCATCACAAACAAACATTACAAACCGTTCTAGCCACTGGCTAATCCTTTGATCCCGTGTATGATGAATTGCGAATTGACAGTGATCATCTTTCCTTTTCTCTTCAGCTTACACACTTCGATTTCTTCGAGATTTAAACTTCGATATTCCTTCACTAATGCCTCAAATCAATAAAATATCCCGTCAGCTTCCCTCGAACAAATTGGGAATGAAATAAATTGTTTAAATTACCTTCTGAACCTCCGGTTAGAGTTTCCATCAATCGAACTTTGCTTCCTTATCTCGCATTCAACCACCGATTTGCTTGAACAAATTGGATGCGGTAATCGGAACTAGTATTCATCGGCAGTGAACCACAAGACAGGCTTGCCTCTGCTTCTCGTTTTCCTATTTATTTAATCAAATTGATGCCACTCACGGATGTAAACAAGCTTTTGCAAGGACTGAAGTCTCTGCCTCTTCCTCATCTGCCCACCAACAGAGGAGACATTAAATGCAATCTTCATCAAGCAGTCGGAACTGGCGGTAGGAGCCCAAGCAACCAAATGCTCCGACTTGCTCAAACTCAAAGGAAGAGTCGTTGGGAATTATTTTCCGGTTTTTCTTCCTTGTTGGCATGAATTCTGATCCTTGCAAGATTGCCACAAGACAGACCACGATGTTCCGTACATCTCTCATCACGGATCCGCGTGCATTTTTTTTTGTTTTGTTCATACCAGCGAAACTCTTACTAATTTTCATTTATTTTTCTCGTGTCTCGTTTTAGGTGAGTGCTTGGTTTATCTACTTTCATCTTACAGAGCAAAGTCCCGGTAAGTTTAGCTGTGACTGTTAAGGTGAAACGCTCCAGAAACACAACAGGCCCTTGAAACGGAAGTAGGGGAAAAAACAAGTCGGCCATCATTGGATTTTCAACCATTTCACCTTAAATGCAGACAACGAAGATGCTCGACGGGAGGTGATTGCTGATGCAGCAGAAAGATGTTTACTCTTATTAAGCTTCCTGAACATGTATTCCTTTCTGCTTTTTTTTTTCTTTTTCGTTGATGGCACGTTGTTGACGACGACCCCCGCAATCGAAAAGAGAAAAGATTTCGAATCACAGGACAAATATTCCACACAGCTCAGAATAGGCACAGCAGCCACTACCGGTGCGGTAGTCTTTGGTTTTCCGGCATAACCCGGAGGAAGGGAATTTGTGGCGAGCAAAAAAAAACAAATCCCACCCTGATAAAGTGAAGTTATAAGAAGTAAAATCAGCTTCCGAAAATTAGGCATAGTCCTGTGCGATTGAAACTGCTGAGATTCTTCTGAGGCTAGCTTTGTACGGATTTTTCGGATGTTATTTCTTTAAAGATAAAGTTCTTAAACTCTTATTTGCAATACCTTCAAAAATTAAACACCTTCTGATTTTTCCGGAGATCCTTCCAACGGAGTTCCACTTAACCTTTAATACACCCATCCAAAGTCTATCCTACCTTCATTGGCAAGCACCGAATCCAATCACACCAAACTCAACGATTGGCCCGTTTACTGTAACGATGCAGGTACACTTCCGTTGCGATACGCCCCCCCCCTTTCATCAGCAAACGGTAATCGATACTCTCCATTTGTGCTAATTATTTCCAACTGTATCCATCGCTCTGCAGCAGCTGATTTCCCGCGGTGCTTTCGTTTGATCGCATTAATCGAATCCTGCTGTTGGCTGGCTGGCAAGCGGGCCACAATCGCGCGTTGAACTGAAAATCAAAACAACCCTTCTACTCGAAAGTACCCTTTGTTGGTGGCATTAGTTCGATATCAGTAGGGTACCAGGGTGGACAAATGAGTGCGGCTTCTGTGGGTTCTGTGGTACGCATCGATTGCAATCCAGTTTGTACACTCTCCGTGCGTCGAGTAATGCTAAGTCCATAAAGCAGATGCCACCGACAGGAGGGATTGGATCGTTCGCTATGCAACCAAAGTCAACAGTCCGGAAAGCCACCGGAATCGAAATTTGATTATTTTCCTTAGTGGGGAAAATCACACCGATTCGGGCTAGCAGGCAATGTGTGTTTGTGACTGGTCATGATGCACACGTTATACTTTCGATGTAAACCCAATCTCTTCGTCAACTTTTTGTGCTTCGATCAACGATGAGCTCCCGGCACTTTGGTGGTATTCATCTGCAGCAAGAATCCCATAACTATTATGGTAACAAACTGATTATTCTTGATTATTTATTGCCCAAGAGGTGTTAGAGCGTGCCACGGATTCCATCTTCACACGAAAACCGTACTGGATGGATACCAATGATGCTTGTAGTTCTGAATTGGGCGTAACTGGATGCAGTCTCTAGGATGAAAAGGCGACGGGACATAGGTTCTCAACTTAATAGACGGTGTACGACTATGCCTAATCAGAAGAGGGATAGTAGCGTTTATTTTGAATGATAAATTTGAATTTAACTTTGGTGATTAATGTCGAAACGCGACTCTATTGCGAGAGATCAGGACGTGAACCGAGGTACTGCTGGATTAAGCCAGGTTCCATCCCTCGTCTGGTTATTTAGAATTAGTAATGTTACTGGTGCGAAAAAGATACAGACAATCAATGCATTCTATGAACTGTCAAATGGAAACTGAAATAGTCCACAAGATAAGAGAAGTTTCAAAATGGAGAGCAAACAATTTTGAAGGATGTTGCGACCAACCTCCAGCATTCGCAAGTTTCTATTTGCACGAGCCTTTCTTCACAAAAGATTACCGTTGATTAGCGTATCCTGGGCAATTTAGTCAATACAACAAAAGCCCAATTTTTGGTGTGTGACTTGACAGTATCTTTGTTGTTGGTTTGAATCGGTTTATATCGGCTCTTCAGAGTTTATTAAAGTTAATTTATTTTTTCTTGTTTTCTCAGCCAAATTAACCATCGTCACATTTTACAAGTAGCACCAACAGCATCCATGTTGTGGATTTTAATCGCTTTATATTTCGGCTCTCAAGCGTTTCTTTTTTCCTCATTTTCTCAATTGAATAAACCACCGTCAAACTTTGATAGTTTACATCAACATTTGTGAGCTAAAAGCAGTTAAAAAAGAAGCTGTCAAGCGTGACCAAAAGTTGAACTCGTATTTTTAATGAGAAACTACCATCACACTTTGTAGGTGGCACTAATAGCATCTACTTTGTTGGTCTTAATGAGTTCATGTGGCTCAAAAATTTTGATGAAATGAACCACGATTTAAAGTACCCGAAAGCAATTTATTTTTGTTGGTTCAAATCGGTTCAAATTGACTCTCAGGCATTATTATAAATTTACGTTGATTTCCAATGAAAACCACAACCATACCTAATTCCAAGCTGAAACTTACCTGACATATCTCAATCAATCTAGCATTCTCTTTACATTAAATAATGCTGAAAATTCAATGCTTTTGTCAAATTATGTAATGAATCTAGTGCAAAATGCATCTCTGAAGTACAAGATGGCCTTAACCTTCTAGTGAACCAGATTTTTTTCAGAAACATTGTGGTAAGAAGTAGTTTCCTTGAACAACTTTCCAATGTTAAGCAAATAAGAATACTGTGTCTATCGATCTGCAAAATCAAGACTGGTCGTCTAAGTAGTTTAGCTAAAAGCGTTTAAATCCTTCCACTATCGAATCAGAAGTAGGATTAAAGTTTTTAGCCTGCTCAGTATATTGCACTAAAACGAATCGTTGTTATTATTATATATTGTAAAATTCATCTGACAACACGGTCTTTATCAATAAAAATTAAACTAAACAAACTAAACAAATATTCGAACTCAGTAATCATTGCCTAAAACTGTTAGTGCTAATGAAAAACTCCTTTTTTTAAGACGGGATGGAAAATCTGCAACCAGGCTCCTGAAGAACTCAGAGTGTGGGGATGAGGGTGCCAACTCCTCAACTCACCTTAAGCCCTGAATCCTCCCCAGAACCACCTTTCGGTATTGCTTTGGGTAGAGGTCTATTGTGCTTGTTAAGCACCCACTATGTCTAATTACTCAGGGCTTTAGTAGTTAGGTGGTCCCTGCAACCTGCCGTTGGTCGTTTCGCCATTTTTGTTGGAGAGCGAGGACAATCTGAATGGCTGCTATGCATACCGCGTCCCAGATGTCCCGGTCCTGGTACATACTCTGGACCAAATTATCCGGTGTCGTGTCGTGACCACTTACGGTTATCATGCCAAATCTCGCGCCATCGAAGCGAGGACATGCGAAGAACACATGTTCCGCGGTTCGACGGCGACTGTGTATGCCCATATTTGTGCAGATTTTGTCTAAAACACCCGTGGCCTGACAATATCTGCGTTAAGTGGAAGTTCGCTTCACCTTGTCGCCTACCAACCCATCCGAAAAATTCCGTGATTAGTCGGTGGGTCCACCGACCTTTGATGGAGTTATTCCATTCCCTTTGCTACTTAACCACAGGTGCGGCTCTAGTGGTCTTTCGAATACCTCTTCTTTCACGTTGTTTGAAGCACTCTATATCCTCATTTATTACAATGCCTATTGACATCATCCCCGCTAGGACGCAGGCCGCGGCGCTGGATACCGTTTGGTATTTACTAACCACTTATAGTACCACAAAAGCTCAACTCAGTGGACGCAGTGGTTCTACGCCCCAACAAAAAAAAACCACTTATAGACACATAAGTCTGTGCGTACTCTCTAGCTTACTAGGATAGCTCTTGGTACTCAAGGCGGTGATCCATGTCGGCTCACCGTACTTAAGTATGGACAGGGCGGCACTGACCAGGAGTTTACGCTTACTCCCTTGCTCCGTCGAGTTATACGACATCATGCGGGATAATGCCGATATAACCATAGAGGCTTTCTTGCTGGCCTAATCGACGTCACTTATAAAGGACAGTCTATCGTCGTCCATGACCCCAAGATACCTCAAAGACCTCAATTGTGCAGTTACCTGCACAGATAGTCGCATGTTGCTCCGATTTTCGGTTATTTACCACCGTGACCTCAGTCTTTTGGTAGGCTAGCTCCATTTGTCTGAAGCTCATCCATCTCTCCACAATGCCGATGGAGTTCGAGGCCGTTAACTCGACCTCTTTGATGGATTCACCACATATCTCCAGGGTGATGTTGTCCGCGAACCTGACTATCTTCACCCCGTTCGGGAACTCCAAAAAAAACGCCTTCGTTCAAACACCTTTGCATCACCACCTTGAACATCCAGTAAGATAGCCGTCTTGATGACCAGGTTCGGAATACCATCCGGTCCCGGCGCTTTGTTCACCTTTAGCGACTTTGCTATCCCAATGAGTTTTTCGTTCGTCAATGAGCCGCCCATCATTTTGTCCTTATTACAGCGTTAAGGTCTGGGCTACTAGAACGCTGATCATGGGACAAATCAACGGCGGCGAGGGGCCATGAGCTCGGGTTGTGGTTCGGAAAGAGTCCTCCAGCAATCATTTGCAGCAGCTCTGGTGATTGCTTGGTTGGAGCCATCGTACCTCTGGTTTTGGCTATTATTACTACTTTTACATTCCTCGGTTTGACTTTCCTTGGCATGGTCGCATCGCACGCTCGTGTGAGTGTCATCACGAGGCGTTCACCACAAGGTTCCTGGGTTTCGCGTAAGTTTCGTTCCCCCTCAAGCGGCTCTTTAAATGTCACTACGTTAAAGTAGGACGTTCTCCATCTACCAGGGATGCTCCTCCTTCCTTGCACTGCCTTGTATTGTGGACGATATAATAATGAACTGCCAATTGGTCGCTATGGTTGTAGCCATCATCCACCCTCCAATTGTTAAGCAGCCCAAGACTGCTGAAAGTTATATCGAATATCGATTCCGCTCCGTTTCTATGGTAGGTACTCTTGGTACCCACGTTCCAAGGCCTGCCACCCAAGGCCTCCAGAAGAATCTGTCCTCTGGGGTTGGTACGGCGGCTCCCCCACTCGAGCGCCCAAGCGTTGAAGTCCCTCGCTATTACCAACGGGTTTAGGCCAGTTAGCTCAGTTGTCATCCGATCGAGCATGTTAGAAAACTATTCAATGGACCATTGGTGGTGCGTTGCAGCTGCAGAAAAACATTCCATTCACTTCGTTTGCCTTCGTTTTTGGTAGACACAACCTCCTCAACCGGGTACTTGCCCGTCGTCTATAATGCCGCCATATTAGACCTGTTCGCAACCCTGTTGCCGACTGGGATGCGGTATGGGTCGGAAATTATGGCGACTCGCGAACTGCCAGCAGCTGCTGGGCGGCCTCACAATGGTTCAGGTTTAGTTGGGTTACCTTCATTACGATTGACTCGTTTGAATACCCTTAGCAGCTGGGCATTTGCCCCCTCAAGACGTGCTTATCAGCCGGTTTCCCGGTGCACATCAAACATTTGGAGGGACCTTTGCAATCCCGCGCCTCGTGGCTTGTGCTGCCACACCTTCTGCACATGTTGCTCATATCTGGGCCTTTCCACTCCCAGGAAATGTGCCCGCTTTCTAGGCATCTGAAGCGGCTGGTGTAGGCTAAGTGGGCATATGGACCATCCCACCTTCACTTTTGCCACTTTCAACGCCGCGTCCGTGTCAACTGCCTCTACCCTCATGGTTGCCACCTGGGTCCCGAGTGGATTCTTTCGCAGGCGTATGGCTGCGGTGGCAACCTTGACCTTGCACTGTTTTTTCAGTGCAGTGGAGATCTTGTCTACCTCGGTGATCACATCAAAGTTTTAACACTGCATTGTCACCTGTGAGACGCTACACTTTTAGCTAAGGCCTGTCTTGCCAGCTCTCTGTATGCCAGGCCCCTCAGCTCTGTCGTCTTTCAAAGCTCCAGGAGCATCTCTCCGTTGCGGGTATGGCGTAGATTCTGCACATCGGTGCCTAGGACCGCCAGTTTAGCGTCCCGCGCATCGCCTCGGAGTACTTAGACGCCTCGGTCTTCATAATGAGGGCCTCTCCGCGGTTACGCTTGCTGGCCACCTGTTGCTTTTCCATTTCTTTGTTGGTTTTATTCCTCTTTTTCCGGACCTTGGTCGTTCTATAGGTATATAGTATCTATTTGAGCCCCATTTCCCATATTTCATATGCAGTATGAAGTAAATTCTGTGAAGTTAGTGACCGTTGACCTCCTGGTAAAAAAATTCATGTTGATTGCACGAAATGTTGTTTTTGGCTGCATGAAAAAGCGTTTTATTAATTACAGTTTCCGGCAACTTAGAGCCTGCACATACCCAAGTAACATTGCAAAAACCATCCAGCTTTATTTTATTTTTATTTAGTTTTATTAAAGAGCCACTAGAAATCAATTTGGTTTTATTATGGCTGCAAGAGCTGCCAATAGGATTTAAGTTGAAGTCAGGTTTATGAGAACCTACACAGCTTCTTTACAACGATCTTCAAACCTTGTCTGCAAAAGTTCTTTTAACTCCTATCAAAGGTTTTATTTTGACTTCATAGAACCGTAAAATGCTGTTTTGAAATGCCGTTTCAGAACTCATTCAAGTTATCTTATTATGGTCAGTTGAAAAAGCTTTTTATAACTATTTTGTCTCCAGTAAATGCATTAAACGGCAAATTGGCATTGAGGAAAGTCACCAAATGATCAAATAGTTTAATAGTAGTTATTGCGAAGATAATTTGGCTTTTTGGCAAAACTGTGATTTCTTCCAATCGCCATATTGAAATATATGAAATAATTGAATAGTGGAAACAGAATTCCAAATTATAAATGTAATACTAATAAACTGTAGATCAAAGACTGATTTTGGAATTCTTTTTGATAACTTTACTGAATTCCATAAATTTTCAGGAAATTCATTAGTAATTTATCGAATATATTTATTTCAATTTTGTTTTTGTTGATGTAAACGCGCATAATTTCCAAGGCGCATTTATTTTCAACTCTTATCGTGCCAAAATTGACCATAAAATTAAATGCCCATATGATTTGGAGCATGATAAGCTATAAAATAACTCTTTTTGTTTTGTATATTTTGCTATCAAACAAAATTTTCCGCAACACTACAACTTTTATTCTTCGATATTATTTACTATTAAATGAATCAGAAGAGCAGAGAATCGAACAAATCAGAACAACAAAACCAACCACGATATCGACGTGAAGTTTGACAGCTGTGGCCATTTGGCCCTATGCTGGTTTTGATGGCAGCCAATAAGTTTTATGAAGGTCATCAAGCGGTCATAACATCTTTCACTCAAAATCTTTATGGTCTTGTATAGGTTTTATTAATTTGTTTTAACAACCGTCTATAGAGTGGGCAACTTTGTACACATTTCGGCTTAAAAAATGCATAAAGGAGGTGTTGGTGAACAAAACAGTTTTGAATGCAGTTTCATCAACAAAGCCGAGAGGATTGCTATACGGTTACAATAAAACTAATATTGTTACTTGGGATAAAGATGTAATGCCGCGATAGTTTGATACGTTTCCGCGATCTCTTCTTTTGAAGACAGGAGACAGAAAAGATTCCTTGCATCCATCTGGGAACATTTAATGAGCGATTGATTGCAAATAGCTGAAGTAGTAGGGCCTGTTCATAAACCGTAGACTCATTTTTGAAGATCTAACCATATTCTAACCCATATTCGTAGACTTTTCTTTATACAATTTTTTGAATTTTTGTATGGAGCATAGACTTTGGGTAACCCAGACTCTCCCAGAAATTTTAAATTGAGTTTATCAACAGCCCTCCCCCCCCCCTTCCTGGTTTCTGAATAACCCTGTGCGGGAACAAAATAAATAATAGCTACACAGGTTCATAAGATAAACAGACCTTTTAGTCTTATTCTTCAATGAGAGGATAAAACAATCACAGTAAAGTATTGAACAAAGTTTACGAGACCATGTTTATATTTTGTTTAAATAAAAACCTTACAAATCGGATACAAAAGCTGCAGCTCAAAACTGCAAAAAGAAAGGCCATTCATCATTAAAATACGGAAAAAGTTGACAGTGTTCAGCGAACGCCATCAGTTATTACCGGAACAATTCAAAATACCGTCCCGGAGCATAATAAACACACATTTATCATTTTGATTGTGGTCGAAAAGCATGTCTCTTATTGCAAGAGAGAAAGAGATGGAGAGACCTCGGGATGGTTCATAAAAATGTCCTCCCTTCAAATAAAACAATTTCACTGACCACACGTTCGAACAGGGCGAAACCACCATCCAGGGAGCTTGACTTTTGATCGGACCACTGGAACTGGTGGCCGTAAATTTTCGCCCGATGCCCGCCGTTGCTGGTTTGGGTGCAAAAGTGAGTGTAAAAACAGTCATTATTGTGATAAATTTTCGATTTTTACAGCCACTAAATTTCCCCCCGAAATGCGTGCTGGATTGACATAATGTTTCCATTGGAGTCACGCTTTAATCACTATTGTGCGGGTTCTACCCGCGGTCTGCAGGACGAAAATGAAACCAATTTTGCCGCGCTTCGGGCTTGCGGTGTTTTATCACGATTTCAACCACAGATCGACCGACCGACTAACCGACCGATGCCAACCATTTCTATCGAAGAAAGCAAGGTGTGAAATTTTAAATTGAGTTTATCTGTCGGCTAGCTATGGGACGCAATCCGCAAACGAGTCGGGACTACTTTCAGCTCCACTACCCAAGCTCTGATTTTGTCAATTTGTTGTTAAACTTTGCGCTGCGGTTGCCGCTATCAGAGTGAACCCGGCTAAAATCTCATTAAAAATTTAAACCTCTCGGGTGCAATTTTTGCACTTCACACTCGCGCGATTCTCCGCCAGTCCAAACCTCGGAGCCACACCATTGTAATTGAAAATGAAATTAGTGTAAATTTTCAATTAAAAACAATAATTGAAAAATGACCCATGCGCGAGGGAGTAGGAAGATCGACTATTCTTTTTTAATGCCCAAAATTTCCCCAATTAGTACAGCTGACTACCATTTGAAGCTAACGAGATGTCTTTGAAGTTCGTCTCTATCGGTATCGAAAAAAAACTAAACATTTCAAAGCGATCATTTGCCAATCCGAATGAAATGAGGAAAAATCTATGAACGACATAAAAAGCCCATAATGTGTTCAATTTCGTAGCACATGGGAAAAGCTTTGTTTTTTTTCTTCCACATTCGTACCTTCCGGTAGCTTGAGCAACGCTGGATCGGTAAAACGAAGAGCAAAAATTCAATTTCCATGAATGTGATTGCTAAATAGTACGCGGATAGTATCCACTCGAAGGGCAGCAGCGAAAGGAGCACTTTTTCTCCTGGAAAAACTCGTTCTGGAGTCATTCGCACGTGAGATTTTTTGCTTCTTTCCTTGTTGGATGTAACAGCAATACCAGCAACAACAACAACAACAACGCCGACGCCGACGACGACGCCGACTATCCAACCGAGCGGAGTAGGTATTGTGCTACAGATTGTGAGAGACTCTTCCGGTTGTTCATGCTTTTTTAATTAAAACCATTATTGTATTATGGGCTTTGTTTTAATTTCCAGTTGTTTTTAGTGGAGAACACTATTTTTAGCTCGCTGGTTTGTTTGCGCGAAATAGTGGAGTGGAATGGTCGTCGATGTTCACAGGTATTAGTGAAGGTGCTCGAGTTGGTCCATGCGAGAGGAACTTGCGTTTGCTTGGCTTTATTGTAATCAACATGGAGAATGACGTCAGTGTTTGACTGTTTAAGGAGTATTCCCATCGAAAGTTATGGAAAGAAGTTCCTAAATTCAAATTTCATTGCCATTCAAATGGACTGATTTCCCAAGTAACATTTTTAATTAGATAAACGCTTCATAGGCAAAACGTATACAACTTTAAACTGAGTAATGGTTAAGTAGTGGTTGCACAAGCGCCCAGCCAATATTTTCACAAGCAAATCTGGTGAATCTACCCAGCTTCATGAAAATGAAAAAAAAACTGTCAAGCAGAATATGTAATCGGTTTATAGCCTAGGAAGCTTTTATTCAAAAAATATACAACTTATTACGTAACTGTTCTCAAAGACAGTACTTTTGAAACGCATATTCAGCATATTTATTTGTTCATCGCAATTTCTATTTTTAGAACAGCTTTTTATTGCTAGTCTTAACACGTTGACATAATCGCTTAAACATAGTCACTATACAGCAATCGAAAAAATATGTATGTCAAACACTGTTTACAATACTCGTGGACGGTATTAAGGCAATGGTGCTGTTTTATCGTTATGCGTAATTAACATATAACTAAATGAACTTTGTATTATAATATTTATAAATATAGAATATATTTATATATCACTTACCCGTGTACTTACCAGATTCGAACTCTGCACCTTCACCATAAGAACGGTGACTGTATCCTCAGATCCATATCAGCTGTGAGGACTTCCAGTACCCGTATTCAAAGTGTTCAAACCATATTTTAGTTCTAATAATGCTGAACAACAATAATTGCTGAAGCTCTTTACGAACAGGTTTATACTGTTTTCAAAATCAGTGTTACCGAGATTCTGATAATCTAAACATGATCATCATCCAATTAACGTTGTTATCTGTGCCGCACTTGGATTCATTTGTAATATTTTATTTAAACTACATTAATATCAATTTCATTTATAACTGTTGTTAGAGATTGCCATATCTATCATTGCTATATTAATGAATTTCCTGTGATTAAAAAAAAATCCGCTAAGACCGGGAATTGAACACCTGATCTTCGGCTCAGTGGAATTTATATTGTTTATTTAAACATCTCGAATTTCATTTTCGAATCTCCGAATATAAATTCCTCAAATAAGCTGCATACTTTCTCAGATTTCGTTTTCAATAGTAAGTACCGCTTTTTTTAATTTTTTTCAACATCCTTCAAAATATTTTGAAATCTAAATGCTCTGCTCGATAAAATGGACGGTATTCTTTTCATTTCGTTTGATAGTTCAGACTCAACTCAAGAGCTCAAGCCCAAGAACTCCATATAAATAACTGCATATATGCTGCATACTCTGTGCCGCAACTACACTCAGGAAATTATCCCTACGATCGGAACTATTAACCACAAAGCCATAAGAGATCGTATTAAAAGATTATTGTTGCAATGGTCGATAAAAGCATGCCTCTTCTACACTTTCAACTGACATCACTTACCAAGCGTGTATAGTCTCGTGGGATTGTGGCTCGGCTCTGGATGCCGAGGTTCATGGTTCGCATCCCGAATGTATCTTTTTTTTTTTCATGTGAGGAAAATATTCATACGATCGTCATATGATTTCTCTCCATAAGGAAATGGTATAAAATTTGCAAAAATGTCTTCTGGCAAATTTCCATACTATATTCGAATGAAATTTTCTCGATTTGTTCGCTCAATGTACTTATACAACATTTTATACAGCCATAATCACTAAGCTGTATAGCGGCTAAGGTATTTCTAATATAAAGGCTTTTGCAAAGCTATTACAAAGTCAACAAATAAAACTGTGTAAGAGAACACAGAATGATAATTCAAAAGCTTAACCGACTAATTTCTTAGCTACATAAACAAGCTGTGTAAATGCAGACGAACATCGTTCGCATAAGAGCTTTCTTTTCAAAGTATGCAACCTAAAGCTAAACATTGTGTTAAAGCTGTGTTACATTAAGCATAAGAACTGTATCGATTTGTTAATTCTGCTTATAGCTTATTCAGCATCACTTGCTATTATACAATTATAAAACAGCTTATAAGTTTATAACTTCGGCTTAGGCAACTAAAAATGTTAGTTGGGTTATCAAACCTCCTTGTTTCGAAACTGAACCTTAATAGACCACCATGCTATAAAAGACGATCAAAAGTATTCAGCCCAGTTCAGCAATTTAGGTGTTCTACTGGATCATAAATTATCGTTTAACCTCCACCGCTCTGCTGTGATCTCTAAGACCAATCGCCAACTAGGGTTTGTGTCCAAAATCTCAAGAGCCTTCACTGACCCGGACTGCCTGAAAGCCCTCTATTGCTCACTGGTACGATCGATAATAGAAAATAAATAAATAAATAAATTCAAATTTCGGACACCTCTTTCATAACGATTTCCGTATGCTAGAATGCTTATCAGTGGTTCCATAGCTCGTAACCACCTGGTAAAATTTTATCGAAACACAATTAATGAAACACAAAACGAAAAATTCCACCTAGAAGTGCAACACAACCACACATCGTAAAGCGAATTCATTTTTTTATCTCTTTTAAATCAGGGCAGCTTTTCTAGGTTACCCAATATTAAGGCTTATCCATTTTATATCCCATCTTGTGATTCAAAGGTACATGAAATAAGTTTAAAGTATCTCACATACTTTCTATACATTCTAAAAATATGCATTTAGTAAAACATAAAAACAACTGGTCTTTATGATTAGTGACCTATAATACTAAGGTGATTGCAAAGTAACAGTAGTTCATATTTTCATAGTCAAGCAGTACTTCACATCAGCGTTTTTATTCACGAGATTCTAGGTATACAGGGTGCGTGAATAATTTTTGAAGCACATTTCAAATAGTAATTTCTCTTGCTTGAGGAAGATGACTCAGCCCTCATAGCGCGCTAGTTGTAGCTTGGTTAAAATAACTGATTTGCAATTGTATTCAGTCGTATATAGGCTATTACAACTTATTTTGACTGTTTTGTGCTAATCGGAAGATATATTTGGCAGCACTGGATAGATTATATTATTAGGTGGCAGATGTTAACACCCAAAAGTTCAATAAGTGTCAAAAAAATCAATTGCAGTTTTTGCAATCACATCTTCATAAATCCGCATGTTTCAGCAAAGGCAATGTTGCCAATCTTGATGCACAACGCGTTTCACGGTACAAACGAAGCCATGCAAGTGTGTGCAAGCGGCTGGCAGACTCAGATGTCTCGACAGTCAAAGCAACCGTATGGTCTTTGTTCAATCAGCACCAATATTTCAATATGAGTGAGTCGCTAACACAAAATGCCGCAAAACTATTGGCTGCCGTTGGAATACCGCCATGTTCTAATTTTGTTTTCACTGATCACCGACCAAGCGTTGCATTATTGCAGTTTGCACACAGCTTTGTGGAAAATATATCCATTTGCTTTCTTGTCGTACCGCTGAGTGTCTCGCCAAGCGAATCAATTGTAGGGGTTCTATTCCACTTCTTTCTACTTATGGTATTAAAGTGGCTGAATGATTGCCATCAAAAGCCGTCACGCTGTTGACCATGGTTCGAATCCCGGTTACGAATTGAGTTCGTTGTTTTTTTTTTGAGTTATTGACCCTAATCTCACACTAAACAACTAATACCACTTTAGGTGAACAAAAAGTTTTAAGTAAATGTTAATACGTCGAAACAAGAGAGAAAAGCTTAAAGGTGATCAAGGTAACATTCATACCTGAAGGTTCTGCAAAATGTTGTTATATAGTTGATGAAGAAGGTTGCTTTTGACCGTCGTTTCATACTCCAACATGATGAACATGAAAACACAGAAATGGCTTGCAGAAAATGTTCCGGAGTGAGCGAAAGAAACTTGGCCCAACTTAAGTTGCTCAAAACTAAAATCCAAGAGGTAATGACGTCTATGCATCGAAACATTGTAAAACATGCATGTGGCAGTTCCGGAAGCATCTAACTACAATCCTCGAAAGGAAATGTTATTTTATTCGAATAAAAAAAAATATTCACAAATGTAGAGAGGTAAATAAACCACAAAAGGTTGAACGTAAAAAGAACTAACTGGTGTAATTTTTTGAAAATATTTAATTTACTACACGCTCTTTGTCTTCAGTTAGTTTTAACAACTAAAAGAAATGTCAAACTTTATTGAATACATTATGTTTCTATATCAGATTCACCAGATAAAAAAAAATCTGTCAGACTAGAAAAAATACGTTTTTTTTAATATTTTTCTGACTTTTTACTTTTTTTGAGAAAATGTTGCAGTATCCCTGAAAATAAATGCAGAGTTATTTTTTTCAAAATTTAAAATCATGTTTATTATTATAAATGTGAGTCAAGTTCATTTCTTAGCGTCCTACCCTAAACCATAGTAAATGAGCAATGATAATAATTTATTATTATTGAGCTAATTTTTCTACTCATTTCTAGTTAGTTTATATCATTATCAGTAAGTCGTACCAGAGCTTGTAAAAGTTGTGTTATTTTTATGTTATACCCTTCTGGTCGGGTTGGTAAAAGAATGTGTGCTCGATCGCATACTACCGTTCAAATGCCCTCCTCTCCTTTCAACTTGCATCTTTCAATTTCACAGCCTGCCGTACTCAATTGGAGCTATAAATACCTTCGCTTTATTTCTTCGTTCTAGCAATAAATTCTAGCAATTTCATCATAGATCGTTACTCCGCGTAATGGGAGAATACAAAAAACAACAATTAAATTGAATCATTTTTAACTAGCCTAATCAATGACCGTCAGAAAAGCACTGGAGCAGACCAGATTTTTGATCCACCAAATCATTTTGCTGTCAAAATTTGCCGTTTTTTTTGTAAAATTCTATTTTAAACATTGATTATTATTGCCCCTTAGCTGCTTCACAGAATAAATAAAAAGATTTATTGCTATATCTGAAAAAATTGAATTTTCATGATTTTGGATTGTTTATACAGCACGTTGAACATTTTATAACAGATTGTGTAAAAAGGAAAACCGTTTAAAGCTAGTCCGACATAAATTGTATTACATTACTTGGCATGATGGGCTGAGACCAGGTATAGCTAAAATACCACATACTTCTTGATGAAGTCGGCAACTTTTTGTAGGATATTCATACGCTGTATCTTCCTGTTCACAAAAAGCCCTGAAGAAAAGAACTGTGGCAAGGACATTCCCTTCTCATTAACCACAGAGAGACCTTCTTCGAGAACTTTGTTTGGGAGATGTATTTGACGTCAACGCTCACCGGTTCTTGCCACCCAGAGTAAAGTAGGTCTATATGTTTCATTGTTATTCTGTTTCCTATATTTTATTGTTTATGTGTACATATTAACATTTCGATTCTATCGTCTTTAGCTTTAAGTATTGCCATTAGTCTCTTCAGAAAGGCATTACAAGCGGCACGCACATGATACTCGGGGATTTCATACCATATCTTCTATATGGTACTTTGAATATTTCAGAATCCTGTTGAAGCACCCATTTGCGGTTACCGAACATCGTTGAAGTATGACTCCTCAAATGCTTTTCCAGGACCTCTTTTACGTAGTATGCTGCGTTGATTTTTACACCTTTATCAGTGAAAAGCAGTGGTAGACAACCTTCCGCAGAAATCGCTCCCCAAACCATAATCGAAGTATGATTTTGGAAATGTTGAACTGCGCGAAATGAAGAAGGGATATCCTGAATACTCGTTGCATAGGCCCCTTTCATTTTGAGCGTTGAAACTTTGCGGCAATACGAAATTTTTCTCATCCGAAAACACAATCAAGGAATCACCGTGCCGACAAAGTAATTCGCGACAACGAATGACTCTGTTCATCTTGTTGGTTTCCAAAAGTTCATGATTTTTTCTTTTCTTCTACAGCTCCAATTTCATTGGACACTGATCTGATAGTTTTCCTGGAGATGTCCAAATCCTAAGCCAGTTTATATAAAGAACGACAAGGATTCGGTGAATTTGCTCACGCACCGCCTTTACAAGCCGTTTGGTACGTGCACTGTGAGGACGTCCTGGTTTTATCTTTGGATCGATGGTTCCCCTCGTCCTCCATATTCCTTCCTGCAGGGTTTCGGCCAGTATCTGGTTGGAAAACTTTCCCGCCAAATGCAACTGCAAAATCCGTTGTTTTTTTAAATCCATATTTTTCTTAGGCACTTCCTGTCGACGGAATATAGCGAACACTTGTTTGTTTATATATTAATAAGTCCCTCTTTCATATGCTGGAAACCAGATGGCTCTTCCGATGGCTAGAAGAATTCCACACTGAAACAAGAAGTAGAACTGTAAAACAAAAAGTCGTCGATTAAGGAGAACAAATAAGCCGCTACTCGTGATTTGGCCACGAAATATAGGACCAGCATCGCGATGATCCAGCAGACTAAGAAATGGAATTATTTGAAGACATACAGGAAGCAGAAATTACCAAAACAATCTTCGGATCAGAAATCAAAATGCCAAAATGATGATGAGGAGACATGATGATATTGGTATACCACTCATTCCGCTCATTGTAGCACAAAAGCTAAGTGCAATGACAATGGGCTCTCCTCTTATTACATTTGGTCGAGCTTAACAATAAAGGTTTCATTGACATTTAACATGATAAGATGTAATAAAATAATTTGCTTTGGAAATTGTGAATTTTCTTTAACTTCTTTTGGATTTTAATATTTAAACCTTTTTTTCGATACATTCCTTTTATATCTTTGAAGCCTGTCCATGTTAAATTTCGGACACTTTTCTTCAGATTTTGAAATATTTCACGGATCGCTGAAACGTTTCACTTATTTCTTACTTAAATACTTATGCTAATCCAACGTCCTATTAGGACCGCACCTTCGTCACGATATTTCTCCATAAAACTCAGTTGAGGGCTACTTGTCTCCAGTTCCTCGAATGTCCCATACTGCCAAGGGCTTGCTTCACTTGGTTGAAACACCTAGCTCGCTGCACTCCTCTGCGTCTTTTACCGGTCGGATTCGAGGCAATCACCATTTTTGTGGGATTGTTGTCCGACGCCCATTGTACCCTTCCAGCTTTAGCGGTTTTCTGAATACTGTCTTCGCCATAGAGATACAAAAGTTCATGGTTCATCCTTCTCCTCCATACACCGTTTTTACATACCCAGCTAAAGACATAAGCACACGTCGTTCGAAAACTCCAAGTGCTTGCAGGTTCGCTTCGAGCATTGTCCACATCTCATGCCCGTAGAGAACTACCGGTCTTATCAGCGTTTTGTACATGGTACACTTTGTAGGGGGGTCAAGTTTACCAGATCCCAAGATCTTGTTGAGTCCATAGTACTCCGGTAAAAATGCATCTCCGAATCACGTTTCACTTGTATGACAGCGGAAACTCTCAACTTTATTTAGTGGTACAACATGTTTACATTCTTGTTACATTCAGCAAAATGACGTCAAATCAAGTAGAAGCGTGGTTGCTACCGTTTATCAGAAGTCACGACTCTCCAGCTCTGTTTTGGCCTGATTGGTTTCTAGTCACTATGCGAAATTCGTCCTGGAATGGTATAAAGTACAGGAGGTCAATTACTGGTCAAAAACAGCCTATCCACCAAACTGACCATAATTTCGTCTAATAGATAAGTAACGGGCTCTAGTTAAGCGGAAACTCTTCGAAGCTAGGCAAATGGTACCGATGATTTCAAGAGAAGATGGAGAATCGTCACGGCGGGTGTATCTGAAGATACCTTACGGAACCTGATGGGTGTACCAGACAAAGTTCGAAAATTTTACAGAAAGAGAATTAACATCATAATCAACTGTTTCTAATGTAGATATTACTCGTTTATTGGGAAATAAAAAGTCGGTTTGCTGAACTATGCGTACTTTATGTTTGCTGTTGTGATTTTGGTGTCAGAAATTTAAAGTGGACAGGCTTTGTTTGAATGGTCTCAGTTCTCATAGCTTTCCAGCAAAAAAAAAAAATACAGCGAATGCGTTAACTTTCAGCTCATCTAAGCAAAATAATAACATGAGATATTTAGCATCCAACCTACATTACATTGCATGGTGGAATGAAATTGAATGATTAAATATTTACTCCCGTATGAATGTCACGTTCCAGAGGCTTGCGAGAAAATAATTGTTCTTTCACAAGTCACTTCGAAATCCTCCCTGGTCTGCATGCCGAGAATGGAGAATTTAGTGGCCAGACGGTTGTGTGAAGAATGCGTGCTAATGCTTTCCAACACGTATCCAAGATCATTTCATTTTTACGAGCTTTTCACGGTAATTAGAAGGGATGGAAATTAAACGAGTAAAACGCAGAAACCTGGCCTGCTGGTTTGCTGAATATATGTGTCGGTCCAGTGAAACATTCATACAGAGAAATAAGGAAACGTGTTTGGTACAAGATACTTGTAGAATGGCAGAGCAAAGAAATGATGCGGCGGGGGCGTCAGCGGCACCAATTATGACCGCTATTTATAAAGGATAAACGTCTTCTCTTAGTGCTCAGGCAGAGGGATCCACTAAAAAAGCTTCTCCTACTGCTGGACTTTATGATGATGGAATTAGAGCACAGTCACCTTGAAGTTTCGGAGATCTTTCGCGAAAAATAAATAATCTCACTTGGAAACATCGGTAGCCAAAACCATCACCATCACCGTCTTCAAAAATGCCGCCTTGGGTTGTAATCTTAATGGCCCGTGGAGGCAGATCAGCTACCACCACCCAGCATGAACAAAGTATCTAAGCCAGTGTGTCGCATCAATTTTGACAAGCAGTCCAGAGAAGCCACATGCCTTCGTAGACGTAAACGTTTTACATATAAATTGTTATTCATTTGCATGCATATATGAAAAAGCGCCAGCTGCCGTTTCCATGGAGAGCTGTCGAATATCAACTTCTTAGCACTACTGACTAGGAAAAGATGCAGCATTTTCTTACCCACATCTGGAGCACCACCGCTATCACTGCCAGCGGAGCAACAGTAGGGGAGACTGGCCACATTTGATCGCCGGGGAAAATTGATCTCTAACTGTGGATGAAAAAGTAGAATTGGGTAATTTTCATTCCGACGTCTATTCTTTGTTTGACCGATGTGAATTCTCACTTGATTATACCAAAAAAATCCTAAGAAGAAGTAAGATCCATGTTATCGATAAGCCCTACACTCAGCCAAATAATCTTAAGAATTTCATGAGGTTGAACTTATGAACGATGCTATGGAATTTCATAAGGTTGACTTATGAATGGATTTTGTTTCACACGACGTTGTTCTTGTACGCCTTTAAGCTTTCCTGACTACTAGTGTTAATATACAAGGTTCGAATCCAGGTTGCTCCATATGTTTATTTTTTCGGCATCATTATATTTCATAAAATAAATTTATGAAATTCATACTGATTTCTCATAGCAAATAATCGTAATGCAATCTTATGAATATCAAATGTTTATTTCGCTGAGTGTATATAAGTCTTGCGTAGCTCAGCCCAAGATTAAAATTTTTTGGTAATATATGGCTCTTAATTACCTGCTGGGAAACCACTTTTTGTAAATTCTAACAGTTTTGCAACTATTGGATTAATGTTATTTGTCAAAGGCTTAATGAATATTTTCCGCTAAAAAAGAATAAAAAATGTGGATCCCCAGATGCCCATTCTTCCTTATAAAGAAGCCGAGAACGTGCTTCTCTCATGCCACGGACGGACGAATGTGTATGGGTTTGTTGGCATCATCCGAGAAATTACGACCACGACATTTTACTGCACAGAAGAAAAAAAGATGGAAGAAAACGGGCAACATCCCATCGTCTGGGGAACAATACAGACAAGCTGCGAAAAACATAAGGATAGCTGAGTATGTATACGGCTTCAGCTCCAGCATCAACAGTGGCGTATCGTCGGGAAGAGAACATTATTAGAAATCAATTCGCCACCATATGTGGCCCACCGCAGAAAGAAAAAAGAAAAACAAACGATGAGCATGTCGATGGAAAACATCTGATGCGGCAGTTCCATTCGTTCCATCCGGCGATTGAGAGAGAGTTCAATTTGAGGTTATATGACTTAATTTCGTTGATAAGTTAGATTGTTTAGATTACCCTACATGAGTATTTATCAGGCTGAACGAGCACTTTACTGCATCGAACATTGAGTTCATCATAAAATCTATACTAATAGCTGGATTTAAATAATTCTTCATGGCATCATAAACAGTTATTTACTATACCAAATCAAAGCAAGTTACAATTCAAATTGTCGATAAGATATAAGGGTATCCATCCTTAATGGCTGTAATATGACATCAGAATATCAGAAGATTCGAAATGAAATACTTCTAAAATCAAATATGTAAGAAATTCAAAACTCTCTACTTGAACACAACGTGTGCATTGGAAAAATGTTCTGATTTTAGCGATCAACCTGCCACCTGGTGGTAAATTCAACTAAGCATCTCCAATCGTAACAACTTAGTGTTATGTGCTGACAAAATTGAAAGTGTTATCAGTTGATTTACAGCAGCTTTGGCAAAACCAGTAAAGGAACTATGCTCGATGGTTTGTTCCCCCCGGCGGATCGTGAGGCACTTTGAGTTCTCCGGATATTGCCCTTCTGTAGAAAAAGGACATCGTCATTTCTTTGGCGAACCTCAGACGGAAGATCTTTTGGAATAATTTCATGGTCAAAATGAAGGATCAGCTGATCGTTAAGGCCAAGGAACAGCAGAAGAACCTGACGACAAACATCTTTTCATTGACCATGGCTAAGGTTCTGGTCGACTGCCGTCAGACCACCCGGAAGAGCGTCAAGGCGTAGAAGGTTTAATAAATTTTGGACTGGAGGAAAGTTTGTTTCATAATTTGATTTCTCGGCCATCAGAACTTAATCCTTTTTTTAAATGTGTACGTTATTTGCGGTATTTTATTCCAATACCTCCAACAGATCAGATTTATAAAAAAATTATATCTGCCATGCCGAACATGAAACAAGAGCTTCCAGTGCTGATTCATTCCGTCTGATTTCATTTGACTGTCTTATTAGTTTTGAATAGTTAAAATCAAAACTAAACATCATCCATAAAACATTCGCCATCAGAATGAGCAGACTTCTATGTCATTTTAAACAACTCAACCTTCATCTATCTTTTCTACATCTGGAAGGCCTTCCCAAGTAACAATGCTAAAACCATCCAGCTTTATTAATTTTCATTAAAGTTTTTTGATAACCACTAGAAATCTATTCGGTTTCACATTTTAGTCTGGTGAATAAAAACCTACACAGGTTTTACAACGATCTTAAAACCATGTTTTCTCAAATTTCTTTTACGAAGGTTTTATTTCAATTCCTAACAAAGGTTTTATTTCGACTTTATGAACTCGTACAATGCTGTTTTGAAATGCCATTTTAGGACTCATTCATATTATCATACCATAGACCGTCGAAAAAGCATTTTAAAATCATTTTAAAACAATTTTGCCTCCAGTAAGAGCACTGCATATTTGCATTAAGGGAAGTCACCAAATGACCAAATAGATTTATAGTAGTCATTGCGAAGATAAATTGATTTTTTGTCATAACTGTGATTTTTTTCATTACCCTTTTTAAAAAACAAGAAATAATTGAAATGTGGAAAATTAAATGCACTGAATTTTCTATGTAATGCAAATAAACTGTAGATCGGAGCCAAATTATGACAAAGGAACACATCACTTGAGTAAACACTTTTGAGCGTGATGAACTCAGAACAAAGCATGCGCATGAAACTCCATCCCATTGGTTGCTCAAGTGACGTAGTATTAACAAG
This sequence comes from Aedes japonicus, assembly GCA_034211315.2. NCBI lineage: Eukaryota > Metazoa > Arthropoda > Insecta > Diptera > Culicidae > Aedes > Aedes japonicus. The sequence continues at coordinate 617,908 of JASCZW010000300.1, forward strand.
AGTTCACGCATGGTATAAATAAAACCTGCTTGCGCTCGTTGAATCATTCTTGTGACGGATTTTGAAGACAACGGACGAAGCATAAGCGGTAGGCAAACCAGGCGAACCAGTAGCAGTAGCTATGGCAGCAGGAAGGAGCAGTATCGTGTACTGTGACTGAGGCTGGAAACCTCGGTCCGGTTACGACACTTGAAACCTAGTATATTTGTACCGTTCTACGGCTCAAAATTCACGATTTCGAATACTGATCGTCAAAAACATCATGTCATAGACCAACCAAAGGATTTGGTCTGATACGTATACTCTGGAACTGGTTCTGGTAGGGCCCAAAGAGTATAATTCTGAAACCTCAACTATTTGTACCGTTCGACGGCTCAAAATTCATGATTTTGAATACTGATATCCAAAAATATCATGTAATAGATCAGCCAGGAGATTATACCTCGTCCAAATATCCTGGAACAGGTTCCGGTAGGGTCCAGAGAGGACAATTTTGAAACCCCAAGTATTTCCCCGGTCGACGGCTCAAAATACTGATATCCAAATACTTGGGTCTCAAAAATTGTCTCCTTTGATACAACCGGAACCGGTTCTAGAGTATCCGGATGTGGCCAAATGTCCTTACATGATGTTTTTGATGATCAGTATTCGAAATCGTGTATTTTGAGCCGTCGAACGGCACAAATATATGAGGTTCCAAAATTGTCTTCTTCGGATGCGTACCGGAACCAGTTCTGAGTTCCTTTGTGCCAGTTTATTAAAAACAGGCCAGCATGTGGTTTTCAGAATCTATACGTTCCAAAATTATAAAAATCAGTTCATAGATAAAGTTGTGGCTGCAAAGTCTTGGGTCTTTTTTTACCCTGAATGCACTATGTGTAACTTTTTCCTAATGCATAAGGAAGGTTAAGAGGCTCCCCCTGCCCCTGGAAGGTTAAGGGGCCCCCCTCTGGATTACAGTTAAAGAACAAATTTCTGCCGAACTCAAGAACTAATAAAGCAAATGGATCCACATCTGGCATGTGGGAGTTTATGAATGCCAGAAATGTTTCGATGGTGGTTTAAGACCTCACCCCTCTCTGGAAGGGGGGTTTACAAAATGTGTAATTTTCGGGTCAGAAACATGTTCTGATAGAAGTTTGAACCCCTTATTTGTCAAGAAAAATACTCATTACGAGAAGCAAGTTCTAAAAAATACCTTTTACGCAACACTGAATCTTATTTTCTTAGATATTATTTACTGCTGAAAGAATCGAAAGAGCAGAGCATAGAACAAAGCAGAACAACCAAAAACAAACAAGGATATTACAATGCAGTGGCTATTTGGCCGTATGTTGGTTTACATGGTAGCCAATAGGTTTTATGAAAGTTCTGAAGTGGTCATAACATCTTTCCCTAGAACATTTTCAAAATCTTTATGGTCTTTTAAAGGTTTTATTAACTTGTTTTCACAACTGTCTAAAAAGTGGGCCGCTGCGTACAAATTTTGGCTTTAAAGAAGCACAGAGGAGGCTTTGGTAGAATCAGTTTTGAATGTAGTTTTAAAGGATGTTCCACATCAAATTGCATCATGGAAAAAACGCTGTAGAAAATTACCCATTGGGTATTTTTTCTTGAAAGTTTGGGTATTAGTAGTTAAGAGTGTTTTTTTTTTTGTCGTAGTCTTATTGCTGTCAGTTTATCAAAAATTGATAGCCGGCGATGGTGGTGAAGTGGTTAGTGTGCCAATTGGCACGCCAGTGGGTCTGGGTTCAATCCCAGTCGACGTCGGTTGTTTTTCTGAGGTGCAAAAATCGGGGCAGGTGTTCCTTCGGAATGGAAGTAAAGCTGTGGTCCCGGCTCATAGCCATAAGTCGATAGGTAGGGTCCAGGTGGTGGGGTCACCTCCCTGGCGTCGGTGATTGTCACCATGTGAGGACATAGGCCGACGGAAAATAAATTTAAAAAAAGTACCAAAACTTGGAAAAAATGGCGTGACCCGCAAAGCAACGTCGTGAATTGATTTTGCGCAAGCACCTGGAAAATCCTCTACTCTCCCATCGGAACATAGGAAAACAATCCGCAATCGTGCATTCAACGGTGAGTCGTGTGATTAAACGTTTCTATGAAACTCTAAGCATCGAACGGAAGGAGAAATGCGGTCAGAATGGATGTTCAATTAGTGATAAGAATCACAAGGGTGTCGTGAAAGTGTTTAAGCGGAATCCCAATGCTTCGGTCAGGGATGTGGCCAAAAAGTTGAATCTGTCAAAGTCTTTCGTTCAGAGAGCCAAGAACCGAAAGGGACTGCATACTTACAAAGTGCAGAAGGCTTCAAATCGTGATGAACGGCAAAATACGGTGGAAAAGTCACGGGTCCGGAAACTGCACACCCAGATGCTGAAGAAGCCTCATTGTCGCATCATGGATGATGAGACTTACGTCAAGGTGGGCTTCCGGCAGCCCCCCCCCCCCAGTACAAGTTTGATATTCCGAAGGAAGTAAGGAATCAAAGTTTGCCGAGAAATACATAATTTTGCTAGCGATCTGTTAATGTGGCAAACGGAGTGCGCCGCTCGTGACAACCAGAACTATAAACGAGGAGATCTATTTCAAGGAGTGTCTACAGAAGCGTATATTGGGGCTATTTTTACTACAGAAGCATCCGAAGCAGATCAAATCTGAGGAAAACATGAAGAAAAAGTGGGTTTCCGTATAGAAAAAATTGCAGCCAAATGTTAAACAGAAACTAATGAGTGGAGTTAAGCGAAAAGTACCAGCGTACGGTAATGGTATTGAAGTTAAATGAAATAAGTATACTTAAAGCTTATTGATGATTTTAATGTTAATGCCTAAAAGTTTGAAAAGGATCGGTCAACTAGGTAATTTTCTATAGCGTTTCTTCCGTGATGCAATTTGATGTGGGACACCCTTTAACGGGTGTTCAGTAAAAAATGAAAAAAAAATCAGTCATATAGTAAAAAAAAATATTTCAACATATTCTGTATTCTTTTTAAAAACATAATGTTTATTTTTCAAAAAAAAACGTCAATGAATATTGGGAAAGGAGCCCTGGTCAGCCGTACGACGCAAGAGCGGTGGACGGCACTGACGTCCATCTTCCGGATACAATTCCGTATCCTCGTCGTCAACTGCTTCGTATCCTTGGCCCACCAATTATTTTTGTTCACTAGGGCACTGAGGGAGCCGAAACAATCCTCAATGGGATAGTACTGAGGCAAGTTGGTCAGGTTCCTTTCTCTCAGCTTGTACGGTATGTTTTTCTGCTCAAGATACTCTTGCGTCATCTTCCCATCCGCATGATGCTCCTTTAAGAACGGCAGAAGAATTTTCTCGAGACTCTCCTCCTGGTACACTTGTTGATTGATGGCCAGACCGCTCGGCTTGAACCACGGCTTTGAAATCCTTCTGTCCGATTTTTTAAAATGTATGCTTTAACGTATATTTTACTTCAGGGGGTGTGGCCGCTGGAATAGTAGCTGTCATTTCCTGGAATGTGGGTCTTCGAGAGCGGAAAGTATCTTTTGTCGTCCAGCACGATCGACGTCCCGCGTTAGTTCTTCGTCATCCATCGGCACTGCGATTTCACGATCGCTATCTGCTCGTCCGTGTACTCGGGGGATCGAGTCTTCTTCCGACAGGTGACGTCCTCCATCTTGAGGGTTCGGTGAATCAGGGTATGGAAGCAGTGATAATTTTGGCCGGCGTCACGCAAACTCGTCCCGTCCTTGTTGTCGAACAGCTTTTTTAGCGCTTCTTTCATCTTCTCCGTTATTAACTTCGCCGGACGACCGCTATCGGCCTTCCGCTTCACGCTCAAGGATGCCAGGATTCGGTAAACTGTATTCACGGGCACGTTTTCGTCTCGAGAGTGGTCTACCGTAAACTTTTTTTCACTATGACCATGCGTTTCGTAAAACCGTAGAAAACGCTCGCGGAGTGCTTCCTGTTTCGACGCCATCTTCGATTGAACTGACAGCACCCGAGCGAAAAGAAACATGCCATTCATTTCGAAGAGAGCAATTCTCTTCATGAGAAAAAAAATTAGGCTTTTTACTTTAATTACGGAAAGGTATTGAAATCATTCTCACCAGCTGAACACCCGTTATTAATGAATCCGGGAGGAGTGCTATACGGCTGGAAGAAAAACTAAAATTGTTACTTGGGCTAGGACCTATGCTTTTAACAACTGTAGAGAGCACATTTAATCTGAACCTCATAAAATTTGATTTTGATAGGATAGGACGCTGAAGCAAAACCTGGTTGCCAAAACTCGTGCAAGTAAGTTGTGCGAGCAAGTACTGACCAAGTACAACGGATGTATTTTGATGGAGGTAGAAATGGAATCTGTCAAAGGATAAACTTCTTTAAAGGACTTTGCTTGGATTTACTAGTGATATTATGATAAAATGTTTTAGTGAAGTGTTAATTTAAATTAATTGCGTGAATTAGCGCATATTGAAGAAATGTGGCAAAACAATCAAAAATCCGTCTAATTTGGAGAAATACTGGATGAAGATGGCAGATTAGGTAATCATGAATTGTAGAATTCAGCGAAATGCTCGATAATTCATCCGAAAAGCTGATGAATATTTTTCTTATATTTTCCCTTTCTTGTTTTTGACATTTTGTTCTTTTGGTGAAATTATACATTTTGTGCGGCCGAATTCTAAGTGAGACAGAATTCATCCAGTTTTATTTATTCAAATTTGAAAACCTGTCTGCTCATAATGCATCAATTTTTTCTTTGTTTCCTGAACACATAAAAAAACTTCTTGTTAATTATACATAAAGCCCAACATGTTCCGAATGAACGGTCCCACATTATCAGCTCAGAATGCTATAGAGGCTAACCCAGCAATTGCTAAACAGAGGTAACTCCTTCTTTAATGCACTCATAGGAAAACACCGTCATGACGCGTCAACGGGGCGCCAACTGCATTTCCAACTCGTGACTAGTATATTTTCTGAAACCCGCAATGCAATGATTGGTATGGTTTTCCCACCGAGAAGCCTACGTATCGTTTCCATACATGCACATTCCAACTTCTCCTTCATGCACCAACTGCGGTTGAGAAGTCCTATCGTTCACATTTACCCTACGAAAATATGAGATACAGTGCTGGACTCAATAGTGCCAACTCAAAGCGTATCACAGTTTACAACTCAATTTTCACGTTGTGACAGCATCTCAAAAGTTACGGATAGAGGAAGCTTGAATCAAACAACTTTTCAGGAGATGCAACGTGAGTTCCAAAAGATTTCACCACACCAATGCATCTTTTTAGGCCACACTAACGGAGGTACTACTGCATACGCCATCAGCCCACCTACCGACGGAAACGACGGGGAAAAGTTAATTGTAATTGCTTTGTTAAACGAAAGGAAGCCACGAAGGGGTTGCTCGGTTGGAATACTGATAGGTCAGGCTGGAATCGCTGGCGCCTATCGCTTGTTGGCTCGCTGGTGTAATTATTGGTTTCGAAACTGCACCACCGCTGCAGTAGCTTAATGCAGTTGAAATTATGGAATATTTTCACCTCTTGCGGACCTAACCTCTCCCAACGCTCACATCCTGTGAATTACTATGAAAATCACCAAATGTTGTAATTACTCTAATCGATGTTTTTTTTTCTTCCCTCTTTTCCCTTTACAGGTGAGTCACTATTTATTCCTCCACCGATTGAAGGATTAAGGTAACTAGGCAGTTAGAAAATAAAACTTTATCCATTAACGGTTCCATATATCTTCAAAGGGAAGCGCAATTCATTGCCCCCTCCGAACACTTTTCCGGAAGATTCCGTCTGACTAAAGCAAGAATTATGTCTATGATAAGAAATTTAATCATCCCTTAGTAAAGTCAATAAATTTCCATGATTTTATTACACTTAATTTATGCTAAGTGAGAGAAGCACCTCGTGAAAGTCGGCTCAAGATAGGAAGGCAGGAAAGTTTTTCCCTTCGTTCGTTTGGATTTGAAAGATTTTTTTGCTTCCTTCTTTCCATCACACCAACCAGCATAAGCTGCAATCTAACGAGCTGCCACTGGACCGGGACACGAAGAATGCCTCCGGGTCCTGGATATGGGAGACACTAAAAATTTATGTCTTCTTCATTATTGCACCCGCGGAAAATAGTCGGTGGGCGGGGGACTTTTCCATGGAAAATTAAAAGTGCTTTGAATCAGCTTTCAGTTGTTTTGAGCGTTCTTCAATGACCGTTTACCTTTCTCCTCACATTGTCAGCGTCAAGCTTGTGGGAGTCATTTTCCACAAGTTTTCCACCGCTCTTCTGTTGTGCTTCACACTTCATCAACGGTGAAGCGACTGCGAGTTTAAAAGGACTTGTCTCAATCTCCATCACTCACAGCTTCCAGCAACATGCGGAGAGGCAAGAATTGCCTAGCCTAAACGTTTCTGGCTCCTCGATGTTCGCTTGCTGCGGGAGAGTGGAGATCATAATGTGGCTCATAATGACTTTGAAGGCGATGTCGTTATTTGATTTTTTTTCGCTCCCACTCACCCAGTTTGCGTGATTCTCAAACGCCCACCAGGACTCGGGGCATAATTCCACCCGGTACGTTAGGCAAAGATTGTTTGCAAATAAAGACGGTTTTTCCGGGAAACAAAACTTTTCTCCCAACAGCCCTGCCATTAGCCCACCAGGTATTGTAGCTTCTTCGTTGTTGCTATTGTTGTTGATGTTGTTGCGGATATTTACGATAATTACCTGGTGATGGAAATGAATGTGTATTTAGCTGAGAGTCGGTCATTTAGAGTCGGTGGACAGAAGAATTGCCGTTTTTGTTTTTTTTTTACTATTGGATTATTAAGAACGGCTCCCGCGGGCCATGAATTCATTTTCATAGGAGGCAATCCGAAACGGCAATAATCATTTCACTTGTATTTTATTCCGACCTAATGGGGCTCGATAGTCGTTGGAGGACTTGAGGGTTGAAATTGTTTTTTTTTCACCGTCAAATGTTTTCTGTTTGCTAGTGGCTTACGAATTAATTTAAAGTGCTTTTTGTTATTTAAATGTTGATTGTGAGCTATTTGAAAGATTACTTTCAAGAAGGCGAAAGTACCTATTCTTATCTTATATTGAAATGCTAAGCAGCAGTTCTTATGTTGCTTACATTAAAATTTTAATTGATCCAATAATAGTCACTCACGTAAAATATGTATCACTAAACTTTTGCACTGAACATTTGTGATATACCCCTGTTTACTATTACAATTCGCATCTTAATGCTCGATCACCATTTGTCAAGTGAATAGCCTAAGACGCGTCTCCCAGTCAGGCAAAATCGAGTCTATGAAACCCGCCACCTTTCCAGGTTTCGCAGTCCAAATTTCTTCAGGTTACATATAGCCGCCGTACCGAAATGTAAGTCTGCTCTTGTACAAAGCATCACAACTGCACAGCACATGTTCCGAGGTTTTACGTTCCAAGTTACAGAAACGATTGGTATCATTCTGAACCTGGCCAATGTTTTTCAAATGATATCTACTCGGGAAATGCCCTCTCTTATTGAGCTTCAAAACCTTTTAACTGATTGTAACATTTGGAGGCCATGTTGGCTTCCTACCATGAGTTCAGATCGCCGGTGATGAAATCGAGGAAGCAGACGAATTCGTGTATCTGGGCTCATTAGTGACCGCCGATAACGACACCAGCAGAGATATACAGAGGCGCATTATGGCTGGAAATCGTGCCTACTTTGGACTCCGAAGGTTGCTTAAATCGCACAAAGTTCGCCGAACTACAAAGTTGGCCATCTACAAGACATTAATTTGACCAATAGTTCTCTACGGCCACGAAACATGGACATTACAAGTAGAGGACCAACGCGCCTATAGTATATTTGAACAGAAGGTGCAGCGTATGATCTACGGTGGACTGCAGATGGAAGACGGAACATGGAGGGGGCTAAAAAAGCACGAATTGTATCAGTTGCTTGGAGAACCTCCCATCATACACATCGCTAAAATTGTTCGACTTAGATGGGCTGGGTATGTTGTAAGAATGTCGGACGATAGCCTTGTTAAAATGGTTCTCGAAAACAAGTCGTCGGATACATGAAGAAAAGGCGCGTAACGAGCAAGGGGGCGAGGTTCAGTAATTGACCGATTACAATGGCGACAACTTCTGTATACAGCAGAGGCCAAACAGGCCTTGATCTGATTGGTAATGTAAGGTTAGGTGACCAACCAGTTGGTAATCACCCTTTGTTCTTCACTGTATGATACACCGCAAAATGGCTCTGGGCCAATAAACTATGCATTTGAACCTTGTTTAGCAAGCTCGTCTCCCTTGCATTGCCTTCAGTGCCACAGTGTCCTGGAACCCAGACTAAATTTACGGAGTTTTCTTGGCCCTCATTTTGCCGTGAAAAAATGCACTTCCAGACAAGTTTGGATGAACATTTATAATTACTCAACGCAATGAGTGCCGATTGACTTTGTAGCAAGTTGGCTACTTGTATGATATAATTTAATTTGATTGGCAGAAATATTCTGACGATTTCCACTGACTACTAGACGAGGCCTATCTGAGGGTTCACGGAACTACATTAGACCAACGGCTTCTTGAACAGGTTTCCGGAACTGGATTTGAACCGACCGTTCTAACGACCCACGCAGCCGCCAGCACCACCGAAACCAATCATCCACCGAACACTTTATTCCACGCTCCACCGGCAACAAATGTCGGGCTTGCGGAAATCGTTTTTCATATCGAAGGCGTTCGCAACACCAACAAAGCGACCCGACGCCGCACTCGATTTCCATCTGCCAATTCCCGCCATCGTTTATCGGCAAATCGCCATCTTCGGCCGTCGTTCGTGCAACGCCAGAGGCAAAAGTAAGTTGCGGAAATCCACATCACCTCGTCGATGTCCGCAACCGATTCCGTTCAGAGGGAAACCGGCGGCGGGATTATCTGAGCCTACCACGTGATTCTACTTGTCGATAAAAGTGATCGCTTGGATGTGGCTCACTCGGTTAGCGACAAACGTTTTCCAACGTCTAAGGGATGAACGGAGCCACTGGATCACGCTGGTCAAATCGGACCAGAAGAAAGTTGGAGGAACAGTTTTCAATAACGACGTGACTTTCTTATATATCTGCGTGGAATTGTAAGGCGTGCGGCTAGAGGCGAAACCTTTGACATGTCTGTTGCACCAGAAATGGTGTTCGATGGTGATTGCACTAGCGATGGAAGCAAATCGAGGAGCTCGAACTTCACCAAAAAGGTTGATGGTAGTGTGGAACTCTTTCCACTCTTGCTGTAATTTTGGAGGCAGAGGTTGATCCCAATCATAGCGTTCGTTATCGGTGGATTTCAACGCCCATAGGCATTGCATAAAAAGCTTTGCTTTCGTAACGCCGGGGATGACATATGACATGATCCTGCGCTTGGTGAGAACAGCAGCTGGAAGTGGCAACTGCACCATGAACCGAAAAATGTCGGTTCCGGGTTCCCAGGTTATACCAAGAGTACTGACGGATTGCGGATCCCGCAGGTCGTGCCACGGCTGGATTAATCGGTCTTCTGGTGGAATATCTTGATTTGACGGAGTTTAAAGCCCATTTTTTCATCGGGATTCCAGCCGATAATGCATCGCAGAAACTTCACGTCCAATTCGGATCGCTGACTCGACATCATTGGCACTTGACAGAAAATCATCGACGTAAAAATTGTTGGTGACATGTTCAGCAGCAGCAGGGAATAAATGACCAGCATCACTCGTCAATTTTTAAGAGAGTTTTGGTGTCCAGGTATGGGGCGGAGGCAGGGCCGTAGGTTGCGGTCTGTAACTCAAAGGTAGCAATTGGTTGGGATGCATCCTTGTGCCATTTGATCCTGTGGGACGGACGGTCTTCTCTGTGGAGAAGCATCTGACGGTACATCTTCTCGACGTCACCGCCCAAGTAACATTTTTGGTTTTATGAGGGTTCTGTATTACATGATTTAGACTTGAAGAATGCTTTAAAACCTCGATAAAACTAACAATGTTGCTTGGGCGTTGAGGGCAATAGGGTAGAACGACTGGTCCGACAAGTAGCAGGTTGTTCAAGGAGTAGCCCGATGCTGTCTTATACGAAACATTGAACACAACTCTCGTTATAGTGGTGGTGCTAGAGAGCTTGAATACGGGATGATGCGGGAGGTCGCAATGCGGTATCATGTTGACCACAGGTTCGTTGAGCCGTACCATGTGTCCGAGAAGCTCATATTCCTCCATGAAGTGGTGGTAGGAGACCTTGGTGCTGGGATCACGCTCTAAGCTAAGGAATCGGCGTTTGGCAGTAGATGCCGAATTTCCAAGAATAATCTCCGGATTGTTGATTTTTGGCAAGCTAACCACGTATCGTCCTGAGGAGTTTCGGGTTGTGGTTGCAGCATAGAGTTTTTCACAAGTCTTCTCGGTAGCGGAATGAATAGATTGTCTCGGAATAGTTTCGATCTACCAAGACCTTTGGATAGTGGCATCTAGCAGGATATCAATGCTAGGCATTTGGCATAACATCAAGCTGGGGAATCTTGAGATGTTAAACCGCAGAATGACCAACCAAAGTAAGTCACAATGATGTGTGGTAGGTCCCAATACACTTCACCACCAATGACTAAGTCGATCTTGCTGAGAATGTGGAATTCAGGATCAGCCAATTGGACGTTCGGAAGTGTCCAGGAAGAAATCTGCACGTACATGGTAGGTAGATCAGCAGTGGGATGCTCGATCACGAGAAATTGGAAGCTCGTAGAGAATGATCTGACTCTTGATTGGATTGTGGTGGTTACTGCACGCTTAATCGCCCGGTGCAATTGTCCGATTCCAGCTACGGACACATCAACCTTGGATTGGGAGCTAGATAGCAGATTCGCAAGATCATTGGACATGAAATTGGACATCGAAGCGGAATCTAATAAGTCTTGGGCTTGCAATACATGACCGTGATTGTCGAAGACTTGGAGAACGACTTTTTTGTGGAGAACCATGCTGGCGTGAGACTGAACCGACATGCTTACTTGATGGGTTGAAGTACACGGTCCTGGGGTTGACGAAATAGGTGGAACCTCGAACTCGTCGCCAAGGCTGGGGTGGATGAACTTGTAACGTATGGTGCCGGTTTCGACACGTTCGGCAGGTGACTTTGGAGGAGCAGTTTCTGGCGCGGTGACCAGTTCGGCAGCAGTTCCAGCACACCTTGTTTTGTGATACCAGCTCTCTCCGCTGGCTGACAGGCATTTTGGCAAAGGCTTGACACTGGAGAAAGAAGTGCCCTTCGGAGCAGGCAAGACATGACGGGAAGTTAGACTTGTTTTCAGAAGCAACAGCGTTGGCAGCGGTTCTGGATTGAATATAATGTTTTCAAGGAGGAACGTAGCCGGTCACCTTTGCTTGACTTTGTTTGGGGTGTTGCTGCAGATCGGATGCTACGGATTTCAGGATTCGCACACGCTAGTACAGGAACTCAACAAGGTCGTTGTACTTGACATCGTCTAGCTGGCTGGTCTTTTCTTCCCATGCATGAAGGGTTGTATGATCGAGCTTGTAGGAAAGGATGTTTACGAGGGGTGTGTACCAATGCTCTACGGATTCGTCCAACTTAGCTAGGGCTTTTACATGAGTCTGAAAATCATTCACGAGCTTGTGTAACTCGTTGGCGGATTTTCTCTTAAACAATGGGATGTTGTGGATGCTGTGGAAGAGCTGCTTTTTTTAGAATCTACGATTGTCATACCTTTTTGTTAGAGTCTCCCACACGGAGGCATAGTTATCATCCTCGATGTCCACACTCTCGAACGGTTTGTGTGATTCGCCTTGTATGGACTTTATCAGGATGGACTTTTGCCACAGTCGGAATGTCAGCATTTGAGTGCACCATTGATGTGTAGGTGTCACGAAACATCAACCACTTCGGAAAATCCCCGTTGAAGTTCGGAAGATCTATCTGTGGAAGCCTGAGGTGGAATGTATCTGGATTGGTAGGTGGATGCTGAATCAACGCGTTGAGGGCCGCTTGGTTAGCTTCTGCTGGTCGCTTGGACAGCAACAAACCCTTCGCCGTACAGTAGTGTGCCTCAAAACCAGCCCGTTCAGATACGTGGTCGTTCATCCTTTTTTCGTCATCCAACTGCTCGACTTCATCTTGCACTTCCGAGAATTTATGGTACAATATGTCCAAAGACTCGAGTCGATCGGGAACCGTCACAAATCACGATTTTCTTGTAGTCCCTAATAAATATTTCCACGCCATCGCTTTGCACGCATAAACCCTTCTTCACAATTTTTAAGTCAGCCAACCTTTTCGATCTTTTTGTCCGGCATTTTGCACCGATTTAATTCGAAACGCGAAAAACGAAATCGAAGAAATCCTTCCCGACGCGGACGAAAATCCTTCCCGCCGAAATACACAGATTGTGTTGCGGAATTGCGGATCGGTGCAAACCTAATTCATGCCGAACTTCGCCAAATTCACAACACTTGGCGCAATTATGAGCCACCTAAACATTGGCGCAATTTGCAAAATGGTTTCTTTGCACACGGTCGCACGGACCATAAAAACAATGATCACTTAAACACTAGACCTTTCGACCGCGGTGTCCTCCGATCCGAATCGAAGGGCCAAAAATGTAAGAGCCAGTTGGCTGTAGTTGCTGGACCGAAGGCTATTTTCTTCGCATATTCTAACGGCTGCCAAAAGGTCTACACTCGCGTGAAAACTTGCTGTCGTCGCTCATTCACTAGAGCGCAAGATTAGCGGATCGCATTTATTTTCTGCTCTCCCTCTTTATCATCAAAGTCGCGGACAAGCACCTTATATCTTACATACGACCGACAAGTTGGAATTCGGAGTTAGGAGCAGTGGTTCTTCTACACGGTGTGTAGTTTCAAGTTGGGATACTTATTTCGACTGCCTGTCGTATCGCACGGGCGATCCTTCGTATACAAGTTTAAAACTACTTAGTTAACCAATGAGCCGTTCCAGAGCGTCTTTACGGCAGCCTATCAAGCAATTAAGTCGCCTTTAATGCAACATAAATGCCGCTTTTAGCCCAATATACGGCTGCTTTACTGCAATGCTATGATAATGCTTTATTAACACAATTTTGCATTCGAAATGCTTATTACATTCTACAAGCTTTTAAATAGCATTTGAAATGCAGCTTTACAACAGATAGCATTCAAGATGCTGATATAATGCTAATATAAAGCTTGTAGCATCCGAAATACAGATTTAGGGTTGATTTACTGCATATGCTAATGCTTATTGGTTACCTGGGTAGTGTTAAGAACCCACATGTGTGTGTTTGAAATCAAATTGTATATAAATAAAGCTTTGCGGTGGTTTCAGTAATCTTAGCTTTAAGTGTACATAGTTTAGAATCATAGTTATGCTCAACAAGAACTGCTTAGAACTTCCCGTTTAATACAGCATACCTCCGAGAGGAACAATGTATCTGAATACTCACCTCATGATTGAAAGTTCAAAAAAATTGCAGTCAAAATAGCAAAACAAATGGAGCACTAAACCACCCCGGAATGAACTGAATCGACAATGTAAATTATTCAATATGCTAATCATACAACTTGGACTGTTTTTCACCGAATCGCAAAATAACATCATCATCACAAATGCCATAAGCCTCGCCAATTGAATTATCACCGGCAGAATAATAAATACCAAAATAATCCTGATAATATTGCTAAACAAAATAATAAATTGATTCCGTCTCTCGCACTTGTACGGGCGCCTCTACTCCCACTGCTGCAGAACATGAATCGACATTCGATATACTAGGCTGGGGCACCAGTGCAGAGTTACTTCATCAGTAACAAGCACACAGCTTGTAGATTTAATCGCACATGATGTTATCAAAATTCATTCAATGAAATCGATGGTGTGGTAAGGAGGGGGGGGGGGGCATCAAGGAGCAGCAACGAGACGCCTGTTTTAACAACAAAGATTTTTCCAATTCCATTACCTCAGGGGCACTGTTCAGTGACTTCCGACTACACTTCTACTTTTGGGATCCACATTGGAAATGGACGGCACCGGTGGGGGTGATGAAGCTCTGGCGCAAAGTTGACGTACCGTAGAATTCGAATTCAGACAGGCAAGCTTCCGATGCGATCAGATTACACTGGATTTAAAATTCAAAAACATTTCTTCTCATTGTATAGATTTGCTTACATTTTAACTCTACCGGTTTCGCCAGAAGTTGTTGATTCCAAAGAGGGATGAGCCGAGAACCATTTCTACTCGTTTTGCCAGCAGGGATGTGAACTTGTTCTGTAGTCAGTAGAAAATGTGTCGTATGCTAGAGTGCATCTTGGATTTAGCTCACAGTTCGCCAGCTGTGCAACATTCGGTCAAAATAAGTTGTATCGCTAGCAGATGGTTTTGAGCTCGATGCAACGACACAAGTATCACTATCCTAGCTGGCAGCTTTGGGAGAATCTACGGTATCGATACCGGTAGTGACAGCTGCTGCTGTTTCCATACGATATGCTCAACGATTTACTTAACAAAATAAATGATGCAATCGACGATCCCTCCTCCCCTTTTCCTGTTGTTCCATTATCGGTGAGCAATCGATACCTAGAGCATCGAGATTGAGCATTCCCGTTGATTGTGGCACTTATCTCTTAGCATAAACCGAACAGCAGCCAGCACCTGCCAAGGCGATTCGATTTTCACCTTAAACTCGATGGAAGCCAATCTATTTGTGAGTGGCTGGAAAAAGTCAGCCATATTTCACTTCGGATAACCACTTATCGGAGTGCGTTTCCTTCCCCTGGGAATGCATGTACGATGCCACTTAACTCACATGGGTAACAAGCATCCGGCGTCGTCAAGCCGCATGGGAATCTACACTCCGTGAAGCTTTTCTCGACCATAGTTAATTAAACAATGCAGTCAGCAATAAATTTCCCTACACTTTTCACTTGCGCGTTGCTCATATGAGTCCGTGGTGGAATATTTAGTTGCCTTCCGTAGGGACCAATGCACTACACTGCCACCGTATGCGGAGTGTCCTGCTGTCCTGTCCTGCCTGCGGCCTTGTGTTGCAAGTGCCAAGTAATGCTGATGGCTCGGTTGCTGGTCAGAAACCGTAAAACGCGCCCGAACATAAACTTGGGCAATTTTTCATTCACAAATTAGTTTCCATGAAGGCGAAAGCGGAAGTGAACACATTTTCTCCATTTACGACCGGACGCTGGCACTGCTGGCCGGAGTTCCCAACATCAGCGGAACATGTGAGGGGAAAGGCTTACGGCACCGCCGTCAGCGGGTGGTGGCATTGTTGGTCGGCAGATTTGGCATCGGAGCTTCTGCTTGATACTACACACTGGGTCTACTACTTGTCGGCCGGGAATGAAGTGACAACTGTTTTGTGGTTGCCATTTTTCCTGTTTGCTGACTGGGGATGAGTTATCGGTTACTTGGTTGGGCCTGGGTGGGAACCTGATCTAGTTACCAGGTGAGCTGTGTTGATCAGCTGTCGAAAGGCTTTGTCAGCTTTTTATTCTTTTCCTGAATATCAGATTACAAAACAATGTCTTAATCATTATTTGAATAAAAGCAGGATGTGAACCGTCGACTAAGTTAAGGTTTAATTTTAAAAAAAATGAAGTGAATACCGTTATGATAAACAAAGCTTTGATATGATATTTTTGACTTCATGCTCTGTGTTCATTGACTGACAAGCAAGATAACACCGCTATTCTTGTAGCTCATCAATTGGCTCAGACTATAATGATTTGCAAATGATAGCACAGCTTTCGCTCTTACCCCAAACTATCTTCCGAAACCGTTGCTGCTGGACTCATTAGATGCAAATCAATTGTGTAGATATAATTCAAGATACATAGGGCGTAGTTCAGAATAAGTGATTCTAAAAAAACATGAACCAATTTTGTGTCAAAAGCTATACTAGCATTCGCCTTAGCATTAGCATTGACGTTTGCGCACCCCGTGGTTGGAGCTACGATGAGGAGTAGTCCGTTGAAGACTTTGCATGTCAGCATGAAACAGATCCAGTTTCTTCACGCTATAATCTCCACGAAGATATTCCTCGACCGCTCACCTTACCACGTCCATGCAACCGTTGGAGATAGGGAGGATTTGGAATCTAGTTAAAGAAGACACTGGGAACCCATGGGAGGCTCCTCTTAGGTTTATTTTTATACACAACGTCTGAATTTTACTCATATTTTTTGGAAATTTAATCTCGAGTTAAAAGAGGTTTATGAACGTAGTCCTAGATTCCTAGCAGAATAGAAGAAAACTACCCAGAATTTACGGCACAACCTGGAAAATTCAGAAATAGACTTCCCAGAGCCTCTGGAATATAATTTCTAGATGTTCAGAAAGCGACTTCCGCGAAAAAAAAACCTTCTCCGATGGTCAGGCAGAAACTTCTCAGGTTCTCACCCTTGTTAGGCAGTATTAGGAGACGGACAAATCGCTAGAACTAGAAACAAGCAATAGGTTGTATAAGAGCCCGATCGGTTGCATAACCTTTTGTCAGTCAAGGGGATTTCCCCCCTTGCCTATCCTGCACGGGGTAGTATGACAAAGGGTTATGTGCCTGATCGTATACTACCGTTCAAATGCCCTCCGCTCGTTTTCAATCTTGTATTCTTTCAATTTTCAAAGCCTGCCGTTTCTCAATACGGAACTATCAATACACTTTCTCTTCATGTCTATTTGTTCTAGCAATAAAATTACTGTCCGCTCCTAGCGCTTCGCATGGAGATGAGAAATTATCTGCTTCTGCTAACTTCATCATTCTCAGGTTAGGTTAGGTGCGAGTACTTCAAGCAAGAATAACCTCCAACAATTCCGGACCAAACACTCCCGAAGTTCAAGAACATACTTCACAGAAGTTCGGGAGAGAACATCCCCGAAAATCAGGAGAGGACTTATCAGAGCTTCAGGAAGAAGTTCAAGGAAGAGGACTTTTTTGAAGTTGGGAACTTTCCAGAGATTTTGAAATTTCATAAATTCAAGATAGAACTACCCAGTTGTTAAGCAAATAAAGAATCCCCGAATTTCAGACGGAAACCAACCCGAGAGGGAATTACCTATAATTTCTCAAAAAATCAGGAACAAACTACGTCATCAAACTTCAAGAAAAAATTTAAGGGAATTTTCTGTGAAATTCTGGACAGGTTATTCCCTTAGTTTCAATAAAACATTTCTCGCAATTATGGATGGGACCAAATGAAATTTAAAAATTTCAGGACGAAACTTACCAGAGAGGGCACTACCTGTAAGATCAGGAGGAAATTTCTCATTCTTTTTAGGAATGAACTCCTAAGAAGTTCACGAGAGGAGTTCTCAGAAGTTCCGAAGGAGACTTCCCAAGAGTTTAGTGGAAACTTCCCGAAAGTTTAGTTGGAACTACCCAGAAGTGCTAGAGTGCTTTCCTGAAGTTTCGAGTCGAACATTTCAGAATTTGTCGAAGTGCAAGAAATCCCAAACGTTCAGGTAGATACTTTTGATAAAATCAGGATCAAACTTTCCAGAAGAATAGGGGGACCTTTCTAGTAGTTAAGCAGTAATTTCTCAGAAATTCAGGAACATACTTCCCCAAACTTCAGGAGAATACTACCCAAAAGTTCAGGAGAGAACATCTCAGAAGTTCAGAAGACAACTTCTCAGAATTTTAGGATGGAAACTTCTAACAAATTTAAGAAGATTTTTCAAGAAATTTTGAAGAGTACTTTCCCAAAGTTTTGGACGAATTTTCCTTGTAGTTGAGGATGGCACTTATCAAAAGTTAAGAAAGTAACTTTGTTCATGAAAAAACTTACCAAATGTTTTTAAAAGGTAAGGTTGGGTTTTAAGATATGAATTTTTAAGAAAATAAGGACTGACTGCCAAGAAATTTATGAAGAATTTTGTCTGAAGATAAGTAGGAAACTTCCCAGAAGTATTGCAAAGAGCCTTGCAGAAAATCAGAAGAGAGCTTCCCTGAATTTTATGAGATAATCACTGACTAACCAAAGAAGTAGTCTGTACAAAAATCAATCAATCAGTTTTCAAAAATGCTTCCACAGTTCGGAGAATCCTCTATAAATTAAAAATAAAAAGCTGAAAAAATTATCACTGAGGGTAAATTAAGCTTAGGAAAAAGTTCGAATGCTTTACCTGAAGGTCAGAGAACTTCGAGATTTAATCGTTGAAGGGCATTTCTATACTGCAGTGCTCACTGCATATCCATACATCAATCTTTGAATATTGTATGTTTGAAGAAATGGGTCTGTCAATAACTTCAGTATCAGTATTTAGGCATAAATAAGTTGATGATAACTAACCCCCCTAAATCATCTTTGAAATGGAAATTGACACTTTTCCACATATTAGTTAATAACTTCCTCGAAAAATGTTTCAAATCGCAACTTTGGTACAGCGTCCAAATGAGGTTGTCTACGTCGTAGAAGTTCAAAAGAGAACTTCTCTGAAGTTCAGGAAAGGACTTCGCATAAGTTCCGGCAGAAACTTCCCAAAAGGTTAATTGGAACTTCCCAGAAGTGCTAGACAGCTTTCGCTAAGCTCAGAGGAGAACATTTCAGAATTTCAGAATGAGGATTTCTCAAAACTCAGGAAGAAACCTCTCTAAAGAACAGAAAGAAACTTTGTAGGAGCATCGGGGGTACTTCCTTCTAATTTGAGCAAGAATTTTCCAATAGTTCAGGAACAATAGCTCTAGAAAAAAACTTCCCAAATGTTCAGAAGTAACTCCAAGAACAAATTTAAGGGAATAATAAACACATATAGCTATGTTTTTGCAATGTTGGTTTCTTCTTCTGCTACGCTAAATGTCCACACCAGGGCTGGCAATTGTCATTTTCGATGAAAAATGACCTACGATTTTTACCGAAATGCATCTGAAAATCTCACCGGGTGAGAAAACGATGATGGAGATTTTCTTCAAATTCTCATCGATTTTTTCGTCATGACAGCGCGTGAAAGTGTTTTGGTCATCGCTCCTACAAGCACATTTATTGGTATAATTTTGAGATTTATCACAAAACTTCAAAAACAATTTCCATTTTGTCGATAACATATTATTGCTTGGCTAAATCTATGTAAACTAGTAAGATATTTCGGAAACAAAATCGTATGGGAAAAAATCTCAGGACCGAATGATGGTGTGAGAATGACAAGAAAGCTCATGATAGTTCGTTTCTTCTCGTGACAGTGGGAAGGTTTGTTTTGTCATTGTCACATGATGGCCGTGAGATTTACCAGCTCTGGTCCACGCCTTGGACTTAACGCTACCCATAAAATCTTGTGCAACAATTGCGCTATCTTTCTTACACACTTTCATCCTTTGTTTCCTAAAATCCTGATAGTCTTTGAGGACTTTCCCCCTTTTCCAGAGTTTGCCCTTCATAATCGCTCAAAGTTTTTCTACTGGACGATGTTCTGGCGAGTTTGGCGGATTTACCTCCTTCGGCACACAAACAACAAAACAACATCGTCGGCTTCATCCATCGCCGGTTTTGCGTAATGGCATATCCAGCCAAAACAGAGTGTCACCTTCGTGGGACCGCAGGATGTGCAACGGGCGGTTGGTTAGGGCCTTCCTTACGTTAAAGACATGAAGTCCGGCATGCTTCTTTGTCTGCTGGACGAACCAGATGAAAGAATTTACCTTCTTGACAATGTCTCGAATCGAATGGTTCGGATTACGCTTGAAGTAATCCCTCACCTTCCTTGCGTCATGGGGTCGGTTGTCTGCGCTTTTCTTCTACTCTCAGACCGCCACTGAGTCGTCTGGACCGCCTTGATCGATTTTACGATACGGGACACGGTCGAATTTTTAAAGTAAACATAACACTTCAAACTAGTTTTACGCACAATTTCTTCATTTTTTACTGATGCAATCAAAATGTATACACACAAGAGAGATGTTGCATTTTTATTTTCATTTTTAGAACAATTTCTATGTACCGCTCATAAATACTAAGTTCAGTTATCAACATCAAAATTACATGTTCGTTTGCTATCGAGTTCCATCAGTATTCCTACAGAAATATATCCCACTCTGCTGTCTCCACTGCTTTGACTATTTGGAATTTCCATATCCAGGAGTACTTTTCCCTCGAGTTGAAAATTGGCACACGTGTTTATTATGCTCTCGAAAACTACTCGACTACAAAGGCTTGGAGTTCATGTTCTCTTACAATCGATTCGTCCTTATCTTATAGGTCACCAGCTCTCACTTGCCGTGGGTGATTGCATGGCCGATGTTTGGTTAGCCACGTCATGGATATCTCAAGGAAGTCAATTAGGACCGTCTGTATTCATAATATACATACTTTCATGATGTTAGATCCTTGGAGGTACACGTCTTTCGTATGCCGATGTCCTCAAGATTTTTCTGCAAATCTAGTCAAACTACGATTGTAATATTCTACAACAGCATCTTTAGGCCTTCACTCACTAGCGCAACCTTACTCGAATGATGTTTTTTTTTCGGACTGTTGCGAGATGATTACTTTTTCTCGTGCAAAGAATACCATCTTAGTAAGATTCCCTGTTGAACGTTTCACACAGCAAAATCTGACATTGAAAAACTCGCAGTATTACAAGGGGCAAGACAGCTCTTCATCGCGAGTAATTTCAGAGTTGTTTTTGAGGTACCTCGAGTAACTCTCGTACTCAGCCAGCGAGCACTGTCATTTTTTTGCTCTCTGGTTTTGCACAGCAGCTGTCAAACCTACGATTGTACATTAGCTCTCGAGTGTGCAAAGTTGAAAACTAGCTATTTGCTCTATTTAACTCTGTTTATGAAAACAAGCTACATTCACTTAAACTACATATCTGATATGCTCGTACAATTTTATATCGTATATACTACTATTCGTGTAAGATTTTGCCTTTTTCGAGATGAAGTTATTTTTATGTCTCCAATTAAGTCATACTTTGTATAAACCCATCAGTTTTGGATTGACCTGCAATTTTTTTATGCAGCATCATTCCACCTGGCCGTCTGGCTATGAACTGGTGCTTTGAAACAAGGGTAGGAGAAGAGACAAACGAGCTCAGCCCGCTGCACTCAAACCCAAGCTTCAAGTTTCTTAGAATCGATGTTTAGCAAATTACGAATCTATACATATCGCTATCATGCCTCATCATTGCACTTCAGTTGGGCTTTCCGTTGTGCCATCTTCTATTGCCATAAGCAGAATGTCCACAATGTTTTCAAACAAATTGGAAGTCTAGTTGGAAGTCAAACTTTTCGAAACTCTGGCAACTGATAAGAACCGATGAAGATTGATCAATTTTTAAGCTATATTGAGTTACTTGCTAGGTTCTCGGAGCAACAAAGCAACAGGGAGTCGTCTCACCCCTAGAAGTATAACATTATATCTATTTATTTTTAAATCCGAAAAAATCATCATAACAAAGCGTTAATTTATAACCCAGACCAAAACAACACAAGACTCGTATAATATTCGATGAATGGTAGTGGCCGTCTTTGAAGACAGTCGTTGACTTAAACTTGTTGATTAATTGTACCTGAAGTTATGAAGATTTTGCTCTCCAAACCACATCTACAAATAGCCTACCAAACCATGTACTTTTAAGAGAATTTCGCCAACTTTCTGGCCTTGAAATGATCGTCAACCTTGCCATCTTGTAGTGCTGCTTGAAGTCTGCTTTGACGTTTGTTTCATCATCCATAATCACGCAGTCAAGTTTTGTCAGCGATTTGTCGTACAACTTACGCACTCTTGTTTTTGGACTGGTTTCCTGCTTCTCGTTCCTGTTTGGGGTTTGAATTACCTTGAACGATCTAAATCCTGCCACTTTCTTCAATTTTCGAACGAAAGAATACGACGTTTAGCGACCTTTTTAGTCGCATCTCCAATGGAAAGGTTCGGGCTTTGCTTAATCAGCCGAAGCATTGCATCCCGCTGGGATTTGAAGTTGTCGTACCGCCAGATCCTGATTTCCGATCGAAATTGAACCGATCCCGGAAGCATTTTAAAATGCTACTTACTGTTAAACGAAGGACTGCGAGTGATTTTCTATATCACGAAAGACGAATTTTCAACGCTAATGTGCAGAATTTTTTCACGCATATGTTGTTCTTTCGACTCCATTTTCAATACAATGCTTTTGTGATAGCAAACCGTATGACAAAACATTCTCACACACAACGACGTTGCGTAAGCAGTATTGGTGACATCTCTTTATTGAGAAAATAAAACGATGTGGCTAATGAACCATGGCTAATGAACCATAGCTTCCAAAGCTTTGGGTGTTATAATTCGGATGAGCAAAGACTGCTCCGGAATTTATTGCTTGGAGTTTATACATTGCTGTTGATTCTGGAATATTCCTACAGCGCATGGAATCCATTCTACAGCAGTGGTGCCGAAAGAGTCGATCAGTTCAACAAAATTTGGAGTGCGAAAGAAAACCCTCAATTAGGAACTGTGGAAAGTCTGTAAGAAACCGTAGACTACTTTATCAAGAAGACTGGCAACTCTGCCGAAAACCAGGCGATAGTAACCGCATCTCCATCTCCGAGAAAAGGTAGAACCGCTCTACGCATGTGTGCGTGTCAATTCATCAGTGCACGCACACTAAAAGATGCAGCAGCTGTCAATGTTTTTTCGTCTTTTGCCCCTATAGCTAGCGAGTAATGCTATTTCACATTTGAGAGTAACAAATTGACTTGAAATTGGCATAAAACATTCGAGCTGGGCTATAAACAGTGGACTGCAGAAACCCAAAACAAAACATAGAAAAAAAAGAAAAAGAAAAAAAGAAAAACTGTCAACTCGATTTAGGTTGTGAATATATTTTTCACAAGTAATGGTTATAATATTTTGCTTTGATATTTATTCTCATCGTCTTCTAAATCTCGAAGAAGACCCAAGAAGAAATCCATAGATGCACCCGATCAATCTGAACACCAGAAGAAAGCAACAAAACCAAATAAGATGATGACTTCTTTAAATGGAAATCAACTTTTAAAGCATCGGTTTTTGAACGAGGCAAACTTCTCTATTCAGTTAACGGTGTCAGCAGGTTGGCTCCTCTAGACACAGTGGTACTGTATGGGATGCATCCAAATCACGGAGCTGACGGTGTATTCTGTTCTTCTTGATTTGACTGATTTAATGTTTTATTCACGCTGAGGTGATGACAATTCGTTACAGCTATTCCGATTCTTTGGCTTACTGTGACCATGCTCATAGTTTATCGATATATTTGCACGATTTCCACTTCTCTTTCTGATAAAAAAAAGATTAACATGTTTCACTGACACGAAGTCACCTGCACACCACTTTTTGTTGGAAAAGAATTACTAACGCATATATACTGAGCTTCTACCCAGGGTTGCCAGTAGTTTTTGAAAAATGTCAAATAAAAAATCTGGCAAAATCTGGCAATACACGGAAATTTGAAAATCTGGACTAGCAATTGCAAGGGTCAAAGAGGTTTTACAAATGTTGTCCCTAAATGAGTCATTTTTGACTCATATACTCGCATTTTTCAGTAACAGTCAAGCGTGGAATTACACGTGGAAATTGACCAATGCCAAATATTTGATGCACAAAATAGCTACGATTCGTTTTCAGTGGACGAGAAATCACGCAAATCACTTAACGCTTTAGTGGTGTGGGATTGAACGAAGCTTTTTTTTAATCTGTTCTAATTTCAAAAAGTCTGGCATTATGCAGGGTTTCTCTTTTTGTAGATAAAAATTCTGGCAGTGCCAGATAAATCTGGCATAATGGCACCCCTGCTTCTACCTTTGCTAGATAGAGCAGCTCTACGAAGTGACGGTTGACATTTGTATGGGAATCGTGAAGAGCTGCCAGTCTTCCCGATAAAGTAGTCTTCGAAGAAACACTAATTTGAGTGGCCGGCAAAGCCACGTTTGAACAACAAACCGTCTGGTCTACACAAAGTTGATGCTCGCTGATCATCAGAGAATCATTGGAAAATTTTGATAGACAATCATCAAAAGTTTTGCTTTTTCCATGGATGTATCCGTACAAGCCTGATGTGGCTTGCACTGTCAGTTTCTTACCAAATCAGTTTGAATTTTGTTATGCTAATCAAAACTCAATTCAAAACCTTTTAGAACGAGGAAATTTGTATCAGTCTTTTGCATTTTTTCCAACAAAATAATTTCGCATTTACTTAGTTTCCTATGCAATTTAAGCTACAAGTTTCCAATGGAATTAAAAGTCTTAAGCCAGAGTTAAAAAATAACATTCGTCTCTGCTTCTATTCTGCTATGATACTGAAAAATGAAGCCTCTCCTATTTCAAATTTTTTCTAGTTTTTAACGATTTTCTGGAATCAATATTTTCTCTTATCATCAATTCTCAAATCAAGGAATAAGCAGAGCTCAATTAGTAAATGATATTTTCATATATTCAAATTAAACTTCCCTTTCCCATAGCATCACCGAAAAAAACGGTTAGCACGGTCCTTGTCAATGCCATTCTTGATCACCCTTCTATAGACAGAATAAAATCCATCCCATTGAATACTTTTGCACCGTAGGTGAGCTTATCATCCGCAGAAAAAAAAAAAAGTGAAGTAAAACAACCCCATTCCCTTGTTGACCGGGTTGAATTCGGTTGAACCCAAACCGCACTTGTCACAAGAGCCCTCTCTGCAGCAGCCAGCAGATTTCCAGCAATGAATCAAAGCAAACCGCAAAGTACTACCTGTGCCGCTGAGCCTGCTGACCTACATCCAGACAGACCTGGAATCGCACCGGTCCATACGGAGCCCAGCAAGCCGGGCGGGGGATTTTCCGTTTCAACCCATCCGATGACGCTGACGAGGATGCCGCCAGCAGGGGAAGAATGTCAGGTTGAAATGGAACCTGATCCCATGCTGCGCACTTGCTCTGTCCTCTCTCCCACGAGTAGTGCTACGATGCCTTCAGTAATTTCGAGAATCCCGTCTCGGCGTCTTTCCTTTCAGTCAAACATGCGTCTATTCATCGTGGGAAAATCTAATAATGCCGCTCAAGTCTGCATGCTTTTTCTGCTTTCAGGAACAAGTTGAATGTAACGTTCACTTTCAAACCTGCCACTCGTTCACTTGTGTGGTTCTAGTCGTTGCAGGTCTTATGAAGGCGAAGATAGGCTTTGAGGATTTTTTTTTTGAGGTCGAAAAAGGGAAGATGAATATTGTTTAAAATTAATTCAATGCTTTCAGAGGACTACCCCATCTGGGTCAAGTACCTGAACCGTGAGGATATGGCTTGCAAAATGAATAAATATACGTTGCATAAGAGGAGATTTGATTTGCTGATGAGTGAAATCCGTGGTTCAACGACTTTTCTGTATACTTCATTCAACATTAATAAATGCAATTGAATAATTTATTGAGAGGCATCGGTGACGATAAAATACTAGGATTCAAAACATAGAGTTATGTTTTTTATGAGCGAAAGTTTGAAATAAAATCCAGAAAAATGCTTTATATACGAAAAGAAGTACTTCTTCTAAAATTCTGCGTATGTCCCTTTATGGCTTCAAGCGTTGGTGGTTGTTTGATAGTAAAGGGTTGGAACCGCGTGCAAATTTGGCGAAAACCGACGTCGTCGTCGTCGGCGCCAAGCTGTAAAACAACCACCACGCAATGAAATGAGAAAAAGGCCAAGCGCACGGGAGAGATGAGATCGTAAAATTAGGCGCTGTAAAAATTTCATAACGTCTTTTGTGTTCCCGGACGCCCGTTCGCAGGTCGCAATGGGATAAGGTTTTATGGCTTTCAAAGGTTGCCGGTCTCCGCCACGAGGAGCAGTAATGTCGTTTTACGCTGATGCCTCTGCTGCGGTTGTCTGGCAAATCTCTTAAAGGATCTCCCGAGTGAATCCCTCGGTTAGGCAGCTAAACGAACCGACCGAGGTGGAAATTGAAGCTGCTTTGATGGGTAATTCGTTGGCGTTGGTTTCGTGGAGCGAGCGGGATTTTCGGCTACAAGAAAGGAACAAATGAGTTATCATAAAAAAAAAAAGAAGAACGAAATGAGATCAACCGATGGATGCGCGATTGAAAGCTGGAGTGTGGAAATTGCGAAACTAAATTCTTACTAATGAAAACCAACGACTTTCGCAGACTGAATAAACTGGAAATACGTTTTTCCATTCTGTGCCAACAGAATACGGTTGATATTTATCTACTTTTTCGATTAACTTTTACTTAGCAAAATAAACATTTTGAAGACAGCTACAGTTTTTGTTAACATTGGACTACATACACCGAAAAATTTAATGAATTTTAACTCACGCGTTAAATTTTCACTCGTTAATTGCAAGCCAAAGGAAATGAGAGCAACAAAATTGTTTACAATCTTGCATGCGTCATACAACAATGTTCGCAAACTTTCATACCACAGACTAGATTCAGGCGTTATCTGTCGTAAATTTACATGAAATGTCCCGTTCATTTCTGCCAAATCTGCAAATGTGCATTATTAGACAACGCAGAAAATTGTAGTTTTTTGGATACTGTGTAGGACTTCTAAAATGATTCCAGATGGAAGTTTTATTGACTGTCATTTTCATTGTGGAATGTTTTTTTTAGTAAGAATATCTTTTAAGCATGTAATGCATAATAGATCGAATTTCATTGCTTGAAAATGTAATGCTCAAAAATTGAAGTCTTTATATAAGTAAAATTTGAGGAACAAAAAACAAACTAATTGTTTATACATTAATTGTTATTTTATACATTCTCCGTGCGAGGAGTAACGATAATGATGTTGAAGGAGATGTTCGCTCATCACCATGAGGCACCAAGAGTGAACAACAATGTTTTTGGCTAGAATTGAAAGATATGAAGAGAAAGTTTTTGATAGTTCCGCTAGTGTGCGGCAGGCTCGGAAACATATCAGATGTTTAGGAAAATTGAGCGAAAAGGGCATGTGTACAGTGGTACTCGAACCAACGACATTTTTGCCTAACATCCCACTGCGGGGTAGGTCAAAGCACGGACTAAGTCCGCCACTTCAACAGGCAAAAATGTCCGGTTGGAAGACGCTCATGTACCACTGTGGCTTGTATAATTATTCTAGCGATCTATTGTGTGCACTCTGTTTACTGATGCGCACATGGGAGAGGAACTCTCTCCTTTTTTGGGTTTGTTTTGATTCGCACCGACTGACGATGAACTTTTCGCTCAATTTTCCTAAAACATCTGATATGTTTCCGAGCCTGCCGCACACTAGCGGAACTATCAAAAACTTTCTCTTCATATCTTTCAATTCTAGCCAAAAACATTGTTGTTCACTCTTGGTGCCTCATGGTGATGAGCGAACATCTCCTTCAACATCAAACTAATTGTTTCAAAATAATATTTTTCAGTGATACACGGTGTAATGCACGGAGTTCCTTTGCTTTTATTATTGAATAATATAAACATGGCGACAACTTACAATGTCCTAAAAATATCTTTCTATAAAGACCAATGACCGGGAATGGCATATATTGATTTATTTTAAATTATCACAAGAATATGGAGATGAAGGGACACAATGAACCCTACAAGATAGGATTGCGCGGTGGTCTAGAAGAAACTATTTTTGATTCAGATTAATTACCCCATCTTGATTTTTACTGTCGATAACTAGGAATACATCCTTGAAATTGACCTGTAGAAGCATTTTTAAAAAATAATTTGGTGTATCTGTTTTTTTTTTTCATTTAAGATGTGACGCAAATTTCGTTTTAACTGGCCGCACTTTTTATGTGCATCTAAGTAGACTTACATGTACATGATTTTTTCTTAAAGGGTAGACATTTTTTGCTTAAATATCTAGCTTGAAGCTGTTTCAAAATTCTTCATGATTTTGTATGGAAATCTAGTCCAAGTACCAATGATGTACTAATATGAAAAGGATATTTTCTCAGTGCAGTCCCAGGCTGAACAATTCTTCGGTTGTGAAATACGCGAAAATTTAGATTAAGCACTGTGGCTTTATTTCTCGCGAAGAGTTGTACCTCATTCTGGATGAAGGCGGAAACGGAAGCAAACCAAGATCGAAACCTAGAGCAATACAGTGATCCGTTGACAGAAGAGATCGAGATACTGCAACGTTCAGCAGTTCAAGAAAATATTCCATGCTACTGCCATTTACCAAGATAGCTACTACCATCGTTACGATAATCTTTCTTTCTGTTAGAATTCCTTAAACTTTTTTAAACCAGTGTTGAATCAGTCCCTTGAACTTTTTTCAATAACTCTCTTAATGAACATCCTTGATCACATCATGTGAGTTGCCACAGCAGCACCCTTACAGTTCACATGAATCGGTCCAAGTCAACTTGTCATTTCAAGCGTCATTCAAAAATACCTTGTCTTCCCAATCAAAACCCACTATCACACTTTGTTAGTGACACCAAAAGCATATGTTACTGATAGCGCTTAATCGGCTTTCATGCGTTAAAGTTTGTTCGCGACAAAATCTAGACAACCTACGTATATCTCTGGAAATACTTCTTCAATGCGTGAAATATTTCACAGACTGATGAACGTATGTCTGTTCATTGTGTAAAATTAATTATTGGTGATACTACAGGCTTTTGGATCGCCCTTGATTCAGAGTAGTAGAGCGATTTTAGTTCTTTCTGGAATCGCTCTATTTCTTGAAATCCTCTCTGCGGCACATACTACACCCAAAATAAAAAAGCAAGATTGTAATGCAATTTCGCATGATTTGGTTTAATTTCTCGTAATGGATCGTAACTTGGAGAAAAAATGCAACATTGGTCATGGGCAAAAAAGCAACATGGGCAAAAAAGCCACAACAGTGGCAAATGGCGTAGCGGCGTTTCGTGCCATTGTCTCACCCATATTGAGAAGTTGGTGACGGTTGAACAAAAACCCAACGGATGCTGCGACTATCGAGGCACTAGGCACACAGCGATAACCGCTTGCACACACTTGCATGGCTTTGTTTATACCATAAAAAGCTTTGTGGATCATGATGGGCAAAATTGCCTTTTCAGAATCATGCGGATTTCTCAAGATATGATTGCAAAAACTGCAATTGCATTTTTTGCTACAATTTCAACTTTTGGGTGTACGCAGTTGGCCTGGCCGATGACAAGAAAAATGATGTATTCAAGAAACCATCATTTTCCAGGATGCCTTCAAGAATTGGCTGCGTTAGTGTGAGATTAGATTAGATTAGATTAGCAGATGACTTCGAAAGAAAAGCAAGAGCGAAAAGCAATTGAGTACGGCTCAATGAATATCCAGGTCTTTCAGTAAGAAAACTTGCAAAAAAGCTTGATTTTTCTGCAAGTACTGCCTATAACGTTCTAAAATCTTTCAATATACGTTTGACAACAGCCAGGAAGGCTCGGGGTGGAACAAAAGCGGATCTTAGGAACCACCAGAAGGACACGAAGGTGAAGCAAATACAGGTTAACTTCGATATAACGTACCCTCGATATAACGTACCCTCGATATAGCGTCACTCGATATAGCGTCACTTTTACCTCGATATAACGTACACTTTTTTGATGTGTAGAAAATTTCTTCAAAATTAATATTAACAGTACCTTGAACAATGATTTGAAGATCATATGGACCGTCAATCAGCGACGTGGTTATTTTGAGGAGGAGGTGCGAAGAGGGTGGGGGCTTTCTGGACAAAAAACTCGTTCCATATAAATTTTAAAAATTATGTTTGGACATGCAACCACCATGGAGGAGGGGGGTCTAAGAAACCAAAAAAAGACCACGTTGTTTATGGATTGTCCCATATAAACCTTCCATCACAGAGAACAGACGTTCATCTTCGAGCTGCTACTTGTGTAAAACTTTAAACCGACATTTCAAATGTATTTCGTTATGCTCGTGGCAGGTCCCTGAGGCGCTGCAGTTGTGCGATAACTGTCATGTCAATGTTTATCAATACAAAGCCTAGCACATAACCTGAGAAGTTTTGTTTGTTTTTCTCTGCACTTGCTTTTTATAGCGGCTGCCCATATTAACTTTTACACACGTTTTTCAAGAAAAGGTATATGGACATCAATGTCTGTTCTCTGTGCTTCCATCTTAAGTTAAACGTCTGCGACGCCGCTCACAAATTGGAGTACATTGACCTACATCGGCGTGTGGCTACGGAAGTGAAATATGCTTTTGTTTATCGGTGGGATTAGATAGCCCAAGTAGCATTTCAAATGCAAATTGGTTTTATTCATGTTTTATGGTAGTCTATAAAAGCATTATGGAGATCATCTGATTTTATTAGGGCAATTTCCAAGTAAAGATGGTTTTAATTGATTACCAGTTCTTAAGAGTAAAGAACACTCAAAGAAACCTCCATAAAGCTACATCATTTATAAGTGTTATTCACCTTATAAGTAATTTTATAGAATAATTGATTCCCCTCTCAAGACATCGTTTCGCAACTTCCCCGTTTCGCAACTTCCCCGTTTCGCAACAGTGTTCTTAAAGAGGAAAATCACAAAACTATCAAAACTTGTGGTAGTTTTATCATAGTTTTAAGCAGTCTTGAATGTCATTAGAAGTATGTTCCGATAAAACTATCAAGTTTTAAGCGAGCCTTGGGAAATAGTCTTGAGAACCTCCTGTAGTATGGGCCTTTTAGATGAGGGGTTTATGGCTGTTTTATCGATGTTATGTAGAATATTTAGTTTTATGCGTGGTTTTATCAAATGAGTCTTGAAAACTTCTTCAAGTGTACCTTAAAATTGAAAATGTTACTTGGGAGTGCAACTCTAAAAAATTTGGTATGGTTATTTTTCTAGGGTATCATCCAAAACATTAAAGAAATGATTGGAAACATGGATGATTTTCTAAAGCTTCCATTAATGTTGATTGGCAAATCTAAAAACCCTCAACCCTTCAAAAACCTCAGGGAAGTTCCACTCAACTACAGGTCATCCAAAAATACATATACGATGGGCTTGGGACGTCCGGACGTCGTAAAAATATCGGAGTTGAAATGGCTCTTGAGAACGAATGAGAACGGTCGATCAAGTGGAAGGTAACCTGCGCACCCTTCGCAGATGGCGAGACGGGCCAATTGCAGCCATGGACCGAACGATTTGGAGACGATTTCTGTGTATAATAGAGGCCACCCAATTTTTATTTTAACTGTAAGTGAGTAAATTACCTTGTAGCACGCCGCGTGCAGCTACGGGTTCTCTAACCCCTGGAATTCCTTAACAAGTGGCTTAAGCGCCACCTCCGAAGAGGGCCACTTGTCTGTTGGGTTGCCCGGCAAGAAATCCTTACCTCAGGGCAGGTTTCTCATACAAATTCAGTAGGGAATGAGACAAGATCTAGCGTCGCTGAACGTTCTAATAAAGTACTCCCGCGTTCCGCGTAAAGATGGCTCCACTATCGGTTATGAGTGTAGCGAGAGAAGACCGTCGTTCGATTAGGCACAAATCAACTCGTGTATACGCCGCCTATTTCATCACAGGCAGAGCTCACTTACACAATTCTCCCCTTCGCGCTTCAATGGAAACGTGAATGGAGGGACTGAGATTCCCAAGCAGTCCAGACTTGGAGGAAACAACGGAAAAGAATAACTAAACGAACGGAAAACTAATCGAACGACGGGAAAAATCTTAGTGCCTAAAATTCACGAATAACATGGCGGACCGCCGGAAAACCCTTTTTTAGATACAGATAACTTACAAGATCACGTTTATTTGAGTTCGGAATTTATATTTAACCTAGGTTCATTTTAGTTTCAGGGTTTTCCCTTTCTCTTCACTTCTAGTCCTGTCTTCTGGCGTGTGCGGATTTCTGGCTTCTAACTAGTCTAACTTATTTTTCGTGTGTGTCTCAATTTCCTCACATGCGCATGTACTTACGGTACCGTTCTGCTTTACCGGTCCCTACCGGTGAATGGCGTTTGCGGTTGCAGCGCGAAATAGGTCGCACCGGTCAATGGCGGCCGGCTGAACGACGGTTGTCTACCAGACAATGCAAGACGGAATAGTGGCGCTTGTCCTTGGCTCGTCGACGACAAAATGGTGACGACGGAATCGGATTTCTCGCGGGACGCAAGATAGGTGGTGCAGTCCCCCTCCGCGATTCGAAATAACTCCGCAATACGGGAAGTTTTCCTGGCCTAGATGGACAGTGCTCGGTGGTCGATTGGGTTGGCTGGTAGTGTCGGCTGCGTGGTAGCGCTATAGCGTGGGTCCGAGACTCGCTCTGGAATTTCTTACAAGAAGCCGCAGAACGGCTGTTCGAGACTTATAAATACACACAATTTTAAGGACACACTCTAAACAAATTACCTTCTTTCTTAACGGAAAACGCTTGCACACGACTTATTACCGCACCTCCGATAACTACCTAACTAGCCTAAGAAGGGAAAACTAACGTAAATCTAAACACTTAAGATTTCTACCGTCATTTAACGTACCACAATTGATTCGCGACCACACGGATCAACTAGCTCGCACTCACGTTCCTATCCACGGTCCAGATCAAATTGCTCAAGTGTAGCTCTTGTAATCCTCAGATAGTTTGCGAGTGGTAGTCATGTTCGTGACCAAAGGTTGTTGAACCTGAAAAGGTA
Organism: Aedes japonicus; assembly: GCA_034211315.2. NCBI lineage: Eukaryota > Metazoa > Arthropoda > Insecta > Diptera > Culicidae > Aedes > Aedes japonicus. The sequence goes on from JASCZW010000300.1 coordinate 650,499, forward strand.
CAACGACCTTATGAACCCGATCCTCAAATGTTACATTCTTAACCGACGACGACTGCCTCCTTCTTTCATAGATGCCCAGGGCTGGCTATCTCTTTCCCATTCGTAACAGAATTTGCATAAGTCCTTCCCCGTAGTTAGACTTGATGGTCGTCGAAGTTCGTGAATCAGACCAATGAATCGGCTCGGATGAATAACGTGCATGCGAGATTTTGAAATATATGCCTGTAGTGAACCAGTTATATAAATGTTCACTCTTGTTTCATGAACAGTTACTAGCATAGATAGTGAACATATATAAGTGAACAGCTGTGAACAAAACTAATGAACAACAACAAATCTTACCGTAAATTAATACTAGGGATAATATTGAAGGATTTTTATATCTACTATTTACAATTTATTCACAATGGATTATTCCTTGAAGAGAAAAAGCTATTTCATTGAGCAAGCTATTTGGCCCACATGCTACAACCTACAAGACAAAAAATCACAAAAAAGGTTTGAAGTGATGAAGAGATGAACGAGCGATAGACTCAAAATCGAAGATACATAGAAAAAAGAGGACAGAATAGTGGTTTTGCACACACATTAAAACATAAAAACGTTAATATTTTAGATTTTTATTTATGCTTCGATATAACGTACAATTCGATACAACAAGTGTACAAGTGTAAAATCAAAATGTACGTTATATCGAAGTTTGCCTGCATTGCAAAACAGACCAGATCTTTCGGTATGTCCTATGGCTAGAAAAATAAAAATGTCCCCAAATTTCGTGCACATTTCCAAGCACCGGCAAGGTATGAAGTCGTTCAAGGTGAAAACCCTATCGAACCGTAATGATAAACAGAATGTGATGGCTAAAACCCGACCTCGTAAGTTGTATTGCGAACACTTGAGGAAGTTTTCCTGCGTGATGATGAACGATGAAACTTATTTGCTGGAAGACTTTAAGTAGCTTCCCGGAGTGGCTTATTATACTGCCATAAAACGGAATGCCGTAGAGGTGCATTTCAGGACGAAGAAAAAAGCCAAATTTCCAAAAAAATATTTGGTTTGGCAGGCAATATGCAGCTGTAGTCGTGCAACCCAAAGCTTCATTACGACAGTAAACAAGGAAATATAACGATTGTAACCTTTCCTACGCCGCCATGACGCTCCCTCGCTATTCTGATCTGATTTGGCATCTTGTCACTACGCCAAAGATGTTTTGGAATGGTATAAAGCGAATGGAGTCCATGTTGTACCGAAAGTGGCGAATCCACCTAACTGTCCGGGATTACGACCTATCGAGCGGCATTGGGCTCTCGTGAAGAGGGAACTTTTTCAACTTTGTTGGATTCCAAATTTAATCTGTCCAGATTTTGCCACGAACAAGCCTTACTAAAACCTTGTTTGACTAATTTAAAACCGCCATCGCACTTTATGGGTGGCCCTAATCGTATTTTTACCATTGGTTTAAGTCGGTTCAATTCGACTAATGTTGTTTTCCCAATGAAGTGAGTGATCCCATGAGCATACTTTCCGTTGGTTCACCCAAAATAAAAAAGCAAGATTGTAATGCAGTTTCGCATGATTTGGTTTCATTTCTCGTAATGGATCGCAACTTGGAGAAAAAATGCAACATTGGTCGTGGGCAAAAAAGCAACACATCATTCGCTTAAAAAAATTAAATGTGTGCGTGAGGTTGTGCAGTTGATTAGTAGCAGTATATTCAATGGCTCACAAATAAAACCTTCTTACAAAACCTGCTCTTCATACCGTGTTCAGCGATCCTTCTGCGTAGAGTACTGTCCGAGATCGGTTGTTGAATCACTTCCTTGATCTCCCTGAGGGTAACCTTCGGATTTTTCTTAATTTCTCGAATGATTCACGCATCTGTTCGGGAATCTGTTCTACGTTTCCTTCCCCTTCCTGTTCGATCAGCTACTGAACCATAGGTACTGTACTTTGCGAAAAGTTGGGCAACCGCTGCTTTGCTGTATCCATACTTTTCACCAATCTTGCGATTCGATTCACCTTTCTCGATATCACGAATAACACATTTTCGGATCTGCAAGGGAATAGTTTTGCTTGCCACCGTATTATTCATGGTTATTTAGATAACTCGCACTGAATCTTTCTGACCGACAACTGAAATCTGTAAGAAGATCAACAAACACTTGGATACGTCAAAAAAATTGAAAACGAGGGGCGTTTGGATGTAAAAATTACATACACATAATATATTTTCAATTGGGCACTTTATATGACACACCAAATTTACACCACAAATGGTTCAAAAAATAATTTTTCAAAAATGTCACTGCATTATTAAACAGAAACGCGCTTGACAGCTAGGGGAGTTTTTTGTCGAGTAATGCGTGCACTGCGTCAAAGGACAATACTTTTAGTAACACGGCACACATGTTTCGTTGTTCGCCAACCACTGCTCGGGTGGAGGGGATGAAATCAAGTCAATTTCAAAGAAGTTGATTCACGGCCGTTCATCACATTGTTTGAAGCAAGCCTGAATTTCAATTGAAACGCTCTCGACGGTGTCTAGATCATGCATTCAAGCTTACTCACGTTTGACAGGAAGTGAATTGGGAGTGAATCGGAAATAAACTAAAAGGGCTTATTACAGTTGTCACTGTCACTATCACTTTCACTATCACTTTCACTTCACTTACTCATCACCTCACTTTTTTATGCTATTACTGGTATCATTGTGATCAAAAATGAACTCCGTGAGGTTGAACTGATGGTGAAGTTGAAATCATAGTAGCTCTCAGAATCTCTACGGTTTGCGTCATTTTTTTCGGTGGCGTGATGGTGTCGTGGCAGCCATAATTACACCGAATTCATTCGAATCGTCACGTCGGATGAACTCTTCCATATTTTTTTCACTTCGGTGACATTCGTAATAAGGTTTTTTGTTTTCACTTTATTTTCACCGTGAAGTGGAAACCGTAATAAGCCCCTTTCATATTAATGCTTCATCGATGTAGGGCCCTGATCACGTCAGCTCATTCCTATTATTTCCTTTTTGGAGCTGCCAGCGCTGGTATTGTCTTTATTGGGAATCACCAGCTTCATTATTTGGTTCTCTGTGTAATTACAGCTGATGTGGCAATAACGGAGGAGCATCCTCGGGCGGACGACCATGTTCATTCTCACGCTCAGTTCTAGTACTATTGGAATTCTTTTTCGATATCTTGTTTATTTCATTTTAATTTATTATAAAACTACGGTAAGGGACAGATTTTAAGCAGTTTATTCAGCACCTGGCTAATTTGATGAAGCTGTTACTGATGAAGCTGTTACACCTATAATTTGAACTACCAATATTTAGACGTTAGTCCCTCTACTTACTTTAGCCTAACATTTTTCAGAAACGAGCATTAGACTGAGAAAATTTCATAGCCATAGAAAAAAGGTTCAGCATTGCAGGGACTTATTAAAAGCATGAGGATTGCTTTCCCATCATGACTATGATTTCTTAAGCTCCGCAATCTGTACTTACACTAACTCTATTGTATGAGTGCGATTCTGTGCATGTATGCGGAGGCGAAATTAAGTAGGCCAGCTCACGATTTGCTGCAACCGTCAATTTCCTCGACCCGCTCCTTCCTTTAACCCATGTGCTCTCGAAAACAATCAACCAAAACATGTCGATTGCTATGATCAAAAACTCGTCTACTAGCAGGTTATGAGACAGACGTTCACAACCAAAATTTTAGTTTGTCATTGGTCTTTATATTGGCAATGTTTATTTCTCATTTCATTTGCTTTCACGGAAATGTCAAATCACAAAGCGACGGTGACGACAAACGGGATGCTTCGTTTGAAAACAAACAAATGTAAGAGACAGCAGGCTTCACGTTACAATACCGGTGCGCTGTATTCATGATTAACAAAGAAGAGAGGAAACATCGGCTCCCTTAAAAGCAACAGTGATGCCATAGCTACCGCTCAACAGCTAAGCATTATTTAGTTCTCAACGATAACTATTGGACAGCTCAGAAACATATTTTTTCATTGCATATGATAGTGTCAGATGATGGACAATATAATCATAAGCACAGTTGAACCTCAAATGACTGGAACAAACTTGAAATAAATAGTGATTTCAGATCATCTAAATATGACATAAATTTAACTCAATGTTCCACGTCACATTCAGGCAACAATCCTAGATGTGAGAAGTACAAGCGACCAAATGTAAAATACACAAAGGCACAATTTATGCGAACTTCTTCAGCAGGTAGGGGGAACTGGTGGTTATCTAGATTGGTAATCAATCATGATGGTGCACAATTAACAGAGCTGCCCAATCTATTATCCATAACTTTAAGTTTTAAATAAAATGTATGGGCTTTATTAGGGATCTCATTTCACCAGTGGCACCCCTAATTAGGTCGTGTAGTCGCAGTTTGAAAAAATGCGCGTTGCTTGAAAATGTATCTGTTGGTTGTTATATAAGGCACTTAAACCGCAATATACATTCATCGCTAGTGAATAGTTCTATGTTTATACACCACTCAACGCTGTCGCCCAACGGATTATTCCGATATATTAAAAACATCATTTAAACTGACCGCATATCAATAGCTCTTAATTTTACAAGCCTCACCATCAAGTGTCCATCAAAACAAACCGCAACAGCATTCACGCTCCTCCTAGCAAACCCCAGCGAAGCAATTTCCACGATTTGGGCAATGCCGAACGCCGAACTGCTGATTGCTGCTGGAGAAAATCCTAGACTGGCAAAATATCACAATAAACCACCCGATTAACACCCGAACATAATGAGTTTTAACGATGATTGCGGATAATCTAAACGCACACCGCACACTGACACAAAATGGTGTTTGTTTTACATAGAAACACGATATCTACACTTCGTCGCCATCACCCAAAAACCACATCATCGCATTCCCCCCAGTCAAGCTTCATGCAAATATTTCTAATCAAACAATGCACAGCAAAAATAAACTGTCATTTTTTTCCCCGACTACTGTCCTTATGCCTGAGCTGCATCCAATCGACATAAATTAATTTGACCAGGGATTTTGGGTCCCAGTAGCCCGCGACCCGAAAGCTCTCTGTGCCTCGGTCGCCAATTTTCATGCAAAGCTGCCTCTATTATGATTGCAGCTCGGATGCTGGCTCAGCCATCGTCATCATCATGGGGATCATCATCATCATCATCATCATCATCATTATTATTATTATATTTCATCACCACCTGGTTCGACCGCGGCGGAACTGGACCGCGCGCAGGATTGGAATTACCCACCGACGCGCAACCCTAAAATGGCCCGCGATCACACGAGCAACTAAGGCCAAATGGCACCGACAAGGTTTTGGTTCTGTGAATAATTGTTATAATAATTGTAATTTAATGTTAATGAATTTATTATTTTAACGACCATGAATAAATTACCAGGGCTCGTATGGCATTTGATGCCACCCCGGCTGGCTTACTTCACATGTCGCTCGTCAATTCTTTTTACGCTGCGATTCCGGTAGGGTTCAGTAAAATCTTCCCTGCAGTTTCCTGTTTTGTTACCCGTCATTATGAAAAGTTGAAGTGGAATTAATAGCTAATTGAAAACTTTGGGTGGACGAACAAAAAACGAAAGAAGAAGAAGAAGAAGAAATGATGCGCTAAGACGATGGTGAAAAACATCCTGGTGAAGTCGTCAGTGTGTCAGCCAGTCTGCAGGACGACGGCGATGTTACGATGCAATTCCGGACAATGTTGCCAGGAAGCGTTTGGATGAGTAGTGGTCGTAAAAATGGCGACTGGATGTCTATGCTCCGACCGGAAGGGAACAGGGAAAGCTGGCTGCGGTGGGAAATTAACTACTGTGCAAGTATGGTTGTCGTTTTTGGTAGTCGACTTGGCATGTAAGTGCAAGTGGTTGTTGTTGTTGTTTTTTTTGTTTGCGTGTGTATCCTCGTGGTTTGTAGTCGCCGTTTTGGCGCTCAGTTTACGAGGCAAAGTTTTCCGCACGCGTTGATGACTTGGGCTATGGGGAAAGTGAATTACTGCAAGAAGATTGCGCTAGGTCGTTTTTTTTGTTTATTAGAAACTTGCCCACATTACGGAAGCATAAAACGTTTATGGGTGACTGTGGAAAAATTAAGTTGATTTTTCTTTTAGATTTGGAAAGAAATCCTCGCTGCCTGGCGAATGTTGGGGTAGTTTTGATACGGGATCCATCATTTGGGCAGGATCAACCAAAATGCTTACAGTATCATTTTGTTTTTCAATATCGTTGGTAGTTGGTGGTTTTGAGGAATCATAATTAAATTGTCATCATAAACTTCATCATAAATTTTAATGGTTTTGAAAACAGTGAAAATTATAGCTTTGGTTCAATTTGCTTGTCCCACCATCTCAAATTCTGCTTTGGAAAAGCTTATCATTCAAGGCTTTCAACGTGCAATCGTTTTTTTTTTCGATTCTCATCTTCCCATGTTATTTAATGCAGAAGTTGATTAGTAAAAGTGTTTTATAAAACGTATTGTAAAAGTAATACCCGTGAGTTTTGTTCACGAAAATGATTTAGATATGTTTTTTTTTACATTTCTCATACAACTTGTTCGCGACAAAATCTGGACATATCGAATTTGGAATAACACAAATTTGCGGTTAGTTCGATCGAAGATGCATTTTGCATCAGTCGTATAAGAACTAATTACATTTACTGAATTAGGCTGCAGGAAGAAACTACGAAATTTTGAGTTAACTCCAGCCATAATACTTCTCTGTAACCGATTTAACTGCTTTTGTCCAAGATTTTCGATTTTTTTTCTATAGTTGTAGCTTGTTGTTTGTATTGAGAGAGTTCTCTCTTCACGAGAGCCCAATACCGCTTGATTCACCTGTTTCGACACAACATGGACCCCATCCGCTTTATATCATTCCAAAACATCTTTGGTGTTGTGACAAGATGTCAAATCAGGCCAGAATAGCAAGGTAACATCTTTGCTGCGTAGGAATGGCAACAATCGCTTCTTTAAACATGTTTAAAAGAACCACGGTATATTTCCTTGTTTACCGTTCCGGTAGTGATGAAGCTATGGCTTGCTCAACCACACCTGCATATTGCCTGCCAATCCAAATATTTTTTGGCCTTTTTCTTCGTCCTGAAATGGGCCTGAAGTAGAATAAGACATTCCGGGAAGCTGCTTAAAGTCTTCCAGCACGTCCATTATCCCGCAGGAAATCTTCGTCTAATATTCACGATACAACTTGCAAGCCCAGGTTTTAGCCGTCACATTCTGTTTATCATTACGGTTCGGTAAAGTTTTTACCTTGAATGACTTCATATCTTGCCGATGCTTGAAAATATGCACAAAAGTTGGGGACATTTTTATTTTTTTAGCCACAGTACGTACCAAAAGATCTGATCTCTTCTGCAATATTTGCTTCACTTTTGCGTCCTTCTGATGATTCCTGGGATCCATTTTTGTTCCGCTTCAAGCCTTCCTGCCTGTTATCAAACGTGTTTCGAAAGATTCAAGACTGACGCGAAATGTTTCACGCGTTGATGAAGTATTTCCAGAAATATACGTATTGAGGGGCGTCCGGATTTTGTCGCGAACAAGCCTCATATCGTATTATTTCTTGATTCACTTGAAAGTTCAACTATTTACTCGTATCTCTGCCGTAAATTGTGGTGACCCTTGTTATAAAAAGAGTAAAGACTGTAGAAAATGTTTATTTAAATTTTATTGAGACGACTGGTGAGAAGTTTGAGGTAGTAAGCGTCAATATTATGTTTCCAAGAGTTTGTGGGACTCTAGTGAGTGCCTGGGAAGTCAATCTTCTTCCCGTCCGGCAACGCAGTCGTAACATATGATTTGTCATGGCTTCTTTGATTGTATATTATCTAACTCTGATGGAACAAGATTTAGCTAACGAGTTAGGCGTCGAAGGACCTGAAAAGTCTTTATGCTTAAAATGGACTGAAGGAACTCGCAAGGAAGAAAACGGTTCTCTTAAAGTGAACCTTCAAATATCAGGCCTTCGAAGTTCAAAGAAGTATGATCTGTCTGGAGTTTACACCATGTCATCTCTGCTAATCCACCCGCAGACGTTGCTGCTATCCGAAATTCAGAAGATGTATACACATCTGCTGGAATACCACTCGAAGCATATCACGACATTAGCCCCCAATTCTCATTGGTTTGAACCACGCCAAACTTGGACACGGAATCAAGAGTTGAGAAGGGAAGCAGAATGACCCATTCGCCATAAGAACACGATTAGGTTGGATGGTGTACGGCAACTGTACTGGTAAGGAAGAGACCACTTAACATCTTAACTACCATAGCGTTCAACCGTGTAAGTGTAACCAGGAGAACGATGATTGTCTTCACAAGGCTATAAAATCCTACTTTAATCTCGATAGTCTTGGCGTTGTTATACCAAGTAAGCTTCTGCTCTTACATGAGAAGCAACGGGCTCCATCATTGCTGGCATCCCTTACCAAACAAAAGCGTAACCGTTACGAGTGTGGTCTTCTATGGAAGTATGAGAACGTCTGGCTCCTGGACAGTAAATCAATGACTCTCCGGCGATGGGAATGTCTGCAAAACCAGATGTTTAGGAATCCAGTCCTAGCTGAAGCGCTTAAAGGCTACGTCAGGAAACTGAACCCAAAAAGAGCTCCATGAGCCACATCCAAGAGTATGGTACCTGCCAAAATTTGTCGTAGTAAACCCAAACAAACCAGGCAAGTTTCGCCTAGTATGGGATGCTGCAGCCATAGCTCTCGGTGTTTCTTTAAACTCAGTCCTCCTAAAGGGCCCCGATCAGGTTGCATTACTCTTGTTCGTATTGATTCAGTATAGAGAATTCAAGGTGGCAGTATGTGGAGACATCAGAGAAATGGTCCACCAAACCCTAAGTTGTGAAATACAATAGGAACTATGGTTAACAAAATTTGATTCTTTCGTTGTAAATAACATTACCGGGTTACCTAAAGAATGATTCCGATATGCTTAAAATTGACACATTAAACCATGATAGTCTGCTGAAACTGGATTGATATGGAATAGGAGAGGTAACCAACGATTTAATAAAAAGCTATCATTCTTATCTAATCTAATCTCACACTAACGCCGCCAATTCTTAAAAACATCGTGGAAAATGACGATGCATCATTTTTCTTGTCACCGGCCAGGCCAACTGCATAGCATGTGCCGCAGAGTAGACTCCAAGAAATAGAGCTATTCTAGAAAAAGTGTCTGAAATCGCTCTACTACTTCGAATCAAGGGAACGAAGAAAGCGTGGACCGTACCAAACGCTTCCACATAGAATTAAATAATGTGAAAATTTGTATTTTATCGTTGGGAGCATAGATGCTAGCAAGATTAGTTTATGCTCCTTTCGCCTGTGGGTGGACTTTTGGCATTTGAACCAAAAGTCTGGCAATAATTTGCCTAGGTTATGGCGTCTCAACTCGCTCACAGAAGTTGAGATTGAAATTTAAAATTTCTGTGTTGTAAAATAGTTTAATGAAACAATACAAAGAACAATCCACGCTAATCCATCCAAAACGACGATTGAAGGACCTGGTAAAATAGAAGTCCGTAGTTCCATTTCGTGCCTTCTGGAAAATTTGATTCTATTGATGTCCAAGTTTATGATTTACCACCACTTGTTCCTACACCCAATGATTTCATTATCTCCAATCCGCTCAATTAATCGCAATGTTTTGTGATATAGTGGACATATTATTATAATATGAGGTAACGCAATACAGACGTCTTCCAAATTTGGCAGAACGACAGGAATCGGTAAAGCTGGTACCCCATAGTAAAGCTTAATTCAAAGTAAATGTGTACGCATTCAAGTGATCAAAACCTAAGAATTAAACAATATACACGGTTGATCAAAACAACAATCAGAACGGTATTTGTTCAGCTTTCAAACGATATATAACAAGTTATTACATTTAACCGTTTTGAACGAACTGTGGCACTTTATTTGTGATCGATGTCATCATGATCTGCACAGCCCAAGCAACATTTCTGGTTTTATCAAGGTTTTCAAGCATGCTTCAAGTCTAAATCATGGTCTACAGAACTCTGATAAAACCAATATTGTTACTTGGAAGTCGCTGGCGACACTGTACCGGCGAATTTATTCCACTTTAAACGCATTTGTTGCGTATTGGTCACTTCTTTACCGCATCCTCGAAGTTTTCACTTGACAGTTGCCCAATATTTTTCGATCGGTCTGAACTCAGGAAAATTCGGAGGATCAATCTCTTTGGCGACGAAATTAACATTGTTTGCAGTATACCATTCTAGTACCTCCTTAGAGTAGTGGCAGCTGATCCTAGATCCGGCAATAACATTCAATTTTCACCGCCTGCCGTGAGCTAACGGAACTATCAATACTTTCTCTTAACAAATTTGTTCTAGCGAAAATTGCTGTCTACTCCTAGAGCCTCATGGTGATAAGAAATTATTTCCTTCTCAAAACAACATCATCCCAGATCGTTACCCCGCGTATGAGAGAATACATGGAAAGACTATATCAGAGAATAACATAACGTTGGTCTTGTGTTGCCGAATAAAGGGTAAAATCCGCTTTTCCAGACACTTTAATGTAAACCTTCGGCGTCGTTGGGTGAGATGTGATGAAAACCTTGGTTTTAAGTCCACAATTGCAGATTTCTTGCCAAATCATTAGTTTCCGAGCAAACTTAACATCAAAGACAAATTTATACCTGCAAGGGACATCCTCACTACCAGTTGCCAGGTAAAATTTTCGTTCGGAGGTTTGTTTATAATCGTCATGCATCAAAACTCGTTCGTATAGTAATCAAGCTCGCTTTTTGGCCACTACATTTTGTTTCAGGGAGCGATTTGGATGTTTACTGGCACAAAAAGACTTATATTCTTCTTTTGAAAGGATGTTACGCATGGCGGAAAAATTGGAATCGTATTGCTTTGCCAAATCACGTAGGGAGACACCTGAGTTGCCTTTCACGTACCTCAACACATTTCTCCTCAGCTCGTTGTCCCTAGTGCCACTTTTATGGTAGATGCGCTGTACTCTATCCACACTCAGAGTATCCTTGTAACGTTTGCTTACTAGACACAGCATTGACTTAAGGAATTTCAACACTTTTTCTATTTTTGAGGCAGACCACGAAGGATTCTCTAGATGTGTGTTCACAATTAATTTTCTTTCGAATTTCGAGATGCGTCGATCAAGCGAGAAAAACTTTTCACCAATTTCTTCGTCAATGAAACAACAACCAATCGTTTTATGTTTCAACCACCAGGGACGCGGTAGTGTATTAAACCATGCGTCCAGATTTGCTTTGAATCGAGCTTTATAATGCTGAGAGGTGGACCGGAAGATTTGATAAGCTACCTTCCCCAACTTAAAGTTCTGTCCAGTGAGAATCCGGAATTATTTATTGTGTTGCAGTGGTACGGAAATTCACCGCTGCAAGAATTCTTTTACAGCGGTTTGTTTTTCTAGGCGCCCACTTTTTGTGGTATAGATTTCACGGTGTTTTGTGCAATGAGTCAAAAGGTATTCCAGATGGAAGCCGAGAGGAGAGACAAAATTCTGCACACCCACGTTGATAATCCAACGTGGTCCACAATAAAAATTGCAAAAACGTTGAAAATCGCCAAGTCAACCGTGTATGATGTGTTCAAACGTTTCAGGGAGCGAAAGAGCGTGGATCGAGTGCCTCAAGGTAAGCGCCGGACTAGAACATATGACCGCAAGCTGAACCAGAAGAAGCAACCAAACAGAACGTTCAAGCAAAGTTTCGTCACCGAAACTCGAGCTCGGAAATTGTACCAGCAGGTTTTGACGAAGTACCAAGGATACCTGCTCATTGACGATGAAACCTACGTCAAAATGGATTTCGAACAGCTTCCTGGCCAAAAATTCTTCCTGGCGACGGCAGGAGGAAATGTTCCTGCGAAGTTTGAGTTTGCTTTTATGGACAAATTTGCCAAAAAAAACTGATGATTTGGCAAGGGATATGCAGCTGCGGAGCAAAGACCAAAGTATTCGTGACTAATAAAACGATGGACTCGAAGCTGTACAAGAAAGTATGCCTCAAAAACCGCGTACTACCTTGCATTAAAGCCCATAAAGGTCTCGTGACGTTTTGGCCTGATTTGACGAGTTGCCAGTACAGCCGGGAAGTCATCCGGGAAGTACCGATTTCATCGATAAAAACATAAATCCACCCAACTGCCCGCAGTTCCGGCCCATCGAGAAATTTTGGGCAACAATGAAGCGGAACCTAAAGAAAAGTGGAAAAACGGGACGCGACTTAGACGACCAATATGTGGAACAAATGTTCCAAGGAAGTTGACTCAGGAGGTGTGCAGCGTTTGATGAGAGGCATAAAGAAGAAAGTTGCGCATTTTCATTAGAAACGAAGAGAAATGATTTGTATTGATATTTTTTTCCTTAAAGTACAGTGAGTTACTTTTGTTTAGATGTATTAAAGTTATTTGTACGTCAATCCGTTACCGAGATACAGATGAGTTTATTATTCCGAATTCTAAATGGACGTAGCTTTATGAATGTAGCTTTAATTTGTTCAAACTATATTGCTGTCAGTCTTATCCATCTGTTGTGATAAAAGTGGGCTCAATGGTAACCGTTTTTCCAAAACTACTACACCATATCTCTTTCCACTCTGTTCATAATTCTTAAGCATTCTTCACTTATTCGTAAGGAATATTCATCACAAAAAGTTATAATTTCTGAGTAATGAAACAAAGCTTCAATTGTGTCTTGCACAGATAAAAAGAAACACTGAAAATTCTGTGTTATCTAATGCACATAAAAATAATTCTTGATTTGACAGACATTAATTGGATATGTAATGTAAATTTAAGCCAGATATCGCCTGAATCTAGTCTGTTGTATGACAAATTGCGAACATTGTTGTATGGCGCATACAAGATTGCAAACAATTTCGTGGAAAAGCTTCCCACGTAATTAGTTTTCCTAAAATTCAGCATTTCAACATTCCAAATACCAAAGTACTAAGTTTGTAGGAGTAGAACAAATAAATACTTATTCGCAACCGAAACAGCATTACCGACTTATCCTGAATCAATTAGAAACGCGCATCACAGATTGCAATTCTAATCGTTTCCATTTCCTTCGCTGATCCACACATGAATCCTTTCCACAGTCTCCAATTTCGATTCCAGATAGCACACGCCTACGGAAATTCCAATCCTCCCTCCAATCCACCGGGAACTCTCTCTCAAAATGCAATACGATACTCGAACGAGACGTTCGTCCCAGCAAGCAGTGTAGCTTTCCGCAAAATGCAACATTCTGAATTGTTGACAGTTTAGTGTTTCTTGGAAAGTCTTAAATCATACACACATTCCACATATCTACTGGAAACCGGCGGAGGCGCGGTGAGTGATGACGATTTGTGGATAGTAGTGTGAGTCGACTGTCTCTGGTGCATTCCAGGCTGCACGCGTCCTACAGACATGGCTTCTACCGCATAGAATACTCAAGTGCTTGCGCTCTTCAAGTCATCCTTGTTGTCGTTGTCGTTGCTCGCTGAAATTTGATGTTGTTTGTTTTGCTAGCTCAGCATCTTTGCAGTGGCAAATGAATGTTGACACGCATGGTTTCCGTTAAGGAAAATTACCGGAGGGATCCCGTGAAATGTGGGGGTTTAGGTGACCCAAAATTATCAGCATTCGGATTCTGGGTGTTGTATTGTACAGTGCGATGAAACGTCACATTGCAGTTGATGAGGATTTAATGCCTTTCAGACAATGTTATTAAAACAATTAAATCTCGCTTGTTGACGAACATTTTCGTGACTTAGATGCACAGGATGTTTCGTAATTAGACAATGAATTTTCCATGGGAAAGTGAGCGAAATCTTCAAAGCAGCATTATGGTTCGTATTCATTCGATATGGTTGGTAGTGGGTGGAAAATTGGGTGGTACGAGGGAAAACTATCGACGAGTATATAAATTGCCCTCTAACAACATGAGGCCTGTAATTATTTTCGTCTAGCCAACGACGCTACTGACCGACCCCATCATTATAATTCGACAAGGGTGGCAGCTGTGTAAAGCGAATTATATTCGATGGAAAGAAAAGGGTGCAAGACAGCCGGAAAAAAAATCTATTGCCGTCTGCTAACCAATGTTGTGTACTTCCGTCTTATTCACATTTCAGCCGCATGGCGCCAACTGTGGTAGGACTTATAGACACATTCGAAGACAAAGAAACTTGCCAGACAAATTTCCCAGGAAATCAGCTAGCTCAGTAGAGCTTATATTGGGGGTGGAATTAGGGATATTTTCGTTACTTATGAATGTGAATGGAAGTACTTTGACATAATACCGATCACTATCAGGAGTCGACGATAGCTTTCAATGTCAATAGACTTACATTTCATCCGAAAGTGGATCAAAGAGTCATGTAGCTGTTCGAACGAGTTTCGATGGAGATTTGTCAAGGCTTCCTTTGTGTTGACTTCACTGTCAACTGGAAGTAAACAAATTATTCCCGAAGGTAGAAAAAAGAATCGTTAACTAGAGCAATAGCCAACCTCAGCCGTTTGGTTTGGTCGATAAGTTGCTGTGCCTTTTCTCCGTTGTTTTTGATTAAGAAAGTTTTACCCCCGGAGGCTTTTGATCGATCAAATAGTACAGTGCCGCTTGTTCACTGGCAAGGGCTAAAAAAAGCTTACTATCTGACCTCGTTTACTACTCGACTCTACCGTAGCATGTCGTATTCCTACTGCGCTGTGAAGTTGTACATCCTTTATCTATTGCAGCCTAGTCTTAGGCACAAGTTTTTTCCACGCTCTAGTTGTAAAACGACGCCGTACCGCATTTCAGAGCTCAGTGAATAAAATTAAAAGTTTATTTCCTCAAATAACAATAAAATTTATTAATCTACTATTTTAGCACTTTTTATGGGCCTGAAGGCTTCTCATCGCCCCGGGCTGTCTCGGCGGGAAGCACATCGGCAACCTTTCGATACGATAAAATGTCACAGGCTGACTTACATTTTGATTTTTTGGAATTGATTTCCTGCCTCCCTCTCGGTTGACAGTTGGACATTCCCATGGAAATGGGCACTCGAAGATAATAAATAAATTTTTATTTAGCATTCCTTAACGCTCAAATGCGGCCTATGCGCTCGTAGCTGGGGAAAAACTTTCCCGATTCTTTCCTTTGTTCCGTGACCGTAGGTTCTGGAACAGGAAATTCTGCTTTTCGACATTGTGAAAATTTGTTTTCATTTTTGGATTGGGAATGACATTAGTTGACATTAATTTACATCACCATCGACATGATTTTGAAAATTTAAGTTAAGAGAGGGATGAACAATGACAAGAAGACTGACGGGTCATTTAAATTCTACACAGATAAAAAGAAACAATGAATTGCTAGATTTGGGAGAACATAATGGGATATTTCATGTAATTTTTAGCCAGGCTACGCCTGAATCTACACGGTGTTCAATAAGTTCGAATACAAGTTTTCATCATTGCGTAGGTATGCGCCATGTACATATTCTGCATTGGTATTTGTGTCAGCTTTAGCTTCATTCATACGCTACCGAATGTGTGCAGTGTTGACATTCTGTTAGTTGTTGTTCGTTTGTTACGCGCGATGAAAGAGTATCGGGACTTCGTAATTAAGAGTTTTTTGAACGGTGAGCGACCCGGCGATATATTCCGGCTGCTGAAATCGCATGGGGTCAAGCGGAACTTTGTCTACACGACCATCAGGCGATACCGGGAGACGTCCTCGACCAATGACCGTGCGAGATCCGGTCGGCCGCGTTCAGCGAGGACGCCACGGGTCATCAAGATCGTGAGGGAGCGAATTCGGCGCAAAAAGAACCGCTCAATCCGGAAAACGGCTGCAGATCTCAACGTTTCCATTGGAACCGCTCACACCATACTCACCAAGGACCTTGGTTTCAGGCCTTACAAAAAACGTAAGGTCCATGGCGTTTCGGAGGCTACCAGCAAAAAGCGGTTGGATCGAGCTAAGAGGATCCTCTCTCGGCACGCTGGTCAGGAGTTTGTTTTTTCGGACGAGAAACTGTTCGTGCTGCAGCAGCCGCACAATGTGCAAAATGACCGGGTGTGGGCGCCATCGAGGGACAGCATTCCTGAATCCAATATAAACATCCCTCGGTTCCAAAGTGCCGCGTCGGTGATGGTTTGGGGGCAGTATGCAAACGTGGTAAGCTACCCTTGGTGTTTATTGAAAAAAACGTCAAAATCAACGCGGCGTACTACAAAACTGAGGTTTTGGAAAAGGTTGTTGCCCCCAGTCTCCGAAGCCTCTACGGCGATGAGCACTACGTGTTCCAGCAGGACGGTGCACCAGCCCATACGGCAAATGTGGTTCAAGCCTGGTGTCGGGACAATTTAACCGACTTTCTGGACAAAACTTTGTGGCCTCCCAGCTCCCCGGACTTGAATCCTCTCGACTTTTTTGTTTGGTCCTATATGATGGCGAAGCTGAACGAATACAAGGTCAGCACTTTGGATCATTTCAAGACGGTAATTCTCAAAATCTGGGACGAAATGCCCATGCAGTCCGTGCGTGCCGCCTGCGACGCGTTCGAGAAACGTTTGAAGCTCGTTAAGGAGTACAAAGGGGGGGTCATTCCAAGAGAAATGTTGTAAACGTTCCTTGTAAACATAGCTTTCAATAACATAAATCCAAAAAATAAAAAAACATGTTTTCATTTTTTTAACAAATTTTGAAAGTGTATCCGAACTTATTGAACACCGTGTAGTTAATTGTATGAAAGATTCCCATCATTGTTGTATGGCAGGTGAAATGTTGCAAACAATTTCGTTGCTAACGCCTCCTTTGGCATGAAATTAAACGAGGGGAAATTTTACGCGCTAGTTAAAATTAATTATTTTTTCTGTGTATTTGTTTTATTTTTAATAATCAATAATCATTTACATACTTCTGATTTTAATCGACTATCAGCGTCAGTTAAACTGTTCTTTTATCACAAATTATAAGGCTGCTGGTGGTAATAAATGTGCATTCCTGGGCGTGAAAAGAGTTTCAATAATGAAAATAAGCAGCAGATTCCCAAAAAAGATGCTTTCATTGTTAGGGAGATTAACTTTTCCATTATCTATGGAAACAAGCAGGCCATATCATAAAGTAGGCACTTCATGGAACGGTTTTTTGTGTCAGACACACCTATGTTGATTCATGATTGATTTTAATATGGAACTAATAAAAAGTGAAAAATAACCTGGCAATGCTAAAATTATGCACGTTTCCAAAAATACGTGAGGTTGCAAGGTTTTGTGACAATAGAATGTTCTACATGGAAACAAACAGAGCCTTGACGTTTCACCACACTGACAATGATTTGGTAGGGAAACTGCCCCTATATTAATCTCATTGTTCCTATATTCATCCTACGATGAATCAAACAATTGGGCAGTTAAAGGATCGGTTTCGTTTTCTTATAATGTTTGCTTACGTTAAATAACTACAACAAACATTACTAACTAATCCTGTCACGTGTGTATCGTTTTATTTCAAGTAGGATGAATTGCAAAGTGATGAGATTAATAAAGGTACATCTCCCCTATTTGCGTCGATTTTTATTAGAGCGTTAACAGAATGAAGTGACTCGTGCAGTGCTACACACAGAGCCGCGTTGTTGTTTAATGAGAGTTCGTTAATTATTTAATATCAAATCAAACATTTATTAGATTATAATGTATGTTTAGAAGTGCGTGTAATGGCCTTTGTTTAGTAAGTGTTTGCTATTGTTGCCAATGTGCTTATGTGGAAACACATCGTTGGATACTGTTATTGCATGGAGCTTATAAGCGATAAATTAGATCAACATTTCATAGGTAACTATATACAGCCATGTCCCAAATAGTACGGTAGATGGTAGCAACCCTAATTTCTTGGCTGTCATGCATACCATTGAACTAGTTTTTGTATGTAGCTAGGAGCTATGACAAACTTGTAATATATTAAAAATGACCTAACGTACTATAGCAGACTCAACTGTATATTCAATCAAAACTATAAATTCTCTGGAAGGAAAAGTTACATGGAGGAAATATTGCCCTCTAAACCAAATATAGCATTATAAAAAAACGTATTGTATCGCTTACCCACATTCAATTTGAAGAACAATGACTGCTTGATGTACAATTCATTATAAAGCTGGAATAAGGGTGACTCTAACTTCATCGATTTGAAATTGAACTTGAAAAAAAAGGTAACAAGAAGTAGGTTCGATTGTTTTTTTTCGTCTCAAGACCAAAGTTTCTATCCCTATCTAGCACTGTAATCGATAAAGAGAAATAGACGAAGTCTGATTTGTCCTTATTCTACCTGTATCTTAAAAAGACGATAATATTAGTACCACAGGCTTTGGAAATGGGTCCTTCCTTAGCTCACTGGTATAGGTGCGGCTACAAAGCAACACCATGCTGGAGGTGGCTGGGTTCGATTCCTGGTCTGGTCTAGTTATTTTTCTTCTCGACTCCCTGCACTTGCCGCACTTGTCGCACAACCATATTAATGCAAAAATAGTAATCGAAAGCTCTTAATTGTGGAAGTGCATTTAGAACACTAAGAGCATCCTCAACGGTGGTTCAAATCATGGTTTGGGTTCATTTTGTTAGAAGAAACCGGAGATCTATGTTGCATCATTTTAAATCTGGTATATGTTTTGATCTATTCTTGTAGCAATTTGAAACAAGAAAAATATCGTTCCAAAACACTACACTACACGCTACTTGATAAAACCAATTAATGAGTAAAACTTGGTGGAAAATTCCGAATAGTATCTTGATTGCTCGGAAATAAAAAGTAATGAAGTCTTCATAGCGAATAATTGGTTTATTGATGGATTGGTCATGATTAGCACATGCAAATAGCTCATATAGATGAATTTTAGAGAAGCCTGTTACACAGAAACTTTTGGCAGGTTTACTTGGGACTTCGTAATATTCAGTATGGCAGTTTTGATAAGCTTTCTGACGGAAAACGATGATATCTTGAAGATAGAATCAATTCGTCTCTCTCGGAGGAGAAGTTTGAAAAATATTTGATTTTTCCAGGAATAGTTTTTAAATATTATATTATTCAATTCCATATTCTCCAGCTTTTAGACAGTCTCGGTATTTAAATGAATTGGTCAGAACTTTTGTTAGCTTCGAAAAACTGAACAAACTCTTTGAATCTAAGTTTCTGAATAACTATGCACTTCGAAATACCTATGAAGATTTGGTGGAAATATAGAGACTTGACAGAAGCTCGCACTCTTTTGAGAAGAGATGTAGTGGAACTTCAGAAAAGTCCATTGAATTGCCAAAAAATTCTCAACGTTTCTTCAAAAATTTGCTAAGCATGCATGGAATATAAACAACTTTCAACATTTTTTCTGGCAACTTTTTCTGGAAATCACCGGAGCTTTGAGAAGCAGATCTAGCTTCCCAAAAGCTTTGGAAATGACGATTTTCTAATGTAACGGATGACTAAAAGCAAATTGGTACGTCCCTCGCGCACCGCTAGCATGCATCTTATGTAGAGAGACGAAAATCTTTAACAGTAGTTTGTTTACAATTTTAAAGCGAACAACTGGTGCAAGTTTGATCAAAGTAGTCGATCACGTTCGCACAAACACCCGAAAAATCCGGAGTGGTCCGGTTCCAAGCTGGTTAAAGTGCTGAAGATTCCAAAAACAACAGTTTGTCGAGTGTTCAAAACCTACAAGAAAACCTTGAGTGTGTGGAAAGAAAACAGCGGGCCTGCGAATTAACTGGAACCAGTGATCGTCAGTTGCGCAGCAAGGTGTTGAGGTGCGTCAAAGCCAACCCCGGTCTATCGATCCGAGATGTGGCCAGAAGGTACAACGCCAACTTTCAAACGGTGCGGAACATCCTTGCAAGGAAAGGATACAACTCGAAGAAAACCAGTAGACATCAAAACCGACACATGAAGCAAAATTCCGTGGCCAAAAAGCGTACAAATACGACCGTTTTTAGACGAAACACAAGGGCTGCACTTTGATCGATGACGAAACGAAAGAATGTGCCAGGAATATTCAAGTTCGTGTTTGCCGACAAGTTCGAGAAGAAGGCCATGATTTAGCATGCGATTTGCACTTGCGGCCTGAAAACGGAACCATTCTTCACATCTTCAACGATGACATCCCAAATTTACGCCGAAGAATGCCTGAAAAAGCGTGTATTGCCGTTCATCCGCAAGTAATGGGGAAAAGTCATCTTTTGGCCCGATTTTGCCAGCTGCCGCTACTCCAAAATGGTTCTGAAGTGGTGTGCTGCCAACAAGATCAATTTTGTCCCCAATCTAATAAATCCTCCAAATTATCCGGAATTTCGACCAGTCGAAAAATACTGGGCAATTTCAAAGCGGCGACCTCGTCAAAGCGGCGGAGCAGTCAGGGACGTCCAGCAAAGGCGGGCAAAATAGAAAAAATCCGCTGATTCCGTGTCGGTTTCCACTGAGCGAGCGCTGATGGGCTCCATCAAGAGCTTCCTCTTGAGTTACAGTTTTCTTTCGAACTGAAGAGCTTTGTGTAGAATTTACTTTTAGTCAGCCTTAATTTCTATGGTTCAACATCATTATTGGGCCTTACTATGAATATTCACCGGTCTGAACAGGTCAACGTGAAACTGGATGTTAAGTTGCTGGAGATCAATAGTGTTTTTTTTTGGATGTTTACTATACAGAGGGAGTATCCATTCACTCCGTCAAGCTTCTTGGGAGAGGTGAATTCTTGTAAATTGTGATGATCCACCTGACTTATTGGCCCTCAGCCTCTTGTCCAGTTCCTCGTATCTCTTCCCGTAGGGCCGACTGGGGTACAAACTAATATAGTAAAGATCGGGTAACTAACCCCGGTGGGACCTTGGTCGTATGCTGACAGGGAAAGAAGCTCCTCTCCTCGAAAAGTCCAACCCACCCGAGCGTTAAAAACAGCTCAAAACAGCGTCTGTTCTCCATGTTAGGGGCGGCTGATCTTTGTCCTCGTGCCAGCGAGGAACTCTTATCTATAATGTACATATTGGTTCTCAAGTGAAGTAGGGGATTGGTGCATGCTCTACAAGCCAGCCGTAAAAATAATAAGTACAGGAAACACATAATGTTAATATGGACCGAGACAATCGGCATGGACCCAGGTGACCCAGACTAACGATTGAAAACATGGAACTTGTAACTTGTAGTCTCTCAGTTCTTCTCTTCTTGAGACATACTAACATTCTTTCCGATTTGTTTAGGGTCCGCCAATTTGACCTTGCATCACTGCATGAAATTCGTTGGAAAGTATCGAAAGTACATCCGTATAGCGATGGTTAAACCATCTACCAGAGCTGTGGCAATACAGTGGACAGCTCGGTTGGTTTGCCAAGCTACAACAGAATGTGCACATTGAAAACCAAGGCCTCATATTCAATGCCAGCATAATCAACGTATACAGCCCCCAGCAAATATAGGATCCTATATGATAGCGGATAAGAGTGCAAAGTGGAGGCGATATACGTACACTTTTCATGCAGTCAAATGGACGCATGTACGTATAGCGCCTCCACTTTGCACTTATACCCGCTATCATATAAGATTCTGTGTTTGCTGGGCCATTACATAGGAAGTGACGATAACGATAAGAACGTTTGCTACGCGTAGATGGAAGGAGAATACGACAACTGCTCAAGTCCTGACGTCAAAATCGTTATCGAAGATGTCATTTCTCAGGTCACCCAGGAGTAGGCACTCAGACTGGTTATAATAAAGTTCAGTACATATGAGCATATGAATGATAACGGCATTAGACTCACCGATTCCACCACCTCTAGGAATATGATCATACCTGGTACATGGAAGTAGCCACCCATATCGGTACACCTGGAGATCGTCAAAATAAATCGTATCACAAATCGACCACGTTTTGATTGATGGGAGGCACTTCTCGGGTATTACCAATGTCATGACCTCGTACGACGCAAACACAGATTTGGATCACGACTTGGTTATGGTCAAAATGCCCCAAAGTCTCTCCGTTTTAAACATCTCTCGGTACCGACGTCCACCATGGCACACTTTGGTAAAGCTGAACCTACCCAAAGTTGCAGCTGATTACGCGAAAAGCCTTGAAGCACTTCTAGAGTAGTGTCAAGCCAGCTATTAACAACACAGTAGATGGTGCCATTGGATTTGAGGATAGAAATTGACGACACGACTAGTTTGGCGAGGAGAGTAAGGCAGTTTTAGACGCAAAAAATGCAGCGCGGGCGAAAATATTTAATCGATACAAATAGAAACAAAGACAGTATACTCATATTTATTGGGATAAGAAGCGCCACCTGGAGGAGATGCAGTGTGGGAAAATGGAACTGCTATATCGATCTCAAGAAACGCGAAAGTTCTACAAAAAACTCAAGGCATCCTGCAAAGGCTTCGTGCCACGATCCGATATGTGTCGGGGTGAGGTTGAATGTATCTTGACTGATGATCATCTGAATGGCACAGAGGCGAAACATGAGCAGACAACAGGAGAAATGAATTCATCAGAACGGTGGCCGAGGAAGATGTGCCTACAATAAGTGAAGTCAAGAATGCCATAAAACAGCTTAAGTACAACAAGGCTGTTGAAAAGTTTAGTGTCAAAGCAGATCTTATTAAAATCTGCCCAGATAAGTTGGCAAATTGTCTGCACCAACTGATAGTTAGGTCTTGGATACAGAACAGCTACCGAATGAGTCGAAAGAGAAAGGATGACAAGTGGGAATCTGAGAACTACCAAGCGATCACTATTCTTAACACGGCCTACAAAGTGCTTTCCCATATCATCTTCGGCCGTCTATCACCACTAGCAAGCCGATTTTTGGGAAGTTTTTATGCCGATTTTGTGAATGGGCAATCGACCACAGACCAAATCTTTACGTTGCGGCAGCTCCTCCAAAAGTGTCCGAAATACCAAGTTCCTACACACCATCTGTTCATCGATTTCAAGGCTACATATGATATTATTGATTGTGAAAACTTATTAGATTATGGACGAGAGCAATTTTGACGGAAAACTGACTAAACTAATCAAGGCGGCAACAATGGAAAGTTTACAGTGATGTGTGAAGATATCGGTTGCGTTATTGGACTCGTTTCTTGAACTTTCCTGATTACTGTTTAACATTGCGCTAGTAGGTGCTAAAAAAATCCAGTCAAACCATTTGCTCCGCTGATGATATGGATATTGTTGGATGAACGTTCCAGGCAGTCGTTGAGCAGTACTTCGGACTGAAACTTTACGCCTACAAGAAGACAAAACTATGTATCTGCTGACAAAAGGAACCGAGCACAATGAACTGCAGCGAAGAAATTTGAAGACGCTTAATAGCCGGAATGCATGCGTAATATAAACTTCATAAGACTCTGAGGACTTGTGAACTTCACGTCGTTACTAAATGTACCATGTACTAGACGCTGCTAAGACCTGTAGTCAACGCTGACAAGACAACGAGGAACAAGTGAATAGGACCATTTTTGGTGGAGTATGTGAAAATGGTGTACGGTGGAGCAGAATGATCTGCGATCTGGAATGGTACTCTGGGTGGGACGCGTTGTAAGAGTGCCAATAATCCTGCAAAAAGTGTTTGCTTGGAAGTCAGCCGGTAAAAGACGTTGGGTAGCACAGCGAGCTAGATGGTTAGACCAAGTGGAGCAAGACCTAGGATGTGAAGGACGCACGAAAAACTGGAGGCAAGCAACTCTCTACCGAGTTTGTCGGCGAAACATTTTGGATAAGCAGATAACCTCGAACCAGAAAATATATCATTTTTCAACCGGAGATATTTTGTGGAGACCATTCGAGCATTTTGATTTGGCTTGACTTGAAGGACGCAGTAGTTTTCTTCTCGGTGTGCTTTGGATCGTTGTCCTGTTAAAAAAAAGTTAATTTCCAGGCCAGTTTTCAAAAGAGATACCTTCATTTTTTTTCAGAGCAAGCCAATATATATATCCGCAGTGATGATTCCTTTGATATGTGCTAAGCTTCCTGCTCCAGACCATACGAACGCTCTCCATAGAATGATATTCTCAACTACATGCTTCATCGTCGACGCTCGAGCGCCTATTTGTCTGGATAGCTCAAACTTACTCTCGTTCGTCTATGATCTATTTTAGCAAACTCCAGCCACTTCTTCTGATTTTGCTGGCTAATGAAAGGTTGCTTGAACACCAAACAGATCTTAATTCCACCGTCGTTGAGCCGTCCACGAACAGTACGTCGATCAACACTCAGATTTACTAATTCAGCAATCCCTCTCGCAGAAAATTTTGGTTTTGGTTTATCGAGCAATCCTGACATCCTAACGGAGTGTTGTCGAACGATGACGTCCTTGCCCATATACGTTTTTCACTATTCTTTGGCTCTTATACTTGCTTTTATGTAACACAACCCCAAGTTAAACTGACTTTTTTTTTTACCAATATTCCGGAAGGAGAAGAGTCGTTTTCACGATCGCGGATCAAAAATTTTCTGACATCTAGTGAAATCAGTTTCCTGGAAATTTTCGTTTTTTAAATGCGCACGGAATCAACTTTGGCCAAAAAACACCACATCTGCGCTCTGACTACAACTGTCAAACAATGCAGTGCTGCCAAAAAAATTAAAACTGACTTTAATAATATAATAGCGAAATCTGATTTTCGAAACGTATGATTTGTTTTGTCCAAGAAAAAATAGGGAAGGTCCATTCATTATGTCACGCAGTAGGGGGAGGGAGGGTTTGAGAAAACGTGACGTTCCATACAAAAAATATTGAAGGTTCATACAAAAAACGGGACAGGGGGGGGGGATGTGGCGGAGGTATTAAAAGTAAATTTTTGCGTTTCGTAATTAATGGATGTTCCCATATCGATTTTTAGATGGAAACTAGTCTGGTAGAAAAGTAATAACTTTTAATGACTGACGACTAGACCTCTGTATTAGGCATTATAAATAGCAAAACTGTCCCATGTACTCCACAGAGGTATCTGTCAACATAAAAATTACATGCAATGCGTTTTCAGGCCAAGTATATGATTTATTTTTTTCCTGCAGATGAAATGAAATTCAAATCGATGTTATTTTTATGAGTCAATGTTAAAGTACAGTAGTACGGTAGATCTCATTACTGGTCGCAGTGGTTCTTAACCTTCTACAAAAGCAGAAAAAAGAACTAGAAATCATTACATCCGCTAGAAAATGATAAAACGAACCATTAATATCATCGCCATAGCTATGATAAGCCACGTGGACATCTCACATTAGCGAAGATCAATTCATCCATTCAAGTGAAGCAGTTTCGAAGGGTAGTGAAGCATTCTAGTAATTGCTCGCCACCGCCGCAAGGAAAACTAATTGGAAAAGTTCCCGTCTAGAGTGGAGCCTCTTAACCGTCCGTCCTAATGCATAGAGACGTGGTGAAAGGAGCCAAAGCTACAGGAGCTTTCCCCAGATCCTTTTCTACGTAAGTATTATTCCGACAGAGATCGAATGGGGAGGGCCAACCGGGGGGCTTCGACCAAGGCAAAAATGCGACCGATGCATCCTGTCATATAATTTTCGTTCCGTCACTTGGCGTATTTACTCGGCACGTGATCGGAATCTAGTCGAGCTAACTTTCTTTCGCACCGAACGTGGTGGTTGAGAAAAAATATCTCAGAGGACGAAACTGGACAGAAGCAAACAGTGTGTGCAGCGCGGAAGCAATCTAGAAGAAAAGAAAAGTCGTTGATAAAGTCACGTGTTCTTACTAGAGTTTTTCTTCTTCTCTATCTTTTTCGCTGCGCGGTTGTCATCTTTTTAGCAGCTCTTGTGTTGGAAGAATTTTCAAAATTGGATGGCTTTGACAAGTTACTGAATGAGTTTTCACCGGTGCTGCCACTGCATAGTTCCGACATCAGGGGAAAGGAAGGGGTGGAGAAAAGTTGTTCTTTGCCAGGAGGGTACTTATTCTTTTGGTGGCCCGTTGCGTAAAAGTGTAAAGCTACTTACTTGTTGTAGAGTTGCATACACCTGCTGGGAGAATATGAGAGGAAAATGTGATAATATAGTTTACCATGTAGTTCATGGCGATAAATTGAGTTAGATCCAGCATGCCAGGTGGACCGAACGATTTTCATCCAGTGTGTTGGATTTGAAATAAAATTGAATTTTCTTCCGAGTTAGCTGTCGTCTAGGGGGAGCCTGTTTGGTTGGTTGTGAGCGAAATAGGTCGGCTAGTAAAGATTGGTCTTTTTTTCTGAAATTAAACAGTGCCCAAAAATAAACATGCACTGTGCGTTTCTTCTTTGTCTCATTCAAATTCAGACTACTACCACAGTCTGCCGTAAACGACAAAGTACTTATGTTTCAATTTAACATCGTAAATTCACCATGAAATTACTTAATGAAACTCGAAAAACGCCTAATCCGCTAGCAGCAGTGCTTTCGAGGTAGCTTTGCGCTTGCTAAAAATCTACCGCAATGAAATGCAAATTTTCACACCCCCCAAATCGTTCAAATGTCTACGATTCCTCGCGACTGTGAAGAGTCCTCCTCCTCCTCCCCATTCATTTATGTTACCCCGGTTCAATCGCAACCAGCAAACGAAATCTGCGAACCCACCTATTTGCTATGGATCAACACAGCACATCTTCTCTTTGATGATTGATTTAGTTTGAATTGTTTCTGAATTCTTCAAATTCCTGCACTTGAACTCCCTCGTTTTAATACATAATCGTCATGCGGCATTTTTGTCTACTCATTGAATTGAAGTGAAAATATCATCAAATGAAAATTAGAACTGAACTTTGGTTCTTATTCAATAAATAGGAAATAAGTAAAGTTAGTATGTCTACGTTCAAAGGTGAAGGTTGCTAGAATACAAAACTGACCGCTATCATGGCTGGTTTGCATTGAAACTTCGAATTTTTCAAGGCACCCACCTAGGAAATAACAAATACGTACTCCAAATAAGACAATTCAGATATTTGAAACTGAAGAGCAGTAACGATTCTTATAAGCGGCAACTAAAATTTTGGAATTTCTTTCTGAAGCTGCCAAAAAAGACAAACATACTTGAAGCAGGCCTGTTTTATGATGATGATTGACTTTATTGTCGCGACGTAGCGTTGGCTTTTAAAAAAATGATGAATACTGACAATTTTTCAGTGGTTTACCTTCAGCCGCACTGACAAAACTACCCATGCAGCATCAATAATAGTAATCCATCAGTCAGCAGACAAAATTTGACAGCTCTATCAGTCGAACTATAACCGTGATGGCAAAAACAGTGAAGCAACTCCGTTCAGAAGTAGAAGAAACGGACGTCGTGCGGAACATTGTGGACGCCGGGTACTCCCGTTCCGGCATCAACAACATCTTGGCACTATTAGAGCATCAGAGCATCGATAAAAAGCTCGGTTCCGGACAGCCGACGACCTGAGCAAGAAGAAGCTCCAAAGATGCTGAAGAGGTAGACCGAGGGAAAAGTGGCTACATCGCTGCGTGCGCTTGGCCGGGAGGTTGGTTCAACCGGCCAAACAGTGAAAAAGTACCTGGCGGACATGAACATACATGTCAGGAAGCGGAAATCGCGTCCACTGGTTTCGGAGCTACATGCAATGACGCAACGGCAGCGGCTGAATAAGATGGCTGAATGGCGGCGGTGGTGATGGACGACGAGACCTATCTCACCCTGGATGGCAACGTCTGGCAGGGCACTTCATATTTTACTTCCCCACAAAGGAAGTGAGCCCCGAGGTGAAGTTCATTTCACACACCAAGTTCCCTGTGGCTGACAATCAGCGAGAAGGGGATGTCAAAGCCGCCTTTCTTTTGCTCCGGGCTGTCCGTGAACGGAGAAGTTTATAGTACGAAATGCCTGCCGGAAGCTGCGTTTTTCATAAATACCAGCAGGGCGAGGACATGGTGTTCTGGCCAGATCTTACGTCGGCCCACTACTCAAAGCAATCGTTGAAGGTGATGAAGCGGCTGAATATCGATGTGGTACCCAAGTCGGCGAACTCGCCCAACGTCCCTGAGCTGAGCTCGACAGGCGAGGTATTTTTGACACGCTCGAATCATTTTGTTTGTTTCTCGTATGATATGAATGTTGTCGGCATAAACTTTGGAGCGGTTGCAGAACTGTACACTCACCAACAAAAGACGAACTGGTAGTGAATCTGTCGAAAACAAAGTAGAGAGCGACAGAGCCTGCCTCGGCAGCAGCATTACGATAGACGGAGATTGCCTCGAGGTGGTGGACCATTTCGTCGGCCATGGATTCTTGCTTACGGTACACAACGAAAGCAGCCGTTAAATCCAAAGACGCATAATCAGTGGAAGCTGTGCCTTCTAAAGGCTCCAGAAGAAAACAGTTACATGTTCACTCTCAAGATTGTACTAAAAAAAGCAAAAGACAAAAATGATCATCAATAATTCAATTGAAGTCCGATATTTTCGAAACTCTCAGGGAATAAACAAAAACACTTATTTCCTATTTGTTGACAAAGTTGAACTATTCAACCTCCTCTTCAAGGCTAACCATGGACTTAAGGCTACGCATGAAATCTTGTGCAACACTTGCACCATCTTTCTAACACACTTCCATCCACTCTTTCTTCAAATCCAAGTCGTTTTTGAAGATCTTCCCTGTTTTCCGGAGCTTGTCCCTTATAATCGCCCAGAAATTTTCTATTGGACGAAATTCTGGAGAGTTTGGCAAATTCACCTCATTGGTACAAAAATCACATCGTTGGCTTTGTAACTCTGTATCGCCGGTTTTGCTTAATGCCAGATCCGGCCTAGGCAGAGTGTCACCTTCGTGCGACCAGAGAAAGGGCAGCAGGCGCTTCTGGAGGCATTCCTATTTATATGTTTGCCCGTTGATGGTGCCGGTCGTTATGAACGGCTTGCTGAATTTGCGGCACCCACTTATTGCACACCACACCAAATACTTCTTGGCATATTTGTCGAACTTCTTCGACCAGAACTTCTTCCAAACATCCAGGTGGGTTTTCTGTCTCCCTTCTTTCTTTATGAGCGTTTCAAGCTTACTGCTTTCGCAATTAGCTTATTACTTGTTCTCAACAGTTCTAGTGTTCTAGTGTTCTTCCACAGTTATTAATTAAGAGTTTTTGATGTCAAATACCATTTTTACATTAGTATGATTGTGTGACAAGCACAATCATACCCTATGCCCAGGGAGTCGAGAAACTTTCCTAAACGATAAATTCCTAGACCAGATCGGGAATCGAACCCAGCCACCTCCAGCATGGTGTTGCTTTGTAGCCGTACCTGTACCGACTGAGTTACGGGAGGATCTATGCTTGGGATTTGGCCACCGTTTTCTATTTATCGGTTTGGTTAGACACCTTCCTTACCCTGAAGACATGGAGTCCGGCCCGCTTCATTGTCTGCTGGACGAACCAGACGGAAGAATCGACCTTCTTAGCCACGTCCAGAATCAAATGGTTCGGATTGCGCTTGAAG
The DNA here is from genome assembly GCA_034211315.2 of Aedes japonicus. Classification (NCBI taxonomy): domain Eukaryota; kingdom Metazoa; phylum Arthropoda; class Insecta; order Diptera; family Culicidae; genus Aedes; species Aedes japonicus. The sequence continues at coordinate 680,040 of JASCZW010000300.1, forward strand.
TAATCCCTCAACTTCCTTGCGTTCACCGAGTCGGTCGTCTTCGCTTTTCTTCCGCTGCCAGTTCCCCGCTGGGTTGTCTGGGTCTTATTGAACAATGTTACCACACGGGACACGATTGAATTGTCGATTGTTTTGTGCTCCACCTTTGGGACTGGCCTGGATTTTCCACAACCGTGCCAATATTTTTGGGTCGAAAAGCCACTTGACAGATTGTACATGTAAACATTACACTCTAACATAGTTTTACTTCAAATTTCATAAATTGTTATCATAGCTAAAGTCACGCCAAGAATGCAGTCAAATCTATCTATCGGGGCTACCCATCGAGCAGCCCATCTGAATCATACATGCACGCAAAATGAGAACTAATCGAAATAAGTGTTCCTCTTTGCGTGACTCTTTATAGGGACTTTAATCATAGCAATTAAAAGTCTTACACAAAAGACAGTGCTGATACGATCGTTGGTCCTGCAGGCTACGAGCTCGTCCAAGTTTACGGTGAATCCGGCATCCGGAAAGTGGCAAAAGCTGAAAGGATACGTTAGGCAGAGCATGTTGCAAGAATGTCGCAGAACGACCACGAAAGATGGTGTTCCTCTCCAATGTGGCCGAAACAAGAAGACGTGGATTGAAGCGAAGAGGAGGAATCAGTAAGCAACAAAATTTGGCGCGTGTGAGTCGTCAATGGGTTTGGAGAGAACCAGCCATGAACCAAGTACTTTGGCGTCGAGGTAGACACAGTTTTGTCGTTGTAATATTGTTGTACAATTAAAATGAAAATGAACATTGGCCGTCCAGTTCAGAACGATATCAATTTTGATGAGCCAACAAGTCGCTTAAAGGATGGAACAGTCAAAACTTGGTCGACTCAAATGTGACGTAGTTTTTTTAATCGTGCATTTAAAAAACTGAAACATCTCTCATTTTGTAGGTGTAAGCGTATGAAACGTTGGCTTTATTTTGTTTTTGCCATTTTCTATTCTGTTATCAAAATGGCGTCCAAGCAAGAAGCGCAGCGTATCAAAATGTTGCACGCCCATAAGCAAAGTTCAAATTATTCCCACGCCGCACAATGATCGGAAAAGCCTATTTTTCACGGTAAAATTAATAGCTCTCTAGGGTTGTTTTCGAATCATGATGTCATCCACAAAGCTGTACCTAAAAAAGTTGGCTATCTTGTGGTCACTGATATAGTCTTCCTTTGTATTCTCCCATACGCGGGGTAACGATCTGTGTTGATGTTGTTTTGAGAAGGAAATAATTTCTCATAACCATGAGGCTCTAGGAGTAGACAGCAATTTTTTTGCTAGAACAAAGTTGTTAAGAGAAAGTATTGATAGTTCCGTTAGCGCACGGCAGGCGGTGAAAATTGAATAGAAGTAGTTTGAAAATGAGCGGAGGGCATTGTGAGTTAGTATTTCGAAACAGACACACAATCTTTTACCAAGCATCCCCATGCGGGGTAGGTCAAGGCATGAACGAATGCATCACCTTGAAGCAACTATCTTGTGGTAATTTCAAACTTGACCGCTAGGGCGGCACTGTTTCTAACTTTTCAAAGAAGCATAACAGAAGGATGCTGTCAAAGACAAGGTAGTAGGAAAATTAATTTCAAGCAACTTTGCTGAAGATATTAGTTTTTTAGCTCTTCATTTGACCATGATACAGCTTTTTTTTTATTAAATCAGGGCGTGAGTTTTTTTTTTATTCTAACTTTTTTGTTTCTCTATATGAGAAAATGTGGTATGGCGACAAAATATAGGAAAGGTTATAGCGTATATTTTTGCCCAAACACATTTTTTGACACCACCTATTATTAAATAGTTAGCGGCAATTTTAACTAAGAACATGCGTTTTTCCTTTCGACCTAATGATTGTTAAGGCGAGAATTGGCAAGAAACCAACAGACTCTTGTTTTATTGCATGTCAAGTAACAAAATGCTGAATTAAATTAACCCTAGTACTCCTGGGGCACATAAGCGGCGACTGCTTATAATCGGCCATGTTTTTCGTTAAAATACCCCCATATTTAAAAAAATAAAATATACTCAAACACTTAGCTCGGCAAAAACATGCATCATAACTTGTTCTACACTTTGTTTTCAAGAATATTTTGTCCTAACATTTTTATCTAAAAAATTAGAATGAAAAAACTAATTTTTAAGGGCACCCTAATCTAAAGCAGCAAAATAGCTCCGAATTAAACGAAGCTCCAGTTGTACAGAAGCAGCTTGCAGTGTATTTCACACCAAATCAATCGTGACGAATGTGATAGTTTGAAGAACGTCTGACGACTGCCAAGAAGTCAGAATCAGGAGCAAACCGAAACTATAAAGCCGCAGCGGCCGGAAGAATAGTGGCCAGCATTTTCAAACGAAATCCCAACCATTTCATCAAGATATCGAAAACAAATTGGGATAAACCCACACAACAGTGCAAAGAGCAAAAATACGAGCCGGACTCGTATAAAGTTACAGTGACTCCAAATCAAGTTGATAAGCAAAACACAAGAGCCGAAGAAAGAGCGCTTAAGTTGTACACGAGTTTTTTGGCCAAGTTCGATTGCGTCCTAATGAACGAATAAACATACGTCAAGGCTGATTTCAAACAGCTCTCAGGTCAAAAGTTTTAAACGACTACCGGAAAAGAAATGGTTCTTGATAAGTTTAAGCAGAATCAAATGTCAAAGTTTTCAAAAAAAATTCTTGGTTTTCAGGCGATTTGCACTTGTTGGCTAAAAACCGAAAGTTTCGTGACAGTTGGCACTGTCAATCAAGATATTTATGTAAAAGAATGCTTGATAAAACGCTAATTGCCTTTCTTGAAGAAACATAGTTGTCCCGTGCTGTTTTGAACAGACCTCGCTTCTTGTTACTACGGAATAATGGCTCAGAAATGGAACTCCGTCAATTGTACCCAAGGAGAAAGTCCCTCCAAACTCGCCGGAACTGCGCTCAGCCGAAAAAATATGGGGCAATCGTTAAGAGAAACCTTGAGAAAACTAAAAAACAGTTGAAAATGAAAAACAGTTCACGGCAAATTGGCGTTCAGCATCAAATAAGGTGGACATAACAGCGGTACAAAACTTGATGGAAGATGTGAAACGTAAGGCCCGACAGCATCTTAACTCGTTTGACCAATTTTTTTACGTTCCACCCTTTACAATAACAAAAGAATCAATCTTCACAATATTTTTTTGCAGATTCACAGCTGTTTATTGTACCTGAAAAACAATAATCAAAATAAAATCAATTCCTCTTGCATTGCTTAGCAACACGTTGGAACTTGCTCGTAGAAAACGTCCGCGTCTAAATAGGATTCCATTGGGTTTTTGGTATTTTATGAACTAACTTTAGGGCTGATGCCACATCTCACTACAATTTCCTACCATTAACTATTCACCAAATGCGGATACAAGCTCAGGTGGGGTACGATAAAACTGCAAGAAATTAATCATGTTATTTTAGTTAAAGTTGATGGATTTGCATCAACTTGCTATACTGCAGGCTGCTATGATCTAAATAACAAAGTTATCCACCTGTGCAGTATAAGTAAACAGCAAACAATTCTGATTACTTACATTAACACACTGATCGCTTTCAAATCATTTAGCATATCTACCTTTGACTACCCTGAATGTCATAAAAAACAATAACCTCGGAGAACTAATTATAACACATTCTGCAAACAACTACGAACGCACACAATCAATGGCTCAAGTGAGAGCATTATTCTAATCATCATGTCAAAGCCATGTGCCGAGCAAACAAAAAAAAAGGCCACACGTCCAACCGGCCGTTTTGCGCGCCGGTTATCAGTGCTTGCAGCACCGGAAAATCCTCCGCTTATATCGATATGTCAAAACAGGAACAACTGAACCGTCGTCTTCTCCGCGCACAACCGAACCAGCCTTCTTCTGCCGATTCGCCGGGTTCATCGATATCAGGACTTCCTTCGGGGACAGCACATGACAATGCAATAAAAAGCACACAAAAACAACAGCATGGTGCATAGACGCATGAAGTGGAAAATAACTTCCAATCGATTCATTTCAACAGATGCACTCAGTGCGCAGCCAGGACCCGATTCAGGCAATCTCCAAATCAACTGGGTTTCGGGCACCAATTGTCTCCCTGGCGTGAATGTACACAAATTTATCCGACAGCATCGATATGATTCTCATTCCCTCTGCTGCCAGAGAAGCGGCATAGAAAGCTTTGCTCCGCTGCACAAGGAGGACATTTGCTCCCTTTCGAAGCCAAAAGCGACAGGTATTCGGCTCGGTTGTATGATTCGAACTGTTAGTCTGGGATGCAGCGGTGCTCGGGGAAACCCGAGTGCCGCTCCGGTTTTGGGTGGCAAAAAAGTTAAAACGAACTTTTGAATAATGAACCAGAAATAAATCAACTTTAGGGGAATAAATTTGTTAAGCTGATAGTTCAATTATTCAAACAGGTTTCGGAACGTTTTTTGGGGTTCGGAATGGGAATGGGAGCTGGGAGCAAACTTTCAAACAGGTGCTCAACGTGACTGGTAGTATCGGGAAGTTTTCGCCGTACGGTTCGTGAAAACGGGGTGGACAGGCAGCTTACCTTCACAATAAGGAACTGGCTGAAGATACGGGTGACAATTTGCATTTTACGTCTAATTGAATTAACATATAAATCTGAGCGCGTGCCACGTCTGAGCAGGCAAAGAAGGGAACTTTAAATCACTTTGAACAACTTTACGCTAAGTCCAGACGAGTACTTGGTACTAATTATAACAGGAACAAAGTATGAAGACTGCCGCTGCACTAGTTGGGATTTTCATTATAGTTTGAAGTAAAGGGTGATACGGTCAAAATTTGGTCAAGGGAAAACGCGTGTAAATCGGTGAAATCGTTTTTTTAAAAAATCAAATTAAATTTCTTTTTCAAGTTCAATTAGTATAAAATTCAGGAAAAATATTCAGTTAGGCTTCCGCTTTTCCAAATCCGAATTGCCGGGCCTTACGCTTGACCCCTGCCATCAGATTTTGTACAGCCACCTTGTCCACCTTCTTCGCCGCAGAAAGCCAGTTTGCCTTGAACTGCTGCTCGTCCTTAGCAGTTTTTTTGGTCTTCTTTAGGTTCCGCTTGACAATAGCCCAGTATTTCTCAATTGGGCGGAGCTCTGGCGTGTTGGGAGGGTTCTTGTCCTTGGGAACCACCTGCACGTTGTTGGCGGCGTATCACTCCATGTCCTTTTTACCGTAATGGCAAGATGCCAAATCCGGCCAAAACAGTACGGAACAACCGTGTTTCTTCAGGTAAGGCAGCAGACGTTTATTCAAACACTCTATCTCGTAAATTTCTTGGTTGACAGTCCCGGAAGCTATGAAAATGCTGCTTTTCAAGCTACAGGTACAGATGGCTTGCCAAACCAGATATTTCTTTGCGAACTTTGACAGTTTCGTGTGCTTGAAAATATCTGCTACCTTTCACCTTCCTTTTGCCGTATAAAACCCGGAAGCTTGTAGTCAGCTTTGACGTAGGTTTCGTCGTCCATTACCACGCAGTCAAACATCGTCAGCATCGTCGTGTACAGCCTCCGGGATCGCGCTTTGGCCGTCGTATTTTGTTTATCATCGCGATTTGGAGTCACTACCTTCTTGTAAGTCGATAGTCCGGCTCGTTTTTTGGCTCGATGCATGGTTGTAGACGATACACCCAGCTTATTTGCGGCATCTCGGAGAGATAGGTTAGGGTTTCGCTTGAAACTACCGGCAACTCTCTTTGTCGTCTCAGCGGCTTCCGGTTTTCGATTTCCCCCCGATCCAGACTTCCTGGCTGTCGACAAACGTTCCCCAAACACTTTAATTACATTTGTAACGGTTGATTTGGCAACTTTTAGCGATTTTGCCAACTTTGCGTGCGAGTAGCTCGGATTTTCGCGATACGCGAGCAAAATTTTGATACGCTGCTCTTCTTGCTTGGACGGCATTTTGACAACTGAAGAGTGAATTCCAAAATCAAAATAGGAGCAACATTCTACACACACACACCTTCAAAATGAGGGGTGTTCAGGTTTTTTAAATGCAAAATTGAAAGAAATACGTCAAGTTGATATTGACCAAATTTTGACCGTATCGCCCTTTATATCCCTCTGAATTAAGAGCCATGCAGCATATAGTTTCACTTCTGACAGCGACGAGTGCAGCATAACCACTTTAATAATCCTTCAATTCATTATCCTGCATAAAAGCATTGCGCTTTCCAGGCTCATATTCACCGGAATGTACACGCTTTTCCACTCTATTTACCGCCTCACTAGAAGGGGATGTTCTGGTCCATTGCGGAGCACTTTACATTGTTATTTATCATCGAATACATCTTTTTCGCGAGAACTACAACGATAATGGGACGCGATCAAAGAGAATGGGATTCTGTGTATTATCTGTAATCATTTTCCGTATAACTGACACACAATGACACACTTCACTATGCTCTTTACGTACCTTTATCAAGATTCGTGATTGTGGAGCAGACGATAGAGAATGGATGAGCCCACTTTCCATGCAACTTTTCCACACGGTTAATTTTCCGTCATATTGAAGCTGTCATTTATCACAGATTGACGATGGCATGGATTGGTTGAAAGCTTGCGAGAGGAGATCGGTTGGGTGTTTGGAAAAGGGCATAGTTTCAAGGAATACCATGTGATAAAAATGTTCTGATTTAGTTGTATTTATACAATACTGCAAATATACTTAAATTTCTTTTTCTTTTCTTTCAGGTGAGAGCAATTTCTGGATCATTCACAAGGTACACTTAGGCGTTTATTTATCTCGTTTTAATGGAAAACTGAAATTGGTAAATGGAATCTGTTTTACCATTAAACGACTTTTCTTAATCTAATTTAAGAAGTATGAAACTCGTTTTGGCTGAGACAAGCTCGGCGTCGACAAGCTTCGTTTGATAGATTTACGACTCTTTCTGAACAAACATTGCTATGGTAACTTGTTGCATTACTTCTATTACACTCTCCCTATCAAACCCTCCGTATCGAATGAAAAAAAAAAAACAAAATTGTCAGTATGCACAGTATGCAAAAAAAGTTTATCCATCCCGAGTGAAGATTTAGATTTCTTAAAAAAATACCACCAGAAAATTATAATACGGTTAATGGTTGTTCAATATATTATTATTAATGTAAAAAGCCAATTCATGCGCGTTCAAAATAAAACTTACGGTGGTCGTTGTTGTCTCCTGCTCGGGTACGCGAGCAGCAGACAACAGCATATGAATACCTTATTTTGATCTTGATAACTGGCCTTGGTATAAAAAAGATCAGATAAAGAGGTAAAATACCTAAGCAAAATACCTAATAATTGCAAGCAAAATATCTCTCGAATAGCAAAAGTTGTTATTTCGGATACCTGGGAATACCTGAGAGGTACTATTTTGGTATTGTCTTACCTAAATTTGGTATTTGCATAACATTGTATGGTATTATCCTTAGGTATTTTACATCTAAATCTGAGCTCCTAAATACTAAGGCCAGTTATCGAGTTATTCGGTCCTGCGCGGGTAGCCATAGATCTCCACACCATGACCCTGCATGTAGAAAAAAATCAACGTCACGTTTAGTTGTTTGAAAAATCAATGTTTTTTTTTGATAGTTTTTGTTTTTGCGGGCAACCATGCCCAAGTAACATTGCCTAAACCATCTAGCTCTTTTAGGTTTTATTAAAGTTTTATGAAAGCCATTAGACATAAATTTGGTTTTAATATGGTAGTAAGAAGTGCCAATAGGTTTCGAATTTTAGTCATGTTTATGAGAACCTGTGTTCTTTACAACGATCTTAAAACCTTGTTTTCTAAAGTTCGTTTAACTCCTATCAAAGGTTTTACTTTGACTTTATGAATTCGAAAAAGGCTGTTTTGAAATATCGTTTTAGTCGTTTTATTTTGGCATTCATTTTGATAACCGTCGAAATTCATTATTAATTCATCGAATCTTTTTGTTTCAATTTGATTTTTGTTGATAAAAACTGGCATTATCTCCTAGGTGCACTTATGTTCGGCTTTTATCGCGCCAATATTCACCATCAAATTGAATGTGCATATGATTTGGAGCATGATAAGCTATAAATAAAATTCAATTTGTTATGGATAGTTTCCTATCAAACAAAACTACCCCTAACACTAGTCCTGGTATCTTAGATACTATTTACTGCTAAATGAATCGGAAGAGCGGAGAATCGAACAAAGCAGAACAACAAAAACCAACCACGATATCACCGTGAAGTTTGCCAGCGGTGGCCATTTGGCCCTATGCTGGTTTTGATGACAGCCAATAAGTTTTATGAAGGTTCTCAAGTGCTCATAAAATCTCTCACTAGAACATTTTCAAAATCTGATGCTACTCCGTTATTGCCACATCAGCTGTATTTACACAAAGAATCAACAGTTGATGTTTGGGACTATCATACAACCTCAATGTGTCAAAACTGGTTATTCATTATGACCCTTTATTGCGGCACCGGCCGTGCCCAAATGCGGGTCAAGTAGGGAATGGGAATGAACGTATTGACATGATACTCGATTTGAAGGAAGCCGAGAAACCCTATGTACTTCCATGAAAATTCACTGGGGTGGATGATAGTTGGAAAAAGGATAGCAGCAGATGCGAGCCACCAACCCACTACTTGTAATGCGAGAAAAAACCAAAGTAAACATGATGCGATTCTTCTGGCTATTCCTTCCTCATGCACAGAAAAAAAAATTAATTTTAACAAGCATGTAAAATTTGCCTACGTATAATTCCAAGCTAAAGGAGGCGTAAACAACTAAATTGCTTGCAATTTTTCATGCGCCATACAACAATGTTTGAAATCTTTAATTTAAGAGGATAGATTCAGGCGTTATCTGGTTTAAATTTACATGAAATGTCCCATTATTTTCTGCCAAATCTAGCATTCCCTTTATGTGCATTAGATAACGCAGAAAATTCAATGTTTCTGTTTATCTGTGTGGTTAACGGAAAAATCGAGACAATTTTCGGATGGACGGAAAACCAAACGAAAAAAACTATCAAAACAAAACGAGTTTTCATTTATTCTTGTACTGTTTCATGATTTTACAAAACTCACTCCACTCCCTGTCAAGTGACCTACACAGTTGAGACCGGAGCTTTGGTCACAGCCGATTGAAAAGAATCGATTTTGGCATATTCTTTAACTCTGTGGTCGTCTTTTGGTTTACTCAACGAATTTGTTAGAATCGATCCTCCGCTTCAGGTTTGCCCAGGAATTTTCATTCGGGCACAGCTGTGGCACGGGGGTTGGCGTGAAGACAACTAGGTTTTTCAAACGCTGTGCCGGTAAATGCTATGCGTGATTTGTCAAGACCAGATCCGACCAGAACACGACATCGTCCTTTTAGTGTTCTCTCCGATAAGCACTTCCAATTGTACAACTCCCCGTTGACAGCAAGTCCCGAAGAAAAAAAAAGCGGAGCTTTGCCATCCCCTTCTTACGGATTGTCAGCTTTTAGAGGACCTTCTTCAGGAAGTTTGTGTGGAAGATGTATCTCACGTCACTGCTCACCTCCTTTCAAAGGGACGTGAAATAGTCTATCCCGTGTCTCGTCGTCTCGTCGTCCATGACCACAACACCGTTGCGCTTCGCAAGTAAAGAGGAGCACCATCAACCTCTACTCTTGGATAGCCGCTTGCACTATCGACAGGCCGGTTCCGACTTCGGCTTCCTGGTGACGATGTTCATGTTTTCCAGGTATGAAACGGTGGTCCCGCGGATCTAGTTTTATGTGGATTTGTAGGTTTATGTAGGTTTCACAGCCCGATTTTTGGTCAGTAGTTTGTTGTACAGCTTACGAGCCTTTGGTTTCACAGATTCAACCTGTTTGGGGCTTCGTTTTGGCTGCATCTGCTTCCGACAAGGCAAATTCTCTCCTTGGCATGCATAACATTAGTCGCCGAAGTACTTAGCTTTTCGGCCTGATGCTGAAGGATGACGCTTGAAATAGTTTCTTACCTTTCTGTCGATTGTTGGGTCGGGTTTCTTTTGTTGATACTTTCGTATTGCGGTTTGAACTGCTTCAGCGCTCACATCTTCTTCCTTAGCCAGTTTTCTTAACAAAAGTCTTCCGTTTTCTTTGCTCGGGGAGAAGACTACGCATTTTAAAACTTCCGAGCAAAAAATATAAAACGTCAGTTTAATTTGGATGTAAACAACAGTACGCAGCCAAAAGTAGGTTGACCACTGCGTGCGCTTTTGGTTTATGGTTTATTATTAGTGTAATTATCGGAACAGTCGTTATCGTTATCGTTAGATCCTGATATTCCCAATATTACGGTTTGAAAATATTATTCCTTAAACTCTCTATGTGCCAATAAATTGTAAGTCCAAGCTCGTCTGCATAATTTATTTAAGAGTTCGAGTCACAATCATTTCGAAATAAACCGCAGATCTCAAATACTATCAGGCGAGAAATTTTTAACAAATGTTTGATCTTCTGGAGCATTCCTTAGTTAGCAATTTGAAAACCGCCCGTTAAAAAAAATGCTGTGACTTTTATCCTCGAAAATGCCAAGCGATTCCAACTTAACAGAATATTTCGTTGAAGAAATTTATTTGGAAACGTTTGATAAAGTCTTGTTGAATTTAATCCAGTATTTTCTTGATACAGTGCTTTTCAAATTGATATGACCACCCTCGATTTTACTGTTTGCGAGTGGTATGAATGCAGCCACCCTAATTAAATGATGGAAATCGATCTACGGTGCCACCATTACAAGTAAAAGACCTAAATCAGTTGGTTCTGTTAATACCTTTTCAAAAAGATAAGACCACTTGATGTATTGGTTCTGTCATTGAAGAATTTGTTGACACTTTTTACCACTCAGTTAACAGTATTTGCAACAGGAGCCAACATGGAAAGGCAGAAAAGGCTGAGTGAGCAAGAGCAAGGACAAATTTTGGCATTCAGAAAGAGGATGGGGAATCAGGAGAATTGCAAAAGAGATTGAACGTAGTTACGGTGCAGTCTTAAATTGTCTCAAAAATCCCGCTAAGTATGGCCAGAAAAAAGAGCCCAGGACGTTAAAAGAAACTATCAGAAAGAGATAAGCGTCATATTTTCAGAAAAGCATCAAATACAGCGACAAGTTGCTTAAAAAATCGAACCGAATCGAGCTAGATGCTTCAGTTTCAACGGTTTGGGGACCATTAAAACGTTCACCCAACATAACACAATCAAAAATGGCCAGTTCCCCTCGTTAGCTATCTCGAAACAAAGAAGTACGGCTGGAATTCGTGTGCCAAAACATGTCCAAGGACTCGAAAAAGGTATGATTGTAGTTTTATACACAGAGACTATTTTATAAAAAAAATCATGTGAAACCTTCTCAGTTGATTTTCTCGGACGAAAAAAGTTCAACTTACACGAACCAGACAGATTCAATGGCTATTGGCGAGATTTACGCAAGGAACCACGATATTTGTCCAAGAAGAACTTTGGTGACGGATCTGTCATGGTCTGGGGTGTATTTTGTGACTCCGGCAAGCTGGTAATTCAGTTTGTATCACACACAATGAAAAGCTCTGACTACATAAATGTCCTAACAGTCAGTTTGCCACCAGTAATTCGAAGAAGGCGCAGAGTAAAACTCATTTTCCAGCAGGATAACGCAAGCATTCATACCGGCACTGAAACAATTAAATGACTGAGATCTTAAAAGGTTGACATTTTGGACTGGCCAGCTTGTTCACCGGATTTAAATCCAATTGAGCACCTCTGGGGGGTAATGGTTCGACGAATTTATGCTAATAATTACAATTTTCAACAACTTTTTCAGTCATGGGAAAAAATTGAGATGGCAACACTGCAGCAATTGATTCAAAGTATGCCAAAACGTATCTTTCAGACAATCAGCTGTTCTGGAGGAATAACATATTATTAGAGCTTTTTTTGTTTTGTTTTGTTTTTTCAACGTCAATTCAAGAGATAATTAAAGTGGTCGAATCATTTTGAACAGCCTTTTTTCTAAATCAACCATGAAATTAATTTATGGTCATATCATTTTGAAAAACACTGCATGATTGGATTGGAGTTATTTGATTGATTCACACGTTAATACGACATAATTTTTTTGTTATAATATGAGGTGGTTGATTAATCAACAGAAATGAGGGCTCTGTCCCGTTTCTGATTATATCCTCTATATCAATTTTAATGTTCTGTTGATCACGTGAATGATGTTTCTCATATCTTTATCCTTGAAACACTATCCCAATCACCACTTATGATCCTAAAGTGAATTTTTGCGCAACATTTCTTCGTCTCCCACGACACCAAAAACTTCTTTTTGACTCGAAACTCCACGCTCCCCTCGCGTAATCACCTCGAGCTGGTTGCAAACCGAGTGCGTGTTCATCTTCCGGGAAATGATGCCTTCACGGGCCGAACAACATGCTGAAGAAAGGGATGTCGTGGCGGATGCGTTACAGTCACGTTTCCAGATAAATCAGCATTAGAATAGCAGTCGAGATTTAGGACGCGGATTGCTTGCAACCGCCCCTCCTCGCCACCCAGGGCAGGTTGTTTGTACGCAAGAAAGAAGGCCTAATGCGTTTTGCTTGCCGTACAACGAATGGACGAGTTTACATACGCTTGGAAGCAGGGGCGTCAGCCAGCGGGACGAACCATGATGGAGACACATGGTGGGTGGCTCATAAAAAAAATCCGACAACACGGCGAATCCCTCTACATAAACTCGAATAAAAAGAAGCCCAAAAGGAAACAAATTGAATAAATTTATGACTTTTATAGCTTCATATGTGAGTGTGGATTCGGTTCGCATACGGAAGCAAGATTTGCTACTCTCGTGGGAGGAGAGCGGAACGGATCGGTATAATGCTTCTGGTATGAATATCGAATTATGATTAATTTATTGAAAATTTATCGCTTTCCAGCATGAGGAGGAAGAGTAAAAGTGTATATCTTTAAGTTCATGTCCGCAGCAGGCACGAATTGCTTGGGTGAAAGAACGTTATTGGAATGCTATTAGCGGCTTTGGGATTGAGCGTTAACATTCAGCTTGGTTCAAATTATCCACCGCCATCTAATCAAATTCGAGCGTACTGCCAATATGTTCAATAAATACACGGTTTAATCACACGTAGTTAACTACGTGCGACACAAATTATCTCTTTTAACGGGTCTCTCCTTTCCTCTATGTACGGTATTTTCCCCTCGATCCGTACTACAACGCAAATTGAACAAATTAAGCAATTTCCCATCGATTTAATCCACAAAGCTTCATCATCATTATCAGCTCCACCGGAGTGACTTCCGCACGCATTCCTCCGGGTGCAAATAAACGCTCGGTTTCCCGACCAAATCAATGCACATACCCACTCATCAGATCATTGTCGCCACTATCTATTGGTTGATTCGGTCGTAGTTACCACATTGGTAGGAGAGAGAAAGAGCAATGGATGGTGTGAGTGTGAGGGCGCGCGGAATGTGTTGTCATTTATGACGGGACCGACGGGTGTGAAGTTTCCGTAAATAAATAATACCATCATCGCTTAGCGCTGGCCGTGGCACAGGGATGAATGCGCCGGGCAGATTTGGACGACTGTCTGTCGTCATCATTATCATAATCAAAATTCCAAAGAAGCTTTTTCGTTCAAAATCAAGATAACGGGTAAAAATCCCACCGCACACCTTAAAAATTAAACACAGGTTTTTGGAAAATATATTTAATTTTTCAAAATAGTGTCCTCTGAGTTGTATACACTTTATCCAACGTATCTTCAATTTTTTATCACTAATCCAAAAATAACCAAAATTCAAATTCGTTCCTATCACGCACATACTCAAATAGCAAAAGCTTTTTAAAACAAAATGTTGGATATCAAAAATTGTTTTCAACTTAAATTGTGTATCAAATACATCAGGTAGAAGTAGCAAAAACTTTGAAAAGATGTTCCAAAAACATTGTGGGTTTGAGAACTTCGGGGATTCCAAGCATATTTCAATTGCTAACGGGTTCATGTGTTAGCTCTCTCTGTTGTCTTTCTGATACACGGCCAGCCGTTTCAACTCAGTTTTGAGTCGTTTTTGACTCAATGTTACTGGCATTGGCAAGTCGTTACTGTTCGATATATGGGTAAGACTGACGACTAGTTTTTCTGAGACTTAGTAAGGAACCGGCTTTTTTCTTAGCTCTAGAGATTACGGGAATAGGTTTTCCGGTTTTTTTTACCAGCTGTAGAGAAAACAGCTAAAGTGAGAGAACTCTACCACAGTTCCATGTAGGGCGAATGTTGCTAAGCAATCGCTCAGTTGTTTATTTGTTACGGACAGCATGTCTACAGAATACGATGTTTACATAACACCTGTACTGCAATAATGTCGAAAAGCCTTTTTTGTTTTGTTCGATTAACATCTGAAAAGGTATCATATAGATTTTTTTAAATTTCTCAATGTGATCCTTTTAATCACAGTTTGTATGGTTTTCATTGTAACACTTAAAGATACATATAAGAAAAAATATTCGTCAGCTTTCGGAAGAATTTTCGAAATTTTCACTGAATTCTACCCACCATTTCTTAAACACTAAACTGTTAACCTTATCTGTCATTTTTTTCAGCATTTCAGCATTTCAGATATCAGACGGAGTATGATTGTTTTGGCACATTTTTTTAATTTACGGTTGATAATTTTCCAAAAATATTAGATTGGACGAAAATCTGGTCATTTTGGTGGATTGATACTTTTTTGATCAATAATTCCACTTCCTAGTAGCACAGTTGTTGCCATTCGGTATAGATAACATAAATATGACTTGCATAATCAGGTTACTTGAACTAATAATGACCGTAGTGTGCTACTTGGGCTCATACCATTCTACGACTTGTAATGACAGCTGGCTAAGCCGGGCTTTCATGGGACTTTCGTGTGATCGAATGAAAGCATTCTCCTTACGTTTAGTAATCTATCAGTGGTCAGTACTTGCGTGTACAACTTCCTTGCACGGTTTTTGGAAGCCAGGTTTTGATTCAGAGTCCTGTTGAGATATTTGCTAAAAAGGTACTACCGAAATCTACCTCCTGTGCAGATTCGCATAAGTGGAGTCACTTAAAAATGAGTGAATGTAACTGGAATTAACAGGTCGACATATCTAAAAGATTTACCTCAATCAGATAGATGTTTTAGATTGTCAAACCCAGTTGAGTAACAGCTTATTGCAAAAATGAGTCAAAATCGACACAAAATTTAGTGGATTTGGAGGTATTTTCGTTAACTATTGAAAACGGGTATGAATCTTGATGATTTTCTTACCACTGAATAAACAATATCATTAGTTCCTCGCTATGACAAGTAATTTAATAGAAACGGACAAAAACTAAATGAAGCGCTATTTTGAAAGATCTATGGTAGAGAGGAAGCGAGCATTAAGCAGACAACCAAGTATTCGTGGGTGCGGAAGGGGATATGCGTCTCGAAGGGTTCTCTAATTTAATTTTCGGGTGTTGAGGTGCAGTCGGATTGTTCCTGGCGGTTTCCTTATGGGCACAATATTGAGAGACCAATCCGATTTTGACACTTCAATAATACCTCGGTCTAACATTCGGTCCAGCTGGGTAAATAATGTTTCCTGTATTTTAGGAACTATGGGATAGGGATACAATCTCACTGGCTTAGAGCCTTTAAACTCATCTTTCAGTGTTATTGTATGCTCTTACAAGTGGGTAGTTTCTAAGGACCCGGCGGTAGATTATTTAAATATTTTTTTGACCTGATTGGAGCTGAGTTTGGAGCTTTTGATCATCCTTTGCGTGTGCTAAAACTGGACTTGAGTACGGCCTGTGAGAGACAAGAGGCACGATTGCTGGATACATTCCAAAAATCTTCCAAATATCCTTCCCGCAAATACACTCCTTAGTAAGTGCAGGGGCCATCAAAGTTGTTAGCACACGTGTCTTGCCATTGCATGTGTATGGTATAAGAGAACTTCACCGAGTTCTCACCGAGTTTCTAAATGTGAACTATCAGCTGTCTGTAGCTCAACTGGAAAAGGTGGGGCTTTTATCTGAATTCGACTGCATTTGTCCAATAAAGTTTCATTTATAAAAGTGAGGTTGCTTCAACAATCCAAAAAAAGCTGATACCTCTGCATCCAATATTTTTAGCATCACACGAGGATGGTCGTGCAAAACCTTTTGCAGGTTTATTTTATGTATTTGTTGTTCAAACGGTTCTTATTCATTTTCTTCTGATTTAAAATCATAGAATTGACTGATTTCTGAGAATCAGGCGAGAATCTTTGATTCCATTTACGCCCTGGGAAGTGCCGCTTTTAGGACTTCCTTGATGAGTTTTTTTAAACAGTATTGGCAATTGTCGGACGTGAACCCTTTGAACGCACACACTTTACAGTCGTGTTCGCCGTGGAATAGGCCATTGTGTTAGGCCTTTCACAAGATCACACTCCAGAAAATTTGTTCATTTTCACGACTGCAAATATTTTTAACTATCCATGTCTATTTCTGGATCCTAATCGTTTTGTATGAATCATTTTATAACCTTTTCGTTAACTTTTCAGAATATTTTGCAATCTACGGCGACGTTTGCAACGAGATTCGTCATCCGCAATCATGATATAACAAAGGAGAAGCTCATTCCCAAGTAACATTTCCAAAACCATCCAACTTTATTTAGTTTTATTTATGTTCAATTCAAGCCACTAGACATCAGTTTGGTTTTATTATGGCAGTTAGAGGTGCCAATAGGTTTCAAATTTTAGTCAGGTTTATGAGAACCTACACAGCCTTTTTACAACGATCTTAAAACTTTGTCTTCTAAACACCCTTTAACTCCAATTAATAGTTTAATTTTGACTTTATGAACTCGTGAAAGGCGGTTTTGAAATGCCATTTTAGGACTGATTCAAATTATCTTATTATAGTCAGTTATTATAGCCTCCAGTAAACGCATTAAACGGTAAATTGGCATTGAGGAAGGTCACCAAACGACCAAATAGTTTTACACTAGCCTTTGTCAAAATAATTTGGCTCTATGGTAAAACTGTGATTTCTTCCAATCGACATATTGAAATATATTTGTTTATTTGTTTCACTATGAAATATATGAAATAATTGAAATGTGGAAAAATAAATGCACCAAATTTTAAATGCAATGCAGATGACCTACAGATCAGGGACCAATTTCGGCATTCTTTAAGATAACCTTATTGCATTCCATGAGTTTTCAGGCGCATTTATTTTCGGCACTTATCGTGCCAATATTCACCATAAAATTAAATGCACATATGATTTGGAGCAAGATCAACTATATGAAACTCAATTTGTTTTGGATATTTTGCTTTCGAACAAAATTTCCGACAACACTAGGACTTTATTATAAGATATTATTTATTGTTAGATGAATCACAAGCGCCGAGAATCGAACAAAGCAGAACAACGAAAACCAACCACGATAATATAGTGAAGTTTGACATCTGTGACCATTTGGCCTTATGCTGGTTTTGATGGCAGCAAATAGGTTTTATGAAGGTTCTTAAGTGATCATAACATCCATCACTAGAACATTTTCAAAATATTTATGGTATTGTAAAGGTTTGTTTTCACAACCGTCTATAGAGTGGGCCACTTTGTACACATTTCGGCTTTAAAGAGGAATAGAAAAGGTGTGGGTGGACGAAACAGTTGTAAATGTAGTTCTATCAACAAAGCTGGGAGGAGTGCTATACGGCTGGCATAAAACTAAAATTGTTACTTTGGCAATGTTTAGTGCAAAAACTTTAATTATAATCTGGATTGCATGTGGATTACGACGGCTCTGATAAGGAATGTTTGGGATTACTTACATCGTTTCCAAAAACTTGTAGAATTTCAAAAAATCATGACAATTTTAAATGAAGTTTTTCTTAAAAAGATTGTAAAGCTAAATAATCGAATTCATAACAGCATACCATTTGCATTTTCAAATCATTATCAATTTCATTATTGGAGCTGTAGTTTGATGTGATGTAACATTAGTCCCTTTGGAATTTCAACATGCGCATTCTCTATAGCCTACAATGTTGTGTAAACATCAACAACGCAGATTCATCCCTTTTTCGCCGAATCGTGCCATACAGTGGCATACAAAACCGGAGCCGGTGCCCAACGTTTGATTCGCATTCGTGAAAATCATCGTGCAATCATAGTTGTCACAATGCGTGCATCAAGCGGTGGCAAAGGTTCGCATCACAAACATTTCAAATATACCTCAAGCGCCTTTACATGCATTCAGAACATAGTTTGTGCGGCTTTGTTGATGATGATGATGATGATAATGATAATAAAGATGATGATCATAATGATAGGTAGCGATGACATGGCGCATCTAGAGCAAAACAGCATTCAGCCTAACGTTCGTACATCGTTATCGTATCTTGGAATTCCTAGGATGACGGGTTGACGATGATGGGGTGTAGTTCACCAACGTTCTATACCCGTCAATATCATGTTTTGCTCTGCACTACTGCTATAATGAGTCTAAACCAATCACGTAATGATACAGGAGTTGACACTGCCATAATGCACGAGTACGCCGGTGATGATTATTTGATATCTTTGTTGCACACTAATGGCTCGGAGCATTAGCGTGAAATTGTACTCTTCGTCGATTCATCCCAACCAGAAATCCTTAAACGGTCACACACAAAACGATAACTAGTGATCTGACGGCATCAACTCACTTCCAATCGCTCAAATTAGTTTAATCCTGCTGAAAAGTAAATGTTTCCCATCCCAAAAGCCTTCTGAAGCAATTCCATTACGGCTCGATACGAAAGAACGTTCAAGTGTTTATTTTCTTCGAAAAAAAAAGCAACACGGAGACAAACCGGAGATAAACATGGTTAGAAAGAATGTGCAAGTGGCGTGCCAACCAGCCAGCCCTACAGCATTAGCAACAACACGTCATCCATCATTCTGTCGACCTCGGGAGGCTACAATCACTCCGTTACGTCACCGGGAATTACCCCGGAAAGACGTCGACCCTTGAACGCTCCCGTCTGCTATATTTGGCCTTGATTGGAGCCGCGATGCGATACGACGCGACGATATTAGTTGTGAAGTATATGTTTTCTGGCACGGAAAATCGAACGCGAGAGGACCTACTGCATTCAGTGATAGCCGGTTTTTCGGTTCGGCGATATCGTTCATTCCAACAGACCCTGCGGTGTGTCAAACGGCCAAACTGCTATGAATAGGAATTTGTACCAGCGAGCGTGGAAAGGAGGGGGTCACGTCGCAACGAGTGGCATGTTGTATTTGTCTTCTGGACTCGAGAACCGATGAACCGTTTGACGGGACACCACACTGTCGCCGATGGTATCTGGCGGTTCTGGTGGAGGGAATGGACTTTCAGATATCCGTGAATCATTGAACGTGATACCATCGATACTTTACTGACCCATGCGATTATGGGTTTAATTTTCACGGTTTTTACCTTACTGTTAATTTTTTTATTTTAAAATAATTTACTGAATCTCAGCATAGAAATCAACCTGTAATAAAGCATAGTGAAATTATACGATGGAAGTTGAGAGGCCTTGGTCTAACGCCATGCACAGTACGGCTTGCCTTCATACGGTTCTCGTGAACAGCACCGTAATGAGCTATGGCGTGAATTCGGCAACTGCCGAAACATGCCCCATTAAAGTGTTGGCTCTTCCCCAACAATGCATAAATTAAACAAACAGACCGTCCCAATCGTTATCTCTGAGCCAAGGACTTGGTGCCCGAGAACCGAGAGAATCGCTCGCAGCAAGCCACGCCAAAAAAGTATTTACGAAAAAACAAACCGCACTTTTCGAGAAACATCCCAACTGGACGTAGCAAAATAATGGTAATAAAATGCTCGTAAAAGCTTATGCAAATTATAATTGCATTTGCCACGCCACGCCCAGCTAAACTTTCCACTACACACCCTAGCTCTTTGCACCGAGTCATCGGATTGCATCCTTCGCCAACTTACCCCCAGAAGCGTCACGCAGACCACACGAGAGCCGTTCACCACGAAAGAGGGTGTCGTCCATCCTTCCTTCCGGAACGTTGTAGCTGTGCGGGTGGGAGTTGTATTCCATTCCTTGGTATCTATCAGCTAGCAACGTGCAACAGGATTTTACTTCCTTCTTCCAGCGAGCGCAGCAAAAAATAATGGAAAACGACAAAAGTTAGTCGCATTTTATTTATTGCAGTGGCAACACGGCATCATCCGGATCCTTAGCGAGAGAAGAACCTCGCCTAGCCTTCATCATCGTCGCACGGCGTCATCATAAAGAACGCGTCGTCTCCGCCGACGATGGTTGAGTTTGGGACGGATGGTCGATTATAGTATAATTTGTGCTTAATTACAGCTTAAGTACGAAAAACATTTGTTTCTTATTACACTCTCCTCGGTCGTTCCGGTTGCGATGGGAAAGGATGGAGGGATCATTGCCGCGAGGACCATCGCAAGAGCCATTTGAAGCGCGATTTTGGCGAGTTATGAGAACCAGTATCGTGCACCGAACAGTTGGGCGCGTTTAAAATGTCCAACTGGAAGAAAGATAAAAATTGAGGAATGGAAAAGTGCCACCAGCCGTCTCCGCAATGGCGAGATGTGCCGCGACAATGCTCTCTTTCTTTTCCTTTCCCCCCTGAGAGGAATCTGCCGTGGCGACGAGTAACGGGAAAAGTTAAATTAAAACAAATTTTCGTAATTAATAATTCTCTTAAGGAAATATTTATTCATTTTCCTGCTTTTCCAGGCGAACATCAGTTTGGTTACGGGGCCGCTGCTTCGCAGGAGAGCATATACACGTGCTTATGTAAACATTCGTCTTGTTGCCACCGTGCGTCTTATTCGTCGTTGGAAGTCGTAAGAAGATTAAATATATTTTATTTCAAAAGTATTTCAAAGTTGCATTAAATTATGTGCCTTTGCATGGGTTGTTCGGGTTGGGTAATACCTTCTGCTGCACTGATGATACGTCAAAAAAGGATTCACTGCTTTGCAATTTTAGCTGGAGTGTTTTGGATCCTTACCACGACTGCTGGGAAGGTGTCCCTAAATTAGTGGATTTATGTCAACATTGTATGCGTAAATTAAGAAGAGAAAACCTTTGATTTCAGGGTTTATTATTTCACTGTTGACATTGATATCCGTTGAACTGGATCTTTATCTACAATTATCAGCTAGAATTGTTCAAACTCCATTTCTTCGATTTAAATTCACTGGATAAACACAAACATAGGGGTCAATTATATATGTCGAGTCGACACATAGCCCTTTCGAGTGGAGCAAAATCGCGTATTACAGCAGCCGACTGAATCTTATCGAGTCGGCAACCGAATTCGCAGTTGCCTCTATTGGACTTTGCATGGAAGAGAACTACTTCAATTTCAGAGGTTCATTCTATAAACAACTAAAAGGAGCCCCCATGGGAAATCCTCTATCCCCATTCCTCTGTGAACTTTTTATGGCGAATCTAGAAACAATTCTTAAAGCGATTGGATTACTTCCAATTCGTTGGCAGAGATACGTCGACGACATCTTCGCCGTAGTGAAACATGATGATCTTCCATTGATTCTTCAAGAAATCAACAATCTCCACTCCAGACATTAAGTTCACATATGAAATATAAATGGATGGGAAACTTCTATTCCTCGACCTTCTAGTAGTGAGAGAATCATTGTCATCATCGTCTGTAGAGTTTGAAATCTTAAGAATACCCACGAACACCCTAAGAGTCATCCCTTACACAGTCCTCTATTCAGCATAAAATGACCAATTTCCACCACATGATCCACCGGATGTTGACCCTTCCTCTCAATAAAACCGGAAAGGCCAAAGAATAAGCATATATCTTCGAAACTACCAGACTCAACGGTTACGAAAATATGACAATTCAAGCGATCATCAACTGAAAGGAAAAACATCTTCACTGCAAGTCGCAAACAACCCTCTTCGATTCACCCTAACCTCTGAAACGTGTATCCGTCCCCTTCGATAGAGACATTTCGCAAAAGCTGAAACCATGACTTAGGGAATTTGGTTTGGACTTAGTATTCTCTAGTCAACATCGTTGTTAGGCTCCACCAAAGATTCAGTAGACATACAAAATCAAGTGTAAACACTGCATTCTCGGAAATTCACATAGGGTAACGGGATGTAATGTTAGCCTAGCTTCTTGATTTGGCCTATGTACCAAATATGTCATTATTTCAGCGATAATCGACAAAATCGTGTTGCTATCAAGATGACCGATTTATTTCAAAGTAATTTAGTTGTTGACTTCCGCGTAATTTCAGATTTTCCCAACTTTTTAGACACCATGAATTTACTGGTTAAGCTGAACATATGTTCTACACGATCCTCGAATGATCTAAATTTGCCAAAACAGAAACTATAAACCGAATAATTCAGCCAAGTTGAACAGAAAATAGTCACACGTTATAAACTAACAGGTCATAGGGTAAAATAACAAGGATTTAACACGAAAACCATAGACCCAATGTTAGGAACATATGTTTAACTAGGTTCCCAAATATGGCCTGTTGTATGGAAAGCGTAGTAAAAATGTTGTTATTGGTTACATTAACAATAAAAATGTCTGAGTTTCATTTAAATTTTTTCATATGGTTCATCTAAACACAAACTAAAGGAAAAAAATCTGTGTAGAGTGAATTAGGGTAAGGGGATGTTATTTTAGCCTAGCTCCTTCATTCGGCCTATGTACCAAATGTGTCATTAATTTAGCGATAATCAACAAAATCATGTTGCTATTAGGATGACCGATGTAATCCGAAGCAATTGAGATAATATTAATCAACTTATAGTAGTTCACTTCTGCGTAATTTTCGATTTCTTGAACTTTTGGGGCATAATGATTTCACTGGTTATGCTGGAAAGATGATCTACACGATCTTCAAGTGATCACAATTTGGCTTTATTGAGTCGATATGCAGTCTATATGCAGTCTGGATGTGCAGAAAATAGTTACACGTTACGAACTAACTGTTCACATTGCTGAAATAACAATGATTTCACGAGAAAATCGTAGACCCAATGTTGGGGACATATTTTTTTGTATGTTCCCAACAATGGCCTGATGTATCAATAACGTAGAAAAAAGGTTGTTATTGGTAAAATTTCAAATGTAAATGCATGAATTTGCGGTTGTTTGTATTCAAGTGCCTCATCTTAACACAAACCGAAGGAACAAAATCATCGTATAGTGAACTATAATGTTTTCATTATTTTTTTTTTTTTTACGAATTCATTTATTTGTACAGGCTCAATCGAATCAACTTTACAGAGCCAAGTTTTCATGTTTATATACATCAGTTATCTTAGAACTAAGGTTAAGGGGATAGAACCGATTACTCGCGGTCGTCTCGAGGTTAATAGGAATAACAATTTTAAGGATGGGAAAATTGGGGTGGAAATTTTGAACAAATCATAAGGAACAATGGTTTTCTTATATCTAGAACTTCAAATTACATTTTTTTAATTGAACGTTTTTAATTAAAAAAAAAAAAAAGGATAACTCACTCACACACACAATCACACTCACACACACACACAACCACACTCACACACTGGCGCACACATTCCTCACAAATTTAACCTAAACAAGTAAGTTAATCAAATTACAATCTAAGACTAATGTTAGTCAAAAACACATAAATGAGTTTCATAAACTCCAGATCGCGCGCAGCCAAAATATCTCGAATCGGTACATTGGGTTGTCTACCTCGAGCCCGAAGGGAATCATACAGCCCAGATCTGACTCCACGATGCTCAGCACAAAACCAAATAACGTGATCTGCGTCCTGGTAACCTTGTCCGCATTCACAGAGATTGCTGTCTCCCAGCCCAACACGGAACAAATGAGCGTTTAAAGAATAATGATTGGACATGAGGCGAGACATCACACGAATGAAGTCTCGACCCACATCCAATCCCCTGAACCAACATTTCTTAGACACCTTTGGAGTGATAGAATGTAGCCATCGCCCCAAGTCTCCTCTACTCCATTTATACTGCCAGCTATAGAGTGATATCTGACGAAAAATATGGAAAAATTCGTTGAAGGCGATTTGTCGATCATAAATATCGCCTTCCATAGCGCCCACCCTTGCAAGCGAGTCCGCTTTCTCATTGTCAGGAATCGAACAATGAGAAGGGACCCACACAAAGGTGATAATAAAAGAACGTGAAGATAAAGCACTTAGAAGACCTCGTATTTTCATAAGAAAATAGGAGGTGTGCTTTACCGGCCTCAAGGAGCGAATAGCCTCTATAGAACTAAGACTATCCGTGAAAATGAAGTATTGATCCGGTGTAAAAGAGGCAACAGTTTCTAAAGAAAAATAAATTGCTGCCAATTCCGCGACAAAAACAGAACAAGGTGCTTGAAGTTTACGAGCGACGCTATAATTTTCATTGTATACACCAAAGCCAGCGGAGTCTTCTATCAAAGACCCGTCTGTGAAAAACGTTTTGGTGGAATCAACTAGGCCAAACTTTGCAGCAAATATCACCGGAGCAATCATAGGACGATGATGCTCTGGGATTCCATGAAGCTCCTGTTTCATGGATAAATCAAAATGAACCGAATTTCCGAAGTCAGAGAAGCAAACACAATTGGGAATATTAAGCGAAGGGCTGACATCCTGTGTTATGTACAAATGATATAAGCTCATGAAGCGGGTTTGAGGATTCAACTCTAGGAGCTTCTCAAAATTTTCGATCACCTGGGGTTCATAACTTCACACCTGGTGAGGAGCCGGAGAGATAACTCTGTAAACCGATCTGAGAGTGGCAACATGCCAGCCAGCACTTCAAGACTCATGGTGTGAGTCGAGTGCATGCAACCTAACGCGATACGAAGACATCGATACTGAATACGTTCCAGTTTAATGATGTGCGACCGAGCCGCTGACTGAAAACAAAAACTACCGTATTCCATAACCGACAAAATCGTTGTCCGGTACAACGTTAGAAGATCTTGCGGATGCGCTCCCCACCAGGTCCCGGTAATTGTGCAGAAAAAATTGACCCTTTGCTGGCATTTTCGCTTCAGGTACTCAATGTGAGATCTCCAGGTGCACTTTGAATCGAACCAGACCCCAAGATATTTAAATGACATGGAATGAGTTATCGGTGTACCCAAAATTTGAAGTTTCGGTTGTGCAGGGTTATGCTTCTTAGAAAAAACTACCAACTCAGTTTTCTCCGTAGAGAATTCGATACCTAGCTCTAGAGCCCAAGTAGACAAATTGTCTAAGGTATCCTGCAAGGGTCCTTGTAGATCGACCCCATTGGGTCCCGTGACAGACACTACGCCGTCATCTGCAAGTTGTCTCAACGTACAGTTGTCACCTAGACAACCGTCAATGTCTTTGACATAAAAATTATACAAAAGGGGGCTTAAACATGATCCCTGGGGGAGACCCATGTAGCTAAATCATTATTGAATGGCTAATAAATCATACATGAACATCACTTAAGTGTTTGGAGATAGTTTTACTTGATTTTGTTTAGTGAAATGTTTTATTATGTAAATCAAATACAGCTAGCAATGCCTTTATTCATAAAACTAGAAAAAAAAACCGAACAAAGACTGCATTTAGTAATAAATCCATCGTATGGGACGAAGTTGCATCCATGAATAGACTCAATTTGGCGCCAACAGACCGACATTAAATCCATATCCCTCGAATGTTTCTGACTTTATAAAAAGAGTTCTGTATTTTTTCGTGATACATTCTGCCAAATGTCTTATCAAATTTATCTTTGCAAGTGTTTTAATAGTTGAATCTCGCCTGGAGCTAAAAAACTTTATGAGTTATTATAAAAGATGTAATCAATGGTTGCATAATAGGCTGAGTCAAGGGACACATACCCTATAATGTTTTGATTTTCGAATGGCCGCTTAATTATATGCATATGTATAGTTTGGTTTGTGAAATTGTTTGTTGGGTAGACCAACTACAGCTGGCAACGTCTTGAATCTGATAATCTGAAAAAAAATCGTACGTAGGCAACATTTAATAACAAATCTATCGAATGGGACGAACTTACATCCATGATTAAACCCAATTTAGTACCCATAGACCGACATTACATCCATATCCCTTACAAGTTTCTGACTTCATAAAATGAGTTGGGTAACCTTTCTTGATACATACTACCTGGTGGCTTATTAAACATATCTTTGCAAGTGTATAGCTAGTTAAGTGATGCTTCTAGCTCAAATGCCATTTGAGTTATAATAAAAAATGTAAACGATTGTTGCATATTAGGCTGAGTGAAGGGACACATACCCTATGACAAACCAACCTAATCTTCCAGAAATATTTGGAAAGTTTTTTTTCTGAACTCCCATTCTTAACTGAGAAGAGAATTTCTTCATTGGAATAGTTCTATCCAGAATTTTTTTAAAATATTCTTAAATTTGTTGAAAGTTTATTCTTGAACTTTTGAGAAATTCAGAAGTATCTACCTGAACTTCTAGAAATTTCCTAACTCCGAGAAAACTTCATTCTGAAACTCTGGAATGTTCGATTCTAGGCTTCAGGGAAGCTCTCTAGCACTTCTGGATAGTTCCAACTATACTGTTGGGAAGTTTCCTTCGGAACTTCTCGGAAGTCCATGAGACGACGAATTCCTGAATTTTTTTGACAAATTTCATCTTGAACTCAAAGGCAGTGCCCTCTTTGTTAAGTTTCTTTCTGAAGTTTGGAGAAGTTTTTTCCTAAACTTATTCTTTCAAAACTTCTGATAAGGCCCATCTTGAACTCCGAGGAAGGTTTTCCCGAAACTTTTGAAACGTAATCTCCAGAAATTCTAGGAAAATTCCCTTACACTTTTTTGGAATTTTCATTCTGAAATTCTGAAATATTCTCTCTCGAATTTCGTTTAAACTTTCTAGCTCTTTAAGTTAGTTCCAACTAATCTTTTAAGATTTTTTTCCGAACTCTTTGGAACGTTATTTCCTAAACATCAGTGAAGTTTCCTTCTGAATTTGTAGGACGAATCGTCTCGAGCTTTGTGAAAGTTTGTTTCTGAACTTTTGAAAAAATATAGGTTACGCTCTACCTTGTTTGTTTCTTTTTCAAATTCAGGAAGGGTTTTCTTAAACTTCTGCATCTTCAATTCCTAGGAAGAACTCCAGAACCTCTGGAAAGTTCCAAACTTCTTAGAAGTCGTATTTTTTAAACTCTTCTGATTTTCGAGGAAGTTCTTTTCTGCTCTTTTAAGAAGCATAATCTTGAATTTCGAGGATGTTTGGTCCTGTTTTTTTGGATATTCCTGCTTGAACTTTTGGACCATTTGCTAAAGGTTCAAGCAGGAATATCCCAAAAAAACTATACTTGTATACTTGTCTTCCTGAAGCTCTGGCAGGTTTCCTTCTGAACATTCTAGGATGTGTATACTTCTAGAAATCTGAGGACTAATTTCATAAACAACTTAACTCGAGGGTCAATTTTCAAATTCCAAGGGCAAATGTATATTTAGGATTTGTAATCCAACTGCAAAAAAAAATTAATGGTTTTGTGTATTCCTTACCTTGCTTAGCCAATTACCACTAACCGATGAAAAACGCGATCCAAAACAAACTCTTATTCGAAAAATGTGGCAAATCAGTCACTAGATTCCGAGCGGTCGATTGAGTCGACCAATTCGACTGAATTTCTAGACAAAAAGTAACAATTGTAAACAATGACTTAAAACGTAAATTTACTGGAAATTCCAGGTTGCTAACATCTATATCCACTACCGACGGAAAGGTGATAACTCCCTGTGTCTGTTTCTGGTGCTATTATGTTTGTGGGACCAAGCAGATCCCTCAAAAATACGCTAGATGTAATTGTTTACAAATGTTACTTTCGAACTTTTGACTATGTTGTCTAGATTTCGTCGATCTTAACATGTGTAATTGCAAAACAGATCAGTCGGACAAAGTGGCAGTCGACTCAACTTCCATTATTGGCCACATAATATAACTTCCTCGAAGACATAAATGCTCTTATGGCAAATGTTTTTTCCCCTTGAAATCCAATAAAACCCGTGCAATTTGTCTTAGAATTCCAGGAAGTTATAAAAGCCTCAGCCTTTTCCTTTACGTTCTCAATGCTAGGTTTAATTGTAGTGCACATTGCTGTTATAACAATGCGTTAAAAGCGAACTTAAATAGGTACACTTAAAATTTATTTTCGTAGAGTAGCTTTCACGCGTTTCGTAAACATGGATTTTGTGCATAGAACAAATGTCTCGTATATTGTATGAAACATTCATAATGCTTTTTATCTGGTGAAATGCTATCATTACACCTTTTTGTAAAATGCACGAAATGAACTTCGTGATAACTAGCCAATCACTGTTTCTCTTTTATACCGTACTCAATAATGATGGTGTTTCTGCTGGTATGGGTGGGAATAATTTATCTAACCCAAAATAAAAATAACAGCGCCATCAAGAGCTATAACTTCATGCTCAGTAATCAAACTTGTTCTCACGAGTCAGCGTGGCCTAGTGAGATCAACCACGGATTCAGAATCAGCACTTTGCAAATATTCAGGTTCGAACCCTATGTCAGAAACATTAAAAAACGCTTCACAACTCCACGAGGTTGCACTTTTTTTGTCAATTACTTTTCGTGTCGATAAAATAGATCTGTCAGTCCTTCGTGCAACCAGCAGAGGGATGTTTCTTATTAATTTGTGACCAAATATTCGTAGCTCTTCGTATTGTTTTCGTACGAATGTATCTTCATAAAAAGAAAAAAACCAGTTTCAACAGTTGACAACTGTACGGCTGAGCAAATGTAAATAATATCCTTATTAGAAGAACTAGTCAAAATTTGGTGAGTTTCAGTCACTTTTGAAAAAAAGTTACGCAAGTTGGAAAGTGTCGCAATAATTATTTGCTCAATCTTCGAGCTTCCTTACCTTGGCGTCAGGATGTTTCATCCATACACACTATATGTTCAAGTGTGTCTTATTTGAGAAAACCTTTGAGATTGCTACCAATTTTTTATCTCACTTTTTTTGGAGTTCAATGTTCTTTCTTAAATAGCTCATTTTCAATATCTGCATGAAGGAGACATTTTGATATATCATAGAATTTGATTTGGAGTATCATTTGCCGACAAACATTACAATACTTAAATTGAATATTTTTCAACTAGTCTGAAAGCATTACCCTAATTTGCTAATGGCGGGCCCACAATTGGCTCAGTGTCGGGATTCATCATGGCAAAATATTTTCAAATCTTTCGAATTGATGTTTTCAATATCTCGACCTGTTTTCCACCTGATATTGCTCGCACACGATTAAAAGAATTCCTTCGTTATACAATCCAAATATTTGAAACAGCCCATCAATTCAATATCATACACCCATTTAAAATGATGAACTACCATCCCGTGTTCGCTGAAATTTATAGTCTCTTATTCAAATTGCCTCGTGCCGTGCTGCGTCCTTCAAAAGCTGAAACTGAAAAACAACAAAAACCATCCTAAAAACGCGCCCTCCCCGTGTCGCAGTTCCACTAGTTTTCCCCTCACCCTCCGCAACGTTTCGATTGCATTATCAAGTTTCTTTCCCCATGATTGACGAAGATGATGCCACGTGAGCGATGATACGTCCGTTCAGTTTAGAGTGGTTCAAAAATTTCGCTCTGATAATTTCGCCCAAGAAATCCTTAGGTTAGAAGCAGGAAAGACAGTTGGTAGAAATCAGAAAGCTGTTCTTTTGAAATTCCGCAGCAGCTGGTTGATGTCAACCAACGATTGAATTCACCTTCAGTTGACAACCGGCTTGGAACCAAGCGTAAGAAATCTTCCAACTGATCACCCAAGCAAATAAATGCAAACGAACGGCTTCGTTGACATTTAGAGGAACTCAAAAATTTGATGATGATGATGATGATTTGAACTACCATCTAATGTAGCAAGGCAACTGCCTATAGCATTGGACTGTTTTAATTAAACGATTTGATCAAGGTTGTACTGTGCTAAATGTTTCATCATGTTCCTATATGAAGGGCCAAAAACGTATTGTGGGCCCATAAGCAGATACACTTACGCGCAATCCAAAGCTACAAGGATCTAGAGAGTCTCCTTCCAGAAACAATTTCGCATAAACCACACCAAAATCGAGCCCTCGCCAATTAAAAAGTCCCATTAGATGGGGAGATGAGCCCGCCCTTTATTCACGAAATGTTAACAACAGGAAGTTGCCAGTCCCACTCTTCCTATCCAAATCGCTTCAATCGGGTACTCTGATGGTCCCTTCCTTTATCCCAACATATGGTGTTACATAAATATATGAAAAATTCAGAGAAATTAATATGATTTTCTTACCTTGATTTTGCAGTCATCTTACCTTGAAGCTTGTGTAAGCTTGTTTGGTTAAAAATTAAAATTGGATTGGTTCCTCGTTCCTCACTTACTGCTTCAACCTTCCTTTGATGTAGGGTCCATATTATCGTCTCGGTGTTTCTCCTTTTGAAGAGCTGACTTTGGTAGCGCATATCGAGACTCACATGTCATAAGACACCGCTCACGGCCATGTGATAGGAAAGAGAAAGGAGAGAAGCATTAGTAACTGGTAACATGCTATGCGCATGTGAGATTTTCATGGTGATATTCTCACAACGGCCATTCAGAATGGTTCGACGGATGCATATGAGAGATCATTCCCGATGAGTTTCCAATCGTTTACTCAGAAGACAGAAACATTTTACTACCTGATACATTTGGGAATTTCAGGACAATGATCCCCCATCGCATCTGAATTTGAGTGGTCATTACAAGCTGTCCATTTGGTTCAGGCATTTTTGAACGTTTATGTGACAGCCTATTCACACATGAAATCTGCCGCGACCAAGCTGGCAGAACGCGCCCATACCCCTTTCTGAACCGAAGGACAGGGATTTAGAGGAACTCAAAAATTTAGACTTAAACTCCGTTCGTATTTCAACCTATATTACGAGATATAGAGTATCTTGGTAGTAGCATCAGTGCATTTTATTTTCACAGAACGAAGGTTTAAAATAGTTACGATTTGTATGATAACTTATATGTACAATTTTTATGCCTAACATTTATTCGAAAACTGATGTTCTACAAAGTTGTTGCTAATAAATTATGTAATTGTAAAGCTGAATGCTTTTTTTTAGAGCCATGCATGTACAAATATTACGTTAACAAACTAATTTCCTTAAACATTTCAAATTGGTTTTGCAAAGTAAATTTCAAATTGAATGAGTCCAATATTTGAAAGGGTCACCTTATTTGAAATTGTTTTAGAATAGGGAAGCAAAATTTTTGAAATTTACATCAATCTGAGGCCCGTTTCTTTTAGGTAATTATCCAGCCAGAGGTTTGCTGCACAAGATGGATCTCCTTGGGATAAAATGGTTTTACGGAGGCTTCTTGATAGAAATTGGTCGATTTTTCTAATCGACTTTCTAACGCCATATAGTTCTGTCCAGTTAGAACCCGGAATCACTTATTGTGTTGCAGCGGCACGAGAACTGACCGCTAATAACGTACACTTCATCGATAAAAACAAAAATCCACCCAACTGCCCGGTGTTCCGGCCCATCGAGAGATTTTGGGCAATAATGAAGCGGAAGCTTCAGAAAAGTGGAAAAATGGCTCGGGATGCGACTCAGATGACCAAAATGTGGAACAAATGTGCCAAGAAAGTTGACTCCGGAGGTGTGCAGCGTTTGTTTGGATGAATAAAGAAGAAAGTGCGAATTTTCATTAGAAACAAAGAGAGATGATTTGTATTGATATTTGTTCCTTAAAATCCAAGGGTAAAGTGAATTACCTTAGTTTTGATGTATTAAACTTATTTATACAACAATCCGTTACCGAGATACAGATGATTTTATTATTCCGGATTCTAAATGGACATAGCTTTAGACTTCAATCACGTAGTTGCGCTTCAACAGGAACGTGAGATCGCAAAAGTAAGCCAGCTTTCTGAAAAATTGCAGAATCTTTTTAAACCAACGCGATCCTTCTTTAACAGCAATATTTTAGCCATATCTCAGTAGCAGCGCATTTAAGGATCGATTTCTCCATGGTCAAAATTACAAAAACACAAATTGGAAGAATTCCGGCATAATTGATGGATCATAACTTCAATTTTAAGTGGACAAAATTAGTTTGATATGATGCTTTTTTGAGAAATTTATGATTTAATATTAAAATCTATTATCCCTGGCTACTGGCAAAACCTTGAAATAGTTTAACTTCAACTACCAGGTCCCAGGGCTGGTCTGGTCCTTAACCATTTTGGAAAGAAACTCCTCCCTCTTGAAGGGGGAGGGGCCTCAAACCATCTTAAAAACCTCTCCCAGCCAAAAAAAAACCCTGCATGCCGATCAGTTCAGTGGTTTGCGAGTCTATAAGGGTCAGCCAGACAGACAGACAGGCAGGCAGACAGAAATTCATTTTTTATATATACTGAAATCCTGCCTCCAAAAAGCCCCACATATCAAATTTGGTTGTATTATTTCTCTATTTTTGCAGAAACTTCATTTCTATTTTATGAGAGCATCCCTTCCAGAGAAAGAAAGGGTTTCAAAGTACCATAGAAACATTTTTTGTCTTCAAATACCTCGATATGCCGATTTTGGTTCGACCAGTTTTCGAGTTATGCAGAAATTTGTGTTCCATTTGTATAAGAGAACGCCCCCCCTCCCCTTCTCGTTTCCAGAAGAAAGAGGAATCTTGTGTTAAACTACCATAGACACATTTTTTGCCTTCTGAACCCTCCACATGTCAAATTTGGTTCCATTTGCTTGATTAGTTCTTGAGTTATGCAGAAATTTGTGTTTCCTTTGTAGGAGAACCACCCCCCCCCCCCCCCTTTTAGGGAAGAGGGATCTCAATCAATCATAAGAACCTTCTCCAGCCCAAAAAACCCCTGCAAATAAAAGTTGTTTCCGAGACAGACAGACAGACATTTTTATATATATAGAAATCCTGCATTCTAAGACCCCCACATGCCAAATGTGTTTTCATTTGCTTAAATAGTTGTCGAGTCATGCAGAAATTTGTGTTTTATTTTTAAGAGAGCTACCTCCACAATACTCCATATCACAAAACATAGGTTGTAGTGCGTACGGGGTGTTACTCTTCCGCATTGCGTCTCAGCCTTCAGGGCCTTTTATAATGAGGTTAAACTTATGTGGTAATATCCTCTGAAAAACACTTTTAAATTATAGGTCGGGAAATTTGTTGAAAATTAGGAAGCGATTTGCTCAACAGACAAGCCATGGACGTAATTGGATTTTCGTATCAGGAAGTATTCTGTATTGAAATCAACAATTTTTACTGAATTGCAATTGGTCTGTAGCCTGGAATAAAATTCAAATTGCAGTTCCAGTATGACTTTTGAAAACTTCTTGTGCCCTTCTAATAACTATTCAAAATTCCAGCTCGATAGGCTATATTTTAGCGCTCGCGATTTTCATTTGATGTAGAACTTTCCATGGGGAAACTTACTTTCACAGTGAAAAACCTAAGAAGGTGATCCAATTAAAACATTGCTTGAGAAATTTCCCGATGAAACTTTTTTTCGAAGATCGCAAAGCCATCCTACGCTTGTGGAAAAAGTTAATTAGCTAAAATGAATGTCTATCCAGCCAAACGGCTCACTTGATCGTTTTTTCTAGCAGCACTGCCACCTGCTACCAGCTGCTGCTTGTGCGAAGCAACCACGCTGCGTGGGGCGGCGTTCAATCAGTATGGAGGAACTGTGCTGCTAGAAAAACAGTCCAATGCGCCGTTTGGCTCGATAGCAATACATTTTATCTTAATAACTTTTTTTACTATGCGTCGGATTGCTTTGCGGTTTTGGAAGAACATTGCTTGGAAAATTTCCCAGAAGTATTTGAATTGATTTAGTTCTAAAAGAAACGAGTCACCTCACCCGATTTGTCTTCGAAAAAGTAAGTTCTCCATGAAAACTACGAGCGCTAAAATATAGTTTCACCGATGAAGCTGAAATTTTGTACAGTTATTATAGGATCCAAAAGGTTCCCGAAAACCAATGTGGAACGACAATATATTTGTTTGATACATCCGTGTCTCTGACTAATGGTCAGCTGCTGAAACAGTACCCTACCCCTTATTTTAGTTTTTTATTTGTCAGGATTTATAGCTCTAAACCTCACGAGAAAGTAAAATTTAATTAGACAATTCTTAAATAATGATTGAAGATCCAGTCAGTTGAAAAAACGCAAACAAACGATTCATCAAAAATCACTTTATTTTTCAAATCCATATTCTGAACCACTCTAATGGACGCGTTTCATACCCCCCGAAAAGCGATGCGAATTCCAACCGCCATAATCATCATTTGAACGCGTGAGTGAGTGCCTCCGCTGCTGGTGTGGGTGCTTTCATCAAATGTTCGTTGCGTCGGAAATTTTGTGAAGATCGAATATTTATCGAGAGTGCGAGTTGTAATGCGCGCGATGTAAATCATTTTTATATCTGTCAGACTGCTGGTAGAAAATAGCACGTTGGAGGATGAGGCGGACCGCGTCTGAGTACTACCAATTGTACAAACGAAGGAAAGAAAAATAAGCCATGTGATTTATGAATGGTACGGAGAAAGCTTCCGTTCGGTTTTGTAATGTGAGATGCATTATGGTTGGGTATTAAAAATCTATTTGCAGCAGATATGGAGTGATAGAGGAGCTACTACTTCAGAAGATAAGTAAAGGTTTTATGGGCCAGTCTGGAAATGCTATTGAAATTCAAAATACACTAATGTTCATTATGGCTTGCCCTCCGAGAAAGCGTAGATTTTATAGCTCGACAATTCTGACCACACCAAGGGTCATTGTGGTAGAGTCGCATGTGACTTTTCGCTAATGAGCTCTGCCACTAACCAGAGTTTTCAAAATTTTCCGAGTTGCGGTTGGTTTTTTTTTATTACTTTAATTTGCTACCTTCATCCTCGGCTCACATTACGAGATCGTCCGTACCCACCTAGATATATATTCTGCCGGAATCCTGAGGCTGGTGGTGTAAAATTTGATACTTCCATTATGGCGAGAAACCTGACCTGCAAAGCCAAGGGAACGAAGACGAAAGGACGTAGTAGACTAGAAATTTTAAACTTTTCAACTCGGATTTAGTTTTACTGACTTTGCACCTAAAGACCACCCTCAGCACCTCCGTCCCATCTACAACCCCAAGCCCCGATTGGTAGACGGGATCTATTTTAGCTGCCCAGAAAAGTAGCTCTCCTTCTCAGATTGTAGAAGGGATGCTTTATATTTTCTCAAAAGCAGAAAAAATCTGTTTATTCCGCTCCTTTAGTCCCGACAAAAATTGGCCAAATAGCCAAAAAAGTTGAAGGTACTGAGAGCCACCAGTAATGCTGGTGGAATGATTTCTGTCTTTATAATCGGATTAAACTGCCAGCTTCGTCGGAGTAGTCCAACATCCAGTGTTATTGCTTGGTAAAGGGAACAGGAAGAATGTGACTGCAGCCTCTATTTAGTTTCAAGCTAACCGAAGGAGATGGTATTATTTATGGCGGACGATTGTACATTTTATTCCCGGTGCATGCCAACCGCTTTCACTAGAAAACCAAATCTTAGTATCACGATTTTCCCAGCAATTTTTCCCTTCGCATCCCGCAAAGCAATAAAGGTACACCTTCGCTTCCAGTGAAATTTCATTGGTTTTTTTCTTCTTCTTCCTATTAGTGTAATAAAGAATCCCTCGTCCTGATGCAAAATTGTAAGAAGTTTTTTTTTGCTTCTTCCACCATTCACCTTGGCAGTGCAAAGCCCGGAGGGTGGCCGTTTCATGCTTTGATAAGAGAGTCGGGCATCATATACATACGTACTATACTGCTACTTATGGTGAAGTTCCTTGGTTAGATTGTGCAAAGCGCTTCGGAGGAAGGAGAACAGGGGATTACAGAGCAAAAGTTGTTTGTATGCAAAAATAATGCTGATTTAGGTGTTGTTGAATTTATAGAACAAAAATTGCGCTCCAAAAAATGGAAAGGAAATATTATTGTGGTCCCCAAGAGTGCCACTGGACTAAGGCCTTTGTTATTGGTTATGAATGAGGGTAAAGATGGGGCTTGTAATGCCATGTTTTGACCTGTGAGCGAATATTGATATTTATTGACTCCTGGAAGGATTTGTTGACTATTTATTTCTTCGTTTTGTGGGGCTTTGTTCCGAAGGTTTCCGGTGGGAGTTTGTGATATTTTTTCGATCAACTCATCCGAACTAAATTCCACTTTTTTGAATATTAACTATTTTTTAATAAAGTTTTTTATTCGAGACATCTTAAATTATTTCCAAATGTGCTTGAGAATTTTCGATATTCCAACTGATATTAACGTATATGCACTGATAGTCTCAGTTCAAGGATACTTACTTAAATCCATTTCT
Organism: Aedes japonicus; assembly: GCA_034211315.2. Taxonomy (NCBI): domain Eukaryota; kingdom Metazoa; phylum Arthropoda; class Insecta; order Diptera; family Culicidae; genus Aedes; species Aedes japonicus. Next base: position 716,547 of record JASCZW010000300.1, read on the forward strand.
CTTTTATTGGCCTTAGGGGCTATTCATAAACCACGACTTTCCGGGGGGAAGGGGGTGGCAAGCAGAGCTTCGAGAAAAAAATATGGGCGTGGTCGTGGAAAATCCCACAAGTCAGCCCTTTGTATTTCGCCTCCCACCGTACTACCCAGGATGACTACCGTTGCAGAAGATTGAAGAGGATCAATCCGTGAAATAAACAACCGCTGCCACCGACAGGACAAAACTCCCAAAACGTGATCCCTCAACTCGTCACCAGGCGTAACCAGGCGTCAGGTGAGGCTACCTCCGTACGCTAGGAGGGAGATACTGGTGTCACTGAATCAGTTCGCTCCTGGGCAGCGATCTCTGATGTCTTAGCTGATGCAGTCCGTTGACGATTAAACAGTCTGCATTTTCAATCGAAGCGATTCTGAAGCAGCTCTCAAAATTCAGCGGAAACCTGGAAGACTGGCCTCTTTTCTTAACGGTCCTCAAAAGTTCTACTCAAGTACGAGGATTTTCCAACGAGGAGCGCGTCTCCGAAAGTGCCTAAAAGGATATTAGAAACAGTTAGATGCCTAGTCCTCCATCCATCTAACGTAGCAAGCGTGATGTCCACGGTACGAATGTTGTAAGGCTGGTCGGAGGCGATTGGACAGGCGGTCGTGAAGAGCTCTACCGTCGCAGAACTTTGCCCTGACTGTTGAGAGCTTGGTTCCAACAATCCATGCATGTGGAGTGAACGATTTCATCTACAACGATTCACTGCGCTATTAAGTATTGGAGAGCTTACCATCATCCTTGAAGCTAGATTGGGCGAAGTACTCCAGGAATACCCCAAGCTCAAACCTGACTTCAGCACCTGGATGTACTCAACGACGAAAGATGCTAGTGCAGTAATGACTTTGGCTGGTGGAGACTCGAAGCCGCGCTCCAACAAGAAGGCGAACGTTCACGCGGAACATAAATCAGATTATGGCAAGCTCCTAGTTGTGTCCTCAGAGGCAAAATAAGTTATCCTCAACGAACCGGAAACCCAGTACCTGGTCTGTAAAAGCGCATGCCAAACCGTCACGAAGTGTAAGCGCTTTAATGAATTCTGCATTGAATCAAGACGGGGCACTGTTGGCAAGGCAAATGGTTCAATGGTTCATGCTAACAACAAACGCTTTGTGGTACGAACGGTTGCTCATATCTGCATCAGCCTCTTCTCCACACCGTCGAAAGGCAACATATCCAAGAAGGCAGCTGTAAAGGGCGATACGGTCAAAATTTGGTCAATATCAACTTGACGTATTTCTTTCAATTTTGCATTTAAAAAACCTGAACACCCCTCATTTTGAAGGTGTGTGTGTGTAGAATGTTGCTCCTATTTTGATTTTGGAATTCACTCTTCAGTTGTCAAAATGCCGTCCAAGCAAGAAGAGCAGCGTATCAAAATTTTGCTCGCACATCGCGAAAATCCGAGCTACTCGCACGCAAAGTTGGCAAAATCGCTAAAAGTCGCCAAATCAACCGTTACAAATGTAATTAAAGTGTTTGGGGAACGTTTGTCGACAGCCAGGAAGTCTGGATCGGGGGGAAATCGAAAACCGGAAGCCACTGAGACGACAAAGAGAGTTGCCGGTAGTTTCAAGCGAAACCCTAACCTATCTCTCCGAGATGCCGCAAATAAGCTGGGTGTATCGTCTACAACCGTGCATCGAGCCAAAAAACGAGCCGGACTATCGACTTACAAGAAGGTAGTGACTCCAAATCGCGATGATAAACAAAATACGACGGCCAAAGCGCGATCCCGGAGGCTGTACACGACGATGCTGACGAAGTTTGACTGCGTGGTAATGGACGACGAAACCTACGTCAAAGCCGACTACAAGCAGCTTCCGGGACAGGAGTTTTATACGGCAAAAGGAAGGGGAAAGGTAGCAGATATTTTCAAGCACACGAAACTGTCAAAGTTCGCAAAGAAATATCTGGTTTGGCAAGCCATCTGTACCTGTGGCTTGAAAAGCAGCATTTTCATAGCTTCCGGGACTGTCAACCAAGAAATTTACGTGAAAGAGTGTTTGAATAAACGTCTGCTGCCTTTCCTGAAGAAACACGGTTGTTCCGTACTGTTTTGGCCGGATTTGGCATCTTGCCATTACGGTTAAAAGGCCATGGAGTGGTACGCCGCCAACAACGTGCAGGTGGTTCCCAAGGACAAGAACCCCCCAACACGCCAGAGCTCCGCCCAATTGAGAAATACTGGGCTATTGTCAAGCGGAACCTAAAGAAGACCAAAAAAACTGCTAAGGACAAGCAGCAGTTCAAGGCAAACTGGCTTTCTGCGGCAAAGAAGGTGGATAAGGTGGCTGTACAAAATCTGATGGCAGGGGTCAAGCGTAAGGCCCGGCAATTCGGATTTGGAAAAGCGGAAGCCTAACTGAATATTTTTCCTGAATTTTATACTAATTGAACTTGAAAAAGAAATTTAATTTGATTTTTTAAATAAACGATTTCACCGACTTACACGCGTTTTCCCTTGACCAAATTTTGACCGTATCACCCTTTAATATTCATAAATGTCAGTCAAAAATTCTCTTCGGAATCCTTCCAGTTATCTTCTACTGGGCACCAAAAACCATGCGAACCTACGCATTTATCGACGATGGGTCCGAACTTTCCATCATGGAACAAAGTCTGGCTGACGAACTAGATGTTAAAGGACCAAGAACAGTTCTATGTTTGAAGTGAACCAGAGGTTCACAGCGTATGGAGAAATCCTCACAGAGAGCGAGTCTACAGATCTGCAGCAGCAAGGATCTGTCTAAAAAGTACCAGCTTTCGACAACTTATTCAAAACGACGAATCTGATTTGGTAAACAGAGAGGGCAAGAGAGATTCAAATGTTAAAGTATTCAGACCCTTATCAGTTTCTCACAAATTACGACCATCAACACAAGAAATAACATTTCCTTAGCATAATGGAAATGCTAGATTCCGTGTAAGTGCTGAGTTGTTTTAGAAATTTACGTTTGAATCCATTTTCCCCCTCTTCATTTACAAAATGAGACATGTCGTTTTGAATAAGTTGTCGAGAGCTGTCTTCCGTACTAACCGTTTTGAAGAAGCCTTTGAAGATCCTACAGATAAGTCCAGAGATATTGCTGTGTATCTTCTTCTTTTTAGCATTTCAAGCTTATTGCTTTCACAATTAGCTTATTGCTTGCTCTCAACTTAGTGTTTAAAATGCACTTCCACAGTTATTAATTGAGGGCTTTCGATGCCAGTTACCATTTTTGCATTAGTATGATTGTGTGGCAAGTACAATCATACGCTATGCCCAGGGAGTCGAGAAAGTTTCCTTAACGAAAAATTCCTAGACCAGACCGGGAATCGCACCCAGCCACCTCCAGCATGGTGTTGCTTTGTAGATTGCTGTGTATGCTGACCTCCAAAAAAAGTATCGGCATTTCGCAGGCCTTCCAATTGACCCGTACAAGAATACGTTGCCCAGGGATTCTGATAGGTCTAGATAATCTCAACCTCGGTAACCCGCTTAAGAGTTAAGGAAGTCGTTCACATGAACAAATAGCTGTCAAAAAAAGGCTTAGATGCAATATCTACGGGAGCGGTTCGTCAGATGATAGGACAACGCATTCCATACACTTTCATTCCCTTGAAATATGTCAGTGTAATCAATACTCCGGGGAAGACTCTATACTCCGGAGAAGCTGTTAAGTACTACTTTTAGCTTAAAAGCATCGAAATCCTGAAACCAAATAAAATTTTCCGGTCGCAAGACGTCAAGTTGGTCCAGTTGCTGCTGGAATCATTTACAACGTGTCGAAATGGACGGTATGAATCCTAACTTCTCTGGAAATACGATAACTTTCGACTTCCTAAGAGCAAATGGCACTCAAAAGAAGGGAATGCAAATTCAGAACATGAAAAACGACCAGCAACTAGCGGTCATCACAAGAGCGAATATCGAAGTCCATATATGTCCGGAACCTGACGGACGAGAAGGTTCAACCGGCATGTCCAAGTGTGTAGTATCTACGAATGCTTCCGGTAGTAAATCCGAGCAAACCCGGAAAAAATCAGGCTTGTGTTTGACGCTGCAGCAACTTCCCATGGAATTTCATTAAAAAAGGTCCTACTTGATGGCCCGGACGTGCTAACTTCACTGCTATTTGTGTTGATACATTTCAGAGAATACACAATTGCAGTATGTGGTGACATTCGAAATATGTACCACCAGGTCCAAATCTGCGACTTCTTCCAACACTGCAAGCACTTCCCCAGGAAGGATGAGACGACTGACACTGAACCAAGCACGGACGTCGAACAGATTATGAATTTTGAAGCCTGTTGCTCATCGAGTTCCTGCTCACAAGCAAATTTCAGCAGGAGAAAATCCAAACAAACCCGGAACAAACACAGGAAGATACAAACATCTTCGGCCAAATTTGAAATTCGCAACTGAAAAAGCAATTCTTCTGAAGTGCTGAAGCAGTTCAACGAAACTTCAAAAGCTGAGAAAAGCTTCTGTGACAATAGTTCGGTGGAAAAGGTTCTCGAAATGTGGTGGAATCCATCTTCGGATCATTTTACGTTCAAGATCTCCAAGCGGCTGGTCGAGATTCTTCAATCCTGAGGGCGTCAACCAACGAAACAAGAAGTCCGGCGAACTTTGCTGATGGTTTTTGATCGACTAAGCCTCATCGGCCATTTTCTGATGATGCTGAAGATACTTCTCCAAGAAATGTGGAGCTCTTCGATCGAATGGACAGATGGCCGATCCTCGATGCGATCGCTCACTAGCTTCTGTGGCTGAATGCAATGAAATTCAGTTGCACACTTTTGTTAACGCTAGCTCAGATTCCAATTAGGGTCAACGATCGAGTGCGCACTATTGGATCTAATATAAGAGTTTCAACGGTCAAATGTCCATCCCACGATCAGAACTTTAGGCCACCGTCGTTGTCTTAAGTCTAGCAGACACAACCGGCAGATCACGTCTACCAAGGTGCAACAAAGATTTTTCTAGACGTTCTGTGCTGGCTTAGTGCCGACCATCACCGGACAGTCTGCTCGCTATTCGAGTAAGCGATGCTCTGGAAACATCAGACATCCGGGAATGGCAGTGGATCCCAAACAACCCAAGGTGGCCGATGGGGGAACGTAATGGAGCCTAAACATCGATCTGTCGATATCCGCACGTTGGTTCAATGGTACAGAGTTTCTGTCGAAGTCAGCTAACACTGGTTTACTCCCAAACAAGGCAACGGCAGCGCAATTGATGAGCTTTGTTCACATCCTCTGCTTCATACGCAGCATCATCTTGGCAGAAGCTCCTCCATTATATTGCCTTCGTTTGTCGTTACGTGCGCAACCAAAAGCTGCTCGCTAAAAAGAAGGATTGTACAACCGGCCAGCTGCATCGTCAAAAGCCGAATAAACTACATGCATCATGAACTACAGAGTGACGCCTTTCATCACCCGTGGCGCAGCTCAACCAATCTTCCTCCCGCTCGCACATCCAATCACCAAACTCATCCACGTCGACTTCCAACTTCCAACGGTTCAATCACCAGAACCACGAGACAACGACCAAAGAAGCATGTAAACGTTATAGCGTGTCTCAAAACTGAAGGTAGCCTATAGAGAAGCTCGTAAGGAATGAGCGCCGCAATGCTTTGCTGTTTTGCACACGTCCGTTCTTTTAAGTGACGGTCATTGTAGCACGACGCTCCAAAAAACTACGGAGAGGTGGGTCCTGACAACTGATTTCATCATGACCCGAAGAGGAGCGCCAGTAGTTATCTATAGCGATAGTGGCAGCAAAAATTGACCAGGAACAAATTATGAAGCAGTTAACAACACCTAATATCGAGTGGAGGTTTATAGGGATGGTGGAGTGTACGAACGCCTGATTCAAAGCGTAATATTCAACCTGTCCAAACTGCAGTTGAGAAGATTTCCCACCGATGAGGTGCTAAGCAGCACACTGCTGAAGATCGAGAACGTTGGCAACTCGAGACCACTGACAGATATTCCGATCGACGACGATGAACCACCAACTATTTTTAGCTTGGGCCGTCAAACGGATTTAAACCATGGGTATCATTCAACGATAGCGCATCCATACACCGAAATAGCTATAAGATGTTGCAGGCTATAGCCAACGAATTCTGGCAAACGTGGTTAAGGGATTACCTGCCAGTTAGAACAAATCGCACAAAGTGGCTTAACAAGAAGGAACCAACGACGTCGTTATCATTGTAGACCTTAAGGCTTCACGCAACAACTGGCCATTAGGGCGTGTCATCGCCTAATCAGGGCCAATCAGCCCCATTCAGATCAGGGCCAGACGGTCAAGTGAGAAGTGCCCCAAAACCTTCAGGAAGACCCTTCGCGCATTCCTGGATGACTGTAAGTGCGCCCATTGAACTCTTAAACCTATAACTGTCTAGTGGTTGTACTTTTATTAGTTGATTAGCTATTAATACACATTAGTTGAGAAGATATCCTCGATTAAGACAGGAATTCGTTTTCGATTAGTGAACTTATGTTTCTCTTCTGCAACAGCAAAAATATATCTAGAGAATTTCTCTTGCTAGGTCATAATTAAGTTACTACAACTAATTATGACCGTAGTGCTCAAGAAACATCTGATTTATTCATGAGTACAGTGAATTACTAAAAGTGATTTTGCTTATTAAAATGTAAGTTTGATTACATGGAGAATAGTTTGTGCACTTCTGTAGGAATTTATAACTCTCTATGCAAAAAAGTTAATGAATCTGGCATGTTCTGGTGACCTTCGCAGCTATTCTTCCAACAGCCTGTTTTTAGATAGATTTGTTTACCTAGTAAGAAATCCTAAGTTTAGACTTCGTTTGTTAAAAGGGCAGAATTCACTTTTCAATTAAAAGACTTTCCCATTATTCATCACGTAAATAAAGTTCACTTATTTAAAATAAGCCTGCTCATTTGATAAACGCCCCTCATTACTCTCAGTTACGCTAATAATTTGTTGAACCTTCACTAATTTTCTCTCTTTCCGCTTCTCTCATTGCAGGTAAGCAATTCCCGGAATTGAAGACGACCGTTCCCGACAACGGCGCAGTGGTGGTAACAGCAGTGTCAAAACGAACCGAAATCAACCCAACTTCTCGGAAGCCCCTTTCCAACATACCCGGAATCGCTTCAAATCGCTAGTATTAGAGCCCCGTCGTTCTCGGTATCATCCCCTCGGTTACCGATTCCTTGATTGTATTGCATTAAGTATTATTCGATTTCTAAAGGGTCTCAACCTCTTCAGCAAACAGCAAACCGAACCTACCGGTTGGCCAAGACCACCAGCCTACATAGAACGGGCGTGTTTAATAAACTTCGAAATTGACTAGAAATGGAGAACACACAAACAAACACACAACGGCACACCTTGCCTTGAAGCACAAATAAAGGCCCCGTCTCTCTCCGTGATCAAAACCACAGAAACCAAGCATTATCGTGCCTTAGGCATTCCATTGCGGTTCAGTGTCCAAACTAGCATACTACCCACCTGTTCCCCGGGGAGAGCTTTTCCATTCTATGACAAGTAAGTCCGCCAGGAATAACCACTCCTTTCTACACCTTCACAGCAGGACGAAATGTAAGATTTAACTAGCTCCCCCTTTACTCCCACAACCAGCTGATCCCTTCCTATTTGCCAGCATCGCCAGCAACACGGCTGACCATTGAGACAGGATGTGTGATTAATTATGCAGATTGAGTTTAAATTCCAACCCAACGGGGAGTCATCCGGTCGCAGGGAGGACGTGTCACTTAACGAGCCCAAAGCCATAGACACTTGTCATTCTTAAGAGCAAGATAACATGTTTAAGAGTTGCTGTTTGTCTTATTTGGAATGACCTCAGGTTAAGCTACAGCTTGCAAAACAAATTGCCCTATTGCTAGATGATTTTGTCAAACCAGTCAAACATAATTCCATCCTACCTTTCTACGACATATAATCGTTCAACCACATCCGTAATTCCATAATCCATTCATTAACAGCACTTTTCGCCAACCCCCTGCATGCAACGAGCAAACACATAAATCGCAACCACTTGATATTCCCGACTAATCCAGTTAACCGGCTTTAAACCCGCCAAGATTCCACCGAGCGCTCTGTTGTCATTTTTTGCTACTAAACAGCTCGCACACATACCAACAGTAGTAGCAGCAGCAGCATCCATCCAATGGCCCATTTTTCATCGCATTAAAGTCGAAAATCTCGTCGCCTTAATCCTATCTTGTGTGAGAGCCTGCTGCCACAGTCCTGAAGCCCAGCTCAAGCTCCGGTCTCGTTCACATGATGATATCCATGTTAACACCCCTTTGCACCGAAAAAGACGGTGAGGACGGCACCAGAACCCGCGGCATCAGCCGGGAAAACTTTCTTCTGAGAAAGCCACTTAACTGGATAAATTGGATTATGCTTCGTGGCAAGCCGGAGAGGCCCAGCCACGGGATTCACCCTCTGATGAACCCTCGGGGAGTGAAATTCGCCGAACCATGCGTTAAGTCATCGCACCACAACACACATGAGTCCCACAAACAGCGCGGTGAGTGAGGCCATCCTCCGACGAGTCTGACTGAAAATTGATCGAGGACAGCTACCAACCGCATTTTACGGGGATCTCTGTCAATGCTTCACCGGCCATATCGATTTCCCTTATTATTGGATCTCATGCCCTATATTAAGGGTGGCGCAGGAAACGGAAGCACTCCCCGAGTGTTTCACCTCAATTCCACACTCTTGTTTATAATCCTTTTCTGCTTGCTGCTTACCTGCGTGTGTGTGAGTGGGCCGCAATCCCGCAACACTTGAAGCCAATTGAGAGTTTCATCACTTGCCGGTCGGGGATGATGGGCTGGGCACCCGCATGTGGGTAGTCCTAAAGCAATATTTACTCGGTTGTGGATGAGATAGAAAACCAACCACTCTTAACCCGCGTGGGATCGGCTAGTGTAATACTGCTGGAATGCTGCTGGGCGTTTACTGCGGCTGTCCCGGGAAGGAGCACCAATTTGATGTGGAAATCCAGTCACTTGTTGTTTTGGTTGAATTCGATTGGATTTCGGATTGTGAAGTTTTAGTTTTTATTTCAGTTTCTCGGTTGTCTCAATTTATTTATTTATTTATTTATTGTATATATTCCTTTTGACCTAAGGTGGTCTTAATGAATTTGTTCATGACGGGGAAAAGCCGTTTTAATTTGGCGTAAAAACCCCGTATCTTTTGCAAAACAATACAATAAAAAACAATACAAAACATTGCTTAGTTGCACATTTTTAAACATAATTAAAATAAACAGGATTACAAACGTAGAGTATAGTCAGAGTATAAAATAAGAAACATCCATAGTTCGGAGCAGTCCTCGTCGTCAATCAATTATCCTCATCAAATATCCTTCTCGTAGTATGCCATTCTGTTAGTCTGCGCTTGAATGTTGCCAAAGTACAGTTAAAGTCGAATAAAAAATACACAACGTTGAACCTAGCTGACATGAAGCGGATAGGGTCATGAAGTCCATATGATGAATTACGGGGTTCAAGCAGCAAGAAGTCCCGCTGGCGAAGCATTCGTTCAGGAGCGTAGAGGGTGTGCTGACTCAATAGCTCCGGTGAGTCAATTCCACCTGTTAGTGTATTGGCAACGAAAACAGCTTGCGCAATATTTCGCCTATGGTCCAATGTCTGTAGTCCCAGCAATCTGCATCTATCTTCGTATCGTGGAAGGTTCAACGGGTCACGCCACGGTAGGCGACGCAGGGCACCGCCGAACCAAATTCACTAGATATTTTAAAAATGAAACCCAGCTGTCGATTCGCTTTGCTGATAATATCGTCATAATGCAATCGATACGTTAGTGCCGAATCCAGAGTGACACCAAGATCACGAACTTGATGAACACGTTCGAGAGGCTGGCCGTTCATTGCATAATTGTGCGTGATCGGATTGAGCTTGCGATGAAATGAAATGATGTTGCATTTGTGGATGCTTAACGTCAGCATGTTTCGGGTGCACCAACCAGCGAACCGATCTAACATCAGTTGCAGTGCACAGCAGTCCTGGATGGTTTTGATGACCATGAAGATTTTGTCGTCATCAGCGTAAAACACACGGCAACCAGATGGTAGTACGGTAGAACGCTCGTTAATGAAGAGTGAGAATAACAAAGGGCCAAGATTGCTCCCTTGTGGTACGCCGGATGAATTTGAGAATGCTTCCGAAGATTCAGATCCTATTTTAACGGTGAGCCTACGTTTTTTAAGGTATGATTCAAACCAGCTGACAAGGTCCGCAGAGATACCAATTCTTCGTAGGCGTTCAAGTAGTATCCCATGGTCAACTCGATCAAAAGCAGATTTGAAATCAGTGTAAGCAGTGTCGATCTGTGCGCCAGCATCAATGTGGCGTATGCAAAACGAGGCAAACTGTATGAGATTTGTCGAGGTTTATCTCTTGGGAAAGAAACCATGCTGATCCGTAGAGATGTAATTCTTACACGAGTTGAAAAGTATTTCGTTCATTATGATCTCGAAAACCATTGAACAAGCACACAACGAAGTTATGCCTCTGAAATTCTCGATGTTCCGTCGATCTCCTTTTTTAAACACAGGGAACATGACTGACGTCTTCCAACTTCTAGGAAATACATGCTGCCGTAATGAAATGTTGAACAGTTTCACGAGAGGGAAGATTAACTCTTCGCTGCATTTTTTAAGGATACATGACGGTATGCCATCAGGACTGGATGCAGAGTCTTTCAATTTATTTATTGCAGCGTTTACTTGATGGGTCGTGATCTCAAAGCTATTTATGAAGCACACGTCCCTAGGTGTGTCTCTGCAAGCGTCTGCAATTTGATGAATAGACGAAGGAGAATCAGAAAAAGCACGTCTGAAGTGAGTTGCAAATAAATTGCACTTTTCACTGGAACATCTGCACAACGCGGGACACGTGAGAATGGTAGATTCCAAGCCTTTTGCCGATCCATCTGTGCGACTGACCAGGATTATCGATCACCGCGCCCAAGATTTGCTGGCGTAGCTCTTCTTGTTTCGTAAGCGTCTTGAAAACTACTTGACAGATCACGATAAAATTTTGCACACATAAACATAACACTCTAAGCTAGTATTGCTCACGCGATAAAAAGTTACACCCAAACAAAGTGTCGCATTTTTTCCGAGTCCAATCTATATTCAACGTTTGCATCTAGCGCAATGCGAATATTGATTCATATCATTAATCTTATCACTAAAAATTTACACACGAAGGGCACTCAAACTTGGATGTCTGTTCTCTGTGCTACTAGTACTAATAGCTAGTATTAAAATTTTGAAACTTTTTCCCATGCTCAAAAACAAACGCGCTCAGCGAGAAATGAGAGTATTTATGTATTAACTCTCTTTATCTCTCTCCTCTTTCTGCTTATATTTTTGGTTTTGTTTATGCTTGCTCAGTTTTGTTAAAAATGCTGTCGAAACAAAAAGCATTTCGTGAACGCGATGTACAGTTCTACGAACTGCACAGAAATCTCAGTATACTGTACAACTTGTTAAGAGCAAAAATTTTGCGGCTTCGACTGTTTACTGTATCCTAAGCGACAGATTTTGTTATGCTCATGCCGTTCCCTCGATGTGCAAACAAAGACCAAAGTACTTTGATAACAAGGTGAAGCATATTGCCAGCTGTCATATTATTCACACATACACGATCATCCGAGCTTACTCAATGTTGAGTAACTTTTACTCAATTTTATAAATAAAGCGCGCTATTGCCCTAAGTTTTGTTTTCACAGCTCACCATAACTGCTTGAGCTGATTGGTTCAACTCTCGGGCTGGCCGTTCATTTTGAATGTTACAAGATATACACCAGCCTTCAGTGAATTTATTTATTGTCGTCAAGCATGAGTAGACCATTGATCAAATAATTATGATGTGTTGATGGAAATATCTTCTTATCAACATGAGACCCTAGGAGTGGCACGGAACAGTTCTAGCGATGTGTAAATTTCTGTATGCTCTTCCCAAAGTCTACATGTGACAGAAATCAACATCGAATTAGAGGTTTTGAAAACACCAATTCCATTTTAGCGGTAACTTTGGTGTGTTCTTCATTATCGATAGGTATCGTTCCACTTTGGATCTGGTAATTGTAAAAGCGACTGTTTTCGCAATGCAAATTGTTGTTTGCAATCATCTTGTTCAAAGGTCTCTGTTTCGGAAGACGATTAGTTGACCTGGGGTTTGGGAATGTGTCCCACTTGATTGGACCGTACCGTACACTGCGGGACCTTTGGAATGACCACTGGAAAAATTTGAGCAACGACAACCGTAAAGAATTTTTGTCTCAAAACACTGAAATAAACTGGTTTGGCATATGTCTACTTCAAATTTGATAGGCTTTATTCGACTGAACTGTGGATAGTGTGTTATCGTTAACAATGTTAGCAAAGTGAGTAGGTAAGTGAGGTGTCTACAACTTTCATTGTTCATTTCTAGTTCATTCTTGATTAGTTCAATTCATTCAATTCTAGTTTATTCTTGATTATATTAAATTTAAGTATTTCAGTAACTGCAGTTCTCAACATGCCAGCCGTCGTTGAGACCGTTTGTTTCAAACCACCACCACTTTGCAAGTTGATGATGGTGCCTTGTTGGCCTTCTCTTCGTCATCGGAATCAATTGGGAGAACCGGCACCTCCGCGATTGCTCGCTTATATTCTCCAGTAGATGTACTGAGCATAACAACGCGGACTCGACCGTCCGATTCAGTGATGGTCTTGATGATGCGCCCGAGAGGCCATTTCAGAGGAGGGTAGTTATCTTGCTTCTGCAGAACAATTTGACAATTTCGGACATCCACGGATGGCCGCCGCTTCTTAATACGTTGACGCAATTGGCTTATGTAGTTCCGTGACCAGTAACGATCAGTAACAGATCCTGGACCGAGCGTTGAATCTCTTACAACAAACAGGTGAGCCGATTAGGGGACAGGTGAAGAAGATTTGGCTCGGCAATGGATAAAAGAGGCTTCCCAATCAAGAAATGCTCTAGAGTCAGAGTAGAAAGGTCATCTGGAAAATCGGAAATAGGAACGAAATGGCGGGAGTTTAGGATCGATCCAATCTGAGCTAACTTCTAACAGTCGTAGTTGATCCATGGAAAAAGCCTTTTGTTCTATGATCCGATAAAAGTGATACTTAGAGGATTTCACTCCGGTCTCTCGGATGCCTCCAAAATGAGGAGAGCGAGCTGCGATAAATCGGAAAGTGATGAACTCGATCACGATAGGCTACGAAGCGCTTGACGGCGTTGATACATACGACGGTCGACAGGTTAGGGACGACCCCGAGGTGCACGGCCTGCACCGCCATACAAACAAATAACACGACGTACACTTTAGCCGATGAACCTTTCCCAATCAGTGGACGAACGAAGAATGGCCCACGATAATCCATCCCAGAGTACGTAAAGGCTCGGGTTGGCCTGAGGCGAACTGATGAACGTGTAAACTGGTGTAAAGTTGCACCGAGAACGTGTGACGCATTGGCGTATGACCTAAGGAGTCAAGTCTCTACCCCGGAGTGGCCAACATCGTTGACTAATTGTAGCGAATAAGAGCGAAAGTCCCCTTCTATTTGCCTTGGTTGTTTTTGTTGAATAATCCAGCACGCAATTTCGAATAAAGATTCTTCTTCGGCCTCTTAATGACCGGTTTTTCTCAATTTCTGCCTTGGTCACCATCTCTGGAACGCTTTGCAAAGTTTGAGGAACATCGTTAGAATGAACTTGTTTCCGAGCTTCTTGCCTCTGCTTTGGCCTGGTTTTTCCTCTTGTCACTATCCGAAATCCGTCCTGGGATGGTATAAGGCATAAGAGGTCGAATACGTACCAAAAACAGCCAATCCACAAACTGTCCAGGACTTCGCCCAATAGAGAAGTACTGGGTACTAGTTGATGATAATGATGAACTACTATTGTAGCGAAGAAACATTTCATAGCAGTGGAATAAGCTGAAACACGATTTGACCAGGATTCTATTGTTGTTTGAGATCATCAAGATCCTGTATGAAGGGCTAAGACGATTGAGCGGGCCTGTAAGCAGAGTCACTTACGTGAAACCCGCGAATATAGGGAAAAGATGTTTCTTCAAAAATTAAGTTCACACCCACAGCACTAGAATCCAGCACTCGATTGACAGAATAAACCCAATAGATGGGGTCGAAGAGCCCGCCCTCGTTCCGCGAAATGTTAACAATAGGGAGGAAGCAGTCCCATGCTATCTATCCAAATCGTTTCACTTGGGTGCCCTGATGGTCCCTCCCTTTCTCCGTTATATATTGTGTCATGGATATTTAGTATATTCTGTAGTGGTCACATGGTTACTTACCTTGTGTTAGAAAATTTGGCTGAAAGTAAAATTGGTTAGGGTTACTTACTAGGTTGCCTGAAGAGTCCCTTTTATATCAAACACGGAAATTTTGTTTTTTGCCAAATTCGGTTTTATTTCTCAACATACTCTCCTTTTAGGTCGATGCCAGGGATTTTTTATTTTTTTCCTTCAGAAGTCCTTCATAATATCCATCGGTTTCAGATGGCAGCCCTAAGTTTGCACCTTTAAACTGAAGAAATGATCCATTGAAAATTGAAATTCATTCCATAAAAAACGTATTCATGACCCATTAAACTCTGGTCAATATCCATAATAAAATGGATATGAGCCATAACATTTATCAATGTGAAGCGTAATTTATATAAAATTTAGCAATGATTGTCAAAAAAGTACCGTTATATATCTAGGGTATGATCAATAGAACTGTACGGATTACCCATAAACATATACCGAATGTTCCATAAAAGGTTTAATATCATTCCTTAAAGTTGTAAAATTGATCCTTAGAATGTAATGTTTGTGAACTTAAATATATACAAATGATCAATAAATTATTGATCCAATCGTCAATGATCCATGATAGTTTTGAAAACTTAACCACAAGCTTTTAAATATGGCCCATAGGAAATAAACTTTGGGCATTTAAAATAATGTGTAGGATCCATAAATTGTGCCAGAATTATTACAATGTTGAGTTTATATTTTTTTTTATTTTGGCTACGGGGAAATCGATGCTTGACTGCGCTACTACACAGATCTATTAACATGTCCGTTTCTTTAGCTATGCGGTTCAAATATTGCTATTAAAGAAGGATTGCTTTTTAGAAGATTTTAAATTTTTCAGAGAGCTGATTTACTTTCACGAGTTCACGTTCTTTTACGACCGCAACTGCGACACATGTTTCCCAATAAATTTGTTAAAGTTTGCATGTAACGAACTAGGGAAGATCTTCCTATATTAATCTTATCATTTTGCAATTCATCCTACTTGAAATTAAACAATGAACAGGTGACAGGATTAGTTTGTAATGTTTGTTGTTGTTCTTAAAAGTAAGCAAACATTATTAGAAAACGAAACCGATCCTTCAACTGCCCAATTGTTTGATTCATCGTAGGATGAATAAAGGAACAGTGAGATTAATATGGGGACAGTTACTCTACATATCAAATTTAAGGCTTGATCAAACTGTTATTTAAGATTTTTTTTTATAAAATTATGCCGGGCAAACCTAACTACAAAAAACATCCTCCGTTTGCATTATACCGAGCAAATGCTTGAATCAGTCGTTAACTTGAATACGATATCGGAAACTTCGACCGCTTTCTACTTCCTTAGTTCTTCAATCCTCAACTGCTCAGCAGGCAACATTGATATTTCTAGCACTTGGAGTACATCATAACAAATCGTGGCTACTATGTCACATTGTACAATATAGTGTGTCTAACTGAGGAGCTGTTTGATTTTTTTTCTTCTGAAAACCAATGTTTGGAAAAATTGTAGTTAAGAAAATTTTCTATGAGAATAATTTGCTACGGATCATTTATGAGTTTATAGATTATTATTCATTGTTTTATGGATCATAGACAATTTATTTATGGAACATTTTTAATAATTTATGAATCATGTGCACGTATTTTAGTGCACAAATGTTACATTCTGTGGATCAATTTTACAACTATAAGGAATGATATTAAACCTTTTATGGAACATTCGCTATATGTTCATGGGTAATCCATACAATTTTATTGATCATACCCTAGATATATAACGGTACTTTTTTGACATTTTATTGCTAAATTTTGAATAAATTATGGATCATATCCATTTTATTACGGATATTGACCAGAGTTTTATGGGTCATGAATACGTTTTTTGTGGAACGATTTTAGGTTTGTAATGTATCATTTATTAGTTTTTATATGCAAAAGTATGTTTGCCGTTTCAGATATGAGCTCATCATTTGAGTAAAATCGCTTACCGGTGAGCCTTCTCTTCAGGTTTGGGAACAAATTAAAGTCACTGTTACAGTTACAAGTCTGGCAAATACGGTGGATGGGGAACCAATTGATACCGAGTTTCATTCAATTTTGCTTGAGCAATTGAGGATGAATAAGCAGGTGCATTGTCGTGATGATAGAGCACACTTTTTCACTGCAAATGCGGCCGATTTTTCTGGACTTCATCCTTCAAACGATCCAATAGCGCTGCATAGTATGCACCTGTTATGGTTTTACCTTTTTCAAGATAGTCGATGAATATTACTCCTTGCGCATCCAAAAACACGGAGGCCATAACCTTTCCCGCCGATTGTTGCGTTTTCGGGCGTTTTGAAGCACTTTCGCCCGGTAAAACCCACTGTTTTGCCTGCTGGGACGACTCCGGTGTGTAGTAATGTACCCAAGTTTCATCCATGGTAATGAATCGACCCGCAAACTCCTTCGGATTGCATGTAAACTTGCTCAAATTCTCCTGAGAGGTTGTAACACGAATGCGTTTTTGGTCCATTGTAAGCAAACGCGGCACCCATCGCGCGGAGAGCTTCTTCATACTCAAAACGGAATGCATGATGTTGCCAACTCGTTCCTTTGAAATGTCTAAATCCTTAAGTAGCTCTCTCAGTTTCACTTTTGGATCCTCCAATATTGTATCATGGATTTTATCGATTATATTTTTGAAGAGCGGACTTTTAGCAAAGGCCTATGTTGGTCTTTGGCCTATGCACGTTGTCACTTGATATTGCTCGTGGTCATAGGATAAGGCAGAGAACAGGAGAAAGAAGAGAAATCATTAGTAATCGGCCGTTCAGAATGGTTCGACGGATGCATATGAAATATCATTCCCGAAGAGTTTCCATTCATTAATTCTATCATGGTTGGATATAGAAGACAAGAACCATTTTACCAGGTGCTACATTTGGGAATATCGGGGATCCCCGATCATATCTTCAAGTTATCATTACAAGCTTTCTATTTGGTTCAGGCACTTTTGAACGTTGATGTGGCAGTCTATTTACACATGAGATCTGCCGCGACCTACTCGACAGAACGCGCCCATCCCCTCTCTGCACCGAAGGGCAAGGAGAGAAGTAATGGGCACTAGCTAAGCGGAAACTCTTAGAAACTAAGAAGAAAGCAAATGGTACCGATGATTTCAAGAGAAGATGGAGAATCGTCAAGGCGGGTGTATCTGAGGATACCGTACGGAACCTGAAAGCGGGTGTACCACAGAAAGTTAGAGTGTACTACAGAAAGAAGGATTAATATCGTAATCAACTGTTTCAAATGTACGTAATTGTGAAATAAATATTCAGTTTTGTTTAATTATGTATAAATTTTTTTTGCTGCTATTATGTTGGTGTCCGAAATTTAACGTGGACAGGCTTTAGTATTGGCAGATTGAAATTAATTGAGCACTAATTAAAAAAAAAGCAACGCAACGCCCCCCCGCGTTTACAAAGTTTACCGTTGATGAGCTGTCAAATAAGCACCACGTGGAGGATGAATTCACGAGAATCATTCCTACGATCAAACCGCCCTCTTAAATGTTCTCCAGACTAGCTATGTGAATTCAATTCGGTCACGTTTAATTCGAAAAATATTTCCATCGTCAACAATACCTAGAACAATTCACCATCAAAACAAAAAACATTTTGATCAATCTTTTCCTAACACCGAGGCAAATTCTATATCGTCTCATTTAACAACGTCGAGCGAAAGTTCATGCGGAGAATTTGACTCGTGCGTGCATTGCGAACATGGACTTGGACCTCTCAACA
This sequence comes from Aedes japonicus, assembly GCA_034211315.2. Lineage (NCBI taxonomy): Eukaryota > Metazoa > Arthropoda > Insecta > Diptera > Culicidae > Aedes > Aedes japonicus. The sequence goes on from JASCZW010000300.1 coordinate 734,742, forward strand.
GCAATGAATCGATAGGTCAAAGTCAGCTCGTCTGTGTGTGAGTGCGCGTGTCACATAGTCAACCTCCAACTACGTCTTCATCAACTATGCTGTACCGACATCTACTTACCGAACGCCATCGAGTATGGTATTTTTCCCGGCGGCGGCTCGCAAACGATTTCACCGCACAGGATAATTTGTCACTCGTTAATTTCATTTAATTTATTTTTGGGGAAACCGAGAGGAGGCATTCAAAAACGAGAAACTGAAACGCATATACTTCTGTTGAATCATCGTTCGCTGGCTGTTAAAATTAGACAAAGTTGTGTGATACTAACGATCAACGATCGGGTGCATCTCTGCCTAGAACCGACTGGCCTCGCAATTCAACATGTGTACGCGCTTTCCTATTATTAGATTGAAAGTTATTTTTAGCACCTCGCGTTTTTTCCAGTGCTGCTGCCTTGGGCGACGGTTGGCAAAGACACATTTTCTTCGCAGAAAGGTTTTCCTCGGTAGGCGGCAACGACCGTTTTCACACTTGTTTCGGTCAATTGTGACTTTCACTGATTCGACAGGTTCCCTCGCAGTAGAGCCAACTAATTCAAGAATTATGATTTTTATTATTGACTCAATTCAGGCACACTTCCTGGTTCTGTTGTATTACCTTTTCGATCGATCAAATCGATTAGGTGATTTCTAAATACGTCATCGTTCTGGCCCTACCAGTTATCGTCAGATCGTTCATTCTGTTTGAAAGTCTACGAACAGGGATAAAGTGCATCAGATCGATAGTCATTGTACTAAGTAACCAGTTGCACTACTTCAAACGAAAAATTTATCTGAGTCGAAAACAAATATCAATTTCTCGCAATACATCCAAATACCAGAAGAGTACTACTGACTGAGGAGCAAAACACTCACACACTCACGATAACCGGAATCCATCCCCAAGGCTCACATTCGTGTTCACTTATTTATGACACTACACTACTGCCGCCTTAACGGATCTCGTCCTGCTCTAGAATCGAGATCCTGCAACGGGAAAAACCTACACTCAGTCAGAAGCCCATCTTGGTTGGTTTTCTCCGGAGACGAGTACACTGCTCGTGCTGTTGATGTAAAAGCGCCGAGCAAAGCATAAAGTAAACGTAAATATATTGAGATGAAGGCTTTTTAATATTACAGAAAATCGTGACGGTTCATGTTCTCTACCGGAACGAGACGGAGTCAGTATTATCCCAGCCAGGCTTTGGTGAGCCTTTTCTCAAATTTTCCGCTCTTCATCGGCTAGTCGTCTGGCGAATGGAACGCGATGTGGCTAGGGATCCAAACAGCGCACACCACTTTGGTATGTTTCATGTGTCAGTTCTATCCATGCTCTTCCCAGGATGTTGCGGAATGTGCTGAACGAGTCTTTCCTCTAACGGAACCGAAAACAGCAGACCAGACATCAATCGTGTATCCTCTGGTGCTTCCCTCCTCCCTGATGCGATAAGACATCCTTTAGACCGAGAGCGAGTCCGGAAAATGGAGAAAAGCGTCAGCAATGTCTATCCGGGGTGTTGTAAAGACATTATTGACAGGCATCAGATGGATTGAATGTACACTGTGTACACATTCAGCATAAAGTTTCTCGTCAATCCGGTAGCAGTGTGCTTTATGCGATCTTTCAGAGGATGGAGCCCAACAAGGATGTTTCTTCGCATTAATTAAAGCAATCGGTTTAGGCTTTTAAGGTGTATCTCTGTCTCTCCTGTCCAAACTGTTGGAAGATCCGAAACCCAGAGGGTGAGGCACAGCTGGGACCAAGAGTAGGCAACATAGTAGGCATTACGATTTCGGTCCAGTAGGATACGGCTGGCTACTTTGTTCAGGTTGAAGTCAGAGCATGCCATGAAATATTCAATTCAAACGAGCTTTCTTTCCTCTTTGCAGTAGTGGAATGCTTGTGAAGGAAAATAGTGCGCTATTCACGACTAGCACCTTGGAATCGATTTATTAAAGTTTAACAACTCTGTGCTGAAAATGGATAAATCAACAGAGGTTTTTGTTTTAGAACAGAGAGTTCCATTTGCATAATTTTTGTTCATAAAGGGTGTATCGGACAGTATTTGACATTGATGTATCAAAACAAAATCGAAAAAATAAAATTTGATTTTGTATAGAGGCTAAAACAGAGCTAGCTAATCATGGCTTTCTTATAAACGGTAGCAACCACTTTTGCAGATATTTTTTCTCGTACCCATGCTTGTTGATAGCACCAATAGAGACGGAAATTTTAATTTTTGGACTACCACTTCTTATGGCCTGCCAAACAAAAGACTTCTTGCAGAACGTGGACACCTTCTTTGTCCGAAAGTCAAGAACTACGATCTTCTGGCCGGATCTAGCTTCGTGTCACTGTTCAAATATTGTCCTGGTGCCGTGCGCAGCCAACGGGGTCACTTTCGTGCCCAAAAACATTAAGAAAAAAATATCAATACAAATCATTTCCCTTCGTTTCTAATGAAAATTTGCACTATCTTCTTTATTCCTCCCATCAAACACTGCACACTTCCGGAGTCAACTTCCTTGGCACATTTGTTACACTTTTTTGGTCATCTGAGTCGCGTCCCAAGCCGTTTTTCCACTTTTCTTAAGCTTCCGCTTCATTATTGCCCAAAATCTCGGGCCGGAATTGCGGAATTGTTGGTTGCATTTATGTTTTTATCGATTAAATCTACGTTATCATCGCGGTACCGCTGGATGACTTCCCGGCTGTAGTGGCAACTCGTCAAATCTGGCCAAAACTTCACGGGACCTTTATGGGCTTTAATGAGAGGTAGTACACGGTTTTTGAGGCATTTTTCCTCGTCTTATTCTTCACGAACACTTTGGTCTTTGTCCCGCAGCTGCATATCCCTTGCCAAATCATAAGTTTTTTGGAACATTTGTCCATAAAAGCAAACTTAAACTTCGGTGGAACATATCCTCGTGTCATCGCCATGTAGCTTTGCCAGGCCAGGAAGATGTCCGAAATCCATTGTGACGTAAGTTTCGCCGTCGATGAGCAGGCATCCTTGGTACTTCGTCAAAACCTGCTGGTACAATTTCCGAGCTCGAGTTTTGGTGTAGAAACTGTGCTTCAACGTTCTGTTTGGTTGCTTGCTTGCTCGATAAGAACGATATCGTGCTCACAAACGAATTCTTCGAACGGTACTGCGAGCATCGTATTTTTGTGCGATTTCATTATCTGATAGTCCAGGGTTTGCTTTGACGGTTCTCAACACCTTCTGGTTCAGCTTGCGGTCATATGTTCCACTACGGCGCTTACCTTGAGGCACTCGATTCACGCTCTTCGGTCCCTGAAGCGTTCGAGCACTTCATACACGGTTGATTTGGTGATTTGCAACGTTTTTGCGATTTTTATTGCGGACCACGTTGGATTATCAACGTGGATGTGCAGATTTTTTACTCTCCTCTTGGCTTCCATCTGGAAAAACTTTTGACTCACTGCACGAAACACCGTGCACCACAGAAAGTAGGCGTTTTGGTCAACAAACCGCTGAAAATGAATTCTTGCAGCGGTCACTTTCCGTGCCGCTGCAATACAATAAGTGATTCCAGATTCTAACTGGACAGAACTTTATGACGGCTTGTTTAACAGCATTGTGATTTTTGTCATTAGAGCTCTGTTTACTTAAAATCCTTACGCACAGTTTATTTTTAAAGAGCGCTCCTAGAGGTCAGTTCTAAAATGTTTTGACAGCATTTTTTTTTTCAGTGCTTAAAGTTCCATCTTGATTCATTTAGCTTGAGTTAGTGAGACAATACAGTTGTGACAGGTGGAAGTAAAAAAAAATAAACTAGTTCGTTCAAAATCCAACGGGGTCAGATTCATGCATTACGAAATTGTTGAATTTTGTTAAATCTACTGTGTGCAGTGTCCTCAAACGTTTCCGTGAGCGGAAAACTATTGTTCGGAAGGATCAAAGTAAGCGTCGTTGTGGAAATTTCAAACGGCAACTGCATTGGAACCGTTAGAATAATTAGAGCAAACGCACGACTCTCGGATGGCTACATTGCCATGCTACATTACATAAAATAAAATTCCTACTAGAGCACAGTCCGACTGATCCATCAGCAAAAAAACTATCGTTCTTATGGTGCCACAAAGCTGCCAAATCAGACACTGAAACAGAACCGAATGGCTAGAGTACGTGTGTATAGACAGGTTCACAACGAGTACTCAGTATGCATATTAAATATGGAAAAAATCCATGCCCAGTACCGTGAACAGTTCATGAATTCGAGAACTCGCCAAAAACACCGTGAACTGAATCACGTAAAGCCGGTCCTCGTTAAATTTCGGACATCCAAACAATATGAAAGCAGCAAATCAATTTACATATAATTCAACAAAGCCGATTGTTTATTTCACAATAAAAGAATCTCTATATTAGAAACAGTGGATTAGGATGTTAATCCTTCTTTCTGTGGTATACCCGCCATCAGGTTGCATACGGTATTCTCAGATACGCCCGCCGTGACGATTCTCCATCTTCTCTTAAAATCATCGGTAACATTTGCTTTCTTCTTAGTTTCGAAGAGTTTCCGCTGAACTAGAGCCCAGTACTTCTCATTTGGGTCAAGTTCAGGACAGTTCCACCAATTGCCTGTTTTTGGCTCGTGTTTGACCTCTTGTACTTTATACCAATCCAGGACGGATTTCGCACAAGAGGCCAAATCAGGTCAAAACAGAACTGGAGAGTCATGGCTTCTGATAAATAGTAGCGACCGCTTTTGCAGACAATCTTTTTCGTATGCATCCTTTTGGTTAGTTCCGGTAGAGGCAACTTTTGGATTTTCGAGCACAACTACTTGTGGCCTGCCAAACAAAAGACCTCTTCGGGAATGTGGACACCTTGTATGTCCGAAAATGCTCGGCAACGGCGTTCCTTTGCATTGCGGTGTACAAAAAGTCAGAACCGGAAGCTGTTCAAAGTCTTCGAGTACGTCGTTCATTATGATACAAGAAAATGTTTGCACAAAGTTGGTGCAAAGCTCCGTAGCAATTGATCCGTCGGTCGCCAATAAATCGTCGTCGAGGTCGTCAGAAGACCATTCTGTCCGAGAGCGTGGATCATGCAAGAACGTAATCAACGGCGTACCGCAGTTAAGCCCTGGGGAAAAGGAAGTTCCACATCACGCGGGTGATTACAGCGGAATCAGAGTACGCGAAGCCTTGTGGAAGTTTGGTCGCTCGTCGTATGTCCGTAAAATGTTTCATGAGGAGTTGTTTTTAGCATTAGAACAAGAACAGTCCATAACGAATTGATTTGTCAATTGAAATGTTATCCGTCATTTTAATACTCCGTTAGGAATTTGATTTCATCTAGCACATTCGTTCGAAGAAATTTTCGTTGGTTGTTTTTGGTTTTAGAGTATACAGAGATTACGGAATTTATTTGGTTTGAAGGGATTGTCGTAAAGCACTCCTCCCGACTATGTTGATAAAACTACATTTAAAACTGTTTTGTCCACCAATACCTCCTCTTTGCATCTTTAAGGCCGAAATGTGTACAAAGTGGCCCACTCTATTGTGAATTGCGGTTGTGAATACCAATTGATAAAACCTTTATAAAACATGATGATTTTAAAAATGTTCTAGTGAAAGATTTTATGACCCCTTTGAGAACCTTCAAAAAACCTATTGGCTGCACTCAAAACCAGCCTAATTCTGCTTTGTTCGATTCTCTGCACTTCTGATTCGCTTAACAGTAAATAATATCTAAGAAAATAGTTCAGGTGTTGCGGGAGATTTTATTTGATAGCAAAATACTCAAAACAGATAGCGTTTTTTGACGCCTACCATGCTCCAAATCATATGCGCATTTGATTTTATGGTGAATATTGGCACGATTAGAACTGAAAATTAATGCGCCTCGGAAATTATGCCAGAATACAACAACTAACACAAATTTGAAGCGAATATATTCGCTAAATTAATCATGAATTTCCTGAAAATTTATGGAATTCAATAAGTTTATTCAAAAGAATGCCGAAATTGGTCTCCGATCTACGGTTCATTTGCGTTACATTTAAAATTTTGTGCATTCATTTTTCCCTATGTCAATTTCTTTTCATATTTCAATATGGCGATTGGAAAAAGTCACAGTTTGGCCAACACGCCAATCTATCTTCGCAATGGTTACTATAAAACTATTTGGTCATTTGGTGACTTCCCTCAATGCCAATTTTCCGTTTAATGTATTTACTGACGGAAAAATGGTTTTGAAATGCTTTTTCATCTGACCATAATGAGATAATAAGTTCCATAAAGTCAAAATATAACCTTTTATAGGAGTAAAAAGAAGTTTAGAAGACAATGTTTCAAGATCGTTTTAAAGAAGTTGTGTAAGTTCTCATAAACCCGACTAAAATATAAAACCTAATGGCGTTCATAAAACTTTAATAAATCTTAAAAAAGCTAACATTGCCAGCTTGGGTATTCAAGTAGCATAGCCAAAACCATCCAGTTTTATTGAGCTTTATTTAAGTTTTATGAACGCCACTTGAAATTATTTGGTTTTATTATGGTACCAAGATGTGCCAATAGGTTTTATATCTTAATCAGGCTCATGAGAACCTATACAGCTTAGTTACAACGATCTTGAAACTTTGCTTTCCAAAATTCCTTTTACTTTATGAACACGTGAAATGCTGTTTTGAAATGCCGTTTCAGGATTCATTCATGTTATCTTTTTATGGTCAGTTGAAAAAGCATTTTGGAACCATTTTGCCTCCAGTAAAAGCATTAAACGGCAAACTGGCTGGAAGTCACCAAATGACCAAATAGTTTTATAGTAGCCATTGAAAAGATGAATTGGCTTTTTTGGCTAAACTGTAATTTCTTCCCATCGCCATATTGAAATATAAGAAATCATTAAAATTTTTAAAAATAAATACAGAAAATACTAAATGTCATCCAAATGAACTGTAGGTCGGAGACCAATTCCGGCATTCTCTTAGATAACCTTATTGAATTCCATCAATTTTCAAGAAATTCATTAATAATTTATTGGATCTACTAGTTTCAATTTTGTTTATGTTGTTGTTAACTCGCATAATTTCCGATGCGCATTAATTTTCAGATTCTTTTATGCCAATATTCACCATAAAATTAAATGCGCATATAATTTGGATCATGGTACGTGTCATAAAACTCAATTTGTTTTGGATATTTTGCAATCAAACAAAATCCCGCAACACTAGAACTTTTTTGTCAGATATTATTTACTGCTATATGAATCAGAAGAGCAAAGAACCGAACAAAGCAGAACAACAAAAACCAACCACGGTATCACAGTGGACAGCTGTTGCCATTTGGCCCTTTGCTGGTTTTGATGGCAGCCAATAGGTTCTATGTAGGTTCTCAGGTGGTCATAACATCTCTCACTAGAACATTTTCAAAATATTTATGGTCTTATACAGGTTTTACTCATTTGTTTTCACAACCGTCTATAGAATGGGCCACTTTGTACACATTTCGGCTTTAAAGATGCATATTGCAGTTGAATGTAGTTTTATCAACAAAGCCGTGAGAAGTCCTATATGGCTGGAATAAAACTAAAATTGTTACTTGGGTATGAACGAAATTCATGAAAGAATTGAAAACGGAGCTATTTATTCTACATACAGGCGACTCTCGAAGTGGTCTCAATGGCTTCTCACTATATCGTACCGAAATTGCAGTTAAGGGGTTGTGAAAAGTCAATGTATGGGCAAGTAAATAAATTTGAATTTTTTATCTTTACAAGTTCATTCAATTTCTTGCCAAAATTGTAACGTGGTGCGTTTATTCGGTCCAAATTTGTAAATATTAGGTTTCTAGTGAAAAGTTGTTTGAATAGTAAATTATCATGATTCGTAATTCGGTTTTGGATCAATGTTTTTTTTTTACATTTGAAGGGTTTTATAGCATGATAGGGAGAAGCTTTTATAGCATACTAAAGCTTGCTTCAGATAAAATTGGAACAAAAACAAAAACAAACCTGTATTTCAGTTATTTATTATTGAATTCAAGATCTTTTTTTATACAAATGTAGCGTTTTCTTCATACTTTTAAGAAAAAATACGGATAAAATTATTCGTCAGGGTTTCGAAGGAATTCTCTAATTTTTCCTGTAACACGGCTCATTAGGCGGCGCACACCTTCTTCGTCCATCGTTTTAGCTATCTTAGTCCACCAGCTCTTCATCTGATTGATGTCTTTGACAACCTTTCCCTTTGCCTTGAGTCTCCTCTTCATGATTGCCCAGTATTTCTCAATAGGGCGGAACTGGGGGCAGTTGGGTGGGTTAAGGTTTTTCGGAACAACCTGGACCCCTTTCTCTGCATACCATTCTTGAACGACTTTGCTGTAATGACAGCTTGCCAAATCTGGCCAAAACATTACGGGATGGTCGTGGGATCGAATGAACGGCAAAATTCGTTTTTGGAGACACTCTTTTTTGTATAGTTCCGACGTCATTGTCTTATTTGCAACGAAAACTTTCGTTTTTTGCCACAGCTGCAAATGCCCTGCCAAATCATGAATTTTCGTGCAAATTTGTCGGCAAAAACAAATTTAAATTTGGCTGGAACATCCCCCCGAGCCGTTGCCAAGTAAAATTTTTGACCTGGGATTTGCCCGAAGTCAGCCTTGACATAGGTTTCATCGTCCATCAGAAGACACCCGTCGAACTTGGTCAGCACCTGGTCGTATAGCTTCCGAGCACGGATTTTGGCCACACTATTCTGTTTTATGGTCCGATTTGGTTGTTTGCTAGCTCGATAAGACTTGATTCCTTCCCAGAGTCGAGTTCTCCTCACGGTACTATGGGCAGCACCGAATTTTCTGGCCAAATCACGGTCCGACCGATTGGGACGTCTTCAAAATCTTACCTCACGGTAACTATGGGCAGCACCGAATTTTCTGGCCAAATCACGGTCCGACAGATTGGGACGTCTTCAAAATCTTACCACGCAGTTTCCGGTCGACAGTTCCACTCCGACGATTGGCTTGAGGCTTCCGAATCGTCGTCAATGTCTCCTTATACCGTTTGATAACGCGCCATACGGTATTTCTGGGCAATTTCAGCTGTTTAGCTAGCCTAGATGCAGACCACAATGGATTTTCCAAATAACTGTGCACATTTTTTTCCCTTCTTTCGGCTTCCATGTTGATTGTTTACAAAGTACAGTCGATTTGCGGAATGTCAAAAATACATACGTGAAGCTGACAAAATTCCCTACACGTGGGCACCAAGAACTTCCAAATCCGTCTACCAGGAGCGCCACAATATGAGCAAAAGTTTTTTCCAATTCTAAATGAAGCAAGCCTTATTTTTTTCTTCTCTGTATTTTATAGCATACTAAAATGAAAGTTCCTTTTTATGGGTTGTTACATATGCGAAAGAGATGGAAATCAAGTGAACATCATTTATGACGCTCTCGCACACCAAAACAAGCACACACAACGTCACTTGACGTTTCATTAGATTTATTGCAGTGTCAAGCTTCACTTTCCGGTGGTGTTGTTGCAGAAAAGATGTCGTGAATTCAAATTGGAGTGCGGGAAAGGTGAAAGGTGTGACATTTATTCAAATTGCAAAATGAGTAGGAGTAGCACCTGCCAGTGTAAAAGCAATTATTGAGAAATTTGGAGCGTACAATGCGGTTACCGATTCGCTGAAATGTGGAGGAAAACAAGGCGCCAGTGACGCAAAATTGGACAAATGCATTGTAAAATTGATCAATAACAATAACTTGGGTTGCGTGATTTTGCCAAAAAGGCAGGAATTTTGTATGGAATGGTCCAACGAATCAAACGGTGGTATGGCCTTAAAACATATAACAAACAGAAAATCACCAAACAAAGTTTGACACTCTATGATCGAATTTTGGAGAACGAGGATCAGGATGACGAAACTTACGTTAAGGTAGATTACCGCATTATTACACGGAGATCATTCCCAAGGATGTGTCTGATTCGGAGAAGTTCATTCAGGTTGAGAAGGTCGGACAAAAGATGCTAGTTTGGCGGTCGATTTGCATTTGCGCTTTGCGTTGATCCAGTTTTTTCACGAAAGGGACTATCAACGCCAAAGTATACCGGAAAGATTGCCTAGCTTTTGTCATTAAAACACCAGCACACAACTGGTGGTGATTCTGGCCGAATTTGTTATCTGCCCACAGAAAAACCACATCGATTACATGGAAACCAAACTGTCCGCATCTCCGCCCAATTGAGCGTTATTGGGCAGTTGTCAAGAGTATCCTGCAAAAAGATGGAAAGGTTGATCGGAACATGGATCTGCTCAAATAGTATGTGTACCAGCATTATAAAACATGTATTTCAATCATCAAGAGAAGATCACTGCCAAAGTATTAATGTGACCTGAATCGGGACAAGTGGGTATTTTTTTTTAAATGCTTATCAATGTATTAAATCAAGTATCACTCTCTGAACTAACCATAAGGAACATTTCTGGATCAGATCTTATTTGAGTTTAATACTCTTTTAGTCATAACAAAGCATTGCTGGGACCTGACTTAAATGAAGAATGTTCGATGAGCACCCTACCTTCTTCATCTACTCCCCGGACACATCTTGTAAAATTGACCCGTTAAATCCAGAATACTAGATGCAATCAATGTTTTCAACTTGATGAGCTCAAATGGCGCCATCATGCCGAAGTAAATGTCCCGCCTACCCTCGTGAATCAACCATAAATATAATCAACGACGGAAATCAAACTCCCGGCCGCAACCGCCACCGAAAATCGAACTTGACAAATGCACTCGAGCCCAATTTTACGCTCGATTAAGTGTAATATGTTCTTTGTTTCCTCCCGATAAACAATTGCATGCTCGCTGGTGCCCACACAAAACCACCACCCCCACCACCATCATCAGTCACCGGACCCACTTTCGTAATGAACTATTTTATACAATTTACAATTGATCGCATGTGGTCTCTGTCTCCCGGGGCGATTTTTGATGCCATCGGAAAAATGAATGGGATATCTGCTCCCAGTAGAATGGGCATCCCCTTTTATCGGTGCACTCCTGGTGACAACGGTTACGGCACAGGAGAGGTAGATTGGATAACAATGGGAAATAAATATCGCTTTAGGCCAGATACAAATACTGACCGTTCTCCTGCTGCTGTTACGCTCCTTGTTGCATGCAGATGCATCCCGGTATTCGTTCATATGCACCTCATCCATTTATAATGTAGCATACATTTGGGTCGGAAGTATTAGCTTGCCTCGCCCTGCTCAAGAGTCCGGGAAAGTAGTCCTTTTCATCTCCTCTGCGCTCATACGAGGTGGCAGGAAAGGGACAGCAGCCAAGAGGGGTGGAAAATTGATGTGGCTGTTGCTGCCTCCAGGACATATGGAGTCCACAGCGTACAGACCGGGCAAGATGAAGGAGGATATCATTTACATCTTAATGCTGCATTTCTGCCAGGCTGGCCAGTCTTGGACCTGGTGTGCCATGCCAATGATGAGAACAAAAGCATTCTCTCTCCTCGTGGTCAAGCATAAATTTGAAAATCCTCTAGCGATAGAACCTGTGCCAGTGTCCGTGAGATGCGTATGAAATAGTGCCTACAGCTCGAAGCCATTCACTGCCAACCACTCAGGAGATAGTGTCAAAGAAGAATGTCATTCACATATTAACAATCAGCGGCATAATTTATGGGCGCCCATAGCAGCATAGCATTGTGTCCTGTATGTAAGCGAGAGCCGACCGTTGTTCGTATGCTGATCCGATAAATAAAACATAATCCGGCAAATGTAAATATGATTAACTCCTCGAAGGCTTTTAATTGTAAACAGTAGCAAACAGACACACGCCAGCGAATGATGACAACACTGATTTTGGCACCAATAATGGTCACTCTGACATGGCACCCAACGGGGGACCAACATTCATAGTTGGAATCGGGAGCCTGTTGTCCGGCATGATTTATGACCAACGTGTGTTGATTTAAACATGGATCATCGGCTCCAATTCGTTGGTTAAAACAAGTTCATAGCAGATATTCACATATTTGTGCATTGATTAGGGTTTCTCGAGCAATGAAACTGAAAACCAGAAACAAATTCAACTGAACGAATTGAGCTGTTCCTTCCCTCGCGCAATAAAACGATCCATTACTCAATTTTTTGATCCATCTCATGCCAGAATTTTCCCATTATAATTTCCCGGAAGTAATCGAATTCGATGCCTGTGCAGTCGCGTGCGTTCTTTTATAGTGGAAAATTGTATTATGAAAGATTTGTTTGTTCAGCAAAAAGTGGAAAAAAAATCGGAAACACAACCTCAGAAGCAGCAGTCGGGCGCCACGACAGCAAAAATGCAACCAACGAAAATTTATCCCTATAATGATATCCCCGGGAGTAGGCGAGCATCGATTGCATCAATATAAGACGAAGTTATTTTCCCATTTTGTTTCCATCCACCAACTTTTCCTCAAACTTGCATCGGTTATCGCAAATTTGATATTTTCCCCCATTTTTCTTGACGCCAATATTGCTATACTTTCTTTTTTTCCTCTGCTGCAGCTGCCACCGCCGTGTTGCAGCCGGCAGAATGATGGTGCCTCAACTGCGAAATGAAGGTTATTGCATCAGTTTCAATTTGAAAAGTTTTGCTTTCGCCGTTTTCGTGGGACTCGTGACGGGATCTGGTGTTTTCAGAATGTTCCATCATACTTATCGAGGGTTTTGGAAAATGAGATGAAAGTGAAACCTGTATTTGCTGGCGCCATTTTTTTGTGTGTGTGCGCTGTGTGGTGCATAGAACAAGAAATCATAAATTCCACATGTGGGGGAAGGGTGGGAGAGGTGGAGAACGAAAGCTTTATTGATGTTGTGGCAGAGAGTTTTCACTCTGAGAAATGGTTTGCCACTGTCTCAAGCGAGGAAAGTTTCACTTCTCAAGTTTTCCGCACTGGGATGGGTGTTTTGCAGCTGCAGCGTTGTAGGCGATTATTTCCAACATTCGCAAGCACTGCGTGTATCGCGTGGTTGTCTCGTGAGGCGAAAAGCTGAGTTACTTCTTACTGTTCAAGGTAGTATGTACTTTACAGAAAATGCATCGATTAAGTTTAGGAAATGTGTGATAACAGATAAGTTCAACAGTAGTGCAGTGCAATTATACCACAGTGATCTAACAGGTAGGAGCCTTTTTACCCAAGTCACACAGCTTGTTTGTAAGGAGTTGAAAATATTGTTATATTCACGTAGTTTGAACAACTTTTGTTCAATTACTTGGCGCCACGTGCCTCATTAACAAATCACTTTGTATAAAAACACACCCCAGATCATCAAACTAGCATGGGAATGAAACGCGGGTACACTCCGTGTCATAATCAAAAGGGAACTGGCATTTGAATTTAGACCCAGGCTATTGTCCATGCTTCATGACCGTTGAGGATAACCGGTCTAGTGAATACCTTGTAGATCGGGGATCTTTGTTCGATATTAGCATCCTTCAGAAAACGAGAAATATCCTTCTGGTTAAATTTCATGAATTTTGAAATCCATATTGCCAGGGTTTCTTTCTAAATATGTTCATGGCTACTCGAGGTCCCACGGGAACCTGTTACAGAATGGCCGTCACAGGAACAAATCTGCATATGGCTCAGAATGGAATAGAAATAGTTTCTAGGAATTATTTAAAAGATTCTGGCATCCATTCCCGGAAAATCAATAGACGTTCCTATATTGTGTCTCCGTACCGGTACACAGCCCCGGAAACCCGGATTTACAGGAACCAGATTGCCGTTAATGTCCCTAAAGCGAATGAGTTTTTGAATTAAACTGTGCCAAAAGAATCAAAATCGGTCAATAATAGCCAGAGTTATAATCATTTGAATTTGGTGGATAGCCGGGTACCCTGTCAATCAAATAAGAGGTGAACAAAATCCAACTCCCCCCATCACCCCCCTTGCTACTATACGAAATGTTTTTATGCCTTCCAAATTTTATTAGGATGTCAACTGAATTTCAGCTTCCTGTTTTAAAATAAACTATGAAATTTCGTAATGTAAAACATGAAAAGGTACGCGGGTACCCTGTCGATCACATGATTGATTTTGCCTAAAGACACATTCGGCCTAGAGGCGTTCGATTTGGTGACATTCGGTCTTTTGACACTACAATGAGGATGTCTAGATATTTGTGTTATTGCTGGATGGCTGAAAAATAAACCCTTCGTAACTATATATAATGTAGTACTATGTTGAAATAAATTCTTGAGTTGGTGGGAGGGGTTTTTCTTTGCTTCACTTATCTGGACAGCAAACACAATTTTTGTATAGGAAGCATTTTGTAAAAAAGCAGAAGAATCCTATCTTCGACCCACGTTATTCAAAGTAAGCTATAATACGTAGTTCGTAAGTTAGGTATAAAGGTCAATAGTTTACATTTCATTTCACTTACAAAATTTCACTAACTTAAGCTCTTTTTTAACTATATTCAATGATTAATAAAGTAAAAAATAGTTTAATTATTCTCGACGGCAATAACAAAGGCTTGTGTACACGGGTAAAAATCCATATAAAATTCCAAATAATTTTCATTTGTTCACACATAAACATATTCCTTGAGAAACAGATATTAAATTTATGTTGCAAATGAAAAATATTTGTGGCCACACATAGTGATTATGTGAACACAAAGGAAGTATGTGTGGTTACAAATAGATATTATTTGTTGATCTAATTGTAAAAATTCATGTGTGGGAAACATAGATATTATCATTACTTTTTTATCAGTGTAGCAAACAACAATGACTCTCGATTCAGCAGATTTCTTTCCTTCTCGATGGTTCGACGTTTCTCCCCGTTCGTAGCCATATGTGTTAGACCATTCGGGGTCGAGTTGCCAGAGTGCTTGGAAATTTGTCGACACCGTCGACGTGACGAAGGGTGTTGCCGTCACAATGAACTTACGATTATATGTATACGAAAACAAATTCGTTACCGGTTGAGTGAATTTTTTGAGTTGAATTTTTTTTCTTATGCTTGCCTGACAATAAACAAAATCATGCTTTGGTTTTGACATCCAAAGCTCTCAATTTTGCTTTGGCGGCACAAAATCGATGATTTCTTCGAGAGGAAATAACGTACAAAAAATCTGAGAGTACGATTTAGTATATTTTTGTTAAGTTGTAAAATTCATTTAAAATTATTTGTCAGCTTTTGGGTGAATTTTCGAACTTCTGGCTGAATTCCATTCATCATTACTTGCACAGTACAACTTCAAATCAGACATTTATTTAGTTTTAGCTTGCTAGTTACCAAATATGTATCGATGGAACGAAAATCTGATCAATTTGGGCGTTGATACTTTTTTAGCTTTCAATAATATCGGAGTTACTCTGCATGTATCATTATGTGCCTTAACGGCTGCAATGACAGCTGGCTAAGTCAGGCCAGAACTTCACGAAAACTCCATGCGATTGATTGAATGGCATAGTTATTTTCTGTAGTCAATCCTTTTTGTTAACTGGTTCATTCTTAGTCCACTCAAATCATCAACTTACGAGCAAATTTATCTGCGAAGATATATTTTTACTAACCGGTGCATCTTCCTTTGTATGGTAAAATGTTTGACCCGGGAAGGATAAACAAACTACGAAGAGCGGCTATTTTTCGAGCATTTGTCCAACAGCGCATTCGCTGTTAATCAAACTCAGTATTAAGACTTCAACCTTCGTTTTTATTAACTTTCCGAACTGCAAAAAGAATCCCAGTGACACCTATAGCGTTGCAATTGAAGTCGGTTGGCTGAATGAAGAGTGGAGAAACTGTTGAGAACTTTGGAGCCCCATTCAAATAATATGTTAATAGGGGTATATTTTAAAATAAGGAATGCAGCTGAAAAATAAATAGATCATTTGAAGCCATAATATATAAAACTATGATTTTCGAGTGTTGGAGTTGAAGTTTTTTATGTGCTCCTCGTATGCTACCTAACGACCTCTTGCGGTATAAGTTATTTGTGATTCATTAACAACAATTTTTTTTGCACAATAATATGTTCTCAATGCAGGAAATGCTAGGAATTTAGAAAACACTAAACAAAGTGAATAATTTTAACTTCTTTGAATACTTTATCAATATGCTTGGCAACACTGCGAGCAAGTTCCGTGTAAACACAAATACAAATTACAGGAACGAATCTTTCTCTTAGCTGGCATGTCCTGTCCTAGGTCAGTGCTAACTCGAACAACTGCCTTGCACTAGTTTTTACAAACCAAGTTTTGTTCCAGCATCTTTTCGGTATGTTTGCAGGTACGGTAGGAATGAAATCCTTCTCGCATAGAAATCCGCCGAACTGTACTGTGCGACGCAGTGAATTTTTTCGCCAAATCACTCCCGGAAATCCCAGGATTATTTTGGGCTGCCCTGGTTATCTTCGCTTATAGTTTCCGGTCGTATGTTTCACTTCTACGCTTGCTTTGTTTTGCTCGATCCAACGTTACTGTTCCCGGAAACGTTTAAGCACAGTATTTACAGTCGATTTTGGAAATTTAAGAACCTTTGCGACCATTCCTCCTGACTGCGATGGGTTTCAATCTGAACTTTCTGAATTCTCTCACGTTTTTTGCGTTCCATATTCGATAAGGGGCTGTTCATAAACCACGTAGACAATTAAGGGAGGGGAGGGGTTTTGAAAAAGTCTACGTTTGTCCACGATGGGGGAGGGAAGGGATATACCAAAAGTACGTAGACCTTTTTTTCTCTACAAAACGGATATTCATACCCTCCACGCAGAGAAAAATACCATCATAACATACATATTTCAGGTAAATCCAAACGTAAAATTAGTTTATTTTGGCGCAAACATAAACTTGCTTTCTTTCTAACATATTCTATGTTTAAAACCAACCCTAGTGGCAGACTTGTTGCCATTCGGTTTAGATATTGTAAATATTACTTGTTAAGTCTTAATCAAGCCACTACAACTAATAAAGGTCGTAGTGTGCTACATGGGAAATGACATCGTTGTTTGAAATTAAAATCATATTGTGTTTATTTTCAACATATTAATGATACGAATAAACGTACAAATTTTGGATTTTACTGGTAGCGTTCTTAATTTAATTTAATTATTCTATGAGTCTTGGTTATCTTAGGCCGACGGAAAATAAATAAGCAATAAAAATCATATCTACATTAGAAAAAGTTGATTAAGATGTTAATCCTTCTTTTCGTTCAATTCTCGAACTTCCTGTGGTACACCCGCGATCAGGTTCCGTACGGTATCCTCGGATACCATTTGCTTTCTTCTTAGTTTCGGAAAGTTTCTGCTTAACCGGGCTCTAGCAGTACTTCTCTATTGGACGAAGCTCTAGACAGTTTGGTGGATGGACTGTTTCGTCCTCTTGTACCTTATTCCATTCCCGGACGGATTTCGCATAGTGACAAAAAAAGACTGGAGAGTCGTGGTTTCTGATAAACAATAGCAACCGCTTTTTCAGACATTCTTTCTCGTACACATCCTTATTGATAGTGTCGGTAGAGACGAAACTTTTAGATTTTCAACCACAACTACACATGGCCTTCCAAATCAAATACTTCTTCGGAAATTTGGACACCTTCTTTGTCCGAAAATACTTGGCAACGGCGTTCCATTGCATTGCGGTATAAAACGCCAGACCCTGAAGCTATTTGAAGTCTTCGCGTACGTATGTTTCGTCGTCCATTTTGATACAAGAAAATTTTTGCAAAAAATTGGTGTTAAGCACCTTAGCACGACTTTTTGCAGTGAAATTTTGCCTGTCATCACAGTTGGGCACCTTTTTCACTTTGTACGCTTCAGTACTTTCCCCTTCTTCACTTTTTGTACGTATGATTTTGACTTCCCCGCCACATTTCGCATAGAAAAATTGGGATTTGTCACAAAAAAGGACAAGAAGTGATAGCCATTGCCTTCTTGTCCATTTATCGGGACAAGCTTCCGATCCACAGTCAAGTGCTGGCCAAATGATTTGCAAACACATAACACGGTACTTTTGGGAATTTGAGTACCTTGGCAGGATCGCGTAACGATAAATTCGTATTTCGCTGCCGTTCGTAAAAAATGCGTGTCCACTTTATTCGACGCCATTTTACTGAATGTACCAAGAATGTAAACATGGTGCACCACGAAATGAAGTGGAGAGTTGCAGCTGTCACATGAGCGAAACATTTTAGCGATCCGTGAAATAATTAAAAATCTACACAGAAAACTATTGTCCAAAATACACGACGTTGACAGGCTTTAGCTTTCATCAAAAATAATTTGCGTGGCATTTGATATCAAAATCGTAGTGTAGGTTGCAATGTGAACGTGGTTTTATGCTACACGCTAAAATTACTGTCTCTAATTATCTTTTCGAGAGGAAAAAGGGATAACAAGATACAGTAATTTGAACGTGTTGGTTGTGTTTCTCTATTCGTTTTTTACAACATCAATTGATCGAATGCATAGTACCAACTCAATAGTAAGTTTATGATGTCAACCACCCATCTCTGTCAGAACTGGTTGCAGCAACTTGATGGGGCTTAATTGAGTCACATTGCAGTTACTTATTTGCAACAAATGTGCTACTAGGGCATTGAGTGTTTTTATTTATACGTGAATGAGATGATATTTGATAGTTAACTTGCTACCATTTGACAAACACTTATTAGAGAGCTTTAGCGCATGTGGGACAAAGTAGAAAATACAATAGAGGTCTGGGAAGATGTCAACTTGCTTTGGAAAGAAAATAAACAGAACTTGATATCTAAAGTGAAAACAGAAATAGCCGCATATGCTTTTATTGACTGTATTTTGCGACAAAAGTAAGAAAAGCATCCACAAGGCAGATATTTTGTCGAAGAAAATAAGGCCGCTCAAGATTCTGTAGCAACGCCAGGAGAAAATTATTTGTAATGTCGACGAGAACGGAGCTATGGAAGTTCTATGGATAGAATCACGTTTTGTCGAATTCATTGGACTTGACATCCAAGAAATAATTCCAGCAGAACTCTAGTAGCACACCACGATTATAATTAGTTGCAGCAACTTGATTATGAATAACAAAAGCACATGTTTTCTCAACTTAATGACAACATGTGTACTAATAGGGAACTTCGGCTGATGAACTTAAATTATTGGTTCAAGCAGCCATGGTGTGGGCATCTTTAGCATTTGCAAATTGATTGTTGTTATTTTTTATTTATGCAGTATTTTTATGAAACAAAATAAAAATGAATAACTGATTGTTTGAGTTTTATTTCATAAACCGTTCCTCAAACCGGCACAGTCACAAATTGTAGAACATTTTCTATAAATTAAAAAAAAAATAATTTGATAAAGTCTACGTAGATTCTAAGGGGGAGGGGGGGGGTGGAAAAAGTCTACGAATGTCTACGATGAAGGGGAGGGGGTTTGAAAGTGTCAAATTTCGGTCTACGTGGTTTATGAACAGTCGCTAACTTCTGAAAATGTGTATGAATCTCTATGTAATGTCTACCACTGAATGAAAAATCTTTCCGAATCCAATTGCTGTTTCTTCACCGCTTATCTAGAAGCACAACGGATGAGAAGAAGTGACCAAATACTAACTAAACCGGACTTAAGTTGAGAGCCGCCAAAAGGCTCGCTTCAAAGGCATTGGAAGTCTTAAGAAAAAGTGGCTTTGCTAGTCCATTTAAGTGGAAAATTAGTGTGATATGTGCGGTAATTGGTCGTTAATTTCATGCATGTTTCCCAATCCAATGACTCTTTCAGTTGATGCTGTATAATCTGAATAGTAGAATACTTTAAAGTTTCATGGACTTACTAGGTTTATAGGGAAAGTCACATCATGTTACAACCCAGACAACCAAAATGCACGTATATTGCTAATTGATTGCATGATATACAAACATACATGTAAGTAAACAAATCGTATAGAATGCAAAAATATGGCTTATACATGCAAAAGTGGAGGCCATATACGTGTTTTCTTAAACGAGTTGATTTGATATCGTATGCGATTGAATATGCAATAACAAATTCGATTTAAAGGGGTTAGCGATGTATATCCGATTAAGTTTGTGCCGCAGTACGATGAATAAATGACACATCGTATAGACGTCGAAAATTTGCACTCTTTACGATTTAACTTAAACATAATACGATAAAGGCCACAATTAATTGCGATTTTGACTAAAAATATAGAAATATACGATACTATTTGAACATTGTTATACGATTTGTGGTTGTCTGGGAATCTTGCTGCTGGGGATTACTTTCTGATTGGACGTCAACACAACTAGTTAATGATAAGTTTGACAGATAACATCCTTTTCAGATTGCTCCTCTTTTGCTTCAGACGTGTCAGAAAGTCATGGCCTTCTATAAAGGTGTAGGTGTAGAATTTGTTACCATTTGCAAAAATCTATCTCGATGATACATTACTTGGATGTGGTGAAGTGAATGAAGAGCAGGCTGGATAATCGATGATCAAATCCTGAGTTAGAATCATTTGATTGATTCGATGTTTTAATCCACATTTTCTCCAGTGTCCTGTTATTGAGTATGAAAATAATAGTTCAGAAAACATGAAATAGAAACATTCCGATAAAAGCAAACTCTCTATTGAACTGCTCATCACAAAGCCCCCATTGCATCGCATCTCTAGTGCTTTCAATTTTCAAATGAAGTTATTTATTTAGCATTGAAAGGAATTCATTCATCTTCATTATCATCGTCAAAGACTTCCCACATTAGTTTCATGCATTGAAGTTTACCTAAACCCCCCCAGACATTCCCAAAGCATTTTAGCGCTAAAAGCAATTTAATCTAATTCACTGAAAATAATTCGAATTTATTTAGCTTCAGGCTCATTACTTTCGAACGAAATCGGTCCTGTCCTGCTGTGACAAAATGAAACACCCCAGAAGCCCGGCCGGTCGGCAGCAGAAGATTCACATTCAAGGACTCGGGAGCGCACGTACACATACACTTGCAGACAATCGTTTGTTTGCCTCGGTTATCCTTTCGGACCGACGAAACACGCTCATTCCCATTCGCAATACCGTCTAACCCCGGACGACCCCTTCCCCGGATAGCTCACGACACGATTCATTTTCCCCTCCACTAGGTCCGTTCTCTGGCAAAGATCGTTAGATTTCCTCGATAAATTCGAGCAGCCATCCTAACGGTCAGACCACCATCGGCAGTCAGAGGACAACATATTGACCTTAGGTCAACTCTTCCAGGCTTCGAGCGCTGGGAGGAACACCTGGGGAGATAATATCTGTTATTGAATATTTTATTCTATTACTGCTGGCTTTCCTTGAGCTGCTGTGCCTATTGAATGCGAAAGGCAAGACGCACTTCCTGGAGACGTTTTCCGTGCGATGTGAATTTTCGGTGTTGTTGAGATTCTTCTAGTTTTGTTCGATGAGAAAGGGGTTCAGATGAGGATGGAAGGATTTTTTTTCTCTCTCGATGTAAACACGAAAACGAAGATGGGAAACTATTGAAGTGGAACGAAACTGGACGATGCCTTAGGGGTGAATGTTGATTTTTAGATGTTTAAGATATATTTCCACTAGGGTTCAGTCCGTTAATGATTTATGTAAGAGTGAAAAAAAGCATAGTGGGAAGTATGGATACAAGATTGAGCGTATGTGGAACAACTTGTTTTGCTGAAAATAAAGAGGTAGATGAAAAGCAAAAATTTTAACCGTTGGAAGAATAGCTAACCAATTACATATTTTATATTTTAGAATATATCCTGTTAGAGGAATGATTCAGCATGATTTACCGTTAGCTACTCAACTGAGATTTAACTTGTACTATCGCAACCCTACACCTTCCATGAATGCTACACACTACCAAAATGTCATGTAAATTTCTGCCCCTGAGACCAACATATGCAAGCATTCTTTAGCACATAAGAATGACTTGAAAAAGATGAGAAAATAAATTTAATCAAAGACAACCTTCGACGAATTGCGTATGAGTCAGTTTCAGGAGACATAATTTTACATCTTTCTTAACGTTCCCCGACTTTTCACAAACATGAATTACGTCTTGTGTAAAATTCATAATTTCTAAATGTGTAGAAAGTGAAGTGGACGATATTCTCAAATTTCTGTTTGCCTTGCGGATGTAAAGCTCTCAATGCTCTCGGTGCAAGGCAAGATGTAGAAAACCATAAAGTAAGCGAGCGAATTTGAAATTCATACATTTTGCAGCTCGTTTGCACAAAAAGAGTGCACATTCCTCCTCCTAAACCATGAGCATGAGCGAACGAACGAATAAACACCGAAAAGTAGCGGAAATTTATGTTGCAATTTTGTTTCCGGCATCTAAGCTGGAGAAAATTGCAAATTTCTGCACCTTCAGTAAAATATAATCTCCCAGTGTCGTAGAAGTTGCGTTCTGAGACTGGAGGGCATTCAGTTTTCAGGTCTCGCCACTTCCGCAATAATTAGCTACAATCAGCACAACACGGTGTCGTTAATTCGAGCCAACAATGACCCTTTTTTGCGGTATGTATGCATGTGTCCTGCAGCGCTGTTGTTTCAATTTCGCAAATAAATTACATTTTAATTGTATTGAAACAGCGTGAATTCAATAACCGCTCACTTTCAGACTTCTGTTTATTTTGCACATACGCAGAGCCCCCCAACAAACAGATCTCGAAAAAAAAAAAATCGTATAAAGCACCAAACCGCAGATAGAGCCAAACAATAAATACACACCCACCAGCAGCAGCAGAACGGTCACACACCCATCGGAGCTATCCATTATCGGAATGGCAATTAACATAACAGGTACACAATGAATCCCAGCGCTGCTACCCACTAGCACCTCATCGTTCCCGATCTGCTCAACTCAACATCCGGAAAGCTATACGGAAGCTGAAACAACAGAGATCCTCTTGCCAATGAACCTTCGCTGAACAGGGGGCAAGACGAGGTAATGAACAAACAAGGAAAATGTAATCCCCAAAAAAATCCGTTAAGGACGATGCGAATCGGAACGGTGGGTAGGAACTTAATTATGTTAATATTAAATTATGCTTTTTTGTTGCCGCCTGGTCAAGACTTCGGGGGTCTTACCCACTGACAACAGGCCACACACGAAGGACATAAATCATCATGAGTTATTTTAATCAAAAGTATGTGCGTACCGTAGGCTGAGTTGCGAGTTTTAATTTATAATGAAATTTGGTATAGGAGCAAAACGTGCAGATTCCGACCGAGCTTATGGTCACGCGCCAAGCCAGCCGACGACGACGCCACGGTTGACTGGCCTTTATCCAGTGTTCGAGTGGACAGTAGGCAAAATTGTTCGGTGGACCCGGGGGACAATGGAGACTGATAATGAATTATTGCTTCATCATCGAATGAGTAAATCAGAGAGTGTTTGTTTGATTTTTATAATCGCATTACACGCGGAACCGTGTGATTAATAGCACGTGTGTAGCTTATTTAATTACATTCTGGTGTGGATCACGGACTAGTAATCCTCGATGCAATCGTTTATCATTAGATATTGGAAAAGTTACTGATTTTTATCGTAGGAGTACGTTTCTTTTTTCGATTCCGAGGGTGACATTTAAAAATTTAAAACGATAGAGCGTTACGGTCAAAGGTTTGTAAACGCTAATATCTCTCGTTCGACTGAACAGAAATTGATACTTCATTCATACACCATTCGATCGAAAAAATTCGCAATATTTTGTTATTAAAATTTTAATTACGTGCTTATAGAATACAAACATCAATTCTGTGCTGTAAAATGACCAAATTTTTGCTCCCATACAAATCTGAATATGAAAAGGTTCTAAATTTGGTTTTCCCTATCAGGGTCCTCAAAAACGGGTAGCAAACGGTTCAAAAATGTCTTCTTCTATTGATTTCATTAAGTTTCATTGAACATTTAATACTACGATAGCGGTTGGTTTTGTAACCCGACCTGACTACTTTTAAGAATTTCGCCATTGTCACTTCCTCATCTGAGCCAAATCTCTTTCCACGGAGCATCTTTTAGATTTCTGCGAAGAGTCAGTAGTCGCTGAGAGCCAGATCTAGAGAATACGGTTGGTGCGGTAGCAATTATAAACCCAATTCGACCATTTCTGCGGCTGTTTGTATTGATTTGTGACACGGTGCATTGTATTGGTGAAAGAACACCTTTTTCTTCTTTAAATTAGGCCTTCAAACAATCCAAAAAATCGATGCAATAGTTGCTGTTGATTGTTTTTCCATGTTCTAAGTAGTCAATGAATAAAACTTCATGGGCATCTCAAAATACAGAGGCCATTCCCAGCCGATGTTTGAGTTTTTGGACGCTTCGGACGGCTTTCTCCGCCTGCACGCCACTCAGCAGACTGCCGAAGTGGTGAATCCATGTTTTATCCAGAGATCGAAATTCTCACTCAGCTGGATGAAAATCATGCTCTCTCTCAAGCAGGTTGTCGATGAGTAGCGAACCGTTCACATTTTCATTCCTCCTTTTTCGCAGATAATTCATTATCCTCTCTCTTGCTTGTGCGAAAATAGATCGTATGCGAGGAACAAAAACCAAGGAGCAAAAAACGAAGAGTCACAACATGAAAAAAAATTGGCTTTTTATCGAGTTACCGCCCAAACACAATGATAACGGAAACGGCAATTTTGACAGTTGTTGCAAATGTCTTCGATATGTCTAATTAGAATCGGCTTGGATCTAGCCTGTTTTCTTTCCGACAAGCAGGCATACTCAGCTTGGGCTTTGCCGTTTTCCGTTGCCGTTTAGAATAAAACAAGCATGACTGCTGCATTTTCAGTTGTCAAAACGTAGGTAAAAAATAATTATCGGCAGCTAGGACTCTCTGAAAAGGAAACGATTTATCAGCTACTCATGCTCTCCGAAAATTATAAATCGCCGTTGCTTTTCTCGCGAAAACTGCTGTGAGCGTATAATAGTCTCTCGCTTCTCACATTCTCATCTGTTTTTCCAAGCGGGTGAAAAATGACGTCTCTCTTCTCAGGCGAAAATTTCGGTCTCTGATTGTGATGTATCGACGAAAAAACTCCTTCTTATTTCGCGTGAACATCTCCAAACAGCTCTTTGAATCATCGACTCGTTGTTGTTTTTGCTCTGGTGTTCAGCAAACGCAAGTATGATGGTGTAAACACTACCTTTTGATACCGTCAGAGTGTCAGCAATCTCTTGCAACTTCACTTTACGATTGCCCATGATGATTTTCAAACATTTTTCAATATTTTCCTGAATAATCGCCTCATTCTGCCGAACAGGTCTTCAGCATCATCGGTGTCGGTACGACCACGTGTGAAATTGACATACCATCGTTTGATAGTCGTTTTTGATGGGGCAGATTCCGGATAACATTTTTCAAGCCAAGCTTGGGCTTTTTCTCATCAAAAAGCAATGATATATAAACACACGAACTTGCTTTCAATCCGTAATTTTTAAGAATCATAAAAATAGCGTCACTTAAACAACTGCAACTCGATAAACAATAAACTAAACGTAATGAAATTTTGACAGTAATCTTTTGAAGGTTGGAACTTTTGAAAAATCATATGGATATTTTATTATTATATTTTATTATAAAACACTACAATCACAGAGCAAATAATTTAAATTTTTCTAGTTTTTCAATTAAAATCCGATCCGATGAATTGCTCAGATTTTAAATGAATCTCCGAACATTAAATGGAAGAAATTGCAAGTAAATCCAAAACTTAACCTCACTCATAAGCAAAACTGGCTCAAATTTTCCCTGAAGTACATGCATTGCAAGGTTGAACGGAAAAATGTTGTGTATTTTGATTTAGAGGGAGTTTTATTTAGAAGGACCGGAATGCTATAGTTCACAGTTTGAAAGAAACATGCATTTTCTTGCTATATCTAGTGGACATAAATGGAATGCTAGATTTAAACTGCCTACCCGAGAACTACAAATTGTGTGTTTCAGTTTCATGGATAATTCTCATGATTGGTTCAAATTGCTGTTTCTTTTGTTTGAGAGAACCCCCCCCCCTTAATGGAGAGGGGCAGAGTAGAAGAATCTCGAACCACCCAAAATAATATGCCTCAAAAATTCCCCTCGCGCCAAATTTGGTTCCATTTTCTTGATTAATTCTCGAGTTATGCTGAAATTTCTGTTTCATTTGAACGGGAGCCTCCTCTTTCAGATTGCGAGGGATCTCGAACTATCAAAAGATCCTTTCCCGGCCCCAAAAACCCCTGCATACAAATTTGAAGGGATAGTTCTCATGTATGGTTGAAATTTGTGTTAAATTTGTATGGGAGCCTCCCTTTCCAGAGAGAGGAGGCTTCTCCAATAAGCATAAACACATTTTTTGCCATCAAAAACTCGCCCATGCCAAATTTGGTTCCATTTACTCTCGACTTATGCAGAAATTTGTACTTCATTTGTATGGGAGCCCCCCCCCCTCCTCTTTTCCTGAGGGGGAATATGTCTCAAACCACCATGAATACATTTCTCTCCTTCAAAAACCTCCACATGCCCAATTTGATTCCATTTGCTTGATAAGTTCTCGGGTTATGCAGAAATTTGTACTTCATTTGTATGAGAGCCCCCCTCTTCCAAAGAGAAGAGGTGTCTCAATTCACCATAGAAACATTTTCGTCCTCAAATAACCTTCACCTGCCAAATTTGGTACCATTTGCTTAATTATTTTTTAAATTATGCAGAAATTTATGTTTCTTTTGTATTGACCCCCCCCTCCCCCTTCTTAACACCACAGAGAACGGAGGGGTTTTAAACCACCATTGAAACATTTCTTGCTTTCATTTGCTTGATCAGTTCTCGAGTTATGCATAAATTTGTGTTTCATTCGTATGGAACCCCTTCCCCTTTTTCTCCCCACCTTTCAGAAAGGGGAGGGGTCTCAAGTCACCTTTGAAACATTTTTTGCTTTTAAAAACCTCCACCTGCCAAATGCCATTTGCTTGATTACTTCTCGAATTATGCCGAAACTTGTGTTTCGTTTGTATAAGAGCTCTTTCTGAATGGGGAGGAGTCTCAAACTACCATAGAAACATTTCTTTCCTTCAAAAACTCCCACATGCCAAATTTGGTTCCATTTGCTTGAATATTTCTAGAATTATGCAAAAATTTATGTTTCATTTGTATGGAACCTCCCCCCCCCCCCCCCATCCCTCTTTCCAGAGGACGGAGGGGTTTTAAATCACCATTGATAAATTTCTTGCTTTCATTTGTTGGGGTTCCATTTGCTTGATCATTTCTCAAGTTAAGCCGAAATTTGTGTTTCATTTGTATGAAAGTAACCCCTCCTCCCTTTTTAGAGAAGGGAGTTATGCCAAAATGTGTGCTTCATTTGTATGGGAGCCCCCCCTTCACATAGCTGAGAGGGGTCTCTAACTTTTATAAGAACCTTTCCAGGCCCCAAAAAATCCGCCATGTAAAATTTCACGTTGACCGGTTCAGTAGTTTTCGATTCTATAAGGTTCAAACAAACAGAAATCTATTTTAGTATATACGAAAAATTCCTGAACCAGATCGGGAATCGAACCCAGCCGCCTCCAAAGTGGTGTTGCTTTGCAGCTGTGCCTTTACCGACTGAGCTAAGGGAGAAGGCTCAAAAATGCTACAGTCAAATGCTTTTGTATCCAAATATTCTTTTTTTTATAGAGGTTTAACTTACTTTGCATATTTTGTCTTTTTATTTAAAAAATTTAAGCTTACACAGATTGAATTAAACATAAATTTTTTTGCGTTTTCTAATCCACATAAAGAGAATGCTTGATTTGGCAGAAATTTTTTCATTGTTTATGCCTCCTTTGGCTCGAAGCAATTTCATTGCTTACGCCTTTACGCCTTTGGTTTGGAATTAAACGAGGGGAAATTTAACGTGCTTGTTAATTTTTTTTTGTGTTCAGTAAATTGTCATACTAATGTATAAGGGTTTTCAAAATAGAGAGTTTTTAAATCAGGCCATTGGTGAGTCGGTTTTGTTGCATAGTTTACTAATTTTAACTGTCTTATCCTTCTATAATATTATAAGATTAGTGTTAAAAGCTGACGACAAAAGATTTATTATTGCACAGCAAGTCTGGCCATTTTTGTGTTCACTTCTCAGGATTATTTTGAACAGGGGCTGTGCTCGTGTAAACTAAACTGGATCTAACTGGAAAAGTAAACAAAAGCATTCTATCCAGATAATATTGGTTCATAGCAGGGCAGTTTGTGATTTTCTGGCGTTTAGTTCCAATTCTGTAATATTCTGCCAACCGCTCAATAAAATAACTACATAATAATTAAAAGTACTTGTAGTTTTGCGAAACATTACCACATGATTATGTTCACTATCAGCCATAAAAGGTGTCCACGATGAAATTGCCACACACAAAATTGATTCGCAAAATTCGAGTTTTCATCCGATTGCCATCAAATTTTCAGGGATTGAGAAATAACTATTAAACTTCATTTTACCATTTTATTCGTATTTTATTAACAGTCCATACGCAAATGAACGCACCTTGGCCTTAACCCCGGCCATAAGATTCTGCACAACCTGTGAATCAACCGTTTTTTGCATGTCAACCCATACTTTCTTCAGTTCCTCGACTGTGTTCACTACCTTAGGTCGTTTAAGAAGGTGCTGCTTCATAATCGCCCAGTACTTCTCGATGGGGCGGAGCTCCGGAGTATTGGGAGGGTTGAACATTTTCGGCACAAAATTGACCTTATTGTCCGCATACCACTTCAGCACGTCCTTGGAGTAGTGGCATGAGGCCAAATCCGGCCAGAAGATTGTTGGGACGTTGTGGGCCTTCAGGAGAGGAAGCAGCCGCTTCTGGAGGCACTCTTTTATGTACACCTGTCCGTTCATCGTGTCCTGGGTCACGCAAGGTGCACTCCGCTTCCCGCACGTGCAGATGGCTTGCCAAACCAGGAATTTCTTCGCAAATTTGGACCTCTTCTGAGTGCGGACATGCTCCGGAACGCTGAACTTATCCTTGGCCGTAAAAAACAGGTTGCCGGGGATCTGTTTGAAGTCGGCCTTCACATATGTTTCGTCGTCCATGATGCAGCATTCAACTTTCGTCAGCATGTTGAGGTACAACTTCCTGGCACGGGTTTCGGCGGACTTGTTCTGCTTCTCGTCGCGATTAGGGGCCTTTTGTACCTTGAACGTTCGAAGCCCAGCCTTAGTGTTGGCCTTCTGGACCAAACTTCGGCTTAGGTGCAGCTTCTTAGCCACATCCCGAACGGAGGCGTTCGGATTTCGGTTGAAGGCCCCAACTACGCGGTTGTAATTTTTGGTGTTGTACGGAATACTTTTTTCTTCACTTCTGGGCTTCCGATCGGTGGTCAACCGTTCCTCGAACCGCTTAATCACTCGCGACACCGTGGAATTCGCGATTCCCAAAGTTTTAGCGATGGAACGATGCGAGAGATCCTTGTTCTCGTGATGAATGCGCAAGATTTTATCACGCACGAGCTGTTCTTTCGACTCCATTTCCGCGAGTTTTGATCACAGGACTTTGAAACTTGCAGGATGTAAATAATGCACTATGAACTAAATCCACCCAAATTTTCATTAAATTCTACCCAACGGTTAAAAAGTTAGAGCAATTTCATAGTGTGGCAATTTCATCGTGGACACCCTTTACTTAAGGGGTTAGAACGAGAAAAAAACAACTCATTTTTGAAAATTATGTTTCAAGGGGAAGTTTTTACTCGAATCAATCGAAACTTTTTTATAATTATAAGTGTATCCATGTATCCATACAAAAATATTTTTTTAAATTTTTTTCCAACAAAATGGCGGCCGTTAGAGTGCGTTGAAAAAGTCGTTGTATTTTTCTTGTGCCGGCTCTCCTGGTCGCAGTTTTGATCTGAAACCTGCTTACTCAAAAAAAAAATACATTAATTACATTAACAGTTAGTAGATGAATTGAAAAAAAAAGTTTAAAAAATATATTTGCATTTTTGGCGTAACGTTTTTGAAAAAATCCAAATTTTTACCGCCATTTTATCACTTTTTTCATATTTAATAATAAAATTTTACAATATTTTTTCATTTATACAGAAGGTAATACTATAATAAAGAAATCCTATAAGTTTCAGCTTAATCGAGAAATTAGTTTTCGAGTTATCATCGGCATAAACTCCGAAAATGCTGTTTTGAGAAAAACGCGTTGAAAGTTTTAATTACCGGTCTGCGCGCGAAGAAGGCGTCTTCGCAAAACAATGAAACGAAACACTTGAAGTTCGAATTTCAAAAAAAAGGTTTCAGGAGCGTATTCTACGGGAAATGTACTAACTTTTTATGCAAAAAATAAATTGAAATTTTTGGTCATTCTAACTGTATATCCCCCTTAAACTATTTCCGATTCGTTTCAATAATATCATCAATGTTAAACTATCCCCACGACAACATTCCACTGATTTACATTTAAGCTCCTCTTGCTCAGACTCATGCGGCTTCCTGCTTCAATATGTTTGCATTACTTCTCGCTCAATCCACAACCCACGAGGAATCTATTTCTCGTTAACCGAAGGCCACAGGAATATATTTATTAAGTATTCAAATTCGCAATTGTTATCTTGAGAAAAAGAGTACCACTGGTTCACTACGGGGATTGGAACAAGAGATTGAGGATGGGTGGCAACGGTTTCGAAGTTCCGAAGATTAATTCAAATACCATACCACAGTCAGGAACCGCACACATTTGTATATGTATGTCTCCAGTGGGGGAGGTTAATTTGCATTTTGCGTACCTATACAAAAACATGTTAAAGTCCATGATGGCGATGATGATCATCCGGTGGTGGATAGCGAAGCGATTCAGGATCCGAAATTCAAAAGCAGCACATTCTGACATCCTTGGCAAACTCTAGCACCTACCTATCGTTCAACCGTGTGAGTGGGAGATTGTGGGAGAGTTGCTACATTCTCTACATTGGTACATGCTACACATGTTTCAGTGATGCTGCTGCGAGTTGACCATATTGGAAATGTTCAACATTTATTGATGTCCTGCTTTCAGGCTATACTTCTGTTGCTGTTCCTACAAATGACGACGATGCGATGGAACGTTCGGTACCAGTGGTCAATTTGCATTGCTTTGCGGTTAGAACAATATGTGGCTGTGTTCTTCTGTGCGTGGAACATTTTAAAGCGGTCCTGCATCCTTTAATGATCGGCTATATGTTTCGGGCAGTCGGTCAAACAAGAGTACAAGTGTTTCGGAGCTATTATGCAAACAGCACAACTGGAAAAAGGCTTCAAATAAACAATCTAGTTCAACTATGAAAGCGACAACCAACTTGAATCTCTGTCGGATACATGGCTTTTTGCAATCTGATGAACAGCTGCAGCTGTCCCACACATAATGATGCACATGTCAAGCATCATCTAGTCGGTAATCTTCCAATTATTTGCCCGTAATCCTTGCCAAAACCCCAAGCCATGACCGGATCCGACTTTCATCCAAGTAATGAATTCCTAATTTGTTGACGGCACCGACGATGACGACAGCGCCGGGGAATCATCTTACCGAAAGACAAATCCCTGCAAAAATAGTGCACGGTGAGTGCCAACGGAGCGAAAAATTGACATGTAAATCTTCGCTCTTTAACCTCACATCCGATCCGCCTGAAGGGAAGCAGCACCAAAGACGAGCAGTAATCCGCCCTCAAGTCGTCTCCGAGTAATAAGTTGCCAGCTTTAAGCCCCGGTCTAGGACAAGATATGCGAAGAGTGCTCAGTCATCTTTCTCCCTCTCTCGCGCTGGAACTTTTCTCGGTGCCCATCTTCCGGCGGAGAAAGCGATGCTCGGAAAAACAGGATTCAATATAAATCAAACGAGAAGAAGCACCGTATTAGAATATTAATCAGCTGGCAGGATCCTTCACACCCGGGAGGATGCTGCTGTAAGTGAAGCCACAGTGAGAGAAAAAAAGATGAAGAGAAGAAAAAAAAACGGAAGGTTCAAGACGATCCGATCCCGGTGAGTGTTTATGTATGTGTGTGTGTATGAGTGTACGTGTATGATGGTACTAGGAAGTGATTCGCAGCCTTTCCGCTAGAGACCGGAAGCGGGAAATTATTTTTCTTACTCAGCCAGCCACGCTGACTGTATTATTTATGTTCCAGCTGAGAGGAGCGCTAAGGAAAGTCGAATTTCCATCATGGACGCATAAACGGGTTTCACAGGCATCCCTCGAATAGCGGGATGGGTGGTAGCATTGTTTTGAGCAATTAAAGGGTACTAGTCGTATTCTTTTAAGGATAACATAATCCATGAGCAAGTCCGTGGCGGTGGAATCGAATCCTGAGCTGCTCGGGGAGTTATCAAAGCCTAACTCATAGATTTGGGATTGTTTCGAGAATACATGCTTTACCATGGCAATGTAAACAAATGCTTGACATACACTGCATGGAAAGGTGCGATGAATTAACCAAGAATGATGGGCAATAAACGGTACTCAGCTCTTAAAACTATGAATGAATGGAGATTGCATCATCGAATAAAATATACATTGAAGGGTTTCGAAAGGATTTAGCTTTTTAAGAATTAATTTCGTGAAAATTTCAGAGTTTTCATTTCGATACGTAATCAATCGTCGGAGCGTTTTTTTTTCTTTAAACTATGGCTGCCTGATGCGAAAACTGTATGTAAATTTCAGTGAGAGGTCCCACTGTTTTCTAATCGGGATATGTCTGTGCTCTATTATTTCACAGATAGCCTCCTTCGTGCACATTGCTTCCGACCGACCCACGATGGCAATAGCTGTGCTGTCGGCTGCGGCAAAGAACGGGTGTCTGTGACAAAGGCGGATGCTACCCGGTTTCGGGCGCAAGGACCTTGTGATAATATGAAAATACTCTCACATAAATTCATCCACGCCGACTGACAAGCAAGGAGCAGTCCCCGCTCGGGTAGCACGGGAATGGGCCAAAAGGGCACCCTTTGGCTGAATCTCGAGCAAGAAGGAGCTTGGGGAAAGATATCGAGTCGATTACGGAGTATCTCCGGAATTTCCAGAAAATACGAATGTGTGTCCTGGTGTCACAGGACGTGTTTTTCGCATTTGCACTCCATCGTCGTGTTCTTCCGTATGAGATAAGATGACGGCGAAGACGCCGTCGACCGTGAAGCATTTGCAGAGCGAATAAATCATGTATTAAGAGGATTGGTGGCATTTACGGATGAACTATGTGGTGGGATCATTTCGGTGCAAATCCTGAGGTCAGCAGATGTAAAATGACTTAGATGATTCGAGTTTGGCATAGACAACGGCTGGAGAAAGGATTGGCTAGGATGACTTTTTTTTGAAAGCTGTAGTTTTTGCTTTCCCATATGACGTGAATTGAAATACCGATTTCGTTCGAGATAATGTACAGAAAAAAAGTGAAACAATTCTTTAAAAACTTATATTCACACTGTCAAATTGAATTTAAAATTAAATCAAATCTCAATTGCGAGCTGGAATCATATATCAGCTACTCATTGGTGAGTTGCTAATACACAACACAACACCAATTCGGCTAACTTCAAACGAAGTAATAATGAATAAACTTGTTGGTATCAAACAACATTTTAGGTAACAAACAAACACATAAATACTCTCAAGTACATCCCTATCCACCCCTACCTCACACACCGCGGTACCAACAAACCTACTATTAATACTAGACCTACTGTGATGTTACCTTCAAGTTGAGCACTCGACACTGAAGAAGTCTGTAAGTAGCAGACGAAATAGGCTTATCTGTCAAAAGATAAGCTCGTAGTGGAATTTAAAGGAATTTGCTCGCGTTTACTAGCGAAAATTTGAAAAAAGTGTTTCAATGTTTTATTTTTTTATTTTCAAAAAGTGACCAAATGAAGTGTTAATTTTAAATTCTCCTAGTTTCCCAATCATTGGTGAGCTTTGAAAAACACTGCCTTCCCGTTTTTGGTAACACATGCTCATCCCAAGTAACATTGCAAAAACCATCCAGCTTTATTAAGTTTTATTAAAGTTTTATGAAAGCAGCTAGACATCAATTAGGTTTTATTATGGCAGTAAGAGCTGCCAATAGGTTTCAACTTTTAGTCAGGTTTATGAGAACCTACACAGTTTCTTTACAACGATCTTAAAATCTTGTCTCCTAAAATTCCTTTCACTCCTATCAAAGGTTTTATTACGACTTTATGAACTCGTAAAATGCTGTTTTCAAATGCCATTTTTAGACTCATTCAAATTATCTTATTATGGAAAGTTGTAAAAGCATTTTAGAACCATTTTACCGCCAGTAAATGCATTAAACGGCAAAACGGAAAAATAAATACACCAAATTTTAAATGTAATGCAAATGCACTGGAGACCATAGACCAATTTCGGCATTCTTTAAGAAAACCTCATTGAAATCCATAAATGATCAGGAAATTCATGATCAATTTATCGAATAAATTTGTTTCAATTTTGTTTTTGTTGATGTTAACTTGCCTTATCTGCGAGGCGCATAAATTTTCGGCTCTTATCGTGCCAATATTCACCATAAAATTAAATGCGCATATGACTTGGAGCATGATACGCTATAAAAAAACTCAATTTTTTTGATATTTTGCTGTTAAACAAAATTTCCCGCAGCACATGAACTTTTTGCATAGGTTCATTGGACACAACAAAAACCACCGACGATATCACCGTGAAGTTTGACAGCTATTTGGCCCAATGCTTGTTTTGATGGCAACCAATAGGTTTTATGAAGGTTCTCAAGTGGACATAACATCTTTCACTAGAACATTTTCAAAATCTGTACGGTCTTGTAAAAGTGTTATACATTTGTTTGCAAAACCGTCTAAAGAGTGGGTCACTTTGTACACATTTTGGCTTTCAACATGCATATAGGAGGTGTTGGTGGACAAAACAGCTTTGAATGTAGTTTCTTCAACAAAGCCGGGAGGAGTGCTATGCGGCTGGAATAAAACTAAAATTGGTACTTGGGCATGTCCAATTCGTTTTTCACTACAGCATACCTGAAAAATCCATTCTGTTTGCTATTTTCTGAGAAATTGTTCAAAGAACGTTAATTTTAAGGAAGAATTAGCAGATTGTAGTGCCCAAAAATGGGAGGCATATAACAAACTGTCGGTCCTTACATTTCAGGCTATCCATCATACATTTCTATCTTATTTTATACTGAACTTCAATTTGCTTTAAACTGTTTGTAGACGTTTTTTTAGATTCCGCCTAACGATTGCCTCATATTTCTCAATGAAGCACAGTTCTGGCGAGTTTTGAGGGGTATTTGGACTTGGGTAAAAATAGCACATTGTTGGCGATACAGAATTTCTGAGCTATTTTCCGTTACACGGAAAAAAAACCATGATCGGATCCGTGAACTACAGTTATGAATTCGAGAAAAAGCAAAAATACACCGTGAACTGAATCGCGTTATGGAACGGACAACGGACAACGGAACTAGTTCACATTTTTGGATAAAAATCATGAAAACGTGAACTAGCTTTTTGAATGAATGAAAACAGAGCCCCTGGCTTTTCTCGAGTTAGGTATGCTTTGGAATTCTGTCGATTTAAAATGACTTTGACATCGACACTGTGTTTCAGGGAACCGAAACCGGCCAGCATGGATAACCAGCAAGGAGAATTTTCTCGCTTCGTGGCGCTAATGTGATTGTACCTGAATATGATGTACGTTGGGATGCTGGTCATATAGGTTTCAGTGTTCAGCAAACTGAATCAATAGGTACCTTTCGATCCAGTTTAGAGTTTCCTTATTAGGTGGAGTTACTATATCGTAGGATCCTGTCCATTTAGAAGATTTATGTCTTCGTCAAAAACGTTTAGTGACCGAAAACATTCTGATTGATAACTGGAAGATCCAAATTTTCCACATTTCTCCTGGCTATGCCATAACTTGGGATCCTGGTTGAATAGTGGGGTTTCTTCTTTAGTGATGCTTCTGGTAGGTCAAGACTGTTTGAATAATTTCGTTAACCAGCTCTTGTGTGCTAGTGATTTTTCTTAATGTTTTTTCTTGGAATCCTGGACAAATACAAGATTTCTGTATTCAGCAAACTTGTTCAGTGGGTCAGGATTCAAATCAATCTCTCTACACGTCGATGGGCCCCAATCTTGTAATTAAATCTCACAAAATCTCGTCGATTAGTATCACTAAATTTAACACATGCTTATTATGATTAGCGATCAAATCATTCCATACTGTTGAGTTCAGTGGTGTTTGGTGGTCTTGACAAAAAAAAATTAGGAAAAATTAAAAACTTCCTTTTTTGTTTCGACTCAACTGTTAGTTACTCTTAGTTATTAGCAATCAATAGGAAAGTAGCGATTTAGAATATGCTTATTGCTTTAGAACCCCATTAATCCTAAACACACCATTGAGAACCGCATTATTTTATTTCATCGGATCTAGAATCTTTGTTTTTGTTTTGATTTTGATAGAACGATTGAGGGGTTACTCGTCATGAGTTATGTTTTGAAAGGTGGTCCAACCTAGCTTTGGTACTTCCTGAGCCTGTATAAGAATCTATACATTTTTTTCCTGGCCATTGAGCCCCGGGAAAAAACGATTGACCGAGTTTAACGTTCATCCCGTATCGGAAAAAAAAACAAACAGTCAAGCCCACAAAAGCTCCCAACTGTTGAAAAATCATCCCGGATGATTTTTCAACCATATGGTAAATAGTTGCGTGCGTGTGTAGATTTTTTCCCCACACCGAATGATTTCGAAGCGAGCGTTTTTTCTTTGCATTTGGCATTCCTCCTGAAAAGGTTCACTTCCCGCTTTGAAAGTTATGAAAGCAGAAGATCAACACGAACCGAAATCTTCCTTCGTATTAACCGAAAGGGCGGAGGATTGCCTTGCCCATACTGAACCCACGCGTCGGTAATAAGTCGGGGTTAGCGAGGAAAAAAAACTCTAAAACCGGATCAGTTGCAAGCAAAATTTATGATATAAAAATATGTGTCAGTGATATTTATGCTGAGGCTTCTCCCAACATGCTCTCGGGACCAGTGAAGCCGTGGTCGTGTTGTTGAAAAGAAATCCGATTCCAACCAAGAGAACTAAGATGAATGGGGCTGGAGAGCTTTCCCAAGAAAATGCCAAGTCAAGCGCTGCAGATGCAATAAATCAGATTTTCGACTTAAATTCAACAAACGAAGGCAAGCGATATCAGGGAACGTCCAACCTCCCGGAACTCAAATACTGAGGCATTTGCTGTTGCTACCGGTTCCACTTGATTTTAGCAATCAGATTTTTTTCAAATACATTTGCTTTTGCTCAAGAAAGGATGCTAATCATTCATTTTCTTTGTTTTTGTTTCTTTGCAGGTAAATTGAATGATCGATGCTGATGAATGGTTAATTAGTTGAATCAAGGTAAGCAGACCGGCATGGTTGAATTGAAGAAACAGGAAACGGATGTAAATTGAAACAGGACAGCTACTGTTGCATCTTTCGCCAGTTTTACCCATTCTGAAAACAATAATATCACTTGTAGGACGGTGGGTGGTAATATTCATTAACCCTTATTTCTGGGCTTACGCTGATTTCCGGTTGGTAGAAACTGGTGAAAACAGTTGTACTTTTTTGCTGCATCCCGTTGATTCAGTGAATTCTATTTGCTTCAGGTACGAGAAAGAGAACGAAGTCCTTTCACGTTCATAATTTTGGCTGGTCTACCACTACCATGCTTGCAAGTAGTTATTGGGGATCTTAGGATATGGTTAACAGTCGGAGTCGCAACATTGCGGTTTTAACATTTTGTACCGCATACATCAAACTTTTTGCCTACATTTCTGTGCAACTCGTAGAACTGTACAACACGCTCGCGAAATGCTTCATGTTTCGACGGCATTTTGAGCAAAACAAACACAGCAAAAAAATACTAGCATAAAAAGAAGAGAGAGAGAGAGCTAACACAACCACACTATTATTTCTCTCTGAGCTCGTTTGTTCTTGAGCATAGGAGCTTCGAACGAAATGAAATCACAAATCACTTGCCTAATCATGGCCGTCTTTGCAAACTTGTTGGCAAACACGTACTTCCCGGCACACCACCAAGTCCAGTCGGATGAGAAACTGTTGACCCGGAAGCTGGTTAAAATCGAGTATGACGTATGTTTCGTCATCGCTCCAGGTGCAGCCCTTGTGTTTCGTCAAAACACGGTCGCACAAGAGCCCGGCACGCTTTCTAACCACGGAATTCTGCTTCGTGTGCCGTTTCGGATGTTTACTGGATTTGTACGACTCGTTCCCTTTCCCCCTAGCAACACACATCTGTCATAATTGGTTGCAGCAACTTGATTGTAACCTAATTGAATCACATTGCAACTTAGCCAATAGGGATCCCTTGTAGGTTTTGAGCACTCGACAACCTATTGTTTGGCATCTTCAGCTCTTTGGCCAGCTTGAAACCGGATTTTCAAGGTGTTTGTGTCAAAGATTTTTGATTCCCAACACTAGATGCGTGCTAGCGGCGCACGAAGGGCATACAAATTACCTTTAGATTGAACAAATCACTCCATCCTTCCATTCCTCTAGTAGTTGTTCGCTATCTCAAATCTCTCGGTGCATCAATCTTATCAGTTTCTCAGATCCAAACTCGTTGAGTTTCGGTGCGAGCCGATCTCTATCTCTATCTGTTTTATGGCCTCCGTAACGTCATTCATAGTGTGCTGCAAATGGAATGTCCTCTGTTTCGGCTGCTTGTTCATCTGTGTCAATCAGATGTTCATAAAATTGCTTCCTTTATCTTTCGATCACCTCACACTAATCCGTCAAAAGACTGCCATTGCTGCTTCAACACTGCTCGACACGTGGCACTTAACCAGTTTGGAGACCATGGGTGTTTCTTTTGAGCGGTACAATCACCTTTCTCTCTATCTCTCTGCTTATTCCAGGCGGCGCTTGCTTGTCCAAAAGTAAAAAAGTCTGCTGCTAACGCTTCTCCTTGTATCGTTCCCCGTTCTATCGGCTACTGCATTGCAACAGTAGTTCTTTGGCTGCGTTCATCTCGTTTAACATCTCTTGATACTCACCGTTCAACCAATCGTTTGGTTTGCTGCGTTCCAAGTATCATAGAACACCGTCATCAGCGCTTTGTAAGGCTGTTTTGCATGGCTCCTACAGTCCGCAAGAGTCATATCGTTGAATACTCCCTTCTCCGGCAATGAAGCTTCCTGGTTTTACGTGTATTCTTCGGCAATTTCTAGTTGTTTCGCTCGTTCAATATTGTACCATGGTGCGCGCAGATAGCGGATACTTTTGGGTGCATTCATATCATGAGTATACAATGATCCGAGTTAGCGTTAGTGCCAAAACAGGTTCTCACATCAAGGATGCCCAAAAATTATCTTCCATCAATCAGAATGCGATCGGTTTGCGATTCAGTTTGTTGCGGTGATCTCCAGGCTGCGGGCCACGAATGGCCATGTTCTTGACCATTCTCGTTCGACCGTTCATGGGCACTGAACTTGCGAATTACCGGTCTGTATGCCTCCTCTTATCTTACCCTTACGTTAAAGTCCCCAATGACGATTTTGAAGTCGTGGTTAGGGCAGCGATCGTGTACACGATCCGACTGCTTGTAGAATGCATCTTTGTCGTATTCAGTACTTTCAAGATGGGAGGAGTGAACGCTAATTATGTTTATGCTGAAAAAACGTGACATTCTGTCATTAATCGGGCGCCAATTAATCACACGACTCTTTTCTCCCCTATCAAGATAAATGCTGTGTCGAGCTCCTGCAATTCTCAGCAGCTCTGGTTAGTGATTTAACCACTAAACGTACGCACCAATTCTTCCTTCCAACAAACCTCTTGCAGCGGAACGAACGGTCTATCAATATATCAAATAGCACACGGGTACTTCCAACAAAGTTGGGAAATTTGCATTTCCATGATCCGAGTTTAAAATCGTTATTCCGTTTTTGTTGCTTTAGTCTATGCCGATTAATCCGCTGCGAGTTTTTTTTATTGGAGTATTTGTTGCAATTGTGTATGTTTTGTTCGATGCCAGCTCACAAGGCCTACATCAAAACCTCCTGTTTCGCCGAAGAACAAAGGTTTATTTATGGTCTAATTACTGACATGAAAGGCACTCGGATGCAGCCGCGTCTAACCTTGAAAACTGACACTGCTTTGAGCCATCCCTAACTTTAAATACAGACGCTCGGATTGGAAAAATTCCCGCCTGCCACAGCACCAAAACCAACATGTACGAGTACGATAAAAGAGAAACAGCGACTGGCTGATCCTCACGAAATTCATTTCGTCAATTGTACACAGAGGCGTAATGATAGCATTTCACCAAGCGACAAGAAATATGAATGTGTCAGACAATTTACGAAACAGAAATCCGTTTGCATTTACGAAAAAAAATTTCCAGTGTAACATCATTAAAAAAACCCAAATAACTCTATTTCTCGACTCAGTGCAGGATGAATATAAGAACAATAAGATTGATATGTGAAAAATTGTGCTAGAATTCATGGCATATTTTTCTTTAGTTTCTTATTTGCCATGCCATACATGCCATACATTGATCGGATTAAAGGGTGTTCCACATCAAATTACATCACGGATAAAACGCTGTTGAAAATTGGTGCTTCAGCAGAGGAAGTAGACGCTATTGTAGACACTCCTTGATGTAGACAGGTAGGTAGTCAACGATGCACTCCGTTTGCCACATGAGCAGATTGCTTGCCATGCATTTCTTGGCAAACTTTGAAAGTTTATGCTTCCTGATTTCCACCGGTACATCAAACTTGTGCTGGGCGGTGAAAACCCCGGAAGCTGCCGGAAGTCCGCCTTGACGTTCATCCATTAGGAGACGATAAGGATTCGTCAGCTTCTGGGTGTACAGCTTCCAGGCCCGTAACTTTCCCATCGTATTTTGCCGTTCGTCACGGTTTGGAGCCTTCTGCGCTTTGTGCGTATGCAGTCGCTCCCGGTCCTTGGCTCTCTTACCGAAAGGCTTTTACAGATTCAATTTTTTAACATCATCCCCGACCGAAGAGCATTGGGATTCCGCTTAAACGCTTTCACGACACACTTGTGATGCTGATAACTAACAGAACAACCATTCTGATTTCTTTTCTCCTTGCGTTCGATGCTCAAAGTTTCGTAGTAACGCTTAATCACACGACTCACCGTTGACTACACGATTCCGAGTTGTTTTCCGATGTCCCGATGAGAGAGTTGTGGATTTTTCAGGTGCTTGCGCAAAATCAATTCGTGAAAACTGACAGCGACAGAAAAACACTCTAAACTTTGATGAAGTTTGCAGAAGTAGATAATGGCAAGACCCTCGCAGATTGCCAAGTTATGAAAGTCGGTGCAAGCTCATCAACCTGGATCTGTTGGAAGGTAGGCGTATGGTAGCCAAAGCGTGTTTCATTGGTGATCTGCTTCAAGGAAATGTTGATTGTTCTGCTCTACTGGATCTCTTGACCATCAACACTCTCCGTTTACAACAGTTCTTCGTGTTCCGGCACTCAAGGACCAACTACGGCAAACACGAACCTGTGCAAAGCATGTGCCGCGTTTTCAACAGCTGCTATAATGTGTTTGATTTTAATGTATCCCGTGAGGTTAATAAGCGTTGTTTCCGTATATGTTTTTGTTAAGTTTTGTTAATTTTCGTATGTAATTTAATTTTTTTAAAGGGTCATTGGGATGAACATTTTTATCTGTTGACGAAAATAAAAATAAATAAATAAATTTCTCATTTCCATGCGAAGCGCTAGGAGTGGACAGTAATTTTTATTCTAGAACGAATGGACATGAAAAGAAAGTGTATTGATAGTTCCGTATAGGGCAACGGCAGGCTTTGAAATTGAAAGATACAAGATTGAAAACGAGTGGAGGGCATTTGAACGGTAGTACCCGATCAGGCACATAACCCTTTGTCATACTACCCCATGCAGGATAGGCAAGGGGGAAATCCTGACTTCTTTACGATCTGCCAAAGGTTTTCGATCGGATTGAGATCAGGGGACTGCGCTGGCCATTGCATGACATCAACGTTGTTGTCCGCAAACCATTTCTTGACGGTACGAGCAGTATGTTTTGGATTATGTCCTGCGTGAACTGCCATTTCAATGGCGTTTCCCACTCCACATTAGGTAGCATAACGGTTTGCATAATCTAGCCGTAGAGATATTGGTCCATTATGTTCTTAATCCGGATGGTTGGACCGACTCCGTACCATGAAATGCATTCCCACGCCATGATGTTTCCGCCACCGTGCTTGAATGTTTTCGTCGAGTACTATGGGCGGAATGCACAAGCCGCTGGTCGTCGAAGTCACCGTTTTTCGTCAGATCCAATCAAATTAACTTCCGTTTCGTCTGACCACAGTATGTTTCGACATGTTTTGCCGTTTTAAGGGCCAACCCAGTCCAGATTGTCTTTCGCAAATTTGAGGCGGTCTTTGAGGTGTTTCCGGGTGAGCATCGGAACTTTCCGGGGCTTCGACCGATGAGCTGCTTCTCGACAAGCCGTCTCTGGACTTTCCTTGAGCTCACGGATAACTCCAGCTCATCTCTGATTTTCGTTGCCGACTTGAACGGATCGGTATTAGAAAGCAGTTTGATGTGGCCATCATCCTTAGCTGTGGTCTTCCGGGGTCGTCCAGTTGCCACGCGCGCTTTGTGGTAAGCAATGCGCAATGCGCTAGCGCTGGCGCATTCATCTATCAGATTAATATAGATGCTCGCCAGAGGGTGTCGCATGAATGCAATTCAAATTGACGGTTAGTGTGCTTACGTGAAGTTTTCATTTGCAGGTGGCCTTATTATTTTGTCCGACACTGTTGATTCCAACCACCCAGTCAAACTAGGTCAATGAAGCAATCCATAAGGCAAAAATTAAAGCTTCAAATACATGTCCGACCAGAAATAACGAACCAAGAACACTGTCATCTATGATCGTTAGTGCCAAAATTAGGACAATCTGCTGGGCAGATTCCGTAAACAGTCCATTTTACGATACATCCCCTCCCACCCAAAGCAAATAATCTCTTCTCACAGTCGAACGCATACTTCCGCATAAGGTGTGATTACATCATTTAACATTCACCATCGTCGCCATTCCCACCCACACAAGTTTGTTAATTTCTGGCGCACATGGTTGTAATTATCAAACCGGACGGAAATTGTCTTCATTTTTGCTGCTGATGATGCGCCTACTGCCTCTTCCCCACGTTGATGATGGTTGTGTATTGTTGATGTTGATGCACGAGGTAACATTTTCTATAATTAACGCCGTGGGCAAATTGGGAAGCAACCGATGACGACTGTGTGACGTGGAAATGACAGAACTGTCTTTTGGCGTTTACGCTGGCAAATACGCACATACACACACACACACACACACACGGTTGGCATGGAATAGCTGGTGCGAATTGATGCGAAACAAGCTGCATCGTTGGGTTAATTGCGAAACACAGTTTCCCATTTTCTCGGGTTGGGGTGGTTCTGGCTGTCCAAAGGAGGTCAGGTAAAAGTGTAATAGTATCCCAGAAACAGACAACTTTTTGAATTCGTTGCCATATAATGAATATTATGAGAAAATGGAATGAACATAACTCAATGGTAGCCAGGAGGACTGCACTGTCTTGAGTTTCAAAAATTTCGCACGATGATGGCCCGAACATAGTTGCAATATCAGCGACGTGCGTAGGAAAGGAAGAAATTCGAATTGCAAACCAGCCACCTTCTGAAAACCTATAAACCTCAGTGGTGGATGCTATATTTTACTGTAAAACGAGTGACAAGAATGGATACCAACTTGCACTTCTTGGTCTTCCGTAAGTCGGTCACCGAAGCCGCCATCAACATTCGCAATGATGTCCCACAAATTCAGCAACTGAAAAGTCCTGAATTATTAAAAAAAAAAATCCAACTGGCCAAAACCTCGTATGATTCAATTAGATCAAAACCATAAATAATACGAAATTCCAGCATCTCGTTGATATTCCACAATTACATAAACCACTTTTACGATCAACGAGTGTGTTATTCGGTCGTGTTTTCCAACTGTCCTGTCTATTTTAAAATCCGCTCATCCTACCACTGAAGCCGGTAACTGTCGAAGTCGTACTAGAACAGTACAACGAAAAGCAAAAGCAAAAAAAGAAAAATAAGTGAAATGGCTTCCCGAAAAGCACACCACCACCGACTGCATGTGGCGACAGCGTGGCGACGAGGGCGTTTTTCGTCTGTTTTCCATACGTGCA
The DNA here is from genome assembly GCA_034211315.2 of Aedes japonicus. Taxonomy (NCBI): domain Eukaryota; kingdom Metazoa; phylum Arthropoda; class Insecta; order Diptera; family Culicidae; genus Aedes; species Aedes japonicus. Next base: position 779,019 of record JASCZW010000300.1, read on the forward strand.
CCATATTCTCGGCGCGGAGATTCGCTCGATATTGTTATTAGTTGGTCGCCTAGTTTTGTACCTTTTCCCAGTGGCTTCTTCTTTTTTTTCGACCACACGGGACAGTCGCGATTATTCCTCACCTCTGCTCCGACCGTCCTCGCGGCCACCCATCATGTGCGGGAATGCGTGTGTGTGTATGCAGTGGAAATTGCTCGGTGTACCTAGATCCATACCACCGATACCTACCTATAAACAACCGACCACGACGTAATGGTTGAGGAAAACTCGGAAAACTGTCAGTTGGTCGTGGTTCGAGCTTAGTGCTACGAGTGATTTTCATCGTCTCGCGTGTGTAGTTTATTTGGACAGATTTCCTCCGCAGCCGAAGGAGTGCGTTGTGAGTATTTTTGGCACTTTCCATAGGACTGTAGTATCGCTCATCTCGGATGACGGAAAAATTCCTTGCCAGTGTTCATCGCACTTTTAATCCAAACAATTATTAATCAGCATGTCAGAATGTTGCGGATAAACACTGTGCGGTTCAAGGTTCGCGCTGAGCTGGGGTGTGCATGGTCATCACGTCGAATGGCCAACCGAGTGAGAAAGGGAAGTTCGGGGTGTTTGAAATTTATTTTTATGCCAAACCGTGTATGATGAAGGCATCCGCGACAAAAGCAAGATTTTAGGTTTTATTATGATCTTCTAGTCATATGTCTTAAAAACCTCTTTTGAAGTGTGGATAAACGAAAATGGATGCTTGGGTGGGTAGTGGAAATAGTCGTTAAGTGATCAGGATTAATGAGAGAAGGAATAAAAAATCGAATATATTATAGGCTGAAGATTGGATGCTGAGCTTCCCACGATATGATGATTTTTTGTGTTGTTTTGTATGGTAATACACGAAAAACTCGGCTTGCTGACAGTAAGTCTGTGGTGAAATTTGAGAAGGTTACTCAATGAAAAAAGTCGTTTCGGGTTGTATCATGTGTTATACTAGTATCGACTTGGCGATTCAGTTTGGGTGCATAGAATATCAGGAACACAACCCTCTCGATGTTTGTTGCGCATTGTTCAATGATGTTTACCACCTGTATGATTTTAATGTAAGCAAGAATACTTTTAAATTAAAGATAAGGGATAGTAATTAAGCCAATGTCTGTGCGTTATATTTTTAATCGAAGACAAAAACAATAAATAATAAATAAATAAATAAATAAATAAATAAACATGAAATTGAACACTTTATGTTCTAGTTTAACATTTATTTATAAAACCAAACGGCAGTCATCACGAATTTGAATTTGAATGACTGACTGCACGTTTCAATGGTTGCTACTATGTGATTGATTGGAAATAGTGAAATAACACAATGAATCAACTGAATGGGGGCTGGGTGTATCAACCTTTCTCGCTGCACACGTTTTAGTGACTCAATTTCTTCAATAATCAATAACGGCACCGGCCACGTCCTTGCAATCAGGTGAGAAAAGGGAAGGAAAGTTAGTGTGAGCTTTGCTGCTTAGGGACCGTGTTTACCTCTGCATCCCCACAAAGGTCACAGGAAGAAGGTTTTTCTATGTTAGTAGGGTAGGGCTCGATGGATCAGGACTCACCTTGATAAGTGATGTGATCATCTATATAATTCATAATAAGATCACTTCAAAAATTGTCTTGTCGTAATCAAGTAAATCTATACTGGGTTCCTGGTCACTGCGGAATTGGTGGAAATGGCCGAGCCGAAACACTAGCAAGACTCGAATTGTCTCTTCAGTTCGAAGCTCTTTTGTAGTTTATCTGCTTCTTCTCTTTGAATGGAGCTCAAAGCCTGAGATCCTTTGAAAGAGAATGAAAACTGGAACAACACTTTCAAAGCTAGGCAATCAAAGCGGTTCATTGCTTCAAATATTTCTATGACTCGCAAAATACGTGATCTTTCTAAAAAAGATCTAAGCATATATACTAGTCTTTTAACAGGCCATTGTCCGAGCCGCTATCACTTTAAGGTGATCGGAAAACTTCAAGATGATTCATGTCGCTTTTGTGGTATAGTCAAAACTCGGAACATTTGTCACACGTCACTGTCCGGCTATTTTCATTTAAAGAAATCCGTTCTTCAACAAAGGGCTTATAGAACCCTTTGATATTTGGAGAACAAATTCCAAAACGGTAGTGCAATTAATTCGAAGTGTAATGCCGTGCTGGAATAATGCTCTAAGTCAAGCGTTGACGACCACTCCTAACAATAGTGGTACGTCACCTGGACAGAGCTAACACAAACGGGATATATCACAATAGATCTAAACAATGGTCACAATGATGAAAATATCCGACAAGGAATAACAAAAAAAGATTATTTGACGTAGGTCAAAAAAAAATGATAAAGGGACAAAATTGATAAAAAATACCTATTTTGCTCCGCGTTTTTGAGAGACTTACCACATCTCAATTGTCTAAAAATCCTTTGCGGGGTCTGACTGGTTAGCGTTCCAATGATCATCAAAGGTGTCATTTCTATCCGTGCAGCTGTGTTGTTACACAAAACACGTAACAGTAGATCCAAGTTCAGAGAAACTTTCTATACCTACCGACATACAAGAACACAGTTTATGAAAACCCTTTAGATAGTCTCTCAAGGTACACACTGCGCGAATTTGAATCGGTATCCGTAATCTTTTCTCACTTCCGATGAGAACTATTCACTTGCTAGCAACAGATATTTTTTCCACAAATAAATAATCATTCACTGGCGGCTCGTGAACCTCCTATCACATTCAAAAACGTCCCGGAATGATCTTTACTTCGAAGAAAAATCATGAAACATAAAAATCACAACCGAAAATGCACAAAGGAAAAAAATGTGGCAGCTCACGAAAACCCAACCGTTTGTGGGCAGAGCTTGCTGCGATCTCTGATCCACAAAGCCTTTTATGGTATAAACGAAGCCAACGGTTGGCAGCATACAAATTCCACGAAACAAATTTATCGCTGAATGCCTCGACAATCGAAGCAACTGTTGGGCTTTTATTCTATTTATTTTAATTTGTTAAAGTGTCTAAATGGTCACTATCTAGAGTCATGACGCTGACAGTCACGGTTCGAGTCTCGGTTCCAAAGCATGATCCTTTTTTTTGTGAGCTATTGAACTTCCATTTATATATATATATAATTAATAATAAGATGAGATTATATTTTATGTAGGTTCAAAATAAAGTTATACAGGGACAAAATGGCTGAAATTGCCTGTTTCGCACCACGTTTTGACAGCACTTACCACCTCTCAATTGAGTCCTAGAATGTTTGAGCTGTTTAGTGGAAACCTGTAACTAGAAATGAGAAGAAAAATTAGTATTTTCCATTAAATTCCAACTAAGCAAATGTTGACAGATACGCGTATTTCGTCTACAATGTGCAGACTTCTTCAGTGTCGTGTACTAATTACTCGAGTAGGATTCATCATCCATAATTACGCATGTCAATTTTCTACACAACAGTTTATCGTATAATTTACGGGCCCTTGGTTTGACGGATGCTGCTTTTTATCCCTTCGCATTGGCTAATTTTGCTTCATGAAAGTCCTCAGTCTATTTCATGTCTTTGCTCGCTCGACGTTACATTTTGAAGTTCCCACCGAACAGAAGTACCTTTTGCAAGGACGACAGCGTCCGTGATTTTCCGTTCCAGATTTGTCCTTAAAGAAACACTTCCAAGTTGCGTAACGAACTGCTCAAATGCTCAGACCTTCCATTTTTGCCAATTGACTCAGCGACACGTTGGAAAAAGTGCAGCATTTTTGGATTTGGATTGGATTTCGAATGGGTTTGGATTGGATTTAGATTGGATTTGGATTAAATTTGGATTGGATTTAGATTGGATTTAAATAGGCCAGCCGAAACTAAATCGCAGCAGTTTCTTCAGATAAACCATATTCACTTGAAAATACTGCTATTTTTGTATCGCCTACAATAGAACATTCAATTCACATGCAATTCAAATGGCACAGTATTAGAATGAAGAAAGGGCTGACAACAATAGATAGGTTTCGCGATTAACAAACCTCTGAGACAGTTCTGGACAACTCTATCAATTGTTATAGATATATGAGCACGAAGTAGATAAAAGCAAACAAACGAAAACGCCAGTTGCACGACGCTGAGAAAATACTCATGTAATAGTAAACTCAGCTTTGATTCATTATTTGATATAGAGTGTTTTGTAAATTAGGATATTATTCAAAATGCGGAAATTCTTAATTTTTTTTACAGAAATCTGTAAAATTTTACCGGATTCTCAAAAGATGAACGTTCGGTGTTTCGATACAACTTGTTTCGGTGAAATTTAACAGTTATCTTTTAGAAAAATTACCTGATTTCGGTTAAATTTTACTCAAATACGTTAAATCGGATTACCGAACGTTCAGCTGTTGAGGATTCAGTAAAATTTTACAGAGTTCTGTAAAAAAAATCTGAGTCTGTAGCCTATATTTGAGCGACTTCAGAAACAATCTCTGAATATGTAAACCTACATCCTCAATTACAATCTAGGTGATTGTGAAATCTAGACAGGGTTTAATTTTGGACTACTTTGAGGCCAAATGTGTTCTTCTTCAGAATTGAGTCCGTTTAGAGGTATGGCATGATACTCTATCTTGTTACAAAAGAAGACTCTCGTGTTCATCGAAGTTTTTTTGAATCCTTGGAAGCAGTAGATTCGTTAAAACGTCCATGTAGACTTAAGAATTCACTTTTACAGCTGTTTTTTATTTTAAACTGGAGCCATTTTTAACCCATTCGACGCAACCGCTTCAAATATCATGACTCCAGTGGGGTGCTTGGAGGTAAATCTAAATTTAACATTCCCTGAAACATCCTCAGTCTTCAGAGGTGCATTAGACCTATCCGTTCATGAATTGTATATTGAATCAATGGAACAAAGTCTCCCATCTGGGAACACAATAATCGGTTGCATATTTTGGTCAATTCAGACAGCATTCGCTTCGAGTATACAAGTCGTCTTTGATTCATCCTGTTATCAAATGGTGCTTAACCGTAGATCTGGAAAATGATTCTTTGTTATCTTTGACCAATGAATGCATGGAAGGTCTCGAGATATTTGCTTCTTTATCCAGCTTTCGGATTGATCTTACTGAATTTCACTTCCCCTAGTAGCACACTTGTTGCCATTCGGTTGAGATAACATAAATATGACTTGCAATGTCATAATCAAGTTACTACGACTAATAATAATCGCAGTGTGCTACTTGAGTTACTTTCTCTGTAACCGATTTCACCACTTTTGCGGGATCAAGCAACCCGTGGTCTTCTATTTTTTCCTACATGGTTTCCGTGGCATGGTCCAACAAAAAAGGAACGTTTCACGCGGTAATTGGTAAAGCCTGTCCACGTTAAATTTTGGACACCAAAATAATAGCAGGAAAAAAAATCACATAATGCGACACAACCGATTGCTTATTTCGCAATAATACAGGTATACCTACATTAGGATGTCGGTCCTTCATTCTGTAGAATTCTTGAACACTCTCTGGCAGGCTCCATCATTTCTTGATGATCAGTGCCATTTGCTTTCTTCTTAGCTTCGAAGAGTTTCCGCCTAACTAGAGCCCAGTACTTCTCTATTTGGTGAAGTTCTGGACAGTTTGGTAGATGTTTTTTTCGGCACGTATTTGACCGCTTTTAAAGAAATTATTTCACGTACACATCCTTACTGATCGTGCCAGTAGAGACGAAACTTATAGTTTTTCGACCTCAACTAAATATGGCCTGCCAAATCAACAACTTCTTCGAGAAATTGGAAACCTTCTTTGTATGAAAATACTCGACAACGGCGTTTCTTTGCATTGCGGTATAAAAAGCCAGACCCGGAAGCTGTTTAAAGTCTTCGAGTACGTATGATTTGTAATTCATTATGGTACAAGAAAATGTTTGCAACTAAAAATGGGATAAAGGTGCTTAGCAGGACTTATTGCAGTGAAATTTAGCTTGTCGTCATGGTTGGGCACCTTTTTCACCTTGTACGCTTTCAGTCCTCGTCTCTGAGTCTTTTTGTTTTACGAATGATTTTGACTTCCAAACATTTCAAGCCACTTCTTTGCACAAAAATATTGGGATTATTCTCAATAATGGCTACCACCTTCTTGTCCATTCGTCGGGAGCATACTTTTTAATTTGTTCCCCTTCCAAACTTCTGATCCACAGTCAAGCACTGTTAAAATAATTTGCAAACACAAAACACGGTACTTTTTAGTAATTTTAGTTTCTTGACGATAAATTTGGATTTTGCTGCCGTTCGTACAAAAAGTGTTTGCGCATTTCCACTTGATTCAACACCATTTTACTGAATACAACAAGAATGTAAACATGTTGTAACACGAAATAGAGAGGAGAGTTTCAGCTGTCATATAAGTGAATTGTTTCAGTGATCCGTGGAATAATTCAAAATCTACACTGAAAAAAAAGTGTGAGAAATTTAACGTGGACAGGCTTTAGAAATATCGCCTACAGTCGCCACAATTTGCTTCGGATTTTTATGTTTTGTGAGAAGCTTATTATTCACTTTTCGCTTTAAGTACATTTCTCGAGTAATTCATGTTAAGGGCCTAAAAGCCCTTTGTACACAATGACTTTAAATGTCGATTTCTCTTAAGTTTTCCATCACTCTCGTGAAATGAAAGCAGCATCTGGTAGAAGATTGTTAGTTCTACCATAAGGAGTAGCTGGATACAGTAGGATTCTCGTGATTCGTGAGAGATTAACGTTTAAAGTCATTGTTTACAAATGGCTTTTAGGCCCTAATCATGAATTACTCGAGATTTGAACAATAGAGCGTATATTGCACAGCTACATTTATTTCAGCACTTGAAAGATGATTCTCAAAGAAGCACACTCATTGCGTCCACACGCAAAATATTCCAAAAAACTACCCAAACATGAGTAAATGAAATATTAGCAACTATTTTTTTGGAATGAAATTTTTAATGAAAAAACTAGAAGGGACAGCCCAATGGGGTTGTACGCAAAGTTGACGTAGGACTACGTAGTGACGTTGCAATGTAAGTATTTTCCAATATTTCGTGTTCAATATTCAATATTCTTTCAAGAAGATGTAAAATCAATTCTAGAATATGTAATACCATTGTCATTTAATCAATGTTAAACGATAATTTTCGTGCAGGAATTAAATAAGCCTTTAATAATTTCTCTAAATGTTTAAAAATCGCCTCATGCTATTATTTAAAACAGCTTAAATATTTATTGGTCATGACTTTGTGAAAACTGTCATGAATATGACGCTCTATCTGAAAACCTGCTATTTTCTTGACGAAAGTAATTTAAGATTTCCTACCTCGAGTTGAAGGGCCTTCTCCAGCGTCCCAACTAGTAGATGGCTCTCTCGGCAGCGGTTTTTGGCTGCTTCGGCGGACGTTCTGACTGCTGCTCCTTTGAACGCTTGAGCGATGCACGCACATACTTGTTAGACATATGCTGCGACATCTCACTTTCACTTTACAACACTTTCTCAACAATATTTGCAAGCCTATTGAAAGGTAGGGACTCTATCCAACGCACTAAAACGAACTAAAACACTTTTAAGTACTGATTGGAATTTGAAGAGAACATTACCAACATTAAACAACTTGTTATAAGAGGATTATGTCTGTAATAGGGAAATCATAACATGGCAGTAACCAGTGGGCTGCGTTACATCATTTAATACTAACCGACTGCATAACAAGCCGCTTTCTAGAAACAACGAACTAAACCATCGCCTGTTTGGCTACAGGCTGCTCGCCAATGCGCCCTTCACAGTGCTTGCCAATGCCAGCAACCAAGCTAATTTACTTAATCCACTATGTACAACTAGGAAGTACAAAATGTGTACACATGGTCAGTCAGCGGTGTTGCAGTTTGACTCGAATTAACTCCTAATATTTCGTTTGTTGGTTGTCCAACCTGTTTGTCCACTTGCTTGTCCATCTGCGACGGTTAAAGCTATGCCATGTGTATCCCAGTGCGTCGTAATGTAATTTGGATGAGCGCAAGAGAAACTTCAAATTAACAAACTCTTTAGATAGGCAAATTATGTTGTTCGTCCTGAAAAGGACGGATTTTAGTTGACGGGGAGAACATGGTTCCAATTGAACTTGGGCTTTTCACTCGGTCTTCTTGTACAGCAGGACAGCCTGAAAAATACATCACTCTGTGAAATGTTCACACCGGAAAAGTTTCATCAGCTCTGCGTCGTTGCGGATGGCCAGCTGCATGTGACGTGGTATGATTTTGGTCGACGCGTTGTCACGGGTTGGTATTTTCTGCCATCTCGAGCACTTCATCGGCCAGGTATTTCACCACCGCAGCGAAATAGACGGGGGCTCCAGCACCAACACACTCGGTGTAGAGACCTTCCATAGCAGACAGTGAATGCGAACGAGTGGGAGCTGCAATCCGGTGACGGTGCGTAGCCGAGCACTGACTCAACATCTTGGAGATCGCTGAAAGACTGAAGGAAAATTTCAACGTGTCTCCCTTAAATATCTTTTCCTGATGCATAGGAGACGTTCCTTACTTAAACATGAAGTCTGTGCTAGCAAAGTACTGTGTATTTGGTAAATTTACTCTGAAAAATCGGCATTATAAGACATCACCTTATATTTGCGTTAATTTCAATAGTTGAATGTTAAAAATCAATAGTTTTTAACATTTAAATCGAAGCGTAGAAAATGTTCCGATCGATTGGTGCAAACATTTTGAAAATCAATCGTGGAATGACTTAGTTATTAACGTTCAAAACCTATATATTTTTCGTGACGCTCCAAATTTTCGCAATTCGAACGTGTACCCCAGTATTGAAAACACAGACGTAGTCCTACGTCAAAAAAGACACGCCTCCAAACTAAACCGAAACCAAGCATTCCAAATTAATAAATAAAAGCACCATCAAAAATACCACTTCCATCGGGTTTGGCACGTGTGTATCCGCGATTAGCTTATTCCTTCATTCTATTCCTTCGTGCACGTGTTTAAATTCTTCCGTCAAAAAAAAACCCGGCATTGCAATAACCCATTCAAATTCATCCAACCTGGCAAGGATAAACGATTTATTGTCCAAAATAGAGACATGAATCAAAACAAGGCGTCTTGCCTTTCCCATAAATACACACACACACTGTTTGACTCCATCCCTCTTTCATAAACGTGTTAAAACGTACCCCGAGAACGGATAGGATGGAATCGGAAGCCTCACTAGGCGAAAGGTGAAAGGTCCCACCTAGGGATATGAGTTGTATCAAAAGGTTAACACCTATTTATTCTCTTTCGGCTCGGTTAGAACGAGTGCTTCTTGAGACTTTTTTTTTATTTTGGGTTCTTACTCTCTTCTATCTTCATATTCTAGTGCCACTCTCGCGACAAATGAAAAGGGGTCCTACATTGTACAAATTGGTATAATCTTTTGAAGATGTTTTCTTCTTCTTATTTTTACTGTGGAGTAAAAATGTTAACGTTTGCTAGTTACCGACGGCACGTGTTTGGTGCGTTTTGCCGTTTTTTTTTGCGTCATGCTGAAGTATATCTTAAAATGTTACTTATGTGGATTGGATTTGATTGCGGTGCAATTCAGGACCCGTCCGTACAGCCAAAAGGAGCGAGGGTATCTATTTTCCATAAGATGGTTGTAATCGTTATTGAGATTGGGATCAACCGAAATCAACAGAATGGTGATTATCATTTCCGCCAACCCCTGCCTGAACGAAATAGAAAACAATCTTTCCGATTGACTGGATCCTAATGGGCAAACGAGAAAGATTCTGTCTGCTCTCCGAGAAGTAACATCACTCAGGAATAACGATTATGATGATGAAATTTCTGTTTTCCCTAGGATATCGACGTGCAGAAATGGGATCCCAACCACACACACACACACACACACACACACGCGCACACATCCTGAAGTCAAATTATGTAAAGCCTCAAAACAATGTCAAATTGTCTATCACCCCCTTGGGATGATTCTTGTGCCGGAGAGTGTATCAACGTTCCTTCTGCTCGAGTTTGATTATAACATTGCTGCAACTTTGTTATAAAACCTTTCCGGTCCTTTGCTGAGTGGCAAAAGCATGGTCCTCTAGGTAGATGCTCAATGTACAACACCGAACAGCTTTCACTTTACCGCAGTCGACTTTGCCTTGGATTACACTGCAGGAGGAGTGAATGTTTCCTCCTAGCCAAGACACTTCTATGCACTGACCATTGAACGAGGTAAACGTTTTGCTATCCAAAATTCAGTGAAATCTATAAACTTTATGGATACACAACATCTGACAACCCCTCGTCAGACATCAAACACAAAGGTCCATCTCGTCCTGAATACAAACACGCATCCGCCATCACCAATCTACCGGGGGACTGTGGTTTCGCATTAGTTATGCGGCGTTGAAGGTCCTGTGGAGGGTTCCATCATCGTTGATCTCTGCCATGGACGTAGGCCGAGCAACCAGAAGCCAGCATTCGCATCCACTGGCGTTAGTATAATGAGCGTAATGATATGGAAATAGGTACCTGTTCCGTTGATCTCCGTTCTGGCCACTCTGGCTGGTCAACCATCGGATCCGGCTCATTATTTGTCGCTTCTGCTCGAACACAACGGGCAGCTGTGCCGCAATTCAGGAAGATGCCCTTCGGGCCAGCTGATACTCAGTGACTAAATTTGCGCGCTGTAACAAATGAGGAGTTTTTTTTCTCTGCTCCCCGGAAGAAGACATCCATGTGCAACGTAGGCACAAACAACGAGGAGAAAAGGTGTCCCAATGTCATCGGTCAGCTTCTTCCTGACATGTTCCATGATTATTCATCGTTAATTTATAATTAGCACTGATTGAATTTAGTTATCAAGTAGGGACGAATTTGATAAAATGTGGGCGAGCGGGTTTTGATTGAAATTTATGAGTCTACGGTGGATGACCGACACCAACCGGTTTTGCAGGGTCCTGCTAATGATAATGTATGAATGGCACCTTTCTAACGACACACAGGGCAAATGAGGCAAGCAGCATTCGGGACGCCGTGTGGTTCAACCTGATGCCTGAGCAGAGAGCGATGCTGCTTTTGCTTTTGTGTGCGAAATGATTCGTTTATCAAGCCAAAGATAGATGGTCCTTGGAAAAGCGAGTGATTGTGCCCGGTGGTTGTTTGTGTGTGTATGTCCCTGCCGGACATTTTATTGATGGCTAAGGATTAAAAGGAAAGGTTTACCGAGTGCTGCCCGGTTCATCGGTGCGTACGGAACAGCACAGTGATATATCAATTAGTTTCTAATCAGAGGATAACCTCTGTCGCCTCGGTTTTCCAGATGACCCATCGCTTTCCAAAGGGGCCTTAAAGCCAAGCGATCATCAGTGGTGGCGTCTGCCGTCAGTATTGGGCCCACTCGAGCGAGGATGAGTCGCAATGTCTTGATGCTGAACAGCGCTTGATTAATAGCTGCGCTGGGTGTGATAAATCTGCCATTAGGATTGTCCGGCCGTGGATGTTGCCGTATGAAATGATGCTGTTGAAATTGAATTTTGAATTGAGTCTGAAATCAAACAGTGATCCTATGAATTTGTAAGAAATTTTATACTGATTTCTTGGAATGTGTAAGCAAAAGAAAATACAAGCACGACTAATAAGACGAATTTCACACTAACTCATCCAGTGGTTGGCAGCACCCTCTCAGAATCTAATGAAACTGTGTGGGTGTGTAGACTATGTCTTTTCAAGCCACTTTGCATACTTTGTTTTTTTTCAAAATTTATCTACACTACTATTTGAAAAGGGCTTAAGTTTTTTAATCGTTTTTTTATTCAATGTTACTCAAAAAGGAAAAGACTTACAAACATATATTGAGATATGGGCGACTTTTAGGAAATTGTCTGAGCTTTTATAGCAAAAAATTGTAAAATCAACTCTTACACGCTAAAACAAACAATTAAAATTTAAAGTCTATCTTAGAATTGAACGATTTTTTGTTAAATATAGGTAATATGATTGTCTAAAAGTTTGCCATATATTGCAGGATGGGCACTTTTGAGGAAAACAAGTTTTTCTCAAAACAAATTTTTCATGTCAACATTGGTGGGTGTTGGCCAAATTTTGATTTTTCAGATATGATCCTGAATAGGTTGTAGAGTATTTTTATATATCTAGTAACCTAACGTCCGTGCTCCATCACAATATTTTCTATTGTGATTTGAACGAAGGAGAACTTGGAGTTGAGCACACATACCCACTGGTTGACGCTAAATATCGGCCAACGTGCTTTTGCACATTTGTTTGAAGATATGTCAACGGACACAAATCTCCAAATCCAAAGTTTGGATGCCGTGTTGCATCGGACTTTTTGTTCATGAATCTGGACACTTTTCAAAGCACAAACTAGCATGCAGTTGTGAGCTTGTAAATTTGTCAATTTGTGTTGATTCATTGACTAAGTTCGTCAGATATAGCGCGAATGAGCTTCAGCTTAATAAACAACTGAGTATTGTATTCGTTTATTCAAGTACTCGTGAGGTAGTAAGTGCTCTCAAGGACGTGGAGCAAGACAGGTTATTGTTACTCACACTCCTTTTTTAATAGGTTTGCGCAGGCCATCAGTTAAATCGGTTGAATCGGTTGTGTTGATGCGTTGTTCCGTAATATTTTGTTATGGGACGTCTATGTCTATTGTTTCGGATGCCTATTGCATCGCCATTGTCTTTGCGTTGCGCAAGTAATCGAGTGAGCATGAGAGGTCGTGGTTCGCCGGGTAAGATGGGTCGGTGGAGAGGTACATATTTAATTGTGATCCAAACTATTCGTTCGCCATGCATGTCGGGCCACCCTATCTTGGAAAAAATAAACCACTGTCCCATTTTGTAAGTGACTCAAGCGACATCCGTACTGTTGGAGTAGATCGGTCCAAGTTGGCTCTCAGGCGTTGAAATGAATTGCCTTGTTTTCCTAATGAAATACCACTATCATACTCTGTGAGTACCCTAATAGCATCCTTACTGTTGGTTTAATCGGCCCAAATCGGCTTTCCAGCATTGTTAAACATCTCCTAGTTTCCCAATGAAAAACCACTATCACACTTTGTGAGTGGCCATAATAGCATCCTTACTGTTGGTTTAAATCGGTCAAAATCGCCTTTTCAGCGTTATTTAAAATCACTTTGTTTTTCCAATGAAAAACCACAATCACACTTTGTGAGTGGCCCCAATAGCATCCTAACTGTTGGTTTAAATTGCTTCAAATCGGAAATCGATCTTATTTTCAAATATTTAACTTGACAGCTTCGTGTTAACCAAAACAAACCCTGCTGCTACCCACTCCTGTTATCCAAAATCCCAGTGATTTCTCGTGGAAGTGCAGTGGATTCCGCGGCTTCCAATAAATCGAGTATCATGTCAACATATTTCTACCCTTTCCTTACTTGACGTGCATTCGGATGGCGCCGGCCCCGGTATTGCCTTAGTTTGGGATCATCAGTTTTTAAACATTGAAGATGCATGTTATTCCCAAACATCATCTGTTGGTTCTCTGTGTAATAACAGCTGAGCTGGCAACAACGGAGTAGCAACCTCGGGTGGTCAATCATGCTCATGACCATGCTTACAAATTTTTCATGTCAACATAACTAAAAAAAGCAAGACTAACGAAAAAGTAATGCACGAGTGATTTTAGAAAATTGTCTGAACTTTTACGAAAAGTTTTGCAAATATTGTAAAATCGATTCTTACACACTTAAAAATATATTTTAAAATTCAAAGTCAATTGACGAAAAATGAATATCTTAGAATTGGACGAATTATTATTTAAAGAAGGCTATATAATTACCGAAAAGTTCGCCATCCATTACAAGATGGGCACTTTTAAGGAAAATAACAGTTTTTTCAACAACAAATTTTACATGTCAACATAACTCAAAGAGTAAAAGACTTACAACAAAGTGATGTTTGAATGACTTTTAGAAAATCGTCTTAGCTCTTATGAAGAAAAATGTAAAAATTGTAAAATTGATTCTTACACACCAAAAACATATATAAAAATTTAAATTCCATTTGCAAAAATGGCTATTTTAGAATTGATCGAATTTTTTTCTTGTTTGATCGATTTTTTTTCTTTATAATAATAGTCAAAAAGTTCGCCATGCAGTGCAAGATGGCACTTTTAAGGAAAAAAAAGTTTTTCAAACAACAAATTTTTTTGTCCTATTTTTACCGTGCATCACACAAACTCGTCTAGTTATTGTTTTCAACACCCCCTAAGAATCCAATAAAATTTAGAAGTAATAAAGAATTGAATGTATTGAACATTTGGTAAAAAAAATTATAACCATCTATACTAACATTTGACATCAGTGAAACAAAACCAAAAGTGTACGTTCAACTACAAGTCATTCATAACTGCTTGTTCGGATGTTCCTACTTTTAGGGGCGATTCAAATATGGCTTCGTACATCTTTCGGAAGGGTGGTCAAGATTTGTTACAGAATGTGTAAAAGGTATGGGGAAAATTTTGATAGAGGGGGCTGATAAATCTTAAAGAATAGCGGACGTCATATTTGAATCGTATTTTAATGGATATGCATCAAGTCTTATCAAATTAAAAAATTCTAATTTGATAAGAATTGAAGCATATCCATTTAAAGACGATTCAAATATGACGTTTTATTAATTTCAAAAATAATCTTTATGTCAATGAAAACTCATAGGTTTTTGCTTGGTAAGAGCTTTATTTTATTTATTTTTCATATGCACATCTTCACTTATTAGTAATTAACATAGCTTCAAATATTTAATTTATAAATATTTCACATACAAGGTGAATTCTTTTGGATTATCCATTGAATCGGAAAACCTTTTAGCTGATATTTGGTTTTCAAAAATAGGTACAAAGCAATAAACTTTCGTAATAGGTATTGTCTTTACATGGCTATAGAACTCCCCAACAAACATCGGTGTTCATTGAACTAGCAGCTGTGCTCAAATGCAAATTATGTGTAGTCTACAGCATACTTCTCCAAAGCTATAATCTTCTCAATTGATCCAAGTAAACCTAAAATTCAATTTCCGACTAATTCTATTTTAGTATTATTTACCTTGCACCTATTTTACTAAGTAACCAATTAACTTATTTCTTCTCTATTTATTTCATTAACAATCCAAATCAGAATCAATTACTTCAATACAATGCTAATCTCTACGGCAAAGATAATTCATCAACATGGCAGCGCCCTATGTTTATGTTGAACACTGACACTGACACTGACGTTTTTCGTTGTAACGGTCCAGCTGTTCACGCATCATGGTGGAGCACGTTCACGCGTCAAACCCCCTCAGTTCTGGTGTAACATCCACCACCCCGTGAGCCCTGTTGG
The DNA here is from genome assembly GCA_034211315.2 of Aedes japonicus. Taxonomy (NCBI): domain Eukaryota; kingdom Metazoa; phylum Arthropoda; class Insecta; order Diptera; family Culicidae; genus Aedes; species Aedes japonicus. Next base: position 794,409 of record JASCZW010000300.1, read on the forward strand.
TGGTCAAGAGCACTAAAGGCTTACTATTACAGTTCAGCTGATATGAAGCGGAAATTCAGTTTTGTAATACTTTTATTTGACTGTTCAACTGCCCAGTCATATAGTTCTCGAGGAGTGATTTGATTGTGTTTCCATAATCTTGAACAAGGCTTGCTCTCTTTGCCATTCGCTTGAGATTACCACCAATAGAATCACATGGAACTTTCCCATGAGACGTTCCAATCCATATATGAACTTGAAATTGCACACGCTGACAAAGTTATGGGTCGCTGCTACATCTGACATGAAAATATTTTTTGAGCAATATATTGAATTTTGTTTTATGAAATCTAGCAATTTTGATACAAACAACTGAACTGCTATTGAGTCAAAACTTAAAATATTATGATAAAGCTTTTGTTTCTCAATTTATTGTCCATCTTGTAATATACTTCAAAGGTTTGGTAATAAACAGGACCAACAACCTGATTTAATTGTATTATCACTAAAGTTTAAAAAATAAGCCCTTTCCAAATAGCAGCCTTAATTTTTCAAACATTCAAAGACCCTTGAAAAATCCAAACTGTCATTATAATTTAATTTAATTGGCTAGTCCTTGACTTTAAATGTTAAAATATTTATTTTAGCGTGTAAGAATCGATTTCACAATTTTTAACATTTTTTCATAAAATCTAAGACGATTTTCTAGAAGTCATTCATGCATCACTTTTTTGTTATTCTTTTCGAGTTATGTTAACATGAAAAATTTGTTGTTAAAAAAACATTTTTTTTCCCCTAAAAGTGCCCATCTTGCAAACTTTTAGGCAATTATATTGCCTGTATTAAAGAAATAATTTCGTCCAATTCTAAGATAGCCATATTTGACAAATTGACTTTGAATTTTAAAATATTTGTTTTAACGTGTAAGAATCGATTCTGCAATTTTCACAATTTTGTCCATAAAAATTCTGAGAGTTTCCTGAAAGTCACCCATACATCACTTTTTTGTAAGCCTTTTCCTGTTTGATTTATGTTGATTTAAAAAAAATCGATCAAAAAACATAAGCCCTTTTCAAATGGTACTGCAGATAAATTTTGAGAAAACAAAGTATGCAAGGTTGCTTTAGAAGACATAGTCTACCCACCCACAAAGTTTTATTGGATTCTGGGAGGGTGCTGCCAACCACGAAGACGAGTTGGCGTGAAATTTGTCATAACAAAAAATCAACTTTTAATTTTAGACAAAACCGTCATAAGGTCGAAAGAAACATTTGTAAACAATGACTTAAAACGTAAATTTCCTGGAAATGCCAAGTTGCTTGCATCTACATCCACTACCAACGGGAAGGTAATAACTCCTTATATCTGTTTCTGGTGCTATTTGGTTCGTGAGAGCAAGCAGATCCCAGAGAAATATGCTAGAAGTCATTGTTTACAAATGTTACTTTCGACCTTTTGACTATTTTGTCTAAAATTGTTCTTATGCGAAGCGTCTGAGCCTCCTTATATAGGTACAATTTTCAAACTTTCCCTTGAATAGAGCAGTGAACCCAGCTTTATCGGTGCCTATCGCCTAACCCTCCAGTGTGAAACTCCCCCATAAACAAACCATCACTTTCAAGGCTTCGAATGAAATTACAAATTACCTAAACAAACCCAATTACCCTCCCAGTCAACATCACCCCTCGGACACTCCGTCGTAACAACTCACCTCCTCTCCGTCATCCCATTTCCCATTCCTTCGTGTTATCTAATGTGAGTCGCGTGCTAAGCCCATTAAGGAATGCCGAAGAAACTCACTGCATAAAGAACCGCACACACCGTCTCTCACTACAACACAAAAACATGTGACAAGTCAGCCTACTCTCTTTGTCGCATAACTTACAAACAGACCAAAACAACTGAGGCATCTCTCTACATGCATGTGTTGGTACGAGAGGCAAGGCCCCGGTCCCGAAAAACTGCAAATGGGTACCACAAAGGAATAGTGTGTTAATAGAACAAGGCTTTGCCGTTGCTATAATTTCGGATCCAAACACAGAGAACCGTCCCAATCTTGTGGCAAGAGGTGCGGAGAATGCCTAACACGATATTAAAAATACTCTGGGGAACGACACACTATGAACCCATCTAGCCTGCCAACCAACCCTGAGAGAAACCATATTTCTTCCATGCTATGTCAAACGGAATGTTATTCCCCACTACAGACGCAACCGACGACATTCACCAACTCCCAAACATACACACACATTTGATTCAGGAAGGAAGAGAAAGGTGTCTGCCCTACCTTACAGATGCGACAACGACGACGACGACGGAACATTTTTCGGAGAAAGGTAGGGTAGAGCGAATTTAATGTCCTTGCTATAAATCAATTTGACGACAGTTAGGAAAAGTCACTAGCGAGTAGTTTAACCTCCAGCGGGAACACTTACAACTTTTGACATAATCTCACGTCGTGCGTTTGTCTATTTCGTGCAAACTATGATGTTTCAGCGAAAATCAACCGATTAAAGCCGGAAGTAAACTTCTTAATTAAAGTTTTCCTACGTGAAGATGTGTCGTGGATAAACAATCCTTTTCCGCAAGACCAGCTGTACTCGGGAAGATATGCAAATATTAACTATTTCCCAGTTCAAAATGTATAAACATACTTATTCCGAAAACAACTGCCTACCTTGAGACGTTGTGCCCTACCCGGCTTGTTTTCTTAGATGGGCCTATCCTCTGTTCCGCACTCGATCCCGTTATGGAAAATAAACGTCTTAATTACGTTGCGGTTGCCTTCGCTGTCGGCTGGAAGTGGAAAGAATTTACCTCTGATAAGCCCTCGGAGGCGATGAAGACAACGTAGACGAGCAGCCTGTGTGTGCGATGGTGGCGTCACCTGGCATAAAAATGTAACAAAACGAGAGGTGCGAAAATGGGTCTTTGAGATGTTGTTTTTTTTCGCAGAAGGTTATGGTATGAGATTGAAGGTATGTTCCCAGCGTGGGTTGGGTGGTTGTTTGCCGCGTTTTAAGTATCAATAGGCATACGATGCGGTAAGATGAATGGAAATGTATGTTGGCTTGGGTTGGATGTGTCGAGGCCACAGTACTATAAGAAATTTCCTAAGAACATTTCATTTTATCGAATGAAAATATTTGTTGTGTTCGAAAATAAACCTTTATAATTAATATTGACAAGAGAATTATAGCTGAACTTCAGGCATTTTCCAGGATCCTGTCATGGATTACCTTTGTATGTTTCATGATGGTTGAAGGATTTATCAGTAACATGCTGGACCACCGAACATCGTTACACCAAAAATTGATTTTTTGAAAAATATTACTAGAAATGTTCCCCGCAGAGATATGATGATTTCAGCTGGGAAGCAGATGAAAAATCCAACTTGATGCGGTCCTGATGGTATTCCTTCAGTTGCCCTGAAGCGTTGCCTTAACACAATCGCTGCGCCCCTGGCTATGGTCTTCAATTTCTGTGCTGTATCCAAACTATTTTCCTTCGTGCGTCTTTAAAAGGTGTGTTGGTATGCTGACCGCACCTCTTCAAGCTATTTTCAACAAATCTCTCCAATTTCAACAATTTCCTTCCGCATGGAAGTCATCGTATATGCTTCCTGTACATAAGAAAGGAGACAAAACCGACATCTCTAATTACCGAGGTATAACATCGCTGGCAGCTGGCTCCAAGTGTTTCGAATCCATCGTCAACGAAGTTTTGCTAAGCACGTGTCGAAACTACATTAGCTCTTGCCAACACGGGTTTTACCCCAAAAGATCGGTGAATAGTAATCTTTGCGAATTTGCGACGACTGCCATTGCAGCAATGGATGCTGGAGCGCAACTTGACGCAGTTTACACTGACATAAAAGCTGCCTTTGACACCGTAAACCACGTGATCCTTTTGGCAAAACTGCAACGACTGGGAGTTTCAAACAGAATGTGTAAATGGCTTCGATCATACTTAGGCAACAGACTATTGACTGTTACGTAAAATTGGTATAACGCAATCCAGCTGGTTTTTTCCACTGTCCGGCGTGCCCCAAGGAGCAATCTGGGTCCTCTGCTATTCGTATTGTTTTTCAATGACGTCGTAAACGTGCTGGTAAGCGGTGGGTTGCTCATTTATGCTGATGACTTGAAAATTTTTCTTGTCATCCGACGAGAAGCTGATTGCAGACGACTTCAAGAGCTTATTGACCTTTTTGCTTCTTGGTGTAGCCACAACTTCCTTGAAGTGAGTGTCTCCAAATGCTCTATAATATCGTTCCATCGCTGTAGAATGCCTATTCACTACAACTACACGATGCAGGGGAGCAACTGGAACGTGTTGATAAAATTAAGGACCTTGAGTGCTTCTTGACGCGAAAATGACATTCAAAATGCATTATTCGGAAATCAATTGACAAAGCCAATCGTCAGCTAGGCTTCATTCTAAAAACTGCTCATGACTTTGATGATCCCTTGTGCCTACGTGCTCTGTATTGCTCGCTCGTCCGGTCTAATTCTGGAGTATGCATCAGTTGTTTGGTCCCCTTACGAAGCGGTGTGGATCACTAGGATTGAATCCATTCAGCGGAGGTTTGTGAGGTCTGCTCTTAGAAATCTGCCCTGGCGTGACCCTTTAAATCTACCCCCATATGCAGATCGCTGTGCTTTGCTGGGCATTGAAACGCTTCAAAATCGCCGTTTGGGGGATCAAGCTGTATTTGGAGCAAAAATACTTCGTGCGGAAATTGACAGTGCAGCATTGCTTGAGCGTTTGCAGATTTATGCTCCTCAACGTGTTCTTCGATCCAGGCAATTCATACAACCAAGGACAAGAAATACGACGTATGGCTCGAACGATCCTCTCAACTCCATCTCCAGACGTTTTCAGGCAGGTTATGATGTTTTCGATTTTAATTTGTCAACTAACACATTTAAAGAACGGTTACGCTCAATGCGTGTTTTTAGCTGATAACTAGTATTATTATTATACATTAAGATTTCATTAAGACCATGTTGTCGGATGATATGATTACAAATAAACATTATATCAATAAACATTTGAACTAATTGCTCCAAAGGCTCGTCCATGACTATTCACAGACTATTTCTCCTGATCAATATGGCTTTATGTCCAAGCGCTCGAAGGCGACCAACCTTACCGTATTTGAATTATGAACTCACTTGGATTTTTAAAGTTTTTAAAAAATAAACACTGAACTGCGCTTGATGAACGTAAGACTAATAATGATTTTATTTATTGATTGCAATTGGTTGAAACCTACCAATGGCCCTAAAAGTCCTAACGCTGCAGTTCTCAGCTCAGGTGGTTGGGTTCGTAGTCCAAGTCGATGTCGCGTGTTGTTGTACTGTTGTCGAGTGCTGCGTCGGCAAGTCCTAAGTTCGTTGGCTGGTTGCTATCCGGTGACCTCGATGAGCTCGATGTCGAATGTGCTTACGGTTGTACTTTGTTTATGATATCGATGAGTTGTACTTTGGAGACGGGTGATGATGCGTTGAAAAGTAGAATAGCCCTCGTGTTAACTTTTATATCGTCCATCATCCAGGAAATGGAACGCGGTCATCAAGTAGACGCCATATACACAGATCTCTCTGCGGCATTCGATAAAATGAACCACCAGATTGAAAGTTTCAAATACATACGACAAAATAGCGGTTCACGATCAATTGTTGAACCGGCTCGGCTCAACCTGACTTGCAGAACTATGTCTGTCAAGATCTCAGATTATGCCTCGTCCAGCCTTTCAATTACATCTGGCGTTCCACAAGGCAGCCACCTTGGTCCATTTCTTGTCCTGTTATATAGGAACGACGTGAACCTGGTCTTCAGATGTATGAAATTATCCTACGCGGACGACCTGAAGCTGTACTACGCCATAAAATGTCCAGAAGACGCCCATTTTCTTCAGCAGGAACTGCAAGTGTTCGACGATTGATACCGGAACAACAGAATGTCGTTAAATGTATCTAAATGCTCCGATATCTCCTTTGGCCGATAACGTGAGATGTATCTCTACGACTACATCCTTCGAGGAATGCGCTTGAAATGTAAAACAACAGTCAGGGATCAGGGAGTAATGATGACTCCAAACTGTCCTTTGAGAACTACATTGCCTATATTGTTTCTAAAGCTTCATCGCAGCTAGGATTCATCTTCCGTTTCACAAAAAAACTTCAAAGACGTCTATTGTTTGAAGGCACTATACAGCTCTTTGGTTTGTCCTTTTTTTTAACGGTATAAGCTTATCAACCTAGAATTGTTGGAAAAGAGGCGTATGGTGGCCAAAGCGTGTTTCGTTGGTGACCTCTTCCAGGAGACATCGACTGTTCTACTTTACTTGGTCTCTTGAACATCAACACGCGACTTGCGATCAACACCGGCACTCAAGGAAGAAAAATAACATTGCGATATTGTACAACCACCACTATACATTTTCTATCAGCGCCAACATTGGATTAGAGTGAATCTGATTTTGTAAACAATGGCTTTCGTAGTCATTTTCTCTTGATCAAAAGGTCACAAATACAAATTAAGCACTCTTTAAGAAAGAAGAGCTTTATCACTATCCGCTGATATATTAAATTTGAAGGAATTGTATTTAACTACCGATGAATTAGCAGACAAACTGTTTGTTTACAAAAGCAGATTCAGTCTTGTATCCGGTCAAAATAGTCAGCACATTTTGTGTGATAGCTGCATCTCTTTATTTCTACATTCACACATAAACTTAAAACACAAGACACAGAAACACATTACCAAACAAAAATGTCACATGATTATACCATAGACTAACTCTAAGACCAGTAGGTCCCATACAAATATGATTTTTTTCTTGGCTCAGTCAGCACTAGCACATCGGTCCTAAGCTCGGTCCCAAGCTTAATGATGCGCCCCTAATAATGAAGCGCAAATATGTATAGCAAGGTGCTGGCTTCAAGGTGTAATTAGGACCAAGGGGTTCTACAACAGTGAACCAATTTCAAATCGCTAGTTGCATATTGATTGATGATTAAACTATAAGATTTCCACGGGAGACCTTGGGGTTTATAATTTTTTTTTGTGTTTTTAAAATATCATGTTGCACTCAATAAATATTTACATTTTTGAGAACAGAAATTACTCAAATAAAAACAAACATATGCAAAAATACAAAAAATACAAATATATGCAAAATTTGATGTATAGAACGATTTTACGGCATCTAATTGTTAAATTATGTTATGCTGCTTTTCGAAAAGTATTCAAGAGTCTACCGTTTGTATTTTTTAACAAAAGACGAAGGTAGAATTCGATGGTTTAACCAACAATCAATAGAAAACTAGCGATTTAATTTGGTTCACTGCTTAGAAACCCAATTGGCCCCAACCTTACACCTTGCACTTTGCAATACATTCTTACGCTTCTCTGAGCTAAAATTATTTGCTTATTTTTTGTTTTGATTCGCTGTTTTATTTTGACAGCATATCTGAGGGGTTGTTCGTTGTAAGTTATGCTTGTAGGGGTGATTCATTACGCATAGAACCGAGCTTGAGACCGATGGGAACAATGACGTTTATATGAGGTCTGGCCCAACAGGCAGCTTTCTTGTGCTAGAAAAAAAATGCAAACATTGCTGATCAAGCCAGTGGTGACGTTAAACTACCATAATATTTTTAAACGTGTATGCAATTAATGGAAATGATCAATTGAAATCGTTTGTTGAGTTTTTCATAGATTAACCCTTCCCTTCCCAGAAAGATTATTGATGTATTGAAATGCAAAAATGCGTTCTTTTTATGTCGAACAAAAATAATACCTCGCTCTGCTCCGCCCTATCCTATGTAGTTTTTACAATTGTAAGAATATACAAAAGGTGTGGATCACTAGGTAGTTCTAACATGAATAAAAAAAACCACAAAACAACAGCCACTTCTTCGCGATTTTTGTATGACCATCAACAAAGTGAGTATCGATCACATTTTCAAAATCCCATCCGAGGCATACTTCCTTATTCGTTTCTATTTTGACTGCATTTGGACTGCAGTCGGAAGTCGGATCATTTTTTTAGCCGTGCCAATCTAAAAGTCAGTGTGGCACTTGCCCGTGGCCTTCAATTTAGACACCGTCTAACTCTCAGAATGCGTTGAAATGAGTGCTTCATATTACACGCTTTCTCAAATTGTTTCACGAAAACCCTGCAAAAGACCATAAAGAGCAGCCTTTTAACCAATGGCAATGCTCCATTTTCGGCTTATTTTCAGCGATTAAAATGAAATGTAGAAATGCTTTCGCAAATTCCAGTGAATTTCCTTCTGGCTGCCGTTAGCTACGTTATGACTTTCTTGTTTTCTCGGCTTACTGGCGCCTCGTGAAAACTGAAAATCAGCCTGGCATGGTGTTTGCGTGTTTTGTAGAACAACATGCTGGTTGCGATTGCTTTGGAATGGTTATTGTTTCCAATCAGCGCGCCGGTTTTGAGCTATCCACTGCAACGTGCACAGAGGGGGCCGGATCCCGTCGGTGGATGTAAAATTAAGCACATTTGCTATGAATTTGACTTTATTTTCAGGGGATCTTTTTCCCGGGATGACACTAACAGATTAGAATGAAGAAAATTTTAGTTTGATTCTCGGAGGCGGAGTAAAATCTGTATGATGAATCTGTAATTGATAAACAAGACCGTGACATTTCAATGTTTTTTTTGTTGTTTTCGATTGCAATAGTAATCCGAATGGGCAGCAACAATATAATCATGAACATAATTTCATTTCCAAATACAAGAACTTTAATAATTGTTTTTTTTTTCAGCAGCAAAATTGTGAAAAGATTTGAACAGTCTGAAAAATAATAAATCATAATTTAGTTCATCATTTAATATTGATGAACGTTGGTGTTGAATGCTAACTTTGACTTGCATTTTCGACAGTGCTTCAACGGTAAACTTTTTCCATGACTGGGAAAAATTAAATCGTTCCCTCTTCTCTCTAGTGGTGCACATTTTTCACTCACAAAAGCTTTCCCAGTAAATGAACACACAAAAGCCGGAAAACAAATGACAGTACAATACTAGCCGAGCGAAGTAATCCCGCCCACTTTCGTTTTTTTTTTCCACTCAAAGGCTTTCAGTGTCTCTAACTATGTGCAAAAATCTACTCTGAAAACAAGCTAATTTGTCGTATTCATGAGCAAAAAAAAAAGTAATTCCGTAAAAAAAAAGTTGAATTCAGCTAAGATGAAAAGCACTGGTATTTAACCTTTTAATAAGCACATGAAGTAGCAAACCACCAGAGGTACTAGACTGAATTATTTCCTGATCACGCGCGCGTCTGACACTTGTGCACATAGCTATATAAATGGAAACAAGAAGGAGTTTTCACTGCTCCGTTGTGTTCCCAGCAGGGTTCCAAAAAAGTGAACTTGTTCACTGAAAAAGTTTATCTTTTGAACCCGTCAGGAAAGTGGATTCGGTTGACGGTAAAGCGATTTTCCAAGTTTCGACTCCCACCCCCCGGAGTGAAAGTTAACAAGCGCTATTACACGTTACAGAATAAATAATAAGCTGCGCTTGTGTCACTCGTAAGTAGGGCCACCAGGCTTTAATAATACCTAAGAACCCTGTCGGGCTGAATTGATATTTCACTTTACATAGCGCTCAGCAAACTGAAAATTTTGGTTCTCACTTCAATTTAGCACACGATTTTGGTTTCACTTTCACTAAGTTTCAGGACGAGAGCGCTTACCTTCTACGGAACGGATTAACATTAATGTAGGAGCATATGGTAGATCCATCTATTTACCTTTATCGAGTCAGTATGTGTCGATGATATCCTTGGCCCTTATCTGCTTTGCCGCCACCGACCCAGGCAAGGCGACGGGTGCTGATGGTGAAGTAACGTTATTGGAATATGTTTCTCTGGATCGCTTGAACTGCACCATCATCCTGCAATGAACAACGTCTACTCACAAGCACTCGATGCAATATGCCTTCTTCCTGTGTAAGGAGTGTGACCCTCACAGAAAAAAAATATGAATACTTCTGGTGATGACAGCCTTCAAGTGTGCACATAATCACATAAACATGCAACATCCCTCTACTTTTTTGCACTGTGTATCGATGTGTTTCCACAAGCAAACAACAGTTTTGCCATTTTCCGGAATTGAATCTTTGCAAACAAACCCTCCTGGGCGGCTAGGGTTGATGCATAACATAGTTATTATGATAAAAAGAAAACAATTCTAGAAAATGGATCAATCCATAACATATGCTTGAATACACAATGCAAAAATAACACAAACATGTTTTTTTTTTTTCAAAACATCGATGATTCGACGGCTTAGATACTTTTTATTGGGATATTTTTTTTTAGCGTTTTTTTAGCGTATTGAAACGAAGAGATAATTTGCATATTTTCAAATCAATGAATTTTATTACAGTTTAACAAGTCAGAATATCAATTAAACTAACTAATATTAGTAAGTCAAAGTTATATAATCGTATTTTAGCCTTTTTACCGTCCATCAAGTTCTGTACAGCGGTTTTGTCCAATTTGTGGACATGACTGATCAGTTTTCTTGAAGTTTGACATGTTATTTGCTGTCTTTTTGATGATCCGCTTAACGATCGACCAGTAGCGTTCGATCGGTTGTAGTTGGAATCAGTTTGGTGCGTTGATGTCTTCTTCAACGAAATCATCGTTGCTATCAGAGAGTCATCGCAAAGTCTGATCCACCTATATGAGAGCTTCTGATGCTTCCGATATAGCGGCAGTAACCTCTTCAGCAAGCGCTCGTTTCGGTAAATTGCAGCATTTTTTGTCCTTGTGTTTAGAAAATGGAAGATCGTTAGCAACATTTGCACATTACTTGCCAAATTAGCACCTTTTCAACAAAAATTTCCGTCGCAACAGTCGTATCTTCAATTGGGACACTCTCCTCAGCCGATTTGGTTCAGAATTTAATCACTCGTTTTACACTTGGTGGAAGACTCTGACCTTGTTGGCATTCTGATTGTAGAATACATAGTTTTTAGTACACGTAGTGGGCGCAATTTTCTTTCGTACTTCAATATCAATTTGTAACATTTAAAAAAAAATAATGTGATAATGAAAAGAAACGAACCGGAATAAGCTTTTTGACTTGAAAACAAAACGTAATTTGTACACGCTCAAATAATATGCACTAGTTTTAGCTCAATTACGTATGAAATGTGTATAATGCCTATTCGACGCACTCCTTACTGTAGTTATGAATCAAGTTTTACATGATAGAATTTGAATGTTTGACTCGTTTGTATTTTGTTTTATATTTGGATGAATATATGAACCAAATAGTCTTAAATTTTTTAATCAATTGTAAAAGTATTATTTGGTTTTACTGAGCCAAGGATATGAAACCATTATTTGTATTTTTCTGAAAACCATGTTTAAAATGTCAGTGACACAATTGTCTTAAGAATCTTTCTGGATTTCACAAAAACCTGCTGGTAATTTATAAAATACTAGCTTATAAATTTCTAACTGTTAATGGAATGACTAATCTCTATGATTCGCAAGTGCAGATTACCTTTAATTATTCAAAGTACAGCCTGTCAAAAACTGGTCAAACATTACCTTCTGCAAACTGCTGGACTTTGCCTTCCATAAGGTTTTGTATTACATTTAAATACATTTAATTTTATACTGAAAACCAATTGGATTTAAACTGTTTTTCATTTCGAACTGTTCTCTCAGCTGCAGAGACCGTGTTTACCTCTGCATCTCTACAATTGTCATGGGAAGGATTATTTTTTGTGTTAGTGAGGCAGGTTTTTTTTAGATCATGGATTCACAGTGGTAAGTGATGCGATCAATGAAAACGCAGTAGACTGCTTCTTATTTTATATCTAGTGGTGATAGAAAGAGGTGAGTGACAAATGACAAGGAAGGGAACGGGCCTGGGATTGAACTCCCGACCATCTGCTCAGTAAGCAGAACGGATAACCACTGCGCTATCCAGCCACGTCACTTCTTAATAATATTGAAAACTGCAGATTTAGTGCACTTCACACTTTTTGCCAATTCTCGAGACGACCACTTTTCGGAAAAACCATTTGTGCATAATTAATCTGCGAGTTGATAGCCTGATCCAACCCATCGTTCGAATTTTCTTGATCCAAAGTGAGCTATGTTTTAACACACTAAGAGAAAATGCTAAATTTTTCGTTTAGTTTTAACCCTAAACCATTGATAAACAGGGTTCCACTTTCTTTAATGTGCAGTCCTTATATAATATAAGTCCTGCACGCAACAAAAAAAACCGCTGTAGAAATAACCATTTCGAGGGTTATATTAAGCGCAATTACCAACAGTTTTTACCTGACTATAATTGCGTTAGACTTTATCATGCCTGTGGTTCAAGTCTACCATGTTGTACCATTAACGTAGTAAATTTGACATGGTTGTTTTGAAAATAGACATAGTCGGGTAAAATGGTAGTTTTTAAAACAAGTTTTTTTTACAGTGTGGGAATACTTTCAAATGTTCATTTGACAGCTTGAACAAACACACACACACACACACATTTCAACCAATGTACTTGTCACGCTTATTTATACTCCTACTTAATTTTCAAACTCCAATTGCCCAGTAGTTTCCATTCAAAATGTTGTACAAGCTGAATTTACGCGCACAAGTCTTCAATATCAAAATTGACCGGATGTGGGAAGCTGTCTTTATGCGATAAAAACATTGAATTGGCTAAAGTAACAAAAACGCCATTTGTACCTAAAAATGCACAATCAACCTAACGTCGACAAATCGAAGATAATGATCCTTGTAATGTACCGTAAATGTATCAACAACAGTTTATGTACAGTTATTTACAGTATAAATACCCTGATGAGGGTTTGATTTCAAATGGCGTACTTTTGATTTCTTCTCAGGAGTTATTTTACAAATGTTTTGTTTTTTTATGACCATCCATACTTGGTCAAAAATGTCGTGAACAAACTACGCGTTTTTTTTGGTCGTGATACTTTGCATATAAAGTCAATTTGATGACATTGTCACTTTGTGTGTTGGCAGTCCAGCATGTTTCTTGCAACATGCTGTGTGAATTTCCCAATTTGTTTCCGACGGTTCGGATTGCGTTTGAAAATGTTGACCACTCTTCTTCCACTTGTTGTAGCATTCAGGTATCGGTTGTCTTCTGATCTCGGGTTCATATCAATCGTCAGATTTCTCCACTTTCTTCTTTTTCGTTTGTCACTGTTGATTTAGCCAGTGATCCAAGTAGGCGTATGAGTAATTTGGATTTTATAAGGCACGGGCAATTTGGTTACGATGCACCTCTTCCCGAGTAGGAATAAATATCTCGATTACTAAACTTAGCATTGATGAGCTTTGCATAAAAGAAAAAAAAACGTAAAGGTAATAAAGGGTGAGTCGGTTATTATTGCGACTCTTGCAAACTTGTGCTGCTTTTTTCATACTTAACCGCAATGGAATAAATTTTGCCTGGTTTTTCTTTAGAGTGCATTGTACATATCCGCTCAGTAGCGCAGTTCAGTGAGATATCTGTTGAGACGAAGGAAGAAAATCAGAAAACTATTCAGTTCACCCACTTGCAAAATCCTGGGTTGTCGTATAACGCCTTGGAAAAACTAATGAATTTATCTCATTCGACCGTCTCAAGAGTCTTCCAAAGGCAAAAAATTGATGACTGTAAAGCTGAAGCCAAAAACTGAACGGGAACCGGTAACAACGCGCAGGAGAACCGAGAGAGCGCTAAACTGCTAATTGCTAGCGGAATCCGAACATTTCGACTCGGTATTTTGCCAAAAACATTGATATTTCGCAAGCTTTCTTCCAGAGGGCCAAGAACTATCCAAATTGAATACGTACAAGGTGCGAGACTTCCAAATTTGGGACGAAAACCAGCAGAGTGTTGTCAAAACGCGTATCTAAAAACTCTACACGAAGCTGTTGGCAAAATACCGATGCTACGTCGTTGATGATAAGCCAGTTTCCGGGAGAGGTATATTTCACATGTAAGGATAAGTTGGCTGTGGATAACCTTTTCAAAGAAGCTGTCAAAATTCGCTTCGAACTATCTGATTTGACAGGTCATATGCACTTGTGGAAGACAAACACTATGTTTCTTGAATGGTTACCCAATAAACAAAATGGATCAACCCTATCACCGTAACGCATTCAAGATTCTGTGCTTCCAAAAAAACAAACACTAGCCTCCAACTCCATCGCAACCCTGTAAAATCCAAGCAAGCTTTGTGATGATGATGTTTCGCCTGCTACGCTACCGTGCATATGCTCACTTTTATGGCAATTTTCTACGACATTTTCCAATGGCACATCGCATCACCATCAGGAAAAGTGTCATCACCACCCAGCGGAACAACGTCTTACGTGTCGGCAGGGAGAACCTACCGAAAGTCGTCATTATCATCCCCGTCGTCAGCACCATCATCATCATAATCATCATAATCGTACGTACATGCATTGCATCCTCCTGCTTCCACTTACTGATGGGCTTCCCCCGAGCGGTAGCGTTCGGAGCTTCCGATCTATCGAAGTCACAAATCGACGACGCACAGCAGAAGAAGACACTTCTTCCATCCAATATGTTTTCACAGAACCGTGCAAGGATTTTCTCGCTTGCAACACAAGTGCCTAGAAAGCACACTGAGCCTAGAGCGGAGTGTTCGATTTCCTTGCTTATTGGGTAAACTTCCTCCATTTTCGGCTGATCTTAGCACCTTGCCAGAAGCCGCCCGGTTTACTCAACGACAACAGTTTCTTACCCTTCTTCAATATTCTCCAAATAAGCGGAGCAGGGTGCGGAGGGTGAGCTGATCTATTTTCAATATTCTGTTGATGACTCTCATGGGGACGTGGCGTAGGCCAGAAAAGGTAGAAAAACGACACAAGAAATTCAAGCCTTTATAGAGAGCTGCAAATGAGAAAAACTCGTCATGAATAATGTAGAAAAAATTCCCTCCGTACGTCAGACTGCTGGCGATGAAACCGAACTGCAAAGTTCTTTAACTTTAATGAAATTCCTCCCTCACCCTTTCAACCTAACGCGAAACACTAACACACTCCGGTTGATGGTACCGAAAGACAGTGGCAACTCTGCCATCAACGGGAGCACCACGACCGCATCGGAAAGACAGTTTAGATTGCGGGTCCGAGGAAGAAGAAGAAAAAAAAACCCAAACCAAACGACGAAGGTGGGCTGAAAAATTCATGACGGGCCAGAAGAGAAAAGTTCAGACTTGAGAGTGCAGTTTGAACTTCCCACTCTCAGGCAGCTACTAAGTAGATTGAAGGTATAGCTGCGAACCTGATGCTCGGCGTGGCACCCAAAAGCGAAACCAAGCTCAGCTGATTGAACGACGGAAGGGGTGTCATTCTATCCAGCCACCACCGTCGTTTGGCGAAGTGCGCGGTTGTGTGTGTATGCTCTTAATCAAGGATGTCTTCCTTGAGGGTAATGCTTTTTTATCTTTGCTTGCTTTTGTTTCGCGCCCGGCGGAGGAAATTTCGCATTGCATAGCAGATGGGATGGGGTAGAGGAAAACATGATAAGCGATTTTCAGAAAGTGCTTCGCCACCATAAGGAAACCCCGGTTTGGAATGAACCGCGCGGGCGGGAGTCAAGTTTGTTATGGTGATTTTCCTCTCATCTCTCGTCGGAGCTGCTTGGCAGTTACTTTTTCTGGCAGTTCCGACGCATTTTTCCCCGAAAAAGAGGATGCGTTGGGCGTGCTAATGAAGCGAAAAATATGAATATGGAGATACGGATATTTGCGGAAGATTTTCCGTTTCATTTGGCGGCAGCAGTTGATTACACAGTGCACTTATAAAGTCATGTTTTTTTTTATGTTGGAAGTTAGTGCGGATCTGGTTATTTTTACATGCAGCAATGAGTTGTGATAAGGTGGAATCTTTATGAATGATCCGAAAACTGGTTACATTAGGAACTGCATGATTCAGAATCGGTGAGCGGTGAGGCAGTGAGATATAGGATAATTATTTGAACAACCAGTTTCTCAGACTTTGGTCAAAATACCTTTTACATAATTTGGATGAGCTCGTCATTATCTGCAACAGCCTGGGCGATTAGTACTGGATGACTTTTGCTTGGTCGTATGATTAGAAAATTATGTAACTTTGTAACTTTCATGGCATTTATAAAACATCTACTGATCTGTATGCAGAACTCGAAAGTACAAATTCATGAGCTATTTGTAGCGGAGGTTTGTTAGAATTTGTACTGATAAATCATTATCTCAGGGTTGGGTTCTTAATTTAAAAAAGGAAAATAAGAAAGTTGTTTCAACGGTGATTTTGAAGAGTAGATGAGGGCAATAGTTAAAACTTCATTAGAGTGGTGACCAATATTGATTAGCCGTGTGGGGTGAAGATTGTTCATTTAAACTTTTAGAAAAAAATTAACTGAATTTAGCAACTACAAACTGAAAAGTTAGATTAGTATTAGATTTCCTTTTAATTCCGACTACCTTTATTGCTTATCTTGACAGAGACGCGTATTTCGACGTAAATGTGCAAACTTCTTCAGTATCGTGTACTAATAGAGGAAAGGCTTGTAAGATGGAACGGCTTGTAAGATGGAACAGTGCCACTTTTGACATTCACAGAGACAACACGATCGCGTTGACAAGTGTTAACCTCATTTTTTTTTTTTCTATTCTTCAATTTTTATTTGCTTTTGGAGTGAATACACTCATTCGATTTAGCTCTTCCAGGTTTAACTATTTGAAAGTGTTGGCATTATTAAAATAGCAATTATTTCATGTGCTTAAAAAATGGACATTTCACATCGATATCAAAAGGTTAAAATTTGTGTTGGCTAGCATTTTTGGTGTATTTTTATGATCCAAAAGCATTTCCAAACAAATCCTAAAGTGAAACATTTTTTTGATGTTTTGTGTTCATGGCGTCATGTTTGTAAGATGGAACACTGTTAGCCTTGTAAGAAGGAACACATTTTTTTTCGTTTTAAAACATATGAATGATATTTTTTATGTTTGGAGATGCCATGGAATCAACAATAAATTGAAATATAACAATACATTTTTTGAAATTGCAATTTTCGATGGATTTCGAAAATCGGCCATATTTTTTTTTTTGATGACTATAAATAATCAGTTCCGTGGGCCAACTTGAAGCCTTTTAGTTTCTCTTACGAAAGATCCTCGAAAAAATAAAAATTATACATGTTACGAGCAAAAAACAAATGGTGTTCCATCTTACAAGCCATATCTTAAATTGCATTTTTTTTATGCAATTTATGCGAAAATACGCCATAACTTTGTTTTTAATGACTATAAATAGTCAGTTGCTTGGGCAAAGTTGGAGCCTTTTAGTTCTTCTTTTGAAAGATGTCTTTGGATTCACGTCTTTGGAAAATTAAAAATTATGCATGTTACGAGCAAAAAACGGATCGTGTTCCATCTTACAAGCCTTTCCTATACTGGACTTTAATTTAATAGGCATCAATATGCAATAGTTTCCCACGACATAAAGTGACGGATAATGCATTGAGACAAAAGATCGATAATTGTCATGTTTGAAGACTTAAGTAGTTATTTTTTCCGTGAACCAATTGTACTGAAAGTTTGATCAAAACCTAGAAGTAATTCAAGTTTCGATTAATAGTTTGAATTTGAATTTGATTCATAGTTTTTCGTTCACCACAGGTAGACACCGCCAAGGTTGCGGCTTATCATTTTTGACTTATCCATATTCGTTTGCCGATAGCTTTCTCAAACTCAATTTCAAAACATATGTATGATGAACTTATGGTTGAGTAGACTACAACGGTCTACAATACATGGCTCTATCTCTTATATCTGAGAAGAGCGTATTGCAGTGATCTTCGCGATGATATCGCGGTGAAGATCACGTGATTATCATCGTGAAGATCACTGTGAATATACGCTCTCATGTCGAGATAGGAGTTAGAGCAATGTACTGTTGGACAAGTTGTAGGTCTAATCATGCACTACAAGTTCATCATACATCATATTATCAAATCGACCCTCTGAAAGGAGATATTGGCAAATGAATATGCCTGAGTCAAAAATGATAAGCCGCAATCCTGGACACCGCTAACGATAAACATTTTCATAACTACCGGCAATTTCGCAACAAATCTCAAGCAATATAAACAATTCATGATGAGGTTGTTTCACCCAAATTTCATTTAAATTAAGCCAACGGGTAAAATGCTACAGCCTTTTGAAAATGATGCAATAACATTGTGAACACCCTTTAAATCCAGATAAATAGCTTTCGTTTCCTATGCATTCCTTACTCTGGCCATGATAATCCTGAAAAGTTAGGGATACTCCTTCTCCAATATACACGGTGATCAAAATGTTCGGATAAAGCCTCTCCCCGTTAAATCTCAGACACCAAAATAATAGCAGCAAAAAAAATTAACCCATAATTCAACAAATCCGTTTAATTATTTCAAACAACATAAATCTATCTACATTTCTTTCTGTAGACAGCCGCCATCAGGTCCCGTACGGTATCCTCAGATACGTCCGCCATGACGATTCTCCATCTTGTCTTTAGATCATCGGTACCATTTGCTTTTTTCTAAGTATTGAAGAGTTCCCGCTTAGCTAGAGCCCAGCACTTCTCTATTGGGCGCAATTTTGAACAGTTTGGTTGATTGGCTGTTTTTGGCACGTATTTGACCTCTTGTTCTTTATAATATTTCAGGACGGATTTCGCATAGTGACAACAAACCAAATCAGGCCAAAACATAGCTGAAGTGCTGTGTCTTCTAATTAACGGTAGCAACCGCTTTTGCAGACATTCTTGCTCGTACACATTTTTATTTCTCGTACCGGTAGAGACAAAACGTTTAGATTCTCTACAACAACTACATATGGCCTACCATATCAAATACTTCTTCGGGAATTTGGACACCTTATTTGTCAGAATATGATCAGTAACGACGTTCCTTTGCATTGCGGTACAAAAATCTGGACCCGGAACTGTTTAAAGTCTTCAAGTACGTATGTTTTGTCGTCCTTAATGATACAAGAAAATGTTTACGAAATTTGTGTAAAGCTCCTAAGCACGACTTTATACAGTGAAATGTTGCTTGTCATCACGGTTGGGCACCTTTTTCACTTTGTACGCCTTCAGTCCTTGCCTCTGCTTCACTTTTTGTGCGTGTGATTTTGACTACCAAGCTTTGCGAGCCACATTTCGCACAGAAAGATTAGGTTTTTTCTCAAAAATGGCTGCCACCTTCTTGTCCATATTTGAGGTGCATACTTTTTGATTCGTTAGACTTCCAACTCTCCGATACACATTTAAATGATTTGCAAAAAAAACACGGTTTCTTTTCGGTAGTTTTACTTTTCTTGCCATTCATATTAAATGCATTTGCGCATTTCCAATTGATTCTATGCCATTTTACTGCAAGTAACAAGAATGTAAACATGATGTATCACGAAATAAAGTGAAGAGCTTCAGCTGTCATATAAGTGAAACGTTTCAGCGATCCGTGAAATAATTCAAAATCTTTACTGAAAGAAAAGTGTCACCATGTACATGTTTTGTACTTGAGTATTAGTGTCAGCTTTAGCTGCATGTATACACTAATAGATGTGCGTGGTTTTAACTGTCTATCAGTTGTTTTTTTGTTTACTACGCACGACCGACCGCTACCGGGATATCTTTGTGAATTGTTTTGTGAAAGGTGACCGACCCGGCGACAGATTCAGGTATCTGAAATTGCGTATACGACCTTCAACAGACACCAGGAGCACTCTTCGAATGCAGAGATGTGTGCGAATGTGTGAGATCTAATCGGTCACGTTTGACAAGGACACAACGAAACATTAAGACCCTGAAGGAGCTGATCCGGCGCAAAAAGAACCGCTCAATATGGGATCTTTTTCACAGGAACCGTCCAATAACTGTTTCCGTTTCATCAACTTGTTCAATTAGAAGTTGAAAGAAATGCATTAAGGGTTCAACGGGCAAAGCGCTTCGTAGAAGGTGATCCTAAAGGACATTTGAGTATTTGAAAGTGATTGATATTGGCTATCTTGTAATAAAAAATATCATTTCAGTCGCTTATACAATGTGACAGACCCTGGTCGTGATTTGTGGGAATATAAAGGGCCAAATATTCGTCCAGCATCAATTGTTTTGTAGACAGACGGTTCAAAAATTGGCCTACCTAAACCATACCATATATTGGGTTCCCGGCACTGCGGAATTCCAAGGAATGAAAAAGCCGACATGTTAGCAAGACTTGAATCACCTCAACAATGGATAGGACCAGAACCATGATGTGGATGGAGATCCAGAAATGGGAAAAAATAAAGGTGGGGTCCAACTGGAACAATTCTCACATTGCTAGGCAAGCGAAACGGTTCATAAATGCGAACATTTTAACATTTGACATTTGAGATTTAAAATTATCAAAGAATGAGTTTAGTACTTACACTGGTTTTATAACAGGGATAGGAAACAGCTAATAGGACATAGAAAAGGAGGACTCTCAACACCTGACATGTTATTGCACAGTAATACTTAATAAAAGGCATACATTTCTTGATAAGTGGTTTGCAGAGCCCTTTGATATTTGGAATGTAGTGATTTTGACGTAGACTACGTCTTACGGCAAGGGTAGGGTGTCAAATGAAAATCTAAAATTTTGCGACCGTCACGAAAAACCGTACGTTTTGTACGCGAATAACTCAAATAATCCACGATAGATTTACATGATTTCTTCCTCAATCGGTCGGAAATTATACCGCGCTCCAGTTCAATTGTCAAACATTTTTCTCAATAAATAATAAACTATTGAAAATAACGCAAACATAAGGTGATGTCTTATAATGTCATTTTGCAGAGTAAATTCACCAAATTTCCTATCACAGATTTCAAATCCAAGCAAGGAACGCCTTGCATCATCTTCTTCTTCTTTGTGTTAGAGAGGGACTTTAACCAATCATGTCATTCGACTTTCCATGTACGTCTCGCACGCAGCTGAGAACGGTGTAAAACGAACACTAAGGAAAATTTTGCCTCAGTCGTTTGGCAGCATTGAAGCTGTGCGGAGCTGGTCGATGATAGCTGTTCGCAGGCAGCGGGTCGTATTTGCTTCATTCGTCCGGCAGCGGAGCTGGTCGCAGAGGTAGCTGGTAGTCGCGTAGCAGATGGTGGTCGCGTAGCAGCTGGTGGTGAGATGTACCAAGGCTCTCCCAAACAGCGATCGTCGCGATGAGGTAAAATGGCGGATATGGGGGCGCACAATCGCGTCGGTTTGTGCAAGCCGCCATCTTACCTCATCGTGGCGATTGTTTCGCCGCGACTTCGAAAACGCTGCTGTTTGGGGGAAAGCGTCCTTATGGGGCGAGCAGCAGTAGGTGGAAATAATCTGTCCTTTTGAGGACAATGAATTAAAATAAAAGAGTTGTTTATAAAAGAACTAATCTTAAATTTAGTTCGGTGCTCGATGGAGAGCGAGCCGTCGGTAAAATTCTTTTACCCAGCTGGTTAGCGCAATCCATAAATTGATAATCTGTCCTTTTGAGGACAACCAATCCAGTTCAGAGAGTTGTTTATATAAGAATTAAATTATTATTTCGTTCGGTTTGTGCGTCATTTAATCTAGTGCCGACTACAAAAACGCTACTGTTTTCGGGAGAGCCTCCATGGGAGGCGAGCAGGACAATTCCCCGACGGTGGAAATTTTCCTAGCTGGTTGGCGCAACCCGCGATGAATCAATAAATCAATTCAATTTCTAATCTAAGAGAGTAATTTGAATAAGAGTTTATCTTACATTTCGGTCGATTGACAGTCATATTGGATTTTGCCAAATCGTTACTAGGCAACAGTGTACTATGCAGCGGATCCATAAAATCAGTGAAAATTTATCAAAGCCTGCCGGTGCTTTGATTTATTTTCACCGAAAAATCCTACCAGATACAAATCCATCTTTGCTATTTTTAATTTAATATTCTCAGCTTGAGAGTTTGTTTGATTGAGATTTTCGTTTCAAATTGTCGATTGGCAGCCAGTGGTATTAGCAAAACTTGTTTTCCCTTCGTCGCATACCTTAAATCACACAAATTCCATATCACGGACACCATTTTCGATGTCGAACATGATATTCCGAACCAACATTCTCTGTAAATTCCAATTAGTAGTGTGTTATAAACAGTTGTTCTGTTGAGGAAGAAAAACTTTTGGGAACGTCCATTAATTACGTCACGCAAAAATTGACTTTTAATATCCCCCTCCCCCCTTGTCACGTTTTTCGTATGGACCTTCAAATTTTGTATGGATCGTCACGTTTTCCCAAACCCCTCCTCCCCCCTTACTGCGTGACATAATTAATAGACCTTCCCTTATGAGAAACAGTGCAAGTGAGAATGCCTAACCGATTGAATCCAGAACAATTGCGCAGATTCAGGAAGCGCATAAAGAGCGAACATACGGGAAATCCTCCGAAACGATCATGCACCGATGCCGAGCGAGCTCGTAGTTATCGGGCGAAATTGAAAGCAGCAAGAGGCAATGCGTTGCCAAACACTAGTTGGAACGCTGGAGAAGGTCCTTCAACTCGAGGTAGGAAATTGATATTTATTAAATTTAAATCAATTTGACAAAGTGCATGTCATCATAGCAATTGAATATCTCTCTATGTTAGCGCTCCCTGTCTTAATAAATTCCAACATACTATTAATTGTATTCTGGTGATGACATGCGCCGCGTGTTTTTACATCATACGAACATCATACATCATACGATCCTACAAATGATATCGGTACAAATAATGCGCTGAACATGTTTTAATGCGTGATTATTTTCTCAGGTGTTTATTTTATATTTATAAGAATTTATCATATATTAACCAACCTTTTTTTTTCATACCAATTGCAAAGAATAATGATATTTTCTAAAACTCACTCTCTTTCTTCTGCGAGATCTAATATATTTATATATATTTCGATTTCCTTAACGTTCTAGCCATAATGGATTCACTAATTTACCTGATATTCACATAGAAACATGAATGATAAGAAAGTCATTTAAATGTTATAAAGTAGCTTTATATTCCGTATAGTATACCAAATATAGCCGAATGCCCGGAGCGATAATATAAATAAATGCTCGGAGCGATGAAATAAATAAACTTTACTGAAATTCGTTCGAACAAGAATCCTTAATGATATCCATATCCATCGAAAGTTTTCGACTCAATAATGTTAGTTGGTGACTTTTCATGGTCCAGTACAGCAAACGCCTTGTTAAGCATGTTTTAGCAAAGGTATAACTAGTTGAATATCGTTTCTAGCTAAATTATTGTATGAGTTATAGTTAAAATTGTAATCGTGCGCTACATAATCGTCAAGTCAAGGGACATGTACCCCATATGCTTGTATATAATCTTACAACAACTGCAAGAAAATTTTTGTTAATTTCTGTTTGATTAAACTTCCTGAACTTTGAATATTTTTAGAAACGCTTACACATCTGAATATGTTGCAATTGATTATAGTGTTTTCATAACAATCACCAAACCTGTCGGATATCTTCTGATAACGAATTTTATCGTAATTTGAATTCTAGAGTATTTCAATGTTTATTATTACACTTGAAATCCAGAATTGCTAAAATGCATAAATTGCAAATCTTTGATTCTTTGGAGTTGAATAATGCAAAGGCATTCTACAACTTAGATTGTATACAACTGATCCGAATGGTATGGTATTTAAATGGTGAATGTTGAAAAGGAGACAAGGTATCAGTCAAAATATATGTTTCTATTTTCAGTTATAAAGAGTGTACAAGAGAATTTTCCCACATACTGACTTCTTAAAACCAAACGGCCCTTTTCAGGGCCTCCAAAAAATATCTCAAGAGCGTACAATAGAATTTTCTTACATATTGGCTTCAAAACGCTGGTATAATGTCCCATAAGAGCCGCACCCGTCATATTGTGACTTAAACTGCTTCTATCGGTAAAGGTAAGCGACCGGCACGAATAATTGAAACCCTCTTAACGCTAATAATAGCCACACAGAATTTCCCTGACATTACAATGCATCACTTGGTTTAACGTAGTCTACGTCACCGGTCGTGTCTTGTACACAACCCCACTGATTTTTTTTTGAAATGTAATATCTGGCTGGGAAAATGCTTTGAGTCAGCCCATGTCGACTGCTTCACATAATAGTGATACGGCATACTGATAAAGCAATATCAAAACGGGAAATATATCACAACAGATCTAATAAATAGACGCAGACAACGAGGACGAGCATTCATGCATCTCAAATCAGCATTTCTGGGTACCTAAGTGCAGCGTCAGTGATTGGTTGGAGGGGCACTTTGCAAGATGTGAGGTAAATTACCCATGGTATTCAACGAGAAAAATGTGAAAATCAACGCGGCATACTTGGCATACTATGAAGTGGAGGTTTTCGAGAATGTTGTTGTCCCAAGTCTACGACAGTTGTGCACTATGTGTTCGAGCAGGACAAAAATATGCTGCGTACCAGCTCCCCAGATTAACACTTTGTACTGTTTTGCTCGGTTTTACATGATGTCAAAGCTGAATGATTACAAAATCAGTAACTTGGACCAGTTCACGAGAGACAGCCTCAAAATCTGAAACAAAATCCCCATGAAGTCCGTGCGTGCTGCTTGTGATGCGTTCTAGAACCGATTGAAGCTAATAGAGATGTTCAATGGAGAAGGGGAAATCATTCCAAGAGATGGACTCTAGCGGTTCTCTATAAACAGTTCTTCCAATAAAATGTGCCCATAAAAAACTAAATGGAAATTTAATTTTACAAACATATCCGATCATTTTGAACACCGTGTAATTCCAAAGTTACACGTTCTGTTTAGAATGAAGTTTTCCTTTGCATCCATAGTACTTTCTTTGTCACATTCCCTGTAACATTTGTTCAGAAATGCTTTGACCTTGTGGAGTTCCCGAAGTCCTAGCTATAACTGTAATGTTAATAAATTTGATGTAATACTTACATTTACTTCAAATGGCATTATGCCTGGGTGGGCGTTGTCTGTTCTACTAGTCCTCTCTACGTTACTAAATCCATGGGTGCTGATCTCCAGTTGGCTGGCCCACCCATGCTTGCAAGGTCCCAAATAATTTGGCCCTGCCACCACAAGTGATGAGCGTCTCTGCCTCTTCTTCCAGGTGGATTTGAGGCGTCACTCGAACACGCCTAGCGCACACTGGTCCTCATCCAGCATCGTCCACGTCTCATGCCCGTAGAGATCAGCTGGTTTAATTAACATACAAACCTTGTTGCACTTTGTACGGAGATGAAGTTTTCCAGAACTCAATCTTTTGCGGACTCCATAGTGGGCACGGCTTCCATTGACGACCCGTCTCCGCATTTCGTGGCTCATATAATTGTCCGCTGTCACAAGAGAGTTGATATATATAAAGGTGGAGCAGAAGTGGTTAAGTTGTATTAGTGTTTACACATTTTTCGTTACTAATACCGACAAACACCTTTTTCTTCGCCACCTGTACAGACCTCATTGTGCCGTATTTCATGGCAGCCAATACGTTTTATGAAGGTTCTTAAGTACTCAAAACATCTTTCACTAGCACTTTTTCAACATCTCTATGGTCTTATTAACTTGTTTTCACAACCATCTATATCTATAAAGTGGGCCAATTTTAACAAATTTTGGCTTAAAAGAAGCATAGAGTTGGTGTTGGTAGCTCAGACTGTCTTGAATGTTGTTGTATCAACATGAAGGAGTGCTATACGGCTGGAATACAACTAAAATTGTTACTTGAGAATACTTCTTTGTTATCATTTTATGCTTTTTGACTACATAATTAGCTTAATGCTTGCTATCAACTTAGTGTTCTTACTAAACTGAAAAAAATAATGAATTTAACAGGCGCCTAAAACTTCCCCTCGATTAATTAAAAGCGAATGGGGCGAAAACATCGAAATTGTTTGCAATCTCCATGCGCCATTCAACAATGTTAGCAATCTTTCATACAACAGGCTAGATTCAGGCGTTATCTGGCTTAAATTTACATGAAATAGGGTATGTGTCCCTTGACTCAGCGAATTATGCAACCATCGATTACATTTTTTACTATAACTCGTAAAGTTTCTAAGCTGTAGGCGAGATTCAACTAGTTAGACACTTGCTAAGATAAGTTTGATAAGACATTTGGTAGAATATACCACGAAAAGTTACACAACTCTTTTTATAAAGTCAGAAACATTCGAGGGATATGGATTTAATGTCGGTCTATAGGCACCAAATTGGGTATATTCGTGGATGCAACTTCGTCCAATTCGATGGATTTATTACAAAATGCAGTCTTTGTACGGTTTTTTCTTTCTGATTTTAAGAATTAAGACATTGCGAGCTGTTTTTGATTTACTTAATACAACATTTCACAAAACAAACTAAAGTAAAACTGCCTTGAAACACTTAAGTGATGTACATGTATGATTTATCAGCCATTCAATAATGAAAACATTATAATTCACTATACAAAGATTTTGTTCCTTCGGCTTGTGTTTAGATGAGGCACTTGAAAATAAACAACCGCAAACTCATGCATTTCCACTTGAAATTTTCCAATAACAAACTTCTTACTACGTTATTGATACAACAGGCCATAATTGGGAACATACAAAAAAATATGTCCCCAACATTGGGTCTACGATTTTCTCGTAAAATCATTGTTATTTCAGCAATGTGAATAGTTAGTGTGTAACGTGTAATTATTTTCTGCACATCCAGACTGCATTGCTTGCTTTATCGACTCAATTAAGCCAAATTTAGATCACTTAAAGGTCGTGTAGATCATCAGTTCAGCTTAACCGGTGAAATCATGATGCCCCAAAAGTGCAAGAAATAGAATATCACGCGAAAGTGAACAACTATAAGTTGATTTATATTGTCTCAATTGCTTTGGATATCATCGGTCATCCTAATAGCAACGTGATTTTGTTGATTATCGCTAAATTAATGACACATTTGGTACATAGGCCGAATGAAGGGGCTAGGCTAACATTACATCCCCTTACCCTATCCCATTATTTTCTGCCAAGTCTAGCATTTTCTGTATGTGCGTTAGATAACGCAGAAAATTCAATGTTTCTTTTTATCTGTGAAGCATATGCTGATACTCTCCACAACATACATTCAGCTCACTATTTCACGTTACCCGGATCTATCCAAACAACCAAAAACCTACTTGGAACTTCAAAACAGCCTCTGTTTGCTATTCAACCACAGCAAGCAAGGCACAAGTGCTTCCATTCATTTAATATTTTTCTTGTAAACATGTTCTTTCCAACTTACTCACCGCAATCATCTGAAGAGGAAATCGAGAGTGCAATAAAAGTGCGCGCGGTTGTTTGTGGTAGATCCATCCGCGCCATTAAAATTGAGACATTCCAGAAGCAAGTGAAGACGATTGAAATTGGAACTGCAGGGCGGACTGAGTTTGAAAACAAATTATTATTGCACCGTTTTTATTGCCCTTCAAGAAGGCACCAGGAAATGGAAACACGTGACAACAGGGTCGTAAATTTCACGCCTCCGCGCGTTCCTCTCGCGATACGGTGCGTGGTGGAAGACATGATCCTTGTATGATGCGGTTTCCGAGGATCTACCGAGTTATTTGTTATTTTGGGCCTTCTCGTCGGGTGGCGGTGGCTGCCGTCTGTCTGTAGGTAGAAGTCGTACTTAATTCCAACCAATTCATTGAGTTTTTTTTAATCAAAATGCACCAACATTTTCTTGCGTTCAGCGCGGGAAGACCACGCCGACGGCGACAATGACGCCACTGACTGGCGATGGAACCAGTCTGGGGATCCGAAGGATTCTGTAAGAACAAACTCGCGAACGTGTGGGAGGTGATGAATGGGAATTCCAATTTTCCTCCACCAAGTGCAACTTTTGGCACGTATTACACAAAGTAGGAAGCATAAAAAAGCTCTAACGACCTACGCCGAGCGGTGCGAGCAGTGGCAGTAGCAACAGCATCCGCGACATGTTGCAGAGGAATCTTGGAACCGGGTACAGAGCTGAAGATAATGTGCATTAAATGTGCTCATAAATTTTATTTCAAAATATTATATGTTCTCATGTTGTTTAATTAGATCTCTGCGACGGAAGCAAAGACGACAGCAACGACGACGGCGATGGCAACGAAGATGGTAACGACAACGTTGAATCTGATGAGCATGTACACTCTCAACAGCACGGCACTGAAGAAATGTCCTAATACTGTTCCCGAGAGGCATCCAGGGTTGAACCAATCACTTCTCGGCGAACAAGACGAAGTCGACGGTTCAACATGTCGTCGAGCACCAGCATTCCACTAAGTTGAGTTTCTGTACTACCGTTTTTCTCCGTTTATCTTTCGCTTCAACTCCCTAACGATTCTGTCTTGACACCGCCTTTGTGTTTGCTGGAAAGTGTCTCCTACCGGATTCTAATGTGTAGAGGCGAACCAGATAATAATAATGATACTCTCATATCGGAATGGCACCATCCACCTACCGATGCTCTTGCGTCATCATCGTGCATTTGGGTTCACACCAGCAAAGCAGATTATCACTGATTTTATTAGTTTGATAAGATTATGACCCCAGCGAGGGAACAGGAACAAATGTGGCTGATCCTTCCAGTGAAAATAAAAAATATTAATAAGCATACCGATGACGCAGCAGCGTGTCAAGAGCTTCCATTTCCCACTACTGGGTAGATAAATCTCATCGCATAGTGGAGCATATAGGTTGGGCTAGCTAGACTTTATTGCTCTGATGGGTAGTGTAGTCTGTACGTAGCTGGTGGAGTAAAATATCAGCACATTAGCATGAAGAGAGTTTCACTTGTGCGCCGGAGACACCACGAGAATGAGTCTTGGCAGCGTGGGTGGAGAAGTTATTAAAATACTGAAGATTTAATCACTTCATTATCCACTAGCTTTGTGCGGCTTAACACGAAGCCTGGCGATTACGAGTTTTCATCATGATTGAGAGTGTTGTTGTAAGTCCTTCGTGGATCGGTTTATTTTTTAATGCTTCAAACAGTTTTGTGAAATATTTCAAAATTTGGATCAATGCGTAGATATGTCATGTATCCGATACTGATTTGCTATCATAATAATCTTCATCGAAATCCGGCAATTTGCAGAATATCTTCCC
Source organism: Aedes japonicus (assembly GCA_034211315.2). Lineage (NCBI taxonomy): Eukaryota > Metazoa > Arthropoda > Insecta > Diptera > Culicidae > Aedes > Aedes japonicus. The sequence goes on from JASCZW010000300.1 coordinate 823,616, forward strand.
ATTCCCGGCCCCCGTAATCCTCTTTTGCTAAACAAATCTGTCGGACGGGTCCAATCGAAATAACATCCCGAAAAATTAAATTTCAAACAATTTAAGCTCCGATAATAGTGGCAGAGCGCATCAGTCGGTCGCTGTGGCTCACACACATTGATAACAATAAAAAAAACATATTTTGACCCTTTTTATCCTCGACCCACACTTCTCTTATATGCCTGGTCTGGTCTGATGCTTATCGGATGAAAGCAATTTTCCCACCCCTTTGGATTGGGCTGCTTTTTTTATCTCATTCTCTTCCTTTTTTTTTGTGCAGTTCTTCGATGAAGAAGCATCGGTCAGTTCGACAGAGCAGAGGGCAGCGTGTTTTCCGATTCTGCGATCCCTTTATGCGATTGTGAACGCTTCGCTGCGCTTGACCGGGCGTAATCATCATCATCATCGGCGTCGTCGTCGTCATCAGGGGGTCAAGCAAGCATCAGCATTGTGAGCCAGCGGCGACGGTAGCATAAACATTGCAGAATCAGTCGAAATCGTATTAAATCTTGATATGAGATTGGAGGGTAGGAGCCACCCCCGTAAAGCAGCAGCAGCCACAACAACAACAACAATGATTCCAAGTCTCGAGGCTGGCTCAAATCCGGAATATGCTTTTGTCCGGTTTTTATTCAAATGGTATTCTTTGTGATTTCTCAATTTGGGTTTTGGTTGAGATATTTTCTAAACGTGATCACCAAATGGAAAGGCATTCGTTTTTGAATGCGGAATGAACGGTTGGGTTCATAGCTTGGACTAAGTCGTAGGTGATTTGAAGGAACAGTTGGTTTAAAGTTATCTATCATGACTCACGGTTCTTGATTTATCCTCACTTTATAAAAGAAGCATGTAACATACTTAAATAGCTGCACGACATGACTTTTTCTTAGCGACAGAAGTTGACATCTGCTCTTGAGAGAGAGAAAAAAACAGTAGGCTTAATGCGAACCACGCTGGGGGAAAACAATGGGAAAGCGGATTTTCCAGTCGGAAATTCTGTTTACTTTTCTGGGAAGGATATTGAAATGTACTTTTTCCGCTCCTCCAGTTCAGTTCGGGTACGAACGGCAACTGGGTGAGATGCCAAAACAACAAAACCACCCACGCAGAACGAGTAAAAGTAAGTGCACTTGAGAGGCTGAAAACATCTCGAGAGTCTTCCTCAAAGTATTCAGTAGTACATGGATCCTCACACAATTGACTCTTTGCAGTGGATGCAGCGACAAAGAATGTGCCCGGTAAAGTTCCTACGACGATGGCGACTTTGACAATGGGTGACAATGAGAACGTCTGTGACTGAATGTTGTCACTTGCAGCTTATTTCGGTGTATGTGTATTTTCTCGTGTTTGTAGCAGAGGAAAGATCATGCAGGAAATTTGTTTTATGATCTACGATCAAAAGTTTTATTTTGCATTTTTCCATGCTTTGGTAGATAATGTTGCTGGTAAAATTTAGGATGAGTTTTCAAATCTTTTAATAAAATTCTTCACAGATGGCTCAAAAATATAGACATGCTAATATTTGTATTCTTAAAGACAGCCAAGCGGCACTCAAAGCGTTGAGTAATTATAAATGCAATCTTCCACTGCGAAAACTGTGCCTAGAGAACTCTGTAAATTTATTCTGGATTCCGGGACACTGTGGCATTGAAGGTAATGAAAAGGCAGACGAGCTTGCTAAACAGGGTTTTAATGTATAGTTTATTGGCCTAGACCCATTCTGCACTATATGATGACGTTTGCATTAAAAAACAGGACAAAAATTGCCGATTTTTCATGGGTTTACCTTCACCCGCACTGACGAAACTACCCATGCTGCATCAATCATAGTAACCCATGAGTCAGACAAAATTTGACAGCTCTATCAGCCAAACTCTAACCGTGATGCCAAATTCAGTGAAGCAACTCCGTACAGAAGTGTGCGCTTTCAAAGAACGGCACTCCGCCGCGTCGAAAATGGACGTTTTGCGGCACTTTGTTGACGCCGGATACACCCGTTCCGGCATCTACAACATCTTGGCACAATTGGACACCAATCAGAGCATTGAAAAAGAGCCCGGTTCCGGACGGCCGACATCCTGAGCGACAAGAAGCTCCAAAGGATGCTGAAGAGGAAGACCGAGGGAAAAGTGGCTACATCGGCTGCGTGCGCTTGGCCAACTCGATTTTCCCGGCGAATCGCGACGTGGCGGTGGTGATGGACAACGAGACCTATCTAACCCTAAATGGCAACGACTGGCCGCGCACTTCGTATTTCACTTCCCCACAAAGGAAGTGAGCTCTGAGGTGAAGTTCATTTCACACACCAAGTTCCCCAAGAAGGTACTACTGTGGCTGACAATCAGCTAGAAGGAGACTTGCCGTGAACGGGGAAATTTATAGTGCGAAATGCCTGCCGGAAGTTGCGTCGTTCATCAAGAAATACCATTAGGGTGAAGACGCGATGTTCTGGCCGGATCTGGCATCGGCCCACTCCTCGAAGTGATCGTTGAAGGAGATGGAGCGGCTGAATATCGATGTTGTACCTGTAGTATCAGATGATGAGACAAATAAAACAGGTTTGTCAATATTCTTGATCCCTAGCTAACTCGAAGTCCTATAAATAACTCGGACGCTTCCCCACGTGCTTCGGTCGCTGATCTTCAACGAAAGATCGGTCAAGACGACCGTTTCCTGGAAGTTCTGTTGATTTGAGTTCCACTTCCGCATTGGATGATTCCTTGTCGTTAGGGTCTTGTGTTTCAGATGCGATACGTTACGATGAATCGTTTTGCAAGTCTCAGTTGATTTAAGCATCACATCTGATCCATTTCGTTTCTTGATGACGAACTTTTAAGTTCCAAATATGCTGGCAAGTTTGTTTTCCTTGACCATCCTTTTTGCAATCACAATATCTCCTTCACTCAACAAGTTTGGTTCCGCACGACGACGCTCGTTTGCATACTCTTTTTGTTTTAGTTTTCGATCTTGATCTCTGTTACGTGTTTCCTCGATCGACTTCATCCCAATGTCTGGAAGCAACGGTAGCTTATCCCGCAATACTCTGGTGCGACTCCGGTGGTTGTATGGGGAGTCGAATTACAAATTAAGAGAAACTTTCTTTGGTTCCATTTGCAATCAGATTCGGACGTTTCTTGGCGGATTTGTAAACGTTTCTTCAAGGCTCGATTCACCCACTCAACGTCCTCATTGGCCTGAGGTCAATATGGTGTCGATTTGCGCAACTGTATTTCAAAATCCTTACAGAATCGTGCTAATGCCTCGTTGACGAACTGTGGTCCGTTCTCCGACTTTAGTGAGTCCGGGATGCCATGTCTAGAAAAAGTTGTAGCATGTAGTGCTTGCACTGTTAGCTTTGCCGTAGCTTCCCGCATTACTACCGCTTCCCCAAATCGGCTAAAGTAATCCACAAAAACCAAAAGGTTGTGACCTGATGGTAATGATCCCATAAAATCTACCGCAATATGACACCATGGTTTATTCGGCATCTGAGTATGTATCAATGGTTCAGGAGGTCCCAAACAGGAAACCAAAGTGCAATCTTTGCAACGCTTAACAAAAACTTCAACTTCTTTGTCCATCGCTGACCACCACATATTTTACTTTAGTCTCCTCTTCATGACAATAATGCTAGGGTGTCCTTCATGTGCCAATTCTAATATCTTTGGCAAGGGGACAACGACCCGTTCACCTCTTAACAAGAACTCATTTGAACCACAAAGCTCCGATGAATACGGCTTGAAACATTTAGATTTTTTCGTCCAGTTCCCATTATCTAAAGCCTCAAAAACACCCTTGAAGACGTCATCCTTCTGTGTTTCCTTTTGGATTTCCTGCACTGTTCCAACCGTTGGTTTTAGGTTTTTAGTTAAAAAGCATATATTATCTTCGCCTTTCATAGCAAATCCATTGGGCTCACATACTGATAATCTGGAGAGGGCATCAGCAAGGCTTGTGGCACCAGGCTCGTGAATTATCTCGTAGCTATATGACTGCAGCCGTAAAACCCATCGTTCGATGCTCGATTCTCATACATGGCTTGGAACAAGGGATGAATAAAAACTTGCAGTGGTTTGCAGTCGGTTACTAGTTTAAACTTTGTGCCTTTCAAATACAACTTAAAGCGGTAAACGGCCCACACCAACGTAAGCGCTTCCCGCTCGGTCTGAAAATACTTACGTTCCAAATCCGCCAGAGCCTAACTTGCGTATGAAATTATTTGATGATCCCCTTTGCTATCTTGTTGAATTATTGCGGCACCTAGACCCGTTGGACTAGCATCAGCTACTAAAATTGTAATATCCCAAAGACTGAAGAACCCAAGATGTTCGGCGTTTACCACCGCACCTTTGATCTCATCAAAAGCTTTCTGATGCGTATCTCCCCAATGAAACTTCTTACCACCTCTCAGCAAATCTCGAAGAGGATCTGTTTTTGTTGCCAAATATGGAATGAACCTGCGCACAAACGTTACTATTCCCACAAAGCTCCGTAATTCCGCAATATTAACAGGCGCTCTGAACTGTTGTACCGCCAAAACTCTACTTTCCATTGGTTTTACCCCAAAAGTCGATAGTTAATGGCCCAATCATTCCAGTCATTTTACATGCGTTACTTCTTGCTGGCGTTCCCAATGGAATAATTCAACCCCGTTTCGTCAACTCTACAGTACCCAAGTCCCAAACGTCCCCCAGCTGCGTCCTATCGAGAATTGCTGGGCTAACCTGAAGCGTAAGATCTACTCCAACAATTTTGTCGCAAAAACTGATGAGGAATTGATCAAACAAAAGGAAGAAAGAATTGTTTTCGTCCGCCATGGCAAATGTTCCGGTTAACTTCCGGAAGGCCGCTCTCAAGAACGTACAATTTTTTTGCAAGTTAGCTTAAATAATATTTTCCATGGAAAATTTATCAAAAGCAATTATTATCTGTCATAGCTTTTTTTATCACCATCCGAAAAAAGTCAATTTTTTATGCAAACGTTGCTGTGCCATAAAAACAGAACTGTAATTTTAGGAAGAACAAAGGAAGATGACCAACTGGTTGGTTACCACCAAGTTTGTTCAATCGAAAAGGTTTGTAATTGTGTAAAATGTTACAATCAGTACCAGTTCTTTGTACCTATACTGGCCTAGTAACCGGACATTATCTGAGTAGATATCATTTGAAAAACATTGGCCAGGTTCAGAGTGATATCTGTCGTGTCTGTCACATGGAACGTGAAACCTCGGAACATCTGCTCTGCAGTTGTGATGTTTTGTACAAAAGCAGACTTAAATTTCTGTAAAGTGGATATATGCATTCTGAATCCTGATCCCGATTTTTCCTGACTGGGTGCTCCACCCGTCCCGCTCCGTCTTAGGCTGTTCACTTGACAAATGGTGATGAAGCTTCAGATCTTGAATCAGATAGTAATAGTGAACAGGGGTATACCACGAAAATTAAATTCAGTGGACGCAGTGGTTCTACGCCTCAACAAACAAAAAATCCCCATGCCAAAGCCTCTATTAATGGTAATATTTGCTAAATAATACTACATAACCTGCCATATCTTCTTTACAAAACCCCTCACAAAAGTAAATGCTGGTAGCACCACTGTGCTGGAAGAATTTTTCAATCGTGCTGGAAAGAGTTGATGGAAAAGTGTTTTAATTGTTGGATAACTCAAAACTATTGTATAAAATACGATTGGCATCTCTCGCTGTTTAACTTTAGAGATAAATATGGAAGCTAGCGAGTTCGATTTTTGATTCGATTGAGGAAATCTTTCGCGACTTCCCATTGTGCTTGCTGCACAATATACAAATTCCTGCATTGGTGTTGGTATCAAAAGCTTCCAATTCATAACTGTGGAAGTGTACACAGAAAGAATAATTAATTTTAACATGTGCGTATAACTTACACTCGTTTATTTTCAAGCCAAAGGAGGTGTAAACAAAGAAATTGTTTGCAATCCTCAATGCGCCATACAACAATGTTTGCAATTTTTCATTCAACAGGCTAGATTCAGGCGTTATCTGGCTTAAACTAAAATGTACATGAAATATCCCATTATTTTCTTCGAAATCTAGCATTCCTTTATGTGCATTAGATAACGCAGAAAATTCAATGTTTCTTTCTATCTGTTTAGTCATTTGGAGTTTACACACGTCTGCTATCCTTCAATTCAATCGACCATCACAATCTACTCTATCGATAGTGATCAAATAATATTTTTCACAAAACTGAAAATATATCCATTCTCATTTCTGATCGTACCACGATGAGCTTTCCTAACATTAAAGTACAATCATCAACATCATTGTCTGTCAACGTAGCCTCACCGGGCCGTCAAGTCCACTTTACATAATTTCTACACTCTCCGTTCCATGAAAGTTCTCAAAACTCTGGCTTGCAAAGCGATGAGCAACACAATCGAAGTTAAAAAGAAGCCTTTCATATACACCGAACCCTCGTAGCTCTGGCCCTGCAAAACACTTACCCATCATCTCGCGTTGGCCGGATATCAGGTGTTGCTAAATCATCTTCCCCATAATCCGCATCAGCGCTGTCAGCCGTTGTCTACTCGAACGAAAAAGTACTTCCCAGCTCTGGTGTACATCATCTTACAAGATAAAGAAACCCGAAGCGGAAGCCACCAGACATAACACTTGGCCTCGGCTTCCCGGTATGGAGACAGTGGAAAAGTTATGAAAAATGATACGCTGAACTCCGTTAGCGGCTCCTTGACTCCGAAGGCGAGATTCGTCTTTTCATTCTTCTGGTCACACACAGGAATAAGTACGCACAAAAAGGGGTGAAAGTAATTTATAAGTGAAAATTGAGTTTGCCTCAGAATAAGAAGCTTAGTTTTTTCGTTGGAACGTTTTTTTTTGTTTGTTTAGAATACAATTGAAAAACTACTTTCGGCAAAAAAGGTTAATCAATTCTCAGGATGAAAATATGGCCCTTATTGAAACTTTTTTGAACTTTGACAACCCATGCCAGTTTTAACATAGTTGTCCGACGAGCATACCCGCTATGAAGTGAAATCAGATGCCACACTAACGACGAATCGAGGGGAAGCTAGCGAAAGTTCTCGACAAAAACTGGTCAATTACTAACTTCACACTCCACTAGTTGCCGGACACATGTCCTATTCGGAAAATTGCTGCACACGATCCCGTGGCTACTTCTAAATTAGAACCTTCTCTCGTCAGACTCAGATTTACCCGTTTGCCTGCTTTGATTTCCCACTTTGCTTTGGACACTAAAGTCGGTTTTTACGTGGCAGAACATACATTGGAAAATAGTTTCTCCCATCATATTAAAGTGATCATAGTGTCATGTAGTCTATATTTGTTTGCGCACTGTGGAACTGGCGTTTTGCTGATATACAATTTGGAAGCCCCATGTTATTACCACAGGACAATCTAGTGGCGAAACCCATACTGAAATAAATGCGAAATTCAGAAAAAAAAATCTAGAACAGAACAATAGAACGTTGAAAACCCGTGCAATAAGAGACTTAAGTGTATACGTCAATCATCAGGGCTGAACCCACCAAGAACCAGTTTGACATTCAATTCAATTTTCATTTGAACCCATCTTAGCTTAAGCATGGATAGGAGAAGAGCTGGCTGATAATGAATCTTAAATATGAACAAAAGGAATTTGACCCTGTTCTACCACCATAAATCGGAACAGGACACGCGTCCTCCCTCCTACCCTACACAGCAGAACCTGTACATATCTAAATGGGTATCGATTGATTATTCAAATATTGACCTGTACACGCTTGCACTCACACCTCCCAAACAACTGGCTACGGCAAAAAAAAAACAGGACAACAACTAAACACAAAGCATACCGATGCCTCATCGTTGCGTCGGTTAGGAATGGCATGGAAGGCGTCGCATATCAAACGCTCATCGTCGAACACTAGGACCGACCATTCAAGTTTCCCACAGAAGGACTTAGCAGAAAAAAAGACGGCAACAACGATGACTGTCGATGCTGGTTAGTTCCACGGCTTGCATCTAAGCTCAATGAAAAAAAACCTCCGTCCTGTTTGACAAACATGGGAATTTATAGGCCTAAAACATATGCGCATATAACACTTGCCCGCGTGGGCCATCGGCATCTACAACATTCATTTCTCATTCCGAGTCCACACCGTTCCACGGGTTCCTGCTGGGAGCTAACGTGGTTCTAGAGCAGAGCTAGATACGATTCACGCTTTGACTCATTTGCATGAAAGCTTCTGTATGGCAAATGGAGAACCATCCTTCTCGTGCAAGCCACGCAGCATTCAATCGATGGATGACGCCGAAGCTGAGAGTATTACGAATCCTATCCTACGTATAAATAGTGATCCGCTACGGTCTCGGGGGCTGGGCTGGGAATTTACGAGCTTTGATATATCGATGCATTGCAAGGTTGACTGCAGGGGGTGGTTCCAGCCTGGAAATTCGGTAGGATTTGGTGTCAATCATAGCCACATAAAAGAAAGTCTATTAATTATCTCCAATGCATCGGTAGAGTAATCTTGGAATGGCTCTTATGAGCTTGCCTCCTAGAGGTAGCCACATTTCACACTTCAACCCTTCCGTTCATAGTTGGGGGTGGGCTGCTTCAAAAGCTTTGAAGTTGAGTGTGCGGTTCTCAACACAATTAAAAATATGGGATTGATTGTACCAGGAGAGATAAGAAAATTAAAATGAAAGTCAGATCGCAAAAAAAAACATCAAATTTTTCTCATTAGAAACACTTGACATGATTTTTTCTAGTGTATACTGAAATACAGAAAAACTCCTTTTCTTATTTTTCAAATTCGAAGAAGGCTTTTGTTCTCTCTTTCGATTGATTGCCACTCAGTACACAGATAAAAAGAAACATTGAAACTGCGTTATCTAATGCAAATAAAGGAAACGCTAGATTTGGCAGAAAATAATAGGATATTTCATGTAAACTTAAGCCAGATAACGCCTGAATCTAGCATGTTGTATGAAAGATTACAAACATTGTTGTACGGCGCATGATAGATTGCAAACAATTTCATTGATAACGCCCCGTTTAGCTTGGAATCAAACGAGCGGAAATTTTAAGGGCCTTTTAATTTCATTTTTTTTTCTGTGTACATATCATTTCATTTGTGCGCTTTGTTTCAAGTATCCTCATTCGTATGTTTACTAGATTTTTAAGTATTATTGCAATCGTTAAAACCGAAGATGGGATTTGTGTATTGCTTTGAAACAGACAATTTTACTGGAAAATTTTCAACAGTGACTGGTTATTTGGGCAAATGTTTTTGATCACTTTTTGAATCGGAATCCAGGTCTTCAGTCTATCAATAGCAGCCCTATTAGAGAATGCTATTTTCAATCAGTTACAGTTGTGTTCAAAATAATAGCGACGGCTGGTGAAAGACAAATAAACCACAGTCAGTCTGTGTATTATTCTGAAATTTCTTCCTAGACAGCAGTTATAAAAAGTCAAAGAATAATTTATGTACGAAGCATTTTTGGTAATTCAGTTATTCATTTCCCAATTCACGTAAATGTTGTGACCTGATCGAAGTTTTCAGTCTCGATAATGCTCATTGCTGCTGCTACTGGTCCGTTTCTGTCAACGTTTGTTGCAAGAATAAATTAAATCTGTAAACCACTAGAAATTTTTCTTTTATTTTTCATTCTTAGTCTTATATACTAAATTGAAATTTTAAGTGTTTAAGCCCAATGGGCTCTTCAGCTTTGTAAAAGTGTTTTAAAGTGTTGCCCATTAAGTTTTGGAACAAACATATTTGATCCTTGCATCCTAGTGGTCGGATTTGTAAACTTTGACATCTTACTGTTACATCAGAAGTTCTTTTTCGCAGTGCAGTTCGAACATGATTCAGAGAAATACAAAATGGAAGAAGAAAGAAGAAAAATAATTGTGCGCATTCATTTGAAAAACCCTTCGTAAGCTGGGCCAAAACTTCCTAAAGTGTTAGGTTTTCACCCGAAATACCGTGTGGCAAGGCTGTGGCTGGCTGGTTTTGAAAAAGTACAGAGAAACTTTATCGGTGGATCGCAAGCCTCAAAGCAAGCGTCGGGCGGGTCCTGTCAAAGTCATCAAGAACATTAAGGCAAACCCCAACATCTTAGACCGCGATTTAGCCAAACAAAATTAGCGCCACTCGCAGTACCGCGCAACGGATTCGTCTCCGGGAAAGCTTCAAGTGCCTGTACCCGAGCAGGAGCGAATAACTTGATAACTGGCCTTGGTATTTAGGAGCTCAGATTAAAAAGTAAAATACCTGAGGATAATACCCTAAAGTTGTTCCCACAATGTTTCACGAATACCAAATTGAGGTAAGACAATACCAAAATAGTACCTCTCAGGTATTCCCAGGTATCCGTAATAACAAGTTTTGTTATTCGAGAGATACTTTGCTTGCAATTTTTAGGTATTTTACCTCTTAATCTGAGCTCTTTAATACCAAGGCCAGTTATCAAGATCAAAATAAGGTATTCATATGATTTTGTCTGCTGCTCGGGTAGACAACCAAATAGGGATCAAAAGCAGAACATTGTGGCCAGAAAACGTGCCTAGAAAAACGTATGATCAGGTGTTGACAAAATTCAATGTCTCCTCATGGATGATGAATCCTATGAAAAAGCCGATTTCAAACAGTTACCGGGACAAACGTTTTACTTGGCTACGGCTCGGGGAGATGTTCATGCCAAATTCAAATTTTTGTTTGCAGATAAATTTGCACGTAAATACATGATTTGGCAAGGCACTGCGGTAGGAAGACCAAGGTTTTCATCACTTATAAGACATTTGATTCAGAGCTGTACAGAACGAAATGTCTCCAAAAACGAATATTACCATTCATCAGATCCCACAATGCACCTGTCATATTTTGGTCGGATCTTGCAAGCTGTCATTACAGTAAAACAGTGCTATAGGGGTATGAAACCAACGGGATTCAGTTTATACCGAAAGAACTTAACCCACCAAACTGTCCCCAGCTCAGACCGATAGAGAGATTTTGGGCTATTATGAAGAGGAAGGTGAAGGTGAATGGCAGTGCCGTCAAAAGCATCCATGAATTGAGAACCTAGTGGAATAAGATTAAGAAACAATGGATGAGAATAATGTGCGCCGGTCAATGAAACGTATTCCGAGCAAAGTCCTTAAATTTCTTCGAAATTGAGCTGATTTTTTTTTGTATTTTCCCTCTGAAGTTCACATGAAGTCGAAAATTTTATTTAAAACATAATGCAATTTTGTTAATGTATATCCGAAATATGCACAATAGTCTATGTTCCAATTCTCACTGGACCACACCTTATGTGTTTGGTGTGTTTAGTGTATTTATGTTATAATTAATGTTTCAGTTCAGCAATTGGTGCATTGTAAGGTTCAAAATTTGATAAACTGCTTAAACTAAAACTATAGCAACAATTTGAAAATCCTTGGGGTGGGGAACCGGATTCCGGATGATCTGGTGATCCGATTTCAGGCAGCGTGCCCTGTACCGATTGATAGACTCACTAAAGCGATCATCGAGCAGTTTTGTCTCGGCCAGACGGTGGACCTCAGATATTCTTGTCCTCAAAGGGGTCTTCAGGATCATCCTTAGGAACTTATTTTGAACACGCTGAAACTTCAGATGATGTGTTTTTTCGCAACTCTCCCAGATTGGCATGCCGTACTCGATGACTGGAAATATGATTTGCTTTTAAAAAGCAAGCTTGTTTTTCAGGGATAATGTAGACCTTCTGTTGGGCAATGGGTACAGTAACTTCAACAGAACGTTTCAGTTTGTGACAGTTTTGTCAACCTGCTCCCTGAAATAAGCCTGCTGTCTATGGTAACGCCAAGATAGTCAGCTGACTTGACTCATTCCACCGTTTTGTTGTTTAGGCTAATTTAACAATCCTCAGGCGGAACAAGAGAATTGGAGTATGGAAAGAAGATGACCTGGGACTTTGCCGCGTTGATACAGATCTTCCATTCGATGAAGTATTCTGACAGAACATTCAGGATTCACTGCAGTTCAGCTGTAAGCGCTCTTGTTACCCTTCCAACTGTGGACGATATCATCGGCGAACAACAACAGAGATCCATTTTCAGAGAGCGGAGGTATTTTCGAGGTGAATAGGTTGAACAGAAGTGGACCTAACATACTTCCCTGCGGAACACCGACAGAGATCTCATGTCCACGAAATGTCCTGTCCGACCGATAATTTTTAATCATTTTCACCAGGAAGATAGGAAGATTGTATCTGTTTAGCTTATACACCAAGCCATAATGCCACACGTTATCAAAGGCCTTCTCGATGTCGAGAAGTGCCATGGCAGATGATTTCGAAACAGACTTGTTCCGTCTGAAGATGTTAATGACTCGATTAAGTTGGTGCAATGTTGAGTGACCACGTCGGAAGCCAACTTGTTCGTCGAGCAAAATGTTCAGCTCGTTAGTAGATTCGAGAAGCCGACGATGGACGATTAGATACTCCTGAGAGAAGGCTGATGGGCCTATAGCTTTTGGAACATGAAGAATCTTTCGCAGGTTCCTGGATGGGGATGACTTTGGCTGACTTCCAACACGAGAGGAAAAAGCCAAGTCGGAGGCATTGGTTGAAAACCATCGCCAGATGGTTATAGAACTGGGGGCTCAATTGCTTGATCTCCAAGCTCATGAGGTTATCGAAACCTGGGGCCTTCATGTTCTTTGAAGTTTTTATATAAGTCAATAATTCGCCAGCTGAGACCTCCAACTCCCCTGTGAAGTCGTTGGCGCTTATATGGATGTTCGTAATGAGCGTACTTACGACAGCTTCGTGTGAACTGACGATGTTTTGTCCGAGATTTGTGGGAGCTGACCAAGCGTTGACATATCTCAGCAGCCTTTTCTGCAGGAGTTGTCAAGCGATCCTTAGAGCCATTGCTGTCTAGTGGGATCAACGGTGGTATGGGCCTTGGCTTAGTTTTCAATATTTTGTAAACTTCTAGAACGGCTTTCCACATGCTGGGAGAGAGCGGATCTTCTCGGCCAAATTGTTATTCTTAAGGTCCACCTTAATAATATTCGTAACTGGATTGCAGTGACTTTTTAGCGTTGGCAAACCAGTTCGCTGGTATTGCCATCAGATGACGTCTCGCAATTGTAATAAATCTTTCGTGGGTCTATCAATGGGCACAGAGTTGCTCACCTGATCAATCACCGGTACATGTTGCTCCAGGGCTCGCACGATGCTATTCAGTTGCCGATCAATGTCATCAGTTGACTCGAGGTGCATGTTGAAATCGATGTTGTCGTCGACATGACATCATCTGGCACGATGGTAGTTCCGTCTGGTGACCCGATGCCGGTTGACCAAAGACCCAACTTTGGCCATCACTGGATAGTAGTCCGAGCTGAGCTTCTGGTGTACAACTGGCTGGGCGATGTTGTTTCCCATGATGGTGAGGAAGATGTCGAGTTGAACCCGGATCTGCTCAACCGGGTGGGATTATCCGGACCCAGGACGGTGTTATGGCCCTCTTCCAGGTCTTCCTGCAGAATTATTCCGTTCCGGTTTCACCGGGTTTTCCCCAGGTTTTAGGTCCGCCGGCATTTAGGTCGCCGGCGATGAACACTGTCCCTGCATGTCGTTCCGTAGGACCGTTGTTGTATCGTACGCGATGATGGTGATAGGGCCGACGGCCTCGATTCCAATTGCTTCGATAGGCTTCAGCTGAAAACTCGGAAGCAGATGGCAGTTGATGTTGTAGCGCAGGGCGATCGCAACGCCTCCTTCACTAGAGCCGCTACGGCCAAGTCACACAATCCGGTATCCTGAGATGAAAATGCCGAATTTCCGCTTGAGATGTGTCTCGGTGACGATGGCAATGGCGATGGCCCTCTTGTTAAGGAAGTCACCGAGCTCAATTGTTTTTTTCTGGGTGGAACAAGCATTCCAATTGAGGATGCTGATGCTGCGATTATGGTTCATATTTGAAAATAAATTTCATCGTCACGAATGTGGCGGTTTTGAGCTGTTCCTCCTTCGAGCGACAGGAACCTAGTTGGCGATAGAGTTCTAGGACGAACTCGACCATTTGCTCCGAGTCGTAGAGTTGTCCATCGATGGGATTTCCCTAGCCTGGAGGAGGAACCGGCGTGGAGGCGACGGCGGCTGCCACGAATCGATGCTGAACGGAGGCTGACGGGCGGTTTGCGTGACGGTGATTTAATGGGATCGGCGATAGATTCGGCACCTGGTACCGGAGCGTCAGGAAATTCTCCTCATACATTCGACGGCTTTGACCAGGCCGAGACTTAGTGGACGCCTGCTTGCGTATCGCCAGAAACTCCGCACTTTTGGGACAGGTTCGATTGTTCCTTGATCATTAGCGCCACAGTTGGCGCACTTTGGTGAGGCACCTTCGTCCATCGGTGCACAATCCCTGGTAGTGTGTGCTCCGGCACATTTGCCGTATCGTTGTTTCATGTGGCACTTTTGAGTTCCGTGACCGAACACAAGGCAGTTGCTACACTGCCTCACGTCGTGCTACGCAATGCTGGTCCCACTCGACAATGACGTTGAAAAGTATTTATTTCTTGTTGTATTATTTATTTCTTTTGCAAATAAAAACAAATTCTTCCATTCACGTTTCTCCTTTGTTTTCTTTGGTCCACCAAAATTTTACTTATATCCTCTGTTTTTTCGATGTTCACTAACATCGACTAGTGAAATATCAAGCAAAATTGTAATTAAATCTTCCGGTTGGGTATACAGTCCACTCACATATCAGCCAAACGAAATTTAATTATTGAAGTAAGCATGTTCCGCATACCAAACTGCACTTGATCGAATCTTGAATTCAACCCCCAGAGTCATTATTTAATTTACCTCCAAAACTTCAGTTGCATCTTACAATCAACCTGAGAAAAGCAATCATCTAATTTAATCTTTATCTCTCTTTCTCTTTCTCATCCAAAACAGGTAAGCACCCCTCTCCTCTACTCTTACGACGACTGATGAGGCAGATATCTTGGCGAATGGAATTAAATTAAATTAAATACACGCCGGAAGAAACTATCGAGAAAAAGTTTATATTTTTTTGCAAAACGTCTACTCAGTTGAAAGCCAACCGCCACCGCCACCAACCAACCAACACCGAATCCGTTCGCAGCCAAGATAAGCTGTTTTTCCAACCAGTTGGTGTTTTCTCGATCCCTTCATTGCCCGTCCTCTCTAGGAAGCTTCCGGTCCCTGTTTCGTCTGAACAGTGGCACCCGAGTTGACCAACTGTTCAAGTTTCATGAAGTGAGATTGTTCAAAGATACATAAGAAAAGCCAACGGACTGAACGGTGGGAAAATAGTGCACTAGTTATTTTTCTTTTTGCTTCCGATTCGGCTCTCGCTCGGTGAAGAGTTTGTGGTGTAAGGAGGAAATCAACCAAAGGAGCAGCGAAAAAATGGACGAGAAAACTCTGGTAAGCCAATTATCTTTGTAGGAGTATCCGGTTTAAAAGCGAGCGGGGAGGGATGGTCGGTGGTTCGGAGCAGGATTATAATAATTTCAATTTATATCTCATTATAGAAATGCATCGCGTGTGCGGTTGGATTGCCAGTTCAGGAAAGGAAAACTGCGCACACAGTGTGTACAGCGTGTATTGCAGAGTGATAGGGATTGGAGAATATTGCTGAAGCGGTGGTTAAACGGATTTTATATCCGGATAAAAATACTTAAGTGGCTCGAATGCTATAGCCGCCTAAGAAAGTTAATTATAGGAGTCAACTGCTAGCTGTTGCGATAAATGGAACACCATGAATCTCATTGTTAGAACTTGTTCTATTGATTGATGATATGAAAGCATATCCTTCAAGATAATGAAAATAATGAGGGTGTTTCGTAGCGTTACTGAAACAGACTAAATAAATAAAAAAGAGTTTGTGCGACCTATTTTAACAGTTTTTTGAATCGCGCGGTATATCAAAACAAATCCCAAAATTTAATGAAAAATGGTTGCCATTTGAAAGCGAAAACAAAACCATTTGCAAATCGATCAGACTATTTTTATGTTGAGAGTTATTCCGAGAGTCGAAGTGACTCTTGTCACTCGGTCAAGTGGGAAAAATCATTCGCTCTGACGTGACTTTTCTGGGTAATTCAAATGGAGAGTGACTCTTCTAGTGCCTGCCAACCAGGCCATGCATATTGGCAAGGTTGCTGGTTTCTTGTTTCTAAAAAGTCAACTGTCAAAAGTGTTCCTTTGTGTCCCACACCCACACACGTGGTATGAAAATCGAAGCTCCATAGCTGTGAAACAAATTCGTCTAATGTGTAAGCCATCGTGGTTGGCACACTGTTCTTACGAAGTAATAACAGCCGAGCGACACCCCGATGCAAAAGCTTCGAAATCGTCTGCCAATAAAAAATGTCCCATGACCCTATGCAAAATTTGAGCTCAATCAAACGCCGCTTAAGGGTGCCTCAAATCGATTGAGTTCTGATAGTTTTGCCCATAAAATTATGTTTAAATGCATGAAATTTAGATATATGATGATTTTTAGAGGAAAAAATTCTTCTAAATTTTTTGGGACTTTTCAGTTGATGCAAATTGTTTTCTTCGAATTAGAAAAACTAACACAATATGCAATTTTGCCTTCTTTGAGCATAATCGGGCATTGTTTAGGAATGCCTCTAATCGATCAAAGTTTTGTAATGATTTGAAACTTTTAAAACTTTCGAGTTAATTTCGATCGATAAATAAAATTAATAGGGAATGATCACTATAGTGTTTACCCTAAACAGGAGGAAAGATTAGATGTCTTTATTTTAGAGACCTTCAGCCGGTGGCTGGTATCACCCTTAACAGGATCATATAATTACTGTGTGATATTTAAAATCAAGTGGTTCTTGTATTGATTATTATTTCAGTCAAAAATTTGAGGATATTTTTTTTATATATTGGTTATTTATAGTTATTAAAAAATACTACGATGAATCTATTTTAGGTAATATAAAATAAAATAATCTCGAAGTTTTATGCAAAATCAAAGTTATTTGTCATAGAAAAACAAATCTAGATTTTAAATTTTTAATGAAATCATTGGGTGATTCATAGATGAACATGGAAATCTTGCATTGATTCAAGTCCTGAATCATGAAAGGCTACTAGTGATTCTTATTTCACCAAATCCTTCAATAATAATTTGAGGTGGATAAGAATATACTGCTCTTCAGAACGTTTCACTTATCAAATGCAGATATCGGTTCCAGCAGTAGAATAGTTTTTAGAGTGTACACCCGAAATAAAAAAGCCTGATTGTAATGCAATTTTGCATGGTTTTGTTTCGTTTCTTCTAATGGATCGTAACTTGGAGAAAAACTGCAACATTGGTCGTGGGCAAAAAAGCAGCACATCAATTTGCTCTGAGAAAATCAATGTGTGAGTAAGGTTGTGCAGTGTATTAGTATTTAATCCAGAAATTCTATGGTTAAAAAAAAACGCCATTACCATACGTACGCAACCGAGATTCGAACTAAGGCCATCTGCATCATTGCCCTAGATCGTAACCCTTCAACCACTTTAAAAAGTTGAAATAAGCTTAATAAAAGCCCTACAGTTGCTTCGATTGCTGAGGCACTCGGCGATACTGCAATGAAGCAAATGTGTCTTACACTCACTTACATGGCTTCGTTTATTTCATAAAGAAGGGCAAACTTAAATTGAGGGAGATCGGAGTTTGATGACGAGTGAATTAAAAATAGAACACTTGACAGCGAAATTTTAACAGTGGCCAATAGCGTTGCGGCATTCGATGGTATTGTCTCACCCATATTGAAAAGTTGTTGAAAGTTGAACAAAAACTCAACGGTTGCTTCGACTGTCGAGGCACTAAGCACAAGGCAATCAATTTGTTTCAAAGAATCTGTGTGTTGCCAACCGCTTGCACACACTTGCATGGCTACGTTTATACAATGAAACGCTCTGTTGATCATGATGGGTAGAATTGCCTTTTCTGAATCATGCGGATTGCAAAAACTGCAGTTGCATTATTAGCCACCTTTTTAACTTTTGGGTGTAGATGTATAAATTAAAAGTGTTTTCCTGATAAAAAAAACCCGCATTAATCCACCGATGGTGAGACTGAACCCTTCTTACACTTCATCAGATTTACGAACTCAAATGTGGCCAATATGGTACTGGATACATATTTTCATCAAAAATTCCAGGAAGATCCAAGAATATTGGATGTATCATACATTCAGTTTTTAAATTGAACTATTTGTCAATCCTGGATATATTGTTCATCGATGTGAATAAAATATTACCATTAATAGTCTTTAATGACCTGTTTATGTTAGTTATATAGAAGGGAAAATTACATATATATTAGAAATTTCACATAATTAGTCAATAGAATGAATTATTATACAATTCTAAACGTCAATTGGTAGTAAATGGAGACTTTGTGTAATTTTCGAATATACTCGTTGCAGTTCAAAACCAGACCACTCGAGCCAATCGATGCTGCTCTAATTCTATACAGTCGCGTAGTGTGGCTAGTCCACTGTATGTGCTATACAACGCAACAGATGCGACACAATAGAATGCAAGCGGCATCGATTGGTGTGATTGGTCTTGTTCGGTTTTGCACTGCAACGAGTATATTGTCATCTCACAATTATGTGCTCTCAGGTATTGTTTTGGTCATATCTCCATGAAGGATTATCCAATCATAATGAAATTTTGACCAGTTATTTGGAGATATCATAGCTTTGATTTGGCACCAGCAAAATTAAAATCGGTACACAAATAGCTCAGTATGTAATCGGAGACTAAACTGTTTGATTACTATTATAATAGGCCTTCAAGTACTGTTTCGTAACGAAATGTTCGAATGAAAAAAAAATTAATAACGTTCTATGAGAATGTTGTAGCTTCCATTTGCCGTCAACAGAACTGAAATCGGTTCACAGATGGCTGAGAAACCGATGTGACATTATTTGTAACGCACACACACACACACACACACACACACACACACATACACACACATACATACACACAGACATGTGCTCAGTTCGTCGAGCTGAGTCGAATGGTACATGACACTCGGCCCTGTGGGCCTCGGATAAAAAGTCGAGTTTTCAAGCGATCTTAATATCCTTCTATTGATGTAAGAAGGGTAAAAAAACCAGCACACTTTGAGAGTTGCTCTAATAGTAACATGACTGTTCGTTTAAATCAGTGCTTATATTGAAATAACTCTTTTGTGAATCACCGTTATATCTTAAAAATCGAAAAAATAAATAAAAATACGAAAACACAGTTTCATTGAGTGTTGTCTCATCTTCTAAAATAAAACCCACAAAAAAAATCATAAACAATTATAATTATAATAAAATCCTATCTTGAGGTACTCGTTAAGGTATAGTCGTATAAACGGCCATTAGTAGCCACGAGTGTCTAACGAACACTCCATCACTTCTCTAATTGATCTATAAAACCAGGAGTAACATATTGTAAGTTCACTATTTCTAGATTAAATTCCGATGATTCTCTGTGCAGCTTCAACTGAATTCGATCAATTGCAGAGCAACGGCACGAGTTGTTAGTACGTGCTTAATTTCATGCTTAACAGCATCCTACTGTTAGTTTAAATCTGTCCAAAGTGGCTCCAACGCTTTATTGGTTTGTGTGTGTGTGTGTGTGTGTGTGTGTGTGTCTGTGTGTATGTGTATGTGTGTATGTGTGTGTGTCTATGTGTGTGTGTGTGTTTGTGTGTTTTTTTTTTTTTTTTTTTTACAAGGGTTGAAAGGCCATCAAAAATCTGTGTGACAGACACCTGAGACACCACACAATGTTCAGGCGAACAGGGTTGGGCTCCTGCCCGACCTGCTAAAAATGTGCCTCCCGGAAAATCCGGATCCCTTATCCTCCTTGCCTTGATCCCCCCGGGACCACAATGCTGCGACTACTTCGGGGGGGGGCTGTGCTCATGCACTTCTTCTAAAATTTCGACCCCTAGCTAAGGCTAGTTCGCCGACTGGCTGGATGATCCACTGTTCCGCTGCTACGTTGTATCCATCTCTCGAATCCTCCTGCTTCCCCCGGCGTCGAGGGTGGTCCACCAGTTCCGGTGAAGGAAACTTCCGCACTGATGGTGCCCCGACTACCGGTGGTTATCGCAGGGGACGCTAACGCGCATTGCGCCGACTTCGTCTTCAGGTTGTAGAGGTGGTCGACAGTTCCGGTGGTAGATGACGTCCACACTGGCGGTGTCCTACATACCCGAAGCTCTTTCTTCTTCTTTCTTCTTTCTTCAGCAGGCTGGCTGTTCGAGTGCCGAGGTCGGCCCGACGATTTCGGTTGGCAGAAGACTTCCGGTTCACCGGCGCCACGACGACCCGAAGCCGAACACTGCTCACTGCGCTGGATACTCCTCAGAACCGGCGCTTGTTTGTTGGTCCCACCTCCATTTACGCTGTAGCTCCGACAGTATTTGCGTCACAACTCTGCTTACCGCGTTCCACGTGTCTTCCTCGTTGCACATTTGCTCTGCGATATTATCCGGCCTTGGGGCAGGCATTCCCCTTCGCAATTCCGTAAACCTCGGACAGTCGAACACCACGTGCTCTGGAGTCTCCTCTACGTTGGCACACGCCGGGCAGAAAGGTGACGACGCATGACCACACCGGTGCAGGTATTGGCGAAAACATCCGTGCCCGGACAGGAACTGTGTGAGGTAAAAGTTCACCTCTCCATGCTCCCTGTTCACCCACGTCGACACATTGGGGATGAGCCGGTGGGTCCACCTTCCATTCTCCGCGTTGTCCCACTCCTGCTGCCATTTGACCATGGAGTCTAGCCTCGCCGTCTTCCTCACATTACTGGTTCCTCTCCGTTGATAGCATTCGATATCCTCTGCTAGGATTACGCAGATTGGAATCATCCCGGCGATAACGCAAACTGCCTCCGACGAGATGGTTCTGTACGCACTCGCGACTCTAATTGCCATCAGACGAAACACGCTGTTCAACTTCCTGCGGTTGCGTTTCGTTTTGAGCGCGGCTCCCCATGCTGGAACGCCGTACCGCAGTATCGAGGATGATACGGCAGCCAGAAGTCGCCTACTGCTGCCTTTCGGACCACCGATGTTCGGCATGATCCTTGCAAGCGCACTGACCATTTTAGCCGCCTTTTCGCAGGAATAGTCTACATGGGTGTTGAAATTCAACCGGTCATCGATCATCACTCCTAGATGTCTTAAAGCCCGCACGGACGGTATGACGTGCCCTCCTACGGTAATCTGCATCCACTGGATCTTTCGGCAGTTGCTGACCAGCATCACTTCCGTTTTGTGGTGAGCAAGCTGCAACTTAACTGCATTCATCCAGTTTTCAACTGCGTCGGTCGACTCTGCCACCAGCATTTCTACTTCTTCCAGCGACTCTCCGGTTATCGTGAGGACGACATCATCCGCGAACCCGAAGATCTTTACGCCCTTGGGCAGCTTCAGTTTTAGGACTCCGTTGTACATTATGTTCCACAACGTTGGGCCGAGTATGGAGCCTTGCGGAACGCCCGCCGTAACCCTAATCGACTTCTGCCCCGAGTTCGTTTCGTAGACCAGAATCCGGTTTTGGAAGTAACTCTTAAGGATTTTACACAAGTAGTGGGGGACCCGCATACCATGCAGCGCTGTGGCGATGGCCTCCCAGCTGGCACTGTTAAAAGCGTTTTTGACGTCGATCGTTACTACCGCGCAGAACCGATTGCCGCACCTCTTCTTATTGGACGCTCTCTCTACAACTTCAATGACCGTCCTGATTGCATCCACCGTTGATCTCCCTTTTCGGAATCCAAACTGCTTTTCACATAAGCCGGTCTCGCCCTCCGTGAACTGCGTCAGTCGATTAAGTATAATCCTTTCCAGAAGCTTCCCCAGTGTATCCAACAGGCATATGGGCCTATACGATGCTGGATTCCCCGGTGGTTTCCCTGGTTTCGGCAGCAGCACCAATTTCTGGATCTTCCACTTATCCGGAAAGTAACCATCTGCTAGGCATTTCTGCAGCACCATCCTGAACAAATCTGGAAACGCCAGTATCGCAGTTTTTAGAGCCACGTTTGGAATGCCATCCGGACCCGGAGCTTTCTTCAGCTTCAGACCTTTCGCCACTAATGACAGCTCGTCGTTGGAGACTTGCAAACCTGCAATGGTTACTCGGTCTTCATCTTCATATGTAGGCGTGTAGGCAGCCACGTCGTCGAATCATGCTGCGGGAAAAGACCCTCCACGATGATCTTCAGCTTATCCGGGCACATTTCCGCTGGCGTCACTGGACCCCTGATCTTCGCTGTTACGACCCGATAAGCGGTGCCCCAAGGGTCATCGTCAGCTTCCCGGCACAACTCCTTGAAGCAGTTGGATTGGCTGATTTTAATCTCCCGTTTGAAGGCCGCTCTAGCTTCACGGAAGATTATCTTACGCTCCTCTCTGACCGTTTCAGACCTTGTTCTCTGAAAGCGTCTTCTAGCTCTGAGACAAGCAGCACGAAGGCTAGCAAGAGTTTCGTTCCACCAGTAATTTAACCGCCGGTTGTTCTTTGGCTCCAATCTCCTTGGCATCGTCGCATCGCAAGCCCTCGCCAGAGTTTCTGTCAAATCATCTGCATCAAGATTTGTAGCGCCACTGTCTGCGCGAAGTGCTTCAATCAAAAGATCCTTGTCGAAGTCCTTCGTCTTCCATCTCCGCCGGCTTGTCCTTATCTCTCTTACAACCGTCTGCATTCGTGTTCCAACACTATACCGGATTGACTGGTGATCACTATGTGTATAGTCCTCACAAACTCTCCAGTTCATGCTCCTCACCAGCGACGGACTGCAGAACGTGACGTCGATGATGGACTCCCTGCCATTTCTGCGAAATGTACTAACGGTACCTTTGTTGCACAGCCTGATGTCCAGCTTCGCCAACGCTTCCAGCAAACTGTATCCTCTGGGGTTAGTCAGTCTGCTTCCCCACTCCACTGCCCAAGCATTGAAGTCGCCTCCAATGATTACCGGTCTTCGGTCGATCAGCTTCTCTGTGAGAGCGTCCAGCATTCGGTTGTACTGCTCCAGAGTCCACCGTGGGGGTGCGTAACAGCTGCACATAAAGATCCCATTAATTTTGACGATTACGAAACCTTCGCTTGAACTGTCTACCACCTCTTGGATAGGGAATCTGCCCATCACTTGGATAGCCGTAATCCCTGATGAGTCCCCCACCCAGTTGCCGTTGTCAGAGGGGATCCGATAAGGTTCAGCAATAACTGCCACGTCGCACCTTGATTCTGTTGTCGACTGCCACAACAGTTGCTGTGCGGTGTCGCAATGATTGAGATTTAACTGGGTGATCTCCATTAATCCTGGCCCGCCATCGCCTTCTTGTATGCAGGGCATTGGAAGCCACCCGTCGCGTGGTCGTTTCCGTCTTCCGGTTTACAGAGCAAGCATCTCGGTTGCTTCGTGCAGTCCCTAGCAACGTGTCCTTCTTCACCACATTTCCTACATAGACCGGATCTGTCCGGACCTTTGCAGTTTCGCGCTTGGTGGCCAAACGCCATGCATTTAAAGCATCTCTCCATCTGTTTTTTTATTCGAGGGGTGAGTCTCAACGGACACACTGACCATCCGACTTTCACCTTGCCCACCTCCACCATTTTGTTGGCAGCCTCTACCGGTAGTCTTATCGCTGCTATTTGTGTACCACCGTACGCTCTCCTCAACCGAATGGTCATCTGAACTTCACTCAGCGCGCATTGTGAGTTCAGTGCATCCCTCAGTTCGTCTACCGTAGTGATCTCGTCCAGGTCTCTGCACTCGACCACCGCCTCCTGCGTTAAAGCCCTTACATTTCCTTCACTACCTAAGGAGTTGGCAATAAGTTCCCGGAAGGCCGAGCTCCTGATCATGGGATCCTTCTTCAGCTCGAACAGCAACTCCCCTTCTGGGTGCGTCTAGTCCTCACCACTTTTTCACCCAAGTCCTTGAGCTCCGGGTCCTCCCTCACTTTTCTTAAGATCGCTGCGTACGTCGTCTTATCTTTCACTTCGACGATCAAAGCATCCCCTTGAGCCTCTTCCGAGGAGACCGACGTTTTTCTTTCTTCTTCTGCTCCTTTTTCTTCTCCACGTGTCTCTCCTGCTTTTCCCTCTTCTCCCGCTGGCTTTCCACTGTTTGCCAATCACCGTTCTTGACGCCTTCCTCCAGTACGCTAGCACAGTCCTGCACGTTGCGCTGCTTCTTCGGGGCTTCTTCGTGCTCTCCTGGCGAGTCCCTGACTCGCTTCTCCGTGCGAGTATTTCGGGGGCTCATTGGTGTCTGCTGTGCCGCAGCCGCTGTGTGCTCCGCTGCGTGCCCCACTGCCTCTTTCAGCGTTTTTTCAGCTGATTCAGCTCTACTTTTGAGCGTGTCATGTTCGCGCTCGGCTGCTTTAACGGCGGATTTGATGCTCGTCACTAGTAGCTTGATCTTCGTGTGGACATTGTGCTTGTCTTTCACGAAGTCATAAAGCTCATTGACTCGCTTCCGTACCTCCATCAGGTTGGACCTCCCAAGTTGCTCCTCTTGACTAGCACTATTCTCCGATCTTGGTGTGGACACCCTATTCTCGGCTCCTAGCTCCTTCTGGCCTGCCTGGATCTCACCAGTCTTCGCCAAACTGCTGGTACTCGCTACTGCTGCCTGTGGCATCACTGGAGATCGCTGCAACTTTCCACTTTTGGCGAAAACATTCGCCTCGCCTGCGCCTTCTTTTTTTGTTTCTTTTTTTTCTGTTTTTGTTTTTGTTTTTGTTTCTGCTTCTGTTGTTTCCATGTTAAAAGGGTCCCCCCTCCGGGCCGTTATCTCTACCTGTTGCAGTCGCCTCTTGTGATCCCATGGGTGCCTTTGTAAACAGTGAGGTCCATTCAAGGGTTGACTCCGGTGCCTTATAGCACCGTGTTCAGAGCCGGATCGGCTACCCATCGATATAGATGCCAGGTTTTGAGCGTTACCGGAGGCCTGCCAGGTTGTTTACCGGGACGGAGGCAGTCGAACCATTAGCCTGCTTGCCATTTCAAGAAGATGTCACTCTTTTTTACTCAGGAAACAGAATAGCTCGACTGTCAGCCCATAGACGCCTAATCCTATCCATAAACCGAGACTTGTCCGATGTCGTTTGCCGTGACCAGTATACCATAATCAGGATCTCACTGGTATTAACCCTGATGTGCCGGTTGGCACTCCTTTTGGGCTACCCATCGTCGTTTTCCGATCCATATTCCGATCTAGTCCGTTGTCGTAAGCCTTAGCCAGTATGCCATAATCAGGATGTTACTGGCGTGGATCCTGATGTGCCTGGTGGCACTCCTATGATTTTTGGTCCACCCCGGGTATTTTATTTCCCCGGTACCCTTCAACTTATCATTGACGAGCGTTCCCCTATCCGCCACCTGGGGAGGCGCCCGTTTGGAGATATCGAACTCCTGCGGGTGTGTGTTTGTGTGTGTGTGTGTGTGTGTGTGTGTGTGTGTGTGTGTGTGTGTGTGTGTGTGTGTGTGTGTGTGTGTGTGTGTGTGTGTGTGTGTGTGTGTGTGTGTGTGTGTGGTTTGTAAAAGTGCACAGTGACTTGCACAGTGAATTTCTTGCTTATTTGGTTATTGTTGTTGTTGAGGACAGCTTTGACTGAAAACACAACACAATGTCCTGTCAAGTATCGTATACAGTCGTATACAGTGATAATTAAAATAAATAGTAGAGATGATTGAGCACGGACGTACTCAAAAAGAAGTCAGAGAAACAATCGGCATACACAAATCAATAGTGTCTCATTTACTGTAGCACTACAAATCGATTGTTTCGCGTCAGGATTCGAAATCAAGAGTAAATTAAGCTTAGAGGTAAGCTCCCGGACTGCTCAGCGACAGTTGCGACAGTTTTTCAGCTACAGACCAATAAAAAACCTTTCATCAGCAACAAGTAAAGAGAAGTAGGACATCATTTTACAGGATACTATTTGAGCAGGGATATTTCAACATTGAAAACTATATTGATCAGTAACGGATCCAAATTCAATCTGTTTGATTCGGTTGAAACGAATAGGACGACCACTTAGCTGCCGGTGGAAGCATAACTGTCCCATATGACATTTGGAAATTTAATTTCTGTTCAAGTTGTTTAGTTTAATGTTTGTTCTAGTTGTTTATCCCACTAGGTGCAATTTTTGTTCTAGTTGGACAAATATGCGTCCAATTTTTAGGTGGGAAAAATCGACAAGGCATTTTTCCGAAATTGATCATTTGTAAGATGGGACAGTAATGCGTCCACCGGCAGTTAGTCTCTGGCAGGTATTGCAAAAAGAACGTTAAACGGGGACGCTTATCTTCAATAGGTATGGAATCTCTTCCAATTGATGAGATAACAAACGGTATCGTGTATTGAGATTATGAAAAATGCCAAGAAGGAATGCCGCTGATGTGAAAGTATCAAGAAAGCAAAGATCACAAAATTGAAGTGCTAAAGTGACAATCCAACAAAAATCTTGACATCACCAGAAACCGACCACCATGTTTCGGCCTTTGTACCGTGCCTTTATTTCCAGGCTAACGCAAACCCCAATTCTCATCAATCACAAATTTTACCTACAGCCGGTCATCGGGTTTCATTCAGCAGACCGTTCTTAAAGGTTTGTCAGCTTCAACATTCCTCCCAGAAACAGAAAGGCAACGTGTCGACATTCTGAACTCTGCTGGGACTGCGCTCCGTCTCCTCTCCTCCGACAGCTGGAAAAAAAGGGCACCCCACCGAAGGTGTCAGAGAGTGAAATTATTTTTAAAAGGGAGCAAATTGGCCCTGAAAAATATAATAAAGCATAATTTATAGCAATACGAGCCTAGGCCGTACAGCCGTCGGTCGGTTGGTTGCCCTCTCTAATGTAGAAGAGTTTGACTTTTCTTCCTCAAACAACCGGGGAGGCGAATGTTAGAATGTGTGACAAAATTGGCACTTTGTTCTGTGAGAGCAGTAGCAAATTGAGATTTCCGCAGAAACTTGATGGAGCCGGGATTTTTACTACCAAGCCGAGGAGCGTTTACATTTAATCAAGGCAATCGAGTGAGAAAATGAGCTAAGATATGGCGCATTGATTAGCCCCATCTATGTTTCCATGGGTATCTACGGATGATCACACCCAGCCAGCAACATTTTTGTCTATTTATACCATAGCAAAGCACAGCATAATTTTTGACTGCCTGTAACCGGATTCAAGCGCAGAATTGGAGAACATTTTGGGGTGGTATTAAACCTGCACAGAGTACGGCTGAATAAGCTGGCTCAATTTTAGCATGCAATAATCATGTCTCGAAGGAAACATCCAGAGCTCTAATCGTGGCTTCAGTGCTGTAAAGTGTGAATTAATTCGAAATTCAATCCAAGCGGAAAGGGCCCTGCCGAAGGCTTAGCCACTGTAAGCAAGTGTCATATTCTGAGAAGGGGCTGACGGTGAAGAGGGGAGGCGTGAAAAGTGATTCCAATAAAATTGTAACGAAATTAAGCGGCAAGATTCTTGTATCTGTAACGATTTTTAATTTAGAAATTTGTTTGAATAATAAATTGTTTAATTAGATACAAGCCGTTTCACTGGTTGTTGAAAGTTTTTCCGAGAAAGGGTGCCACAAATGAAAAACTTTTCGCATCACGTTTGTTTTCATTTGGAGCTTTTCAGTTTATGGGGAAAATGCTCTGTTCTAGCAAAACAATACCGACAGACGTTTTGATTTGTACAGCACAGTCCCATCACATTCGTTTTGGTATGATTGTCTGTGCCTGGTTTTCCACCGGTCGGAGTAATTAATCACGATCTGGAGGCAAGATAAGAGTTCGCTTCCGGATAGCGTTTGCCGGCATTGTCCTCCAGGAAACAGCGAGGGGAGAATCCCGACATGTAGGGGCTGCCGTCGATTCCATCAACGAGCTACTTCCCCATTCGACTCAAGAAGCGTTAAAGATGTTTCATTATTCATGAATTGTTGTTTTCTCGTCGGTGCTCATTTGCTCAAACGCACCATTAATTCCTATTAGTTGGTTAGCTGGTTCGGTCGATCAGCTGGGCCCCCGTTGGTTGGAAGGCAAACATCGTTCTGTTCGCTGGTTGTTTGATTGCCAATGGACGGAAGGAATCTAATAAAAATTCTGCGCAACACTTTCACACTCGGCCGGAATTCGATCTGCCACAGAGGTTGATGAGCCAGGAAAACAGTGCCGTTTCGGTGGATGCTCATTAGGAGGCTTTTGGCAGAGCGGAACGGAGAAAGTGTGTTTTCGTTGGATGTATATTGCTGTGCATTCAAAGAGAAATTGAGGTTCTTTGTGAGGTGAAAGATGTTTTTCTTACGGGAATTCACGTACTTGCCGTAGTTTGAAAATGAAAGTGGACATGTTTTAACTATTCTTGAAAATGTCAACTGTAAAAAACACCGGAACTTCAAGCACACTTTGATTTACATATGATGAAAATTTATCGCATTATGCTTTGATCATACTACAGCATTGTAACATAATACAAGGCTATCTTGATGACATTTTCCTTGTAGATAATTTAAAAAACACCCTTGTATTATGTTACAAGTCTGTAGTCTGAACAAGGCATTAGGGTATCTTCAACGGTGGTCCAAATCGTAGATGGGATTCATCAAGCAGTGAATGCCGATAATTACCTCAAGTTTCTCCCGGTGCTAGCAAATCGCTTTTCATTTCATTCCTGAATAACGAATGGTTTTGTTAGTTTTTTTTACATCAACTGCATTTTCCGGAAAACGCTTACTAATTAAAATGAGAAGCTTACATACTTGGTAAATTTTACAGTATTCGGTAATTTTTTACCGAATTTTCAGCTGCTGAACGTTTGGTAATCCGATTTACTGGATTTCAGTGAAATTTTACAGTATTCCAGTAAAAAAATTACCGGAACTTTTCAAGTTTTACCGAAACTTGTTAGATCGGATTACCGCACGCTCAGCAGTTGAAAGTTTGATAAAAAATTACCGAATACGGTAAGATTTGCTAAGTGTGTATGACTGTTTGAATTTTACGACAATTTGGTGGATTCCGAATAGTATTTCGATTGCTCGGAAATGATTCATGAGTTTTCAAAGTGAACAAACGATATATTGATGGATTGAGCATGACTAGCACACGAAAACAGAAACCTGCAGTGGAGAAAATATTAACAGGTTTACTGGGGATCTGGATATTCAAGCTTATCTTCTGGGGGGGAGGATATATTTTACTATGGCAGTTTTGATAAGCTTTCTTGGGGGAAACCGATGATACTTTGAAGATAGATTAAAAACTGTTCGGTTTTTCCAGAAATCGTTTTTAAATATTATATTACTCAATTGCATATTCTACAGTTTTCAGACAATCCTAGCACTTCTCGGCAAATTCGTGAATTGATCAGAGCATATTTGAGCTTTTAAAAACTGAACGAATTCTTTAAACATTATTTTCTGAATTACTATGAACTTCGTCACTGAATTACTATGAATTAGATAGAAAATGATTAAGCTTATCGGAAGTTGAATGAAGGTTTTGGAAGTTGAATAAACGTTTCAGAAGTTAGAAAACTTGTTGAAAGTTTCAAGATAATCATGAAAATTGCTCGTTCTCTTTTGAAAAGAGAAGTGGCGGAACTTCAGAGCAGTCAATTGAATTGCCCAAAAATTTTCAAAGATTCTAGAAACTTGTTTGAACTTCCACAAAGTTTGCTGATCACCCTCGGAACAACATTTCGGAAATAACCGGAACTTTGAGAAACAGATTAAGCTTCCTAAAAGTTATTTTTACTGCTAGTTTGAACAGTTTTCATGATAAAAAGCAAAATATAACAATTATTTTAATAATTTAAGAGAATTTGCAAAAAATCTGGGAAGTTGATCGATTTGCAAATTTGTTTACAAGTTGGTGAACTATAATTGTTATGTTTGTATTATCCGTAGGTAGAATAATGATTATGATGTAGAAGGAGATGTTCGTTCATCACCATGAGGCCTCAAGAGTGGACAGATATGTTTACAAGAATGAAAGATATGAAGATAAAGTATTGATAGCTCCGTAGTTCCGATAGTAATTACAAATCAGCATTATCTAATATCGCATGGATTAAACGCATGCATTCACACACTCACCTTCAGCCATACGAAAGAGCAAGTATTTCTTGACGACGCACTTCAGGCAGTAAAAATAGTTTGGTCAAACCAATCCATAACAAACAATTTGTGAAAATCTGGGTTCTCTTGATTTTTGACATTGAATAATTGACAGGATGACAGGTGTTGATATGCTCAACAATAAGAAATACAACACCTGTACGGGGAAGGCAAAGTTGGTCAATTTTAGGTGGCTGTATTCAAATTTTTCTGATGCAAATAGAGTATAAAGTTATTCCGAAAACAGACCACCGCTGAAGATGCCCTTTATCACTCACCAACAGTAAACAAATATAGTCACCAAGAGTGAACAACAATGTTTTTGGCTAGAATGAAAGATGTGAAGAGAAAGTGTTGAAAGTTCCGTCAGAGTGCGGCAGGTAGGAAAATTAACAGATGTTTTTGAAAATTGAGCGAAAGGTACCAATGGTACTCGAACCATGGACGTCAATCTTTGCCTAACATCCCACTGCGGGGTAGGTTGTAGCGACGGAACGCATCAGTAAACAGAGTGCACACAATAGATCGCTAAGAATAAACTATACAAGCCACAGTGGTACATGAGCGTCTTTCCATGCGTCAATTTTTGCCTGTTGAAGTGGCGGACTTGTTCCGTCGCTACAACCTACCCCGCAGTGGGATGTTAGGCAAAGATTGACGTCCATGGTTCGAGTACCATTGGATACATGCCCTTTCGCTCAATTTTCAAAAACATCTGTTAATGTTCCTACCTGCCGTACTCTGACGGAACTTTCAACACTTTCTCTTCACATCTTTCATTCTAGCCAAAAACATTGTTGTTCACTCTTGGTGCCTCATGGTGATGAGCGAACATCTCCTTCTACATCATAATCGTTACTCCTCGCACGGAGAATACATAACATAACAATTAATGTATGTAAACAAATACAGTTTTCATTGCGTATACTTTTTATCAATCTACAACACAAAGTGCAACCAAGAACCAAAAATGCATTATTTTCAAAACCATTCAACATTAAGAAAATGAACTCTGCCACCTTCATCAAAAATGCTATAAAAAGACGATTGGTTGTAGATTTGGGGTTGTAAATAGATTTCGGAATTTGCGGTATGAGTACGTAAAAATTAATGTGTATCTCAAGTATGAGTTGTGCTTAAAAAATTAGCACGAGAGCTTGTTGGTATAATTCTCCAATTAGCAACCTAAGGGTCAACTAATTTCTGGTAGAACAGGCCCGCAATTAGAAAAAAAAAATTCGTATTAAAAGCTACTTAACTATAATTTGTTTTATTTCAATCGCCTCGGTAACAATAAAACCAAAAGCTGGTAACCGATAGACCCAAACGCGTCTGCTAGGGTTTTCTTATCGGACAGTTCCTGACCAAATTGTTTACGATCTTTATTAAACACTGTCATTCGGTTTTTCGTTGAGCAAAGATTTTTGCGAAGATAGCATAAACAAAGAGGTACAATCACATTTTGTTACGGCGTGAGTGAAGCTTTCGCTGGTTCGTTCGAGCGTTTGCTTGTTGCAAAGCGAGTATGTACTATGAATACAAAGATAAATTGTAGTGTGTTAGTGAAATCATCTGATATTCAATCAAATTTTTAGCTTCATAGCTTGTTTTTCTTACGGGAATTCACGTACTTGCCGTAGTTTGAAAATGAAAGTGGACATGTTTTAACTATTCTTGAAAATTTCAACTGTAAAAACACCGGAACTTCAAGCACACTTTGATTTACCTATGATGAAAATTTATGAAAATGAAAATTATGCTTTGATCATACTACAGCGTTGTAACATAATACAAGGCTATCTTGATGACATTTTCCTTGTAGATAATTTATAAAAAAAACCCTTGTATTATGTTACAAGTCTGTAGTCTGAACAAGGCATTAGGGTATCTTCAACGGTGGTCCAAATCGTAGATGGGATTCATCAAGCAGTGGATGCCGATAATTACCTCAAGTTTCTCCCGGTGCTAGCAAATCGCTTTTCATTTCATTCCTGAATAACGAATGGTTCTGTTAGTTTTTTTTACATCAACTGCATTTTCCGGAAAACGCTTACTAGTTAAAATGAGAAGCTTACATACTTGGTAAATTTTACAGTATTCGGTAATTTTTTACCGAATTTTCAGCTGCTGAACGTTTGGTAATCCGATTTACTGGATTTCAGTGAAATTTTACAGTATTCCAGTAAAAAAATTACCGGAACTTTTCAAGTTTTACCGAAACTTGTTAGATCGGATTACCGCACGCTCAGCAGTTGAAAGTTTGATAAAAAATTACCGAATACGGTAAGATTTGCTAAGTGTGTATGACTGTTTGAATTTTACGACAATTTGGTGGATTCCGAATAGTATTTCGATTGCTCGGAAATGATTCATGAGTTTTCAAAGTTTTCACATTTGTAAAAGTTTCGCCGTATTGAGCACATCTGCGGTTGTGTATGTATTTGCTCGATTTTGTACAATTTTCAAAACTGTATTGAATCTGCAACAACGAGTGTGAATTTAATTTAACGTGCAACGACGATACAAACGTTAGAAAAATGTTTCAGCAGGAGAAAACAGACGTTTATCGGTGACACGAACGTTACAAAAGTGACCGTGAGTCCGTAAACAATTATGCTGAAGTAGAAGGCCATCGACATCGAAAACCGGCGGAAACATCAACAAAATCAAAGCATGGATGACTGTAGACCGCAAATTGACCATTGCAGAGATGGCAGAGGAGTTGAAAGTTGCTTTTGGATCCATTCAAGACAATTTGGATAACGATTTGGGCCTTAGAAGTGTCGCTGCAAAGTTGGTGCCAAAAGATCTTAATATCTTACATTCATAATACATCAAGCCTTATTTCGTCTGAAATATGTTCGTTGATGGTAAATGGAAGTCATCTGGCTGGATTGAAATACAGAAATTTGGAAAATATTTCTCTAGGCTGAAAACCAAACATTTCAAAATTGGGGTGTCGAAACGCACTTTAAACAGTATTGAAAAATCATACCATGTTGTTTATACATGCGGGAAATCCTCAGAAGCCTACAAAACAGTTTGTCGGCTCCCGTGATTTCACTTTTGTTCTAATATATCGTATTGAATGCTAGGTTGCCAGGTAGTATCTAAAATTTCAAAAATAATTTTGTCATTCTTCAGGAACTGATTTCCACAAAGTAAGACCTTGAAATTTTCAAGATAGGGAAGCGGGACCTATCTTGAGCTCAATAAGCAGACCTCCATTAAAAATCAGTGAATATGCACTTAATACCGAACACTGAGTACACAAGTTATTCACAATTTATTCGATCACTTACCGTTAATCGTTTAGCAACACACAAAACGTTCGATTCTGATAATTTTCTTCCAATTTAATACGAAAAAGTTGCCACTGCTATGTATCTATGTTAATAATATCACGAAAAACATTAATCCCATCTGTGTACATATGGCAATCGTACTGATTTTAATCAAGAAAAAATATAAACAAGTTAACGCTCTCCACAACTACACCCAAAAATGAAGTAGATCATTTGACAGCACTTCACGTGTGTTGGCTGTGTATGCTATACAATATGTTAGCAGTGCCGCCAAAATCAACAGCGATGGAAAAATATTATTTAATGTGGAATTTTATTTTTCGGTGAATATTGAAAAAATCTACAATTATGTTATTGTTTATTTAATCTACGAAAAAATAAAATAATTCAACTTTGGGCGATTTGTAGTACACCTACAAAAAAGGTGATATTAAAGTACTGCCAAACCCATTTCATTCGAATAAAAGTCATAATAAAATAGTTTGGCAACATCAAGCGATTACGTCGATTCTAAACACGGTTCAGAATAGGTGCAAGCGTATTTCTCACGCAACGAAAATGTGTGAGGATATAGTCAAATATTATATATTAACAATATAGCTCACTTTTCCAATTCCTATACGAATCCTAACGGACACAACTGTAACGCCATCTCTATTTGAAAAGGTAAATCAGTATTCATAACTATCGTGTTTTGCCTATTTTGAGTCCAGCGTGTAATGCGCAAATGTCAACAATTCAAAACAAAGAAAAGTATTGTTTTGATTTTTTTTTCCAAAACGTTTGGTGCGAGTTTCGTGCTTCAACATCAATTTCACTATAGAGGTTAGTCTGATCCAAGTAACCAGCAAAAGGAATTGCTAAGCGCGGATCATGTCATTGCATCCGATACGATATTCCGAAGATTTTCCTTAGAGGGGTTCCGGCAGCATAGACATAAGCATTTTTTTTTTTGCCGACGGGAATTACACCGCACCAAGAAGAAGAAGGTTGAAGAACCAGAACTGCCATATGGGTAACGCAAAATTTGTAGTGTACTGGTGTACCTTTTTGCCACCACGGTACTCGTGTTTGTCTGAGGTGAAATTGGAAAGTGAGCTATATTGTTAATTTATAATATTTGATATAGTGCAATTAAAGAGAAAACTTGGAGTCTGGTTCGAGTATACTCCCTGGTACGGTTAGATCAAAACAACGAATTTGTAGTGCAAAGGTAAGAAATTGTGTTGAAAACCTGACTGCTCATTATTTTTAAGAAATTTAAGTCTCCGAAACGATTTTGTAGCTTTAAATTATATTCAAGGCCTAATTTTAATTGCCAGGATTATATATACTTTTGGTTACTGCGTCCATTTATTGGAGAAATTAAACATTCTTTTACGTTTGAAGTTGGATGATTGCAGAATGTGATGAATTTGTGGTGGTGAGCATAGGTTCCGCTTCCCTATGTAATAATTGATTGTTACACGATTTTCACTTTTTTGGTTACACTGCTGTTATACAGAAAGTTACAGTTATTTTGTTTTCGCTAACAAATTTGTTAGAAAGCAATCGCTGCAACTTCAATGCAACAACATGTGCTACTTGGGTATGAACTTCGGAACTAAATTACTATGAACTTGACAGAAGTTGGTTAAGCTTCTCGAATAAACTTTTTGGAAGCTGAATGCACGTTTTGGAAGTTGAATAAACTTTATAGAAGATAATAATGAAGTTTGCCTGCTCTCCTTTGAGAAAATAAGTGGCGGTACTTCAGAGAAGTCCATTGGATAGCCGAAAAATTTTCAACATTTCTAGAAACGTGTTTGAACTTCCAAAAAGTTTGCTGTTCACCCATGGAAACTACTATAGAAACAACTTTTTGGAAATAACCTGAACTTTGATAAAAAAAAATTGCGGTGCTCGAACGAAGGACGTGTTTCTTTTGCCTTACATCCCCAATGCGAGGTAGGTCAAGGCAATGAACGCCAATTTTGCATTTCAGGATCAACCAAATGAAGACCATGTATAGTAGATTCGAATGCTTGCAGTTTTTTTTTTTTTGTATTTACATACATATTTACGCTATTATATGAAATATTTCAAGGGAATGGGAAGGACCATCAGGGCACCCGATTTAAGCACTCTGGATGAGGAAAGTGGGAATGCCAACTCCGTATTGCTAACAGCTTGTGAATAGAGGGTGAATATGCCAATACTGCAGATAATGAGCACTTTTCACCTGAAATAAAAACCCACTGTTGAAAAAATTAAAGGTGAGCAAACCATATCGATGGGGCAAGCTCTAGATCCAAACATTAGATTCCCCCTCGTTCTTCTCATCATGTTGAATTTTTCATAAATCTTACTATCAACAAATCGAATCAGGATGCATACTGCATGAATGGGAACAAACCGAAATTCTTCATGCGTTTTCAAATCCTTTTTGTTGCTAGCAGCAGGCAATATTAACAAACGCGTTGATCAAACAATCGGAATTTCGCTGTTTGCTGCTTAAAACTTTCATTTTTATTTTTGAACTACTTTTCCCATGAACACAGCATGAAACTGGATCAACAGAGGCGATGAAGAGGAAACCACTATATTAGATTTTATGAGTTTATTTTATTGGATATTTATTACCTACGAACGGACCACGAGAGCTTCCCTTACCCCTATCAGCCATTCACCGGCATCATCAACAGCAACCGGATGTTGGAGGCTCCGAAGCACACCGTCGAAAATATGCTTTTTGTGCCACGACCATTCCTCTTTCGTACACACACACATATGTGCCAGAATGGAGGTTTGAGTGCATGTTCGGGACGGTTATTGGAGTGCAAAGCAGCAGGTGGGCGGGGTTCCACCAAGGCTCCATACTCAGTTCCAACCCAGGTCGTAATTCACTATCCCATACCAGCACAGGCGCATGTGGCATTACTGCTAACCTCCACCAGTGTCGAAAAAAGCATCGAAAACTGCAATTAGCGTCGGGTGGTTTTTCTCGCTCGAGAATTTGTAATATTTTACATTTTTCGCACGAGATTAATTACGACTACTGGTAATTTAATGTTCCGAGCGCAGGAGGTGGAATCCAGACGTCCTAGTTAGTTTCGGGAGACGGTGATAGAAGCTAAAACAGTTCGTTGTCGATGAAAACAAAGAGAACCGAAAACAACCGCGCGTCTCCACCGACCCGGAGCTGCCGATGGAAGGTGTTTGTTTTCCCTTCCAGCAAGTTTACCGCCAAACGAGACTAATCCAATAAAGGTCGAAACTCGATTGGGCTTCGGATATGCCCG
Organism: Aedes japonicus; assembly: GCA_034211315.2. Lineage (NCBI taxonomy): Eukaryota > Metazoa > Arthropoda > Insecta > Diptera > Culicidae > Aedes > Aedes japonicus. The sequence goes on from JASCZW010000300.1 coordinate 860,440, forward strand.
TGTGGTTAGCTATGGGGTAAGGGTGAAGAGAAACGAAGCTATTCTGGCCAAGAAGAAAGTGTAATTTCATGTGAAAGGGGCATAAAAATAAAACTACGCTCAGGAAGAGAAAAGGCCAATCGTGTCTTCCGTCACGTGTGAGTGATATGTGACGAGGGGTCACCCGAACGTTGGTTGTCGTTGGTTGGGTATTTTTTTTAAATAATTGCATTTTTCTGCCCTACAGTTGTCACCTTTACATATAACGATTGGTTGAAAATTATTTGAGCAAATGTCAAAACAAGTGAGTAGTCCCCCGAAACCTAACATTCACCATTTGGCGCATTTTTCGCGTGTCTTCCCCTCCCTTCAGGAGCTTGCGGAAGCCCAAGGTCCTAGATAACCAGAGCCTTGTTTACGACTTGCGGATGAACTTAACGATTGAGCTACGAAGATAGCGTTCGCTCTACTCTGCCTACACCTTGTACCTTCCATAGTACACAACAACAAACAACTGAACGAATAACCATTTGGAGCCGCCTGTATAGGCCCCCATCTAACTCGAGGCTAGGTCGTGTCGGTCGTAGATCGTAAAACAAAAAGGGAAGATAATTATCCACGCCACCACGCCCGTGCGTTCTTCAGACTGTGTATCGTGCCAACGCCAGCGAAAGTGCAAGGAGAAGTCGATTCTAGAACAAAGAAATACACCACCATTTTGTTTTGCCGTAGGCGCGAGAAAAAAACACAGTCCTCCACGTGGGGCAGCATATGTGTTCCGCTAGGAATTTTATTTGCACCCTGTGGGGGATGGGTATTATCCACTCCTACACAGATGATGTAGGACGTGTAACAAGGACACTAAAGTGTGTTGTGAAAAACTGTGCATGCTAATTAATTCACTAATTTAACCTTATATTTTTTTGTCTCTTTGCAGGTATGTATTCTTAATTAAGGCTTCTCACGTTGAATCAACACGTAAGTAGCTTAGAGTAAGTAGCAAATTGGAACAATGATTCTGCAGAAATCATGACTCCATCCCTGTCAAAATCCTTCAAGTTGTACCAGGAAAATATATTCAATATTACACCCGATAATGAAGCCTTAAAATGTGTGGCCGGGATTTTAATCTGTTCTTTATTTTAATTGGAAACCCCTTTGCCTGGAACCAGTTCAGCTCGGCAAAAGGTTCGCTTTCTAATCAAAACATCGTAAACTTCTTACCACCCAACCCCCAGCAGCCTACCCTCAACCACATTACTACGTAAGTTTACGTAAAGTCATTGTACGGTTTAACGATTATTGTCCTGGGACACTCATTATGCTAACCTATACGTGTGGGCATGGAGCCCAGGTTGGAAGTCAGTCACCCTACCCACACCCCAATCTCGACCCTTTGCCGATTAGGACCGTGTCGTTCCTTCTGGACAATTGCCTCACTATCAGCTCGTTTTCGGAAACCAAACTCAAATTTCGCATTGGAAATCCAGTCCGTTCCATCGTGCTATCAAAATGAATTGCGTCTCTCGGTCTCCTCTACCATGCATGATAACCGTTTCGAGGGAGTCCACAAAAATGAAGGGAGGGGTAAGGGGGCTTCCTTTTGTCTTTTCAATACGAATGGTGCATTCGATGGCAATAGAAAAGAAACCTCAAAACGACAGAAACGGAAGAAGCCGAATGTCGAATGGAATTTAGGCAAACCTCGATGTGAAACGGAAGTGGCGTGCCAAACATTGATAATGAGGCTTTGTTTTGGAATCAATTAAATGTCACGGAGTGTCCGTTTTCGATTCCGATTGTCACGAGATGTTTATTTTGTATTTTAAGAACAACTTAATATGTAAATGAGGATATGGTTAGTAGATTTTTGAATTCTACAAAGACGCAGCTTAGAGCTCTTTCGGTTACTTTGGCTTTATAATCATTAGATCGTTTTGACAAACTTTGATTGATTGACCAGCGGGAAATTTTAACAGATTCTTTGGCAATCTGTAGATAACGAGTTTTTCAATATTTGTTCAATATCCGTCTGATTTACGATACTTTGGAATTTTATGATGTTCCGAGCGGTAAAAAGCCGTTATCTGAATCTGAAGATTGATTTTATTGAAAGAATATCTTTTCAATTGTTGGACACCAGTTAAGTGATGGCAATATATTTGTTTTGTTGAAAACTAGAAATTGCCAAATTTTGCAAAATAGAAACTGTTTACAGGGAAAAATAAATATTATGCAAGTTTATTTAATTTTGTCTTTAACATTAATTGTTAGATTCTTACGTAACAGACTACATTGTAATGGTAACCACTGAAATTTTGAGTTCATGAAAAACAGTTTTTGTTAATTCGCAAGATTCGAGAAATGGAAACTAAAGTTTGCAACCAGATTTTATAAGAATGATTATTTCATGAAATTAAATTCAATGTTATTACCTCTCAAACACAGTGCAGAACCTAAACTTCTGATGATTTTTAACAGAATAAAGAAGAAAACGGGTGAAAGTGAGTCTAGAAGCGCAATTAAACTAGCTTGCATTTTTTCCTTGGATCACACGACTAACCTAAAAAGTGAGTACCCAGGGAAAGCCTGTTTCTGACTTTCTCTAAAATGCTAGTTACTATGCAAGTACAAAGAACTTATTAAGACCAAGCAGAAAATGGAAGTGCATCAATAAAAATTTAAACAACCAAAGTGAAAATTGTATCACTCTGCAAAAACCTGACATATAAATATCGAAGTAGGTCTCGCCCCGAAAATGTGACGATTGTTTTTGTTGGAGCGAAATTACTCACATTTTTTTTTCTGAGCCGTTGATACTACAACCGTTATAATTTGATAAAGCCTATCTTAATGCTTTCAAAAGGTAAAGTGGTACAAGACACAACACTTATCGTTCTCACCATTAAAAAAAACCTTTTTAACGACCGGTTCCGGATATGACGCTGCCCCTCGGGTTATCCTGATTCATTTTGAGTTAGAGCCTTTTCTTTTACATCGAGCAAGACATTGAATATGTAACTGTAACATTCTTTTTTTGTCATCAATCGGCCATAAAGGCCTGTCTTGATATCAATATTTTAATATCTAGTTTTGACTGAAATTAATGTTGTATCAAGATACTGACCCTAGCAGCACACTTGTTGTAATTCTGTGGAAGTAACATAAAAGTGACTCAATAATGTCACAGTCAAGTTGCCTCAACTAATTATGTCAGTTCAGTGTTGCTTGAGTACTCTACATCACGTAGTATTGATCGTAGTCTGAAAGTGTTGTATGAAATTTTGCAAAATTAGAGAAATACTCCTTTGACAGTGAAGTTCACGTTAAAAACTATGTTCTTGGCACCCATTAATAACACCACCTCTAGAAAAAATTTAGTTTGAGCTTTGGCTCACCTATTTATTACGGTTGGAAGTTTCCAATGCAGAAAACGTAGCTTCCGGAAAACCATGCTCTGTTTTCTGGATAGGTAGGGGTTTGATGAAGGCCCTGAAAGCAAGTTGTAAAACTAATGCTGAATAGGAACGCCAACATGAAATACACGCTTAAGGAGTGTATCGAAAAGTAGTTATAAACATTCGATGCGTTATTACGCATAAACTACTGTATATATTTTTAGCGTGTAAGCGCCATTTGCTTTGTTTACATGTCAAAAATGATTATTCGGTTCATTCATTTCCGTTGATAAAGTTGTATTCAAAATGTCGCGAATTGAATTTGAGACTAAAAAGAAAATTCTGCACACTTGGTGCACCGAAAAGGGTGTTACTTACAACCAGATTGCGAAAAGAGTAAATGTTCACCCGGCAAGTGTATAACGCATCATCGAAAAGTTTGGTAAGGAGTGCTCCCTCAAGGATTTACCAAGAAGTGGCCGGAAACCCGGCTCCAGCTACCCCGATTTGGACCAAAAAGTTGTGGATTATATTCAACGAAACAAATCTGCCTCTACTCGCGATCTAGCCAAGAAGTTCAGGACCAGCATCGGAATGATTCAACGAATCAAGCGCAGGAATGACTTGAAGACGTACAAAAAGCAGAAAGTGCCCAAACAAACTCCGGAACAAAAGTCTCGTGCCAAAACCAGGGCTCGAAAGCTGTACAGCTGCATTTTGGACAATGTCGACCAGTGCATTTTGATGGATGACGAAACATACGTTAAAGAAGATTCAAGAACGCTACCGGGGCCACAGTTTTATACTAAATCTGTTGGGGAACGTGTGCCAACCGCAGATACGACTGTTGCGATGGAGAAATTCGGTCAGAAGGTGCTCATTTGGCAAGCTATTTGCACATGTGGCTTGCGTTCTTCAATTTTCTATACAAAAGGAACTATAAATGCTGAGATTTATCAAAAGGAATGTTTGAAGAACAGGTTGCTACCATTGTATAGAAAGCACCAGTCCCCTCCTCTCTTCTGGCCAGATTTGGCATCGGCACATTACGCCAAATCCACTCTACAGTGGCTGACGGAGAATAACATCAAGTTCGTAGAAAAAGACATCAACCCACCAAACTGTCCCCAGTTGCGACCGATCGAACGCTATTGGGCAATAGTCAAGCGTATATTTAAGAAGGATGGTACAGTGTCCCAAAACATGACCGATTTTAAGAAAAATTGGGCAGCGGCATCCAGGAAGTGCACAAAGGTCACTGTGCAGAATTTGATGGCAGGTGTCAAATCAAAGGTACGGGCATTCTACAGAAATGAACATGATGACTAGTTTTTCCGTTTGGATCCTTTGTAAACATGTTAAGCTATAATAAACTGAAATAGTATGTTAATTTTAACCATGTTTTCATGCCTATTTTATTATTTGGAAGTTTATAACTACTTATCGATACACTCCTTAGAAAGTGACACATCAGGTCGCCTTCCACCGTCCTTCACCAATTGAAAACGAGTTCTTGGGAAGTTAACAGGCTCGTTTTTATCAACGGGTGCTCGACTACGGACCAGATCTTCATCGTACGACAATTCCTTTTAAAATGCCGTGAACAACTGGTCCCAACGAGTTGTTCGTTGATATTCAGGCGGCATATGATTCCATCGACCATATGGTAAATTATGGACGAAAACAGCTTCTCCTGAAAGCTCACAAGATCGATAACAACAACATCGGATGAGAAATCAGGCCCGTCAGAATCACGTCGGGGACTATAACAAGAAGATGGACTCCCTAATTGCAATAGACTCCATAATTATGCAAAAAGGCGGGCTTAATATCCAGGGCATGATTTATACAAGCTTCAATTGGATTGTTTGTTTCACGGATGGATATTGAAATGCCAAGCAAAACAAGTTGCACTAGTGCTGAATGCAATGCAGACAAAGTTTATGATGGAAGAAATTGTCTTTTTTGGATCTTTAATAAATCCAGACAAGTAAAATAGCCTAGAAATCCGTAGGCGTATCAGCAGTGGAAGTCGTACCTTCTATGGACTCCAAAATAACCTGAGATCGAAATAGATTAGATCAGCACCTATAACAATTGTACATGGAACAAAGCCCTGCAATTGCAATTTTTACAATCATACCTTGAGAAATCCGCATTATTCAGAAAAGGCAATTTTGCCCATTTTGATCCACAAAGCGTTTTATGGTATAAATTAAGTCATGTAAGTGTGTGCAAGCGGTTGGCAGCACACAGATTCCTCGAAATAAATTTATCGCTGTGTGCTTAGTGCCTCGACAGTCGAAGCAACTGTTCGGTCTTTGTTCAACCGTCAACACTTTTTTCAATATGGATGAGACAATACCACAGAATGCCGCAACGCTATTGGTCACTGTTACTATTCCGCTGTCAAGTGTTCTATTTTCATTTTCACTCGTAATCACACTCCCATCTCCCTCTCATCAAATGCAATCTGCGTTTTATGAAATAAACGGAGCCATGTATGTGTGTGAGAGCGACATTTGCTTCATTGCTGTATAACGCTGGGTGCGTCGACAGTTGAATCAACTGTCGTTAAAGTGGCTGAATGTTTACTATTATGAACCGTCACGCTGACGGCCGTGATTCGAAATATGGTTACGAATCGAGATTATTTTTTTTATTGTTGTTGTGAGCCAATTTTCGGGCTCCAATCTCACACACAACTACTAATACGCTGCCCAACCTCACACACACATTGAATTTTTCTAAGCGAATTCGTGTGGTGTATTTATGCCTACGACCAATGTTGCATTTTTCTTCAAGCTATGATCCATTACGAGAAATGAAACAAAATCACGCAAAATTGCATTACAATCTTGCTTTTTTATTTTGGATGTAGCTATCCAGAAGTGGCCAGATCCGGAAGGATAAGATTGACAGGGCACGTTGCAAGAAATCTGTCTGGTATAAGAGGACGTAGATCTACTTATCCTTGTAACGCCATTTACGAATTTATGGAGGTATTCAAGCAGTCCCGTGTAATATTACACTAAGATCTTTTTTACACGAGTGTTTTTTTTCACACGGCTTGTGTTTGGTGATAACTCCAGAACGGAGCAACATATCGACCGGATTCGAATCACATTTTCCGTTTTGGGCAAAAAATAATCTTATGTCAGTTTTTCAAAAAAATCACAATTTTGGGTGGAAATACTCAAAGTTTCAAAAACTGTGTTTTGACCACTGCATGAAAAAGTAATACATGCAAACAAAATCGAAGTAGTTATAAAAAAAATTAATGCATGTGAATTGATCAACTCTATTTAGTCTTTTTTTACGCGGTTTCATAGTAAAAGTGGAACGTAGCCCCCGTGTAAAAAAACCTTTTAGTGAATTATCTGTAATAACTCCACTCCTGCAAGCCGGATTTTTTCTTTCTGGTCTGAATTAGAAACCTGGTGGGTTCCTTTCCATGATCTTCAAACAAATTGCATCGTAAAGGTATTGTACCTTCATTTTAATGAATCAGTATTTTAAGCGGAGAAATCCACACAGTCACAGGTTTTTCACAAGCATAATTCAAATTAGGATACAATCTCGAGATTTCATATAACCGTAACCGATAATCAGCCATGTGAACATGAATTTGCCAAGTATTTTGCTTTGGACTTTTCTAGGTTTATTTATTCTGGTGTTAACCAGCTAATCATGCATTTGTTCTGTTTCTAATTTCAATTGAAAGATGATAAAAACGCCATTCGAAAGAGACAAAAACGAGATATGTAAATTTCAAATCGGCTCACTTTTTGTAGGCTTGGTAGTTTAAGGTTGTTACAGTTGAGAGATCCTGAAATATTTTAACGGGAACCGAAACTAAAGTAGAGCCATAACATCCCAACTCCTTGGAACTCTCCTTCTTGGATTATATATAACCAGCGGATTGTTTTCCATTACAACAATTCATCAAAGCAATATAAATTTACATCACAACCACTTTGGATTGAACTCGGGCTGACATTATGCATCCACATAACGGTAAGAAAATATGCAAAAGATAATATACAGCACGAACTTACCATCTGATTTTGAGGATCGTTGTGTTTATAAGTTTGCTGATGACGACGTTTCTGTTTTAAGCAATGGCCTTCAAGTCGATCAACAAACTACACATCCTAATAGGGCCTCATAGAGAATAATCGGCAAAGACACGGCATTATCAAGCCGAAGGACAATCCGGTCAAGGGAATCTTTCGGGATGGACATATTGTTGACATACCTGGGCGAAGAGTTTTGTCGCTACACGCTTGCCACACAACATACAATTTCGTGCATTGGTTGGTTTTGAAAGCTCTCAATCAGTAACTGTTTAAGTGTAATTAAAAAAGCAAAGTTGATGGGAAGCAATGAGCTTATTTTTATAGCAATATTTGCTGAATACCGAAGTATTTAAATTGTTCAAGCCATGTTTGCTGGAAAACTCCTTACACTGCTGTCACAGTTAAATATTTACGACCTTGAAAGACCTCTTCGTCAATGTGTCTTTCTGCATCTTGAACCTCTAAACCCAAGTAACAATTTCAGTTTTATTCTAGCCGTATAGAACTCCTTCCGGCTGTGTTGATAAAGCTACATTCAAAACTGTTTTGTATACCAACACCTCCTATATGCTTCTTAAAAGCCGAAATATGTACAAAGTGGCTCACTCTATAGACGGTTGTAAAAAAAAGTTAATAAAATCATTATAAGGCCATAGATATTTTGAAAATGTTCTAGTGAAAGATGTTACGACCACTTGAGAACCTTCATAAAACCTATTGACTGCCCTCAAAACTAGCATAGGGCCAAATTGCCACAGCGGTCAAACCTTACTGTGATATGGTGCTTGGTTTTTGTTGTTCTGCTTTGTTCGATTCTTTGCTCTTCTGATTCATTTAGCAGTGAATAATATTCAGAAAAAAAAAGTCCTAGTGTTGAGGGAAATTTAGTTTGACAGCAAAATATCCAAGACAAATCATCAACTACTTCTCAGATTTGTTCAAAAAAATATTGGAATAGTTTCGGCGTTGGCGTTCGAGGAGTTAACGTTCTTCGGTACCACAATGATGATCAGATGGTCCATTGCTTCCAACGACCCTTTGGCATAGCAGTTCGATGCCATAACTGGCAAAACAACAACTCCTCTTCCGCTTTAAGTACTGTAAATCTCGCCATTCACAGCATGTCTCGAGAACAGTGGCTTCGATATCTCTTCCCCGCTGGTGGTCATCCATAGTGCCCCTTCTTCGGCAATTTGGTGTGAGAGATATATGTAACCTCTCTGCTCAAATTTTTTTTATTTATTCAAATTTATTATTGAAATTGTCTTTATTTCCGATTATTATGTTTTTTACTTATATTTTACATTTTAAGTGGTAAGCCAGAAGGGCCCGTTAGCTTCAGTAATAACCTTATCTATATGAGATTTTTGATAATTTTGGATAAATCAATCGATTACGTTTGACCCAAAAGAGGGAACATTTGTTTTGAATTAAAAAAATTGATAACCTACCTAACTACTTATTTACAAATTTAGAACTTACATGTAAGATCACGGATGATCTGGTGGGAAGATCTGGCACAGGACTTACTGAACCTAGCCAGGGTTAACGTTCTCCGTTCTTCCAAAACCTGAAGACCAGCCAGGCCATGGATCTCGGAGTTTCTAGTCCTCGAAGGCTGTTCAAAATTTGTTCTTTCAGATGACGATATCAATGGACTGAAGGTACTTTTAGACGGTTTATCTGGTTGCACCCAAGGTCCGGAAAGTTTTTGCCATCATTGCCTCGATTTTGGACTTCAAATTCTGCGTGGCTTTTCAGTCGCGAAGGACCATTAGATGGCCGGAAAATGATGCTCTTTTCTTCGTCCAGCAAGGCGTTGATCTTATTGATACCGGAGCTGTGGTATCTCTTTAATATTAAAACTTGACATATTCAATATTTCGACGCAAAAAAACGGATCTATCTCGGAACCATGTTGATGAAACGAAATTGTTTAGCACTCCACATGAAGTTCATTTATTACATTTGAAGGAAAAATATCGAAAAAAAAATCTGAATTAGTGCTTCTCTTGGATCATCATTATTTTGGACGCCTTGTTGACTAACCATTGGCAACCATTACGTTCCACCATCTCTTTATTTTTGTTGTAACACGGAAGCATCTGTAAAGTCACTTTTCCACTCCTCTTCAACTTGTGTTTGACAACTGCCTAATATTTCTCAATTGGGTGAAATTGAGGGCAGTTGGATGGTTTTCAAATAAATCTACCCCTTTGTTTCTATACCACTGTAGTACTTCTCCAAATCAAACCAAATCAGGTCAAAACTTTACAGGTTCATTTTGAGCTTCAATGTACGGAAGAAAACGATTGGTCAGGCACTCCTGCTTGTACATTTTGGACTTCATGGTCTTGTTTGGTTTTTCATAAGTGATGTGATATGATGTAATAGGAATCCACCACCAGTGCAGGCCTTGTCATGGCGTTCCTCCTAATGGCAAGGCCTTGCCATGGCGTTCCTCCTACAGTTCCTCCTATTGGCAAAACCTGTAATATACCTGCAATCCTCACTATTCCGTTGTATCAAAGGCCGAAAAACGGAGGTGTGGACCCGTAAGCAGAAGCACTTACACGAAACCCGCGGAAAGGATAGAAAGTCTGCTTCCAACAAATCGCTCTTATTACAGGAAATGAACAGTGAGCAATACACATTAGGATTTCCGCCTGGTGGTTTGTTAAGAACAGAGTTTGCAAGCTCACTATAGACTGTCGGAAGATAATTAGACCTTCGCTGTTCTCTATCTGATGATTTCCATCAAGGCAGACATAATTGTCATCCATAACCACGAATCCCGCATCCAGCATTTACCTCGTCTGACACCCTGTATTCCCCCCTTACCCTTTTTCAATCAATATATGTATGTATGTATGTAATGTATGCAATAGAATATATGTATTTACAAAATATAACTGAAAGCCACTGGATTGTTACAACAAAATAAAAATTGGATATGTATAAATATCAGTCCTGGAAAAGCTGAAGAGCAGAGCTATTTGATTTGTTTTACTTTTCGGATAATAAAAAGACTTTTCTTAAGGTCAAAGAAAGCAGTTTTAGTGATTGACGAACCTGGTTCGTTGATTTCTGAAATAAATGGAATATCTCATCATAATACACTAAACACATATATTTAAATACAATCCTATAATGCTAATAATCACATGCCGGTCTTCCATGGAATAGTAGTTGCAGTTCAGAAATAGAATTTTAATGAAAATGTTATGCTGAAATGTGAAAAACAAGCATTCCAATCGTTCACCCAAGTAGCACACTACCATCGAAGTTAGTTGTAGTAACTTGATTATGACCTTGCAAGTCATATTTATGTTTTCTCAACTGAATGGCAACAAGTGTGTTACTAGCGCAATTGTCATGCTGCTCAAAACTCTGCAAGTTGACAACATTGCCCTAGCCACGCCAACTAGCTTCTCTATATTAAAATGCTGAAAAATGTGTAGATAACTACAGTAGAAAAACTATCTAATGTGATTTAACAACAGTCTGCAAATCTTGACAGAGAATCCCTTCTGAGCCCTTGTGGCACGTCAAACCGGCCAATTCAGTGCAAGGGTGCCAGCTCATTACTGTCCGGGTGTACAACAACTTGGTCCAAATGGCATGACATGTTCTATTCCATAAAGATATACATTGTCATATCATAAGGTTTATTTCAAATAAACAATACTTTCAGATTCTTAATGACTCAAAGCTTAAGTGCTCTAAGATGACCGTTTTTTTTCACTCCCGAGAGCAGGTAGTAGTAAGAACATACCATCAAGCGGAGGTTTATTACTGCTTTAGCCATTGCTTCTTCAAAACAAAAAATATGATTGGCGACTTATAGAGTCACCTCCAAGTGGTAGGAATTTTATATATGAATTCTAAATGTGATTCTGAAGACCGATGCACAACAATTCAATTTAAATTTTTGAAAATGATCAACAGAACATTATCTGTTAAGTGTTTAGTTATTAAGTGTTAAAGCTTGAGAACAGTTAAATATTAGCATATAGAAGAAAGCTTAACAACATTCTAGGCATTTTCAAAGCACTTAACTATATAACGGACTGTACGTTAAAGAAAATTTACTTTTCTGGCAACCTAAATTCAAAATAATACTATAAATCCAATTAAGAAAAACCTACTCACATCAACAGAAATTTAAATCGAGTATTTCAACCTCAAAACCGTCTAACATCCTCACTTAAAGGCTCACTGAAAAGCCTCACACACAAACACGAGGCACCCCCTGTCAAAGTTGGCTGCACCGCCTGAACCCTTTCCAGTTCCGTCACCAACCAGCAACCAGCGCGGTGCAAAAGTCACCGGAAAAGTTGAAATGTGGAAATAGTATGCAATTTATCACCCAGTTATCTCACATTTCAGTCAAGTACCGCAACCCAAGAATAAACGAAGGACACCCCCGTTCTGAGACAGCAAAATTTCTTTCCCGTAGTAGTACAATACCTTCTCTCAAGCTCTCAAGCAGTCCCGTAGTAGCAGTGAATCGGAAGCCATACGACCTGACAGAATTTTTTTTCTACTGTTTTGTTTAGACGACATGCCCTTCCCGAGCTTATAACAACAGCCACATCAATTTTTCATTTAATCTGTTTTTGCCGACTCCGGCGACGACGACGACGGTACGAAAATGGTGCAAAACCGTATTGCGGAATACAGTTTTTCCTGGGATGCTTCGGTCCTTCAGCAGTTATTCGAAAAGGAAGCCCACGAGGTGGTAGGTCTAAAATCCAATACAGACGGGAAAGCCGAAATAAAGAAGCGGAAAATGATAAATACCACCCGAATAAGCAGTGAGAAGTGAGCACATAACGTTTGAATAATTTATTGCCTACCTGATAAACTTGTGGCTGCTTCCCGTACTGCTCCCGCTAGAAAGACGAAAGCATTGCGAAACACTTCCACATATGATGGTGGATTTTTCTTACAATTTTTTGTACCCAGTAGTTGCACGATAAACACCTCCTATGCATGCAACGGCACCGACGTCGTCACAACGCTCGCGGTAATGCTTCTTGATATTCATGTATGCTGAAGAATAGACGAAAAATACCTCTACTACCGGTACGACAGCGGTGGAAACGAGTGCTTCTTCAATATAACTGGAAAATCTTGAAAAAGTGCCACCTCTTTGCCAAAGAGACACATCATGAGTGTCTGTTTTCCAGGGCGAAGGGGCTTAAGTACACTGTGATGCAGTTTGAAAAGTGGAGCCCCCCCCCGTATTAGACTGCCATTTCTCTTACGGGTTAAAAACCTCACTCTCGATGGTTGAAAAAGTTTATGTGACACTTGACACGAATCTTGCGGCGAGTATGATAAAGCACTCTCCAAGAGAATGTGGGAAGCTTTCTTAAGAAATCAATCATTCGAAATGATATCGTATCTGGATATTGAGATGGTTTACTAAAACTCAAAGCACTACAAGGCTAACTACAGCTCAAGTACAGTGCAAGTTGGGTCTAATAAAGCCCGGCAGTCTGTATACATTCATTTAATTTCAACTTCTCCTTGCTCCGAGAGTCTGTTGTCTTTCTTCCAATATTGACTTTTCCTGCTGTAATGGCTCAACGGGCGCACGTACCACTTTTTGCAATACTTTAGTTATTAAAGTTTCTTTGTCAAATAAACCAAGCGACACTTTGCAGTAATGTTTCCTGTGTTCTGCCGGCCACCACCACCACCTTCCATCACTCGGGGAAAGTTCAAATCCCGAAAATATAGCCAATCCCGGCAGCCAAAAATTTCTCCACGCTGCTATCGACCATTCGAGCCCGGTGAAGGTGACGAGAAAAAAACGATGGCGGCGGCGAAGACGGGTGTTGTCGTCACCCGATATGGTTTCATAATTAGAAAAGTTTGCCCCGATGATGGTTTAGTTGCGTGAAGAAGTGCAAGATGAAAATGATGTTGACGACGGCGACAACGGATGTGGCGGTTGATGATGATGATGATGATGATGATGATGATTACTAATCCAATCTTGTACATGTTCACCCTCGAGTTTCGATGCACAGACTGATATCGACTGTAGTGAATTGTTTTGCTTGGTTTCACGTTCTTGTCATTCTAGAGAGGATTGCATGTGTCCCCTGAGTTGCACCACTTATTTACTAGTCGGGTTTTAAAGCATTTTTTGTGTCATTATCTATTATATGATCTTCAGAAATAGCACAGGATTCCAGATTGAAGATAGCATTTGTTTTTATTCTAACCAACACCAAGGTCCTCCTTTAGGTTAGTCGATAAAGGCACAGCTTCAAAACAACACCCTGTTTAAGAAAGGTGGCTAGGTTTGATTCTAGGTAGAGACTAGGAATTGTTTGTGTATGAAAATTTGAAAACAGAATCATTGTACATGCCACATAATTATGTGTTTACTTATAGATTTTACCCCCACACCAATTTCAGGTCCTCTAAAAATTAACGAAAAAAATCTGAAATTTTAGTATGTCATCTAATGGACCCTAATGATTTTCAACGATATCAAACAATGAATTTTCAAACGAAGCAAGAGAAATTTTTTTTAAGATGCTGTAATTGAGCAGTTGGCATGGAAAGCTGCTATCATCTAAACTCCATTCAGGCTATTTCTGCTCGCTCTCATATAACGTCAAACTCTGTTTGCTAACCTGAGCGGCCACATCTCTGTTGCATCCCGAGTCATCTTTCCACGCTTCTTCAACTTCTGTTTGACGATTGCCCAATATTTTTCAATTGGACGGAATTGAGAGCAGTTGGGTGGGTTAATTTCCTTTTCAAAGAAATCCGCCCCGTTGTCTCGATACCACTGTAGCTCTTCTCCGCTGTTTTGGCAGCTTTCCAAATCAAACCAGAACTTTACAGGTCCATTGTGACCTTTAATGCCAGATCTTAAGATTTCTTGTGAATTTCTAGGTAAATTTTAACATTTGAACTATGACGATGTACTTCGCGAGAACCTCATTGCACGCCTTTCGGACACATATTTGGGCAACTAAATAGTTCTTCACTATCCTGTTTGGTCACTTCCAAGACCGAAAAGATTTAAATCCTTCTCGCAAACGAATCAGATGGTGCTTCGGCCGGCATGGAATTGCTTGGCAATATTATAATCTGACATTAGCCCTAATCCTTCTCAACACCATCAAATGCAACTTCCAATCCCTAATTTCACTAAGTCACTTGCGATGAATCATGACGAACTTTTCAGCACTGATTGAGAAAACTGAATTTTTTGACATTGTCCTCAGAAACCGCATATCGAAGAAGGTGGAGTTGCGGTCACCACGCGGTCTCGAAACCAATATTTAACGGTGTAATCTGACGAATCATTTGCCCCATAATACTTATCCAAATTTTCTTATGCCACTCAAAATATAATGTTTTATAAATGAACGAAAGACGTTTTTATCTATATTCAACATGATGCCAAACACGTCAACAACATTCAGTTCTCAAAACAAAACTAAGGGGCAGTATCGCACTGAAATTTGACGTATATGCCTAAATATGAACGGAGTTTAAGGCACTATAACCTTTTTTGCAGTTGCATCGTATTTTGGTGGTCAAGGAGGTTACTTTTCAGCTTATCTAGCATTTAGGGTCTTCGGAATCACTGCCAAAGTTGTTTTTTCCTGGCAAGAAAGATCACGGAAAATAGCGTTGCAGAACGCCGTTGTGAGGCATTTCTAGACAAAGAAGGTGTCCAAATTCTCGAAGAAGTTGTTGATTTGGCAGGCCATATGTAGTTGTGGTCGAAAATCTAAAAGTTTCGTCTCTACCGGCACTAAATATCAATAAGGATGCGTACGATAAAGAATGTCTGCAAAAGCAGTTATAACCATCTATCAGAAGCCACGACTCTCCAGCTCTGATTTGGCATCTTGTCACTATGCGAAATCCATCCTGGAATGGTATGAGGTACAAGAGGTCAAATACGTGCCAAGCACAGCCAATCCACCAAACTGTCCAGAACTTAGACAAGTATTGGGCTCTAGTTAAGCGGATACTCTTTGGAACTAATAAGCAAGCA
This sequence comes from Aedes japonicus, assembly GCA_034211315.2. NCBI lineage: Eukaryota > Metazoa > Arthropoda > Insecta > Diptera > Culicidae > Aedes > Aedes japonicus. Next base: position 875,934 of record JASCZW010000300.1, read on the forward strand.
AATGGTAACCGATGATTTTGAGAGAAGATGGAGAATCTTTACGGCGGGCTTATCTGAGGATTCACATTTTCGTTTGAAAGGGGCAAGGTAGGTAACTTATTTAAACTAATATTTACTGCTGGTGGTTGCGTCAATAACTACTCAACATCATGAATGAAAAGGTAACGCATACAAACAAAATCGAAGCAATATAAAAGGTTTAAGCATGTGAATTTATCAACTCTATTTAGTTTTTTTTACGCGGTTCCATACTAAAAGTGGAACGTTTCAAACGTATTTAGATTTTTAAATGGCAATGAGATCAATAAACATAACTCTTAAAGCACGGAGGAACACTAATCAGATGAAACTGATTTTTACAAGAAAAACAAAAAAAAATTAAATGGTAGGGAGGGTGAACACACTGTTTTTGCATACTGTATTTGTTTATGAGATGATTCGTCTTTGGAGTCAAATTTTTTTATGCCGAGCCATTTCTTCAGGTTTAGGAACAAGACAAAGTCGGGGCAAAATCCTTTGAATCCGGATGTGGACGCAATTAATTGATTTTTAAAGAACTTTCTTCTTGACCAAATGCAATCTATTTTTTTAATTCTCATTAAATTTACCCAATAATTTGGCATAATATTGTTTTCCTCTTTTGACTGTAGTGTAGTACAATGTGCATTATGCTGGGGGCTTTTCAAAAAACGGTTGCCCGGACTTTATTGGCTGACAAATTCACCATGGCCTTCTTTGGCGCTGATTTGCCCCGAGAAATCCACTGATAATTTTTGGTGTGTTGTTGCGGATCTACGTTTCGTCCACGGTTTCGAAACGGTGCCTCAAAACTTGTTCATATCGTGATTGAACAACGCCAAACACTCCTGCGAAGTTGTCACGAAGTCCAGAACGTTGGATATACAGGGTGCGGCAGAAAATAATGCGAACATTTGTTCTATTTCTTTCAAATCCCATTTTCAACATATTCAAGCAATAATATCAACATTTTTGAGTGCAGTTATCTTTATAAAGTCCATTTAAACAAATTTATTCAATGTGTCCTCCATTTTTATTAATAACATCCTCGAGCCGACGCCGGAAGCCAGAGCATGCCTTTCGGACATAGTCCTCCGACATTGACTGTCATGTGCGTGTTATGGTTGACTTCAGGGTTTTCACACTAGGGTGTGGTGTTTTGCAGGCTCGTGCTTCAACATATGCCCAAATCGAATAATCCAACGGATTAAGATCTGGACTGCTAGGGGGCCACAAATTCTTCGGCCAAAACTTCATGTTATCGTTCAACCATTGTTGGGTTCGATTGGACGTGTGACGCGGCGCTCCAACCTGCTGTAGGACATCGTTTTGGTCCTCGGAGAAGTTGGTCTTCACCCAGGGAAGCACTTGGTCCTTTAAAATACCGATATACACTTCAGTATTGATTTTAACTCCAGCATCAATGAAAACAGGCGGCATTTTCAAACCGTTGGACGCCAGAAAGCAAGAATTGAAATTTGAATTTCACTTTTTCCGGAACATTCTCCATTTTTGCGGTGAAACGAACCGGCCCGTGCGGCTGTTGGCCACAGTATCGATGTTGAAAAGCATATCGTTGGAGAACAGGATTATCATTTTTTCCTTCTTCAACAAGGAAAGCAATCTCTTGGAACGAGTCACTCGTAGTTCCTTGACCCGGTCCGGAATCAAGTGGTGTTTCACTCTGGCTCTGGAAGATGCATGCAGGTCTTCTTTGATGATTTTCCGCATGGATTTCTCCGAAGTATTGGCTTCCTTTGCAAGTTTTCTTATAGAATGCACCGGGTTGCGAGCAATTTTTGCACGGACCGATTTGATCACGTTCGGCGTGCATGCAAAGCGCGGACGTCCGCTTCCCGGCTTCCGCTGCTTAGGACCATTCTGCAGGGACTTTTTTGTGCGGTAAACTGTTGCCAAACGGCACCCTACCACCTTGGCAATCTCTTTCGGCTGCTTCTGGGCGAGCAACAAACTGGTGATAACTTCTTTTGCGAAAATTTTGACGAATTTGCAATAAAACAAATATAATTTTTGGATGCAACACTTGAAAGTAAACATAAGCAAATACACTTTCGACAGAAATTAGTCACTAGCTACACGAATTAGCCCAATACTGAAGTTTGAACGTTTTCGCATTATTTTCTGCCGCACCCTGTATGGTAGATTTGCTAAATTTCACAATTTTTATTTTTTTAGAATATACCACATCCCTAGTGACACACTTGTTTCAAATCAGTCAGAGTAACTTCATAGTGACTCAATCAACCAAATTGCTGTAACCAATAATGAAACCTATGTGTTGCTTGAGATCGGTTTCTCGAGTGTATAGGATGTTTTTAACAATGTTAATAGGATGTGTTTATGTTTTTAACAAGGATTCTGAAGTACTTTGAGTCTCGATGCACTAATCGAAACATTAGAAATGATTTTAAAAATTTAGAGACATTGTGTACATATCATGCTCCCATCAAAACCACGCAAAATTTCAACAGGACATTAACCATACGATATAATCACTAGTTATTGGATATCTCCCTTAAGTTTCAACAATGCTGTAAGCCTACTATGCTCGCTGAAAAGATGAGTTTAATAAAAAACAAACGAAGGAGTCAGAAGTCAAATTTAGTAACAGCCCAGCAAAAACATATTTTTCATGAATCTCTTTGCTACTTCGTTACTTCATTCCAAGATTTATTTGATCCAAAAGCTTTAAACCAATAAGTGAAGATATAGACATAAATCCAAAATAACAAAATGTCAACCCAATGTCTTTAAAAATAAAATCGTAATCCATGAAATGCGCTAATTACATTTACATTGTCTCTCGTAGTTTCTCATTGCTTAGACTTCAGAGCCAGAAAATTAACCCCTCACTTTTCTCGGTAAGCTTGGATCTCCCCATTCATACTCCTCCCACACCATAGTTTTCCCACTTTACATCGAACGTTCCGATGGACTCAATGCAGCAAAAGCGAGTTTACTGCAGTAATTTAGAAAATAAAAAAAAGCATATTCTAGAATCGGATTCACCGAGCACTCCTCATCCATTGTCATTTTCTTTTGCCGGCAGGGTTCCGGTGAGCGCTGAACTTTATGGCTTCCGGAATATCAACGGTGTAACATGTACTCGATTCGGAATGTTTCAGTGCTGCGGCGACGAGCAAACGAGAAGTGCGATAAATTCATTTATTTTATTAAATTACAAATGAAATTCATTGTAATATGCTTGCTTTAGTTTGTCAGTATTCCTAGAAAATCCCGCAGTTGTAACGACCCGACCGAGCTAGAGCCACGCGGTGAGATTCGGGAGAAACTAGAGAGTACCAGCCCGAATCATTCGGACGGGAAGGTTGAAAGCAGGTTAATGCAATTAGACGCTACTGGCTGACGCCAAACGTTTTGCTCCATCCGGTGCGAGGCTGCCAACGATGGTTGGCTGGGATAGGGAGGTCAGCTGTGTTACAACCTACTGTCAGTTGTTGTCTTTGGAAACCGGTCCTACTTGCGAGGGTGATTGGGAAACACTGTGTTCTTGCTGGTTTGTGGAAAAAAGCAAAAGGCTTTGTTTTCGTTTGCGATCCACAGCCAGCGGGAGCGCGCTTCTCTCGATTAAATTGGTCGAATAAATTATCCTGAGCTGGCTGCTAGCTGTCCGAACTGTGTACGGGAGCTGTTTGTAGATTTGATTAATTTATTACCTTAATTAGGTTTGCTTTGTCTCTGCAACTGGTGATTTTCTCCCGTTGGGATGGTAGCAATGGAATCCTTTGGTTTGCTTTTCTGATTGTTAGTAATGCTACCAAATTTTTATTTAAATTCTTTTGTCAATGATGCAGTTCACACTGCGATAAGTGACCTTTAAGGGTCACCTTAAAGTTCCGTTTTCATATGAAATATACATATGGACGCCCTCCGACGCCGAATCAACGAGACCATTTTGTTCCGGAAAGCAGCGATCTTCCAATTGGTAGAGAACGTTCGGGATACCTGTTCAAACCAATCCAAAAGGCTCCGTTCCCAGGGGTCAAATTACCTTCGAACCGTTTCTTCTCACTGCGGTAATCTCGGCGCGCTAGCGTCTGTAAGATGGTTCTGTTTTAGTTTTTTTTTCTTATTTTCCGCAACATTTTTTAGGTTGCCACCCGCTCTACACTCAGTTACAGCACAAAGGAATACACAAAAGGAAAACGGGTTTCCTTTTGCTAGGCTTTGTGTACACATTACTATGCCTCCCTAGAGTCAATCGCCGAAATGGCCTTCTTTCCTTTTCCAACTTGGTATGTTTCCCAAATTGAATTACATTCAAAATTGGTGAACAGTCACTGTGGAAGGCTCATTCTTTTGCGATGGCTTTGACTATTGTACTATTGTACTGCAAGGCGTGATTTTATTTTTCAGTAGGGCATTAATTTCGTGTAATCGTATTCAAAATTGATCACAGTATTTTAGTGCATTTCTACCCAAAATCAAAAAAAAAAATCAAATTCCAACACCTACCAACCCGACCAATCGAAAGGGCGCGTTATGGTGGAAATGAAAAATTTAATATTTGAAAGGATTACAACCGAAAGTTGAATATTAAAGCAGACTGAGTCGTTTTTGTTTTTTTCCTCTCTCTTTTTCAATTTCTTAAATATTACAGAACAGCAGGAAACTGCAAAATAGTGGCTGCGGAGGAGTACAAACGAAAATTTGTATCTCTTCCCGCTTGCATAAAAAATTTATTTATTTCCCTCCCAGCAGCATTGGCCCGAGTTTGGCTTTGGCTGAACCAGGGAAGAAGGAACGACTTCAATTTTTACTAAGATCCTAACCCGCTCCATACGAACTCGGATACGGAATCCCTTGAAACACAAACATCAGACCAGTGGGGTGGGAGTAGGGCCAACGCTTTGAATGTGTGTGTGTGGGTGAGCAAACATCGTTTCGTCTGGAGCTTCTGAAATTCGAATTTTTCGTATTTTCTCTTTTATTTTCAACCATTGCTTCCACCCTGACACTTGATTTGCTTTCTTCTTCTGTTTTTATTTCACGAGATGGTAGGTTTTTTTTCTCCTTGTGTCTCATTTCCTCTCAACTGTTGTATGTTTGCTCGTATCACGCTTCGTTAGACTATTACAGCTAATTCAAAAATTCATATATAGGAGAAGCGGGGTGGGGTGTTGGCTGTGTTAAAGCGCGGGAGGGGGGTCTGGTCGGTTGTTGTACAAGTGCTGGCAACAGCATCCTCTGGACGTGTACAACATGAAGGAAGTTTGTTAGAAAATTGCATCAAGTGAGAATGAAGCAGGTATGAGCAGAAAAAAATATGAACCATGTTGCTTGTTGGCGGGAACGACAGAGTTTATACTGTTCAAGAGTGTTTGGGGCGAAGCTTTTGGTTTTTTGGTGGATAAAAGTTTCTCCTCTTGCTTCGGAAGACGGTGCGAGGATATGCATTGAAAATTGATAATTAGGGCTTTCTTCCCGGGGAGGTCAGAAACATTGAATAGGGGAATTGAAATATTAATGCTTCGTAAAACAGACACAATTTTCGAAATTGCTTAGATTCATTGTCAAGAATTTCAATGTACTTTTTTTTTACATATGGAGAACTTTTGTTGCTTATAATTTGATTAAAGCGCAGACAGACGTTCTAGCTCGAACACAACAATTCAAATTTGTTGTGTAAAATTTCAAACCTAATCCGTTGGAATCGTAGCGCCACCGAGTCAGCTAATTGCTGCATTAAATCTGACAGTTTGACAGGTAACCCTGCTTCCAAAAACTCTTAGATACCAAATTAGGTTCCATTTGCTTGATTAGTTCTCGAGTTTTACAGAAATTTGTGTTCCGTTTCTTCCCTTCCAGACGGGGAAGGAGTCTCGAACCATCAAAAGAAACTTCTCCAGCACCAACAAATATTGTATGCAGGACAGTAGGGATAATTCTCATGTTTGGTTCAAATTCAGGTTTCATTTGTATGAGAGCCCCCCCTTTCAAAGAGGGGAGGGATATCAGATCCCCGTGACATTTCTTGAATCAATAAATCTCCACATGACAAATTTGGTTCCATTTGCTTGATCAGTTCTTGAGATATGCATTAATTTCTGTTTCATTTGTATGAGAGTCTTTCCCCTTTCAGGCGGAGAAGGAGTGTCGAATCATCACAAGAGCCTTCTCCGGCCCCAAAACCTCTGCATGAAAAATAAAACAGTAGATAGTTCTCATGTGAGGTTGAAATTTGTGTTTTTGTATGAGAGCGTCTCCTTCCAAAGGAAGACGGGATCTCAAACTACCATAGAAACTTTTCTGGCCTTCAGATACTTCCACAAGCCAAATTTTGTTCCATTTGCATGGTTTGTTCTCGAGTTATGCCAAAAAAATCTGTTTTGTTTGTATAAGAGCCACCCCTTTCAGATAAAGGCGGAGCCTCAAAGCATCATAGAAATATTTATTGTCTCCAATAACCCCCATATGCCAAATTTGGTTCTATATTCTTGAATAGTTCTTGACCTATGCAAGAATTTGTGTTTCATTTGTATGAAGAGTCTTGAACCACCGTAGAAGCATTGCTTGCCTGCAAAATCCCCACATGCCAAATTTGGTTCCATTTGCTTGATTAGTAGTCGAGTTATGCAGAAATTTCTGTTTCATTTGTATGAGAGCACTCCTTCTAAGAGGGGGAGGGGTCGCAAACCACAATAGAAATATTTATTGCCTCCAGAAAACTCAACATGCTTAATTTGGTTTCCTTTACTTGATTAGTTGTCGAGTCGAGAAAGGAGGGGTCTTTAACTATCATAGGAACCCTTTCTGGCCCCGAGAACCCCTCCATGCAAAATTTCACGCCCATCGGCTCTGTAATTTTCGAGTCTATAAGGATCAGACAGACAGACAGAAATACATTTTTATATATACATAAAGGGTGTTTCGATCAAAATTTGATCGACTTAAACATGACGCATTTCCTTTCATCGAGCATTATTTTTTTTTGCACACACCTCATTTTGAAGATGTGTGTATCATGCCTCTATTTTGATTTTAAGATTAGCACTTCAGTTATCAAAATCCAAAGCCAGCAGAGCTGGATCGGGGGGAAATCGAGAGCCGGACGCCCCAGGGACGAAGAAAATAGTTGCCCGCTGTTTCGAGCGGAATCAGAACTTCTCCGTCCGAGATGTCGCAAAGAAGCTGGGAGTGGCGCCTTCAACCGTCGAAAAAGCTAAACAACGAGCTGGACTGTCGACTTACAAGCAAGAGGTGACTCCAAATCGCGACGATAAACAAAACACGTCGGCCAAAGCACGATCACGAAAGTTGTACACGACGACGCTAACGAAGTTTGATTGCGTGGTACAGGACGATGAAACTTACGTCAAGGCAGACTTTAAACAGCTTCCTGGACAGGAACTTTATACGGCAACTTAACCGGGAAAGGTGCCGGATATTTTCAAGCACATTAAACTGTCAAAGTTTGCGAAGAAATATCTGGTGTGGCAGGCCATCTGTACCTGTGGCTTGAAGAGCAACGTGGTAGGAGCGATCAACGATGAAATTTAGATGAGTGAGCCTACAAAAAAGTGTACTGTTTTTCCTGAAGCGACACAATTGTTCCGTTCTATTTTGGCCGGATTTGGCATCTTGCCATTACGGAAAAAAGGCCATGGAGTGGTATTCTGCCAACAACGTTCAAGTGGTGCGCAAGGACAAGAACCCTCCCAAAACGCCAGAGCTCCGCCCAATCGAACAATATTGGGCCATCGCCAAGCGGAACCTTAAGAAGACTCAAAAAGCTGTTGTGAGCGAGAAACAGTTCAAGGCAAACTGGCGTTCTGCGGCGAATAAAGTGGACAAGAAGACTGTACAAAATCTCGAGGCAGGTGTTAAACGAATGACCCGGCAATTCGCATTCGGTAAAAAGGAAGCTTAGCTGAATATTTCTTCTGTATTCTGTATTAACTGAACTTGAAAAAGATAAAGAATTTGACTTACCAATAAAAACTTTGATCGACTCACACACATGACTGTTTGACCAAATTTTGATCGGAACACCCTTTACAACATAATCATCATAATCATAATCAAGTAGATTTCTTTCAACTTCTTCATAAATTTATTTCCAAATCTTGAATACTCTTATCGCATGTGCTAGAAATAGTTTTAAGTCAATTCTATTAGTAAAGATTAGTAATATTTACTTCAAACAACTAACTTCATTGGCCAAAAAAAATGTCAATTGCCGTTAGTGATTATTTTCGCAAAACCAACATGATCGCAATCGAAACAAATTCACTGTTTGATGTAATATCATCTCAGAACCCACATTCAAACTGCAATAATGAAAACGCCAGTCACACTCGACTTGAGCCGAATTCCAATAACTAGCATTTTTTCTTCAAGACTCTCCAAGAGTATATTGAGTGAAGGAGTAGCTTAAAATCCTGTCCATGGTAGGATCGATTTCTGAAGAATTTTCCTCTTCGTCAATAAGTCTACTCTCAACAACCATGGATCAGCGCTCACTTTGTCGAGAGCAGCCATAGTGTTTCAGATCAACCGAGATTGTCAACCGGAAGAAGAAGAAGAATGATTATTGCATCTCCGTCTTTCATTCAACCCAAGACAAACAAGGGAAATCAATTTTTATTTGCTGTTTTGGACCGACAACCATTATTGACTACTATACGACGTATGGTAAAGGATCGACTTGCGGTGGGGTTCAAGTAAGCATACGCGAAACACCAATATAGGAGCATCCTGTCAGTCATCACCGTCGTCGTCGTCGTCGTCGTCGGAGAAAAACAAACAACAATTTGAGAGCTCTGCTTGTGCCCTGCTCGAGTGCACAATAGGAACCCTTCACCTTATCAAACCAATAGACTACAAGAATGGTTCAAAAGGGCAAAGCATAAGTGTGCACCAATCCACTCCCCCCTCACCAAACGTGTAGTAAGCCATCGCGCGCGACAGATGTGCTCCTTATCTTGCCGTTTGCGGTTGTCGTCGTTGTTGGTGAGAGTACCGAGAGTACCATTTTCTTTGTTTTTCACCGCTACACCAAGCAAACGGCAAATTTCGACTTTTCTCAAGGGACAATTCCACGTTCTTGAAAAACACATTCCCCACCATGTTCCACTCCCAATTCCACCCGTCAACAATACTGCTAACGGTGCATTTTCCATTACATTTTCGCAACATCCAAGAAGCACTTTTGCAAACATTTTAGAAAAGATTTACAAGATCCAAACTTTGGTGCTCCTGGGAACGACACGATACTCCGCCGACATCATCACCATCATCATCATCATCATCATCATCGTCGTCGTCGTCATCGTCTTCATTTCTCGTTGTTGTTGCGTGACGGTTGTTTGTCAGCAGAGAGTCCTCTGAGTATTCTCAGGTTCATTTTGTCGTGATGTAGCGGAGCGTAAAGTACTTGAAAAGTTTCAAAATTACCGATACTTGACAAAGTTACCCCTTCCGAAACTACTACATATATCTATGCACATGGTTTTGAGCAAGCAAGCAAGTAAAGAAAGTCTACAGTCAATGAGTGGAATTGAGCACATTTCTTACAGGATGTTTCAGCTTTTGTTTGTCGAAATGGGTTGTTTGTTAACCTTGGTGACTGTTGGCTCCATTTTCTGTGGCCATTTGTGGTGAGTTGATGGCACGTGAATAGGGTGGCAGGTAAATGTGAAGTCAGGGATAAAAGCTTTGCCGGACGGAATCGATCCAACAGCACAAAAACAACAAGCGAAATTTGAATCAAATTTGAATATTAGAATGCACGAACTGTCGCTTTGTCGTTACGATGGAAGCGCAAATTTTATTACTGATTTTGCTATTTCATGAGCTGACGTGATATTCGGATTGCTAATAGAATTCTTTGTACGGAAACATGCATATGGATGAGAAAAACGATGGTTTTCTTCTACGAAATAAGAACTGACAACGTTCGATGCCGTTTAGCTAATAATGGAACCTTTGAGAACCTTCTTTGCGTGAAGTTCTGAATCACGAAGTAGCATGTGGTTTGTGAAATTGCAGAAATAGAAATATATTTGCGAAACCGGCTTAGAACTATCACGCATAAATCAGTCCCCGCGATACTTAATAATTCCAAAATCAAATGTGTTCGGAGGTCGATTGTCATTTAACAATGTAGTTCTGATGGAATCGTTTATCAGAATTCAGTTTGAAAATTACGTGAAAAACATTTGAAAGCATTCATTGCCAATCCCTCTAACATTTATCCAACTGAATCAATTCAAATAAGAAAAAAAAAACAATATAACTTCAGATTTTCAAGTCATTTGGCATCGAAAAAGAATTTTCGATTTTCGCTTTTTCTTTGGCAAAATTGCCATGTCATAGAATGGTGTAATGAAACAATGTAGTTTTTTGAAATTCTAAAACGTCATTCTTATTGACACACTAATGTATGTGAATCCCAATGCTTATATTTGTGTTTTACAAAAACTAACAAGGAATACAAAAACATAACTTCAAATTTTGGGTTGCTGCTGAACAAAGGTTTAATAAATTATAGCACAAGAAATTGAATGCTTTGTTGCACTTTTTGTTAAAATGTGCATTCACAAAACACTTCAAACTAAAGAACATCAAATCTGAAAAATTAGAATTTACATAAATGAAGACTAACCATGTATTCCTTACCTCAAGCGCATCCTCGGTAGCGCAATCCGAGTATTGCCATTTTTAACAAGAATGCAATACGGACTAGATAGTTATCTTTGACTTAATCAACAAATATGTTTCTAAATTTGAATCAATTTAGACTAGAGTTCGGTGGGATTTCTGATACTCCGTAAAGCACTACAAAAAGCTTTCAGCGTTATGAGTTAAAATGCTTGTTCGTTACTTCACAACTCCTAAGCCTCTTGTTTTGATTCAGGATCATGGTGGTAGACCCCAGTCTCATCCATAGTAATGAATCGTTGCAGAAAATCCTTTCTCTTCTTTCCAAATTGCTCCAAATGTTGCTCAGAAAGTTGCATTTGAACGTGTTGTTTTTTGCATTGTTAGAAAATGCGGCACCCATTGTGCACACAGGTTTTTGAAACCCAAAACTGCTGCCAAAACATGCCCTTTTGTTCTATATGAGATGCCTATGGTGACAGCTATCACATCAATAGTCGATCGATGATCTACCGGAACCATATTCTGTATTTTCGCTATGATTTCTGGCGTTGATGCTAGTTTTGGACGTCCTGCGCGTGAATCGTCTTCAACGCTTGTCCGGCCAAGTTTAAACTTCAAAACCCTTCAATGAAGGGTAGAAAACGTAGGAAAATACTTCAACATCATTGCATGGATCTCAGTAGCCGATAAACCTTCCTAAACAAAGAATTTAATCAATGCACGATATCAAAATTTTTCCATTGTTAAAATATACACTGACACGTCAACTTCAAATGGCTTGTAAACAAAGAATGAATGAACAGATGAAATGAAATTTTGAGTACGTTCTTATAAAAGATAAACTATAGAAATGGCGTAGAAATTTTGATTTTTCTACTGCTCCATAGATGTCGCTTTTACAACTTTGTGACTAACCTAGTAATTGAGAATACAGAATCACTCACAGATTTTTAATATATTTCACACGTTGGATTGATGTGCTACGGAGATCATAACGAAACACGATTGTATCTTTTATTCGAGAAAAGATGATCACTGAGCACTCCATCGGTTTCACGAACATTCGATTAATATCGGTTTAAAGAGGTACCAAACGCTTTGAACTGCTATTGAAAAGCATAACAGTCGTCGACCGAACGAACTCGCAAGAAATTTTCCATCTTCTTACAATAACTATAGACCATCAATAACCAAAACATTAATGTATAGCAAGAAAACCATTGAACCCAGCTAACTTCCTAGAGGAAAACCATACCAGCATACGGAGGATATAAAGAGTGGACTCGGAAAAAAGCGACACTTTGTTTTGAGTGTAACTAAATAAAATTTTGGGCAGTACTAGCTTAGAGTGTTATGTTTATGTGTGCAAAATTTTATCGCGATTTGTCAAGTAGTTTTCAAGATGCATTCGAAACAAAAAGAGCTACGCCAGCAAATCTTGGCGCGGTGATCGATAATCCTGATCAGTTGCACAGATGGATCGGCAAAAGGCTTGGAATCCACCATTCCTCCGTATCCCGCATTGTGAAGATGTTCCAGGAGACGAAGACCATCGAGCGGCGCGCTGGAAGCGGCCGAAAGCCGAAAACGGACTACCCAGAGAAGGCGCAGAAGATAAGGCAGTACTTTAAGAATAACCCGAACCTTTCCTCCCGAGCGTGGCCAAAAAGGTCAATTCGTCGAAGTGGTTCGTCCAGCAGACCACGAAGCGGGCTGGGCTACGTATTTGTAAGGTCAGGAAGGTGCCAAACCGGACTGACATGCAAAACACGGTGGCTAAATTGCGTGCGCGGAAACTGTACCGTGAGATGCTGGTCAAGCCAGGCTGTCTCGTCATGGACGACGAGACACAAATCAAGGCGGACACCAAACAAATCCCTGGCCTCGAGTTTTTTGTCGGTACGTCCCGGATGGAGGTTCCGGAAAAGTTCCGGAAGAGAAAGATGGACAAATTCGCGAAGAAGTACCTATTGTGGCTGGCGATCTGCGAGTGCGGGCGGTACAGAAAGCCGTTCGTTACAACCGGCACCATAAACGGGCAGATTTATCGAGAGGAATGCTTGCAGAAGCGCTTGCTGCCTTTCCTCCGCTCTCACCGTGGTTCCTCGCTGTTCTGGCCGGATCTCGCTTCGTGCCATTACGCCAGGCCTATAATGGATTGGTACGAAGCGAAGGGCGTTAATGTGGTCCCGAAGGAGGCGAACCCGCCAAATACACCAGAACTTCGCCCGATCGAAAGTTTTGGGCGATAATGAAGAAGAAGTTGAAGAAAAGCGGTAACACATTCAAAACCGATGAAGCTTTGAAGAAAAACTGGGAGAAATTGTGTAAGAAACCTCGCCCAAGATCTCATGAGCAATGTTAAGAGAAATGTACGAGCATTCAGCTTGGGGGAGGAAATTCAATAAATAAATTCAATAACTGCCAAAACATAGCTAACATATACTTGTTTAATCCCTGAAAATTTGAGAAGTATCCGATTTAAAATGAATTTTTGATTATCATTATTGTGTGTCTCATTTTTTCCGAGTCCAGTCTTTACCTTATAACTCAATTTTTTTTTACTGCTATGTTGGATGAGATGTAAACATTTATAGCTATGGTATTAATTGGATATTCTAGCTGTTGCTTCCATCTAAGTACTAAGCTAAATTTCTTTGTAGTCCAGTCCTCTTTTAGAGATTGTTATTATCCCTCCTGTAGATCTGCTTATCTACTAGGATTTTTTTACTGTTAACCATGTACCTTGTGCTTATTTTTTGACAGTAATCCTGCTCTTTGGTCTTCAAAATTTGTTGTATTTCCATATCACTGTTTATCTCTTATTAGCCTTTGTTTCTCGATTCTCATTTTTCTGGGTTACCTTCTCGTTTCTCGGGTGGGGATGGGGGCACTTCGGTGTTTCCATGGCTTTTTTTTGGTGCTTTTTCTTGTCTCCAGGATTTTCCACAATTTAAGTTTCGTTTTAGTTTTTGTATGGATAAGGCTTGTGAGTTAGTTTGATCTTCCAGTACTATTCTCCTTTCAATCACAATCTTGTATCGTTTTTTGGCTTTGAAATCTTCCATTTGCTTCTTTATTTTTCCTGATGTAACTGTCATATCGCTCCAGCCTGTTTTTTCCCTTTTCATTCCGTTTTTCATTGTCTTTTCTTCCAGGAATTTTTTTTCCCTTTTTTTTAATTCTTCTTCAAAGTTTTGTTCAAGATTTTTCCTAGTGATTCTGCATTGTGCGCCTTTTTTATCTTTTTCAACCGTTTGTTTAGCCTACCAGAATGATTTTCATTATTCAGCTTTTCGTCTTCCATGCTGAGCAAACGTAGCTAACCGGGCGATGTTGTTGTTTTTGCCGTTGTTCTTTGTCAGCACAGTTTATGTATTGTGGTTTGTGGTTTGCATTCTGCCCCGTGAAACACTTTACTACAGTTATAGCATTCAAAGGCCACAACCCCCCTCCCCCCCTCCTCTCCTTCCCAATTCTTTGATTTTACTACAATTTCTTAGTTATTATCAGTTCATAATAAATGAACTTCAGGGCGAGTTTTTTCTTCAAATATTTTCGAACATTTAGATTAAGCTTTGATAAAGGTTTCGTATCTCTAGACATACAATTCTGATGTATGAAAAAGTATCATAAATTCCAAAATCATTTTTTCATGTTTTTTAAAGAAATGTCTATAACTCGATCTAACTGCACCCAAGCTAAACTGAATTTAAACTAAAGCATAGTTTACTGTTTTTTGGAATCACCGCATTTTTTTAATCCCTTTTCTGAGCCTTATCTGATTTTTTAAAACTGTTGTGAACCATCCTGAGCTAAATAAAATTTCAGCATTTATATGAAGGTGTACGTAGTTGGATCGGGTTGTCAAATTACTGAGCCCGCTGCTCACAGAGAGAGTAAATTGTCATTTTTCAACCTCGTTTCCAACCACCTGTGCGGAGTTGAGCTGTCAAATTGGGTAACAGTTTACCGATATTAGCGGACTGGTGCGGATGGTCCTATTTACAAAACTTCTCTCGAGTCACCATGGCCTATTGAGATCAACCACGGATTCAATTACAGCTCTTCCTAAAAATACTGGTTCGAACCCCATGTCAAAACCATTGAATAAAATGCTGAACAAGTCCTCGTGGTTGCGCTTTTTCTTTAATGACATTTTTAGTCGATAAAGTAGATCTGTCAGTGCATTTATGCAACTACCAGAGAGACGTTTCTTTTTTATTGGTAACAGAATAAGCGTAGCTCTTTGTATTGTTTTAGTACAATGAAAGAATGTCCTTTTTGTGTCAACAAATGCTTAGTGCTTTTGACAGATGCACGTGTGGCATTGAACATGAAGGTAGCCGCAATTTCATTTCTCATGGCACCCTGCTATTGAAAGAAAAAATCATTCAGGTTTCGCACAACACACTTTGTTTAGAAAAAAAAGTTACATTTAAGATTAAAACATTTGATAGCCTACACAATCTTGCATTCAACTTTGTTGTTGATATGGAAAACCTTGCATTATAGAATCATCATAACCTATAACTTGATGTCTCATAACAACTACAGAAGTATAGATGAAATATTCTTCCCTAGCCCTTGGTTTCTCTATATCCAACATTTTATTCCTCGAATTGATGATCAATAAACATCGCCAAGTCCAACTTTTAGTCTTCCTGTCAAATAAACCAAATGAATTTTCGTTCCAGAGCTACCGACCAGTCTCTAGCGAAAGAAATTCGCATTCCACCCAAGCACAGGCAAACAGAAATCAATATAATTTAGGGCACCCATCATTCGAATAGCAAATGGTTCGTCGTAATTTTGATTGCTAGGAATCAATCCCACTTGTACCAGCCTGTGTTGGAATCAGATCATTCGAAGAAAATAAAATCTTGATTTTTTTCCCATCCGCATCTTCAGCTCCTAGGATTTTTTCTTTCCACTTCTATTGAATGGAAAAGTGAGCGACTCCATTGGCATTAATCATCCCGATCACGTATAGCTCATCACAGCAATCGTTCCCTTCCCGCCTACTGTCAACATTCCTGCAAGACCAACAACCCTCTTCTGCGCCGCGCCATTCGACATAAATTTTAATTTAAACTGTTTTTCTTCATCCTGAGGATAACACCGATATCCTCCAACCGAGCTGAGATGAAATACAAAAAATAATTATCAAATTAGAATATCGACAACACCGGTGCCAGTTTCTCGATTTCTTCTCACTTCTCGAAGCAACCCAACCGGAGCAATTCATATCGCATTCATCGAATCCGGGTGCCAATTTTCTCCGGAGGATTTTATTTAATCGGTTTTTCTTCGTCATAATCGTAGTCCTCAACACTACATTGCAAATATTTCCTAGAAGCTGATGCTGGTCCTGGTAAGGGAACGATCCTATTGAACTCCCCAAACGGGGTCGCCTCTGCATCATCATCGTCGTCGTCGTCGGCGTCATCTTTCTCTTTTTGTTTTTGTGCTTCTCATCCTTCGGTATTAATGCGCGAACGAGAGCGAACCAACCACAAAATGACTTTTCCTTCCTTCCGGAAAAGCTCGGTTCCGACGAGGATCGTTCTCCGATTGTGGCCAGCCAAAAGCGGCTACTGGGCGTTCGTTAACGGACTTGCGGGGGAGCTGAACTAAGATGCAACTGCCGAAGGAGATGGGAGATCCGGAACGTGGTACTTCTGGATCTATCTTCTCTGCAAAGTTATTTGTTGGACTAACGACGTCGATGTCGGGCAATGCAGAGAGCAGGTAGCTGAAAATGCCTTTTGAATACTAATAAAGTACTTTATGTTTTAGCAATAACCATTGCTCCAACGACGATGACGAGCTGTGTTGTAGTGCTGCTTGCGTCCGACATTTTTTTTCGGGAGGGACCACTCCGATGTGACCGCACTTGAGGGAAATTGGAATCTTTCAACGCTTGGCTCCCCTCACCGAAGAAGTAGTTTGAGGGAGAAATTTTTCAATTTTAAAAAGTACGTGCAGTCTCGTCGTGTGCTCGTTTGTTGATGATGACGATGCAAAAAAGATGCACGTTTGAGTGGCTCGTCTGTGCCTTTATTACATTTTCCCATTCTTTCCCTCGGTGGGTTCAGCATTTTTTGTCGAACCCAAAAACGAATTTTCGGCTATGATTACCGAACTGTATCTGGTTTTCCGATGGAGGCTTCTATGCTACTTTTATTTCGCTCTTTTGGTTTGCAGAGCATGCAGGGGTTTTTTTTGTCGGTCACAATCCTGGCCGGTGGTATTAAGAATAAAGTTAAAAAGTTGCCGGAAAGAATAACTCGGCAGTGCAGATAGTCAGGTGACGATGACAAATGGCTTTTTCTACCCTCTTTGAGTGGTCTTTGAATAAAAAAAAGAAACTTTTTTTTTGCCTGTTGTCGTCTGTTTCCTTTCTTCATCCCGGCAAGTGTGGCTGCGCGTTCTAACTCATTAGAATATTTACTAATGCGAATTATATTGGCAAAGGCGAGGGCAGAGCTAAAAAATTGAAACAAGGGACTAATGTTATTTTTTTTTGTTCGAATAACGAGTTTCATGACCGCGAACCGAAAGACTGCTTGGAGCTGGGCTTCGTTCCCCCCTTCTTGAATTCAGTCAGCGCCGCTTGCTTCCGTTGGAAAAGCATTGTGGTTGAATCGAGTCTAAGTGGTTGGCAGAGTTCTGTGAGGGAGTGGGGCGGTTAATTACGTAGACCCGCCTTCTCCGCCATTTTCCCCATCGTCTCCTAATTCAGTCACAGCAGGACCTTTGTCACGCAAACAAGGCTCAAGTAGGCCGGTCAGGTTCATGCAATCAACGTCAAGCGCAAGATTACTCGATGACAAATTTGGAAAAGTTTCAATGCTGGTTTTCTTTTTGATCGTTGCGACTCGTGGACGAGAAAAAATTGGCTGGGAGAAGTTTGAGTCGTGAATTAATTTCAATTCATGCTGTTTTGTTTATTGAGATTTATATTCATTTTTGAGTATCTAACATAAACTTAATTATGTATTCATGTTGGCATAAAATTTACATGTATCAACATTTCATTTCTCAGTTTCCAATGATCTGAACTGCTTGCCAGTATGGTTTGTTTGCTTAAAATCGGAATAAACATCCTTTTAACGGCAAAAAAAAAATCATCCTCATTCTCTACTATAAAAACATTAATTTCTACTTACAGACGTACATCATGTTCGTATTTTGCAAGTTGGCAATTCACTTTTTGCTGAAATTTCTCAAACTAAAAACCTTCATATCATAGTTAAATTGATAAAATATATAAAACTAGCTGAACCCGGTGCGAGCTTTGCTACGCATGCAACTAAATGAATAAAAATTTAATAGAACTGGCGAGTTTATAATTGGTTTTTGGAATGAATTTGGTTAAAATATTTTCGTTTGTTGATGTGTGCAATTTCTGCAAAAAAGGAGGTTTGTGTTTTAATTTAACTCTTGGATCGGTTGTTTCTACCGGTTTTTCTTTCTGTGCAGAAACATTTCATAGACAACACATTTATCTTCAAACGAAGCCGTATCCTGTCAGTTTCAACACAATTTTCTCTTGCATAACCTTAGATTAACTTCTTGTGCATAATGTAGTACTGAGAACTCAAGCATCCCCCATTCGTGACTAAGCAGGAGTTCAAACTTCTATCAGATCATGTTGCTCACCCGAGAAATACATATTTTGTGTTTAAGATACATGGATAACGACTGTTCCAAAAAGTATAAGCACACCTTATTTTAACGGTCACTTTGAATATAATGAAATATTTTACCATGTTTTGGCTGCGTCATTTGTTTTCACATTTCTGAATGACAAAGCATCAAAAAAGTGCTCAGTTTTGTGTTACCTATCAAAATGCGCGGTCTTACTCCGGAACAACGAAAAAGTATCGTGCACAATTGGTGCACAGTGAGCGGACTCTCCTTGAGAAAATTGGCCAAGGTAGAGAGTGTAAGCGTCGGAGCGGTACGATCTGCGATTCGAAAATATAGAGAACAATGTACGTTTGAAGATACGCCGAAGAGTGGTCGGAAATCCGGTCCTGTTAGTCCGGCTGTCGATAACAAGATCAGCGATGCCTACAAGCAAAAACCAGCGACTTCCGTTCGGGATGTTGCGAAAAAACTAGAGACCTCGTTGAATAACGTCATGCGTGCCAAAGAAAGACTTGCGCTAAAAACATACCGGAAGCAGAATAAACCCAAAAGGAACCCAAAACAGGCCACGTCCGTGAAACCATGGGCCCGCAACTCTACGATTCGTTATTGTGTAGAAATTCTGGGTGTTTAATAATGGACGATGAATTTATTTTTATGATTTATCGAAAAATTCGGTAAGAAG
This sequence comes from Aedes japonicus, assembly GCA_034211315.2. Taxonomy (NCBI): domain Eukaryota; kingdom Metazoa; phylum Arthropoda; class Insecta; order Diptera; family Culicidae; genus Aedes; species Aedes japonicus. The sequence continues at coordinate 894,940 of JASCZW010000300.1, forward strand.
GTTATGGTTTGGCAGGCAATATGCGAGTGTGGTAAAACATCTAGTCAGTACATCACAAAGGAGACGATTAAAACTCAGAAATACGTTAAGAAATGTCTTCAGAAGCGATTATTGTCGATGATCAGGCAGCTCAAGGTCAAGTAGTGTTTTGGCCTGATTTGGCGTCATGTCAATACGCAAAGGACACTTTAGAATGGTACAAAAGTCAAAATGTATGTTTCGTGCCGAAAGACACGAATCCGCCGAACTGCCCGGAGGCACGGCCAATCCAGACTTTTTGGGCTTTAACCAAAGCAAAGCTTCGAAAATTCATAAAACCAGCGGACGACATCCAAAAATTTAAAAAAGATTGGTCAAAAGTGGTCAAAATGGTGGGAGTGCCACTGTGCAGAAGCTAATGGGTCATGTTCGAGGAATAGTTAGGAGTCTTGGCTATGATTAAATATTTTGATTAAACGAGAGTAAAATATCATATAAAACACAAATACCAATATGATTTGCCAAATAAAATTATTAAAACTAAAAACACATGATTTTTTTGTTATTTTGAAAGTGTGCTTATACTTTCTGGAACAGTCTATAGTTTTCATGTTTGGTTCAAATAGCTGTTTGTTTTTTCATTTTGTTCGAGAGAGCCCCCTTCAGAGGGAATGGGTCTTGAACCACCCAAGGAAAAAAAAATCGGTCTCCAAAAACCCCCACATGCCAATTTTGGTTCCATGTTCTTGATTAAGGCTCGAATAAGGCAAAAATGTGTGTTTTATTTGTATGAGAACCCCTATTTTAGACGGAGGAGGAGTCTCGATTCATCATGAGAATCTTGTCCAGCGCCAAAAACCACTACATACACATTTTCATAACAGTAGGAATAATTTTTATGTTTGGATTAAATTTATGTTTTCTTTGTATGAGAGCCCCCCTTTCAAACAGTGAAAGGGCTTCGAACCACCGTAGAAGCAGTTCTTGACTTCGAAACCCTCCACAGGCCAAATTTGGTTCCACTTGCTTGATTAGTTCTCCAGTTATACAAAAAAAATACTGTTTTATTTGTATGACACTATTTTGAGTCTAGTCACTAAAAAGTCACTATTTGCATCCAAAAGTAACTAAAGCCACTATTTTTCGGAAAATGGTCACTAAAGTCACTATTTTTGCACCGCCAATTGTAAAAAGTTTAGGACATCACTTGTACCTTTTGTACAATAGTCAACCAAATTAAGCGATCTGGCCACACTAAAAAATACGTTTAAATATCCAAATAAAATGTCCATTGATGAAACTAAAGAAAAGAATCAAGTCATTTTTGATTTAAAATCACTTTTTTCAAAAATATTTTGTTATAAACTGCCCAGGAGTTCTGAACTTAGGATCTACAGTTGTAACAGTGCATTCAAACATATTCAATGAATGTCGTAGCTTTGTATAACCCAACATATCCTAAGTTCTAGAATTCCAGGAAAGTTTGGATAACATAAAACATCTGAAGATTATTTCATAATGTCTGTTGTTCTTCCAAAATATTTAATGAATATGTTTCAAAACACATCGTAGCTTCTTTTGCAAAGCAAAGCTTTTGTTACAACTGTAAGTCCTATGTTCTGATCTCAAGGATAGTTTGTATGACCTAGGACATGTCATATTGCTTCAAAATGTTCTTTGACTTGAAGAATGTAAATTGAATATGTTTGAATTGAATATTGAAACAAAGTTAAAACAAAGTTACATGTTTTGCCTAAAATTTATTGTTACAACTTTAAATCTTATGTTCTGAATGCCTAAACAGTTTGGATGACCTAGACCATCCCAAGATTATCTTCTTGTGTATTTTGACGTTCGAAAATATTCTCTGAATGCACTTGAATACGTGCGTAACTTTGTATGTACCAAAAAACTACTGTTACTATCGTAGATTTCAAGTTTTGAACTCCAGTACGGTTTGGATTACCTAGAGGTTCTCAAAGTTATAGCATAATGACTGTTGACCTTCGGAAAGATTCATTGAATATGTTTGAATACATATGGTCACCATATATAGCTCAAAAAACTACTGTTACAATTGTAAATTTTCTGTTATGAACTTCAGGACAATTTAAAGTACATCCCAAGAGTCGCATAATTTCTGTTAACCTTCAACACTATGCAATCATTATTGTTAAATACACTTTGTCCATTTGCACACATTAAACACCTACTGTTGAAACTGTAGATCATATGTTCTGAATCCAAGAACAGTTTGGATGACCTAGATCATCCCCGTTTATCTCATGATGTTATTTTTTACGTTCACAAATATTCACTGAATATATTTGACTACGTAGCGTAACTTTATAAGGCCCATAAAGCTATAGTTACTTCTGTAGATCTTATGTATCTGAACTCAATGACAGTTTGGATGGCCTAGAACGACCTAAAGTTATCAAATATTGACTGTTTACCTTCCAAAAATTTCATTCAATATGTTTGATTACATATCGTAACCTTACATACCCCTAAAAGCTTGAAGTTTTGAACTCAAGAACATTTTGGATGACCTAGAACCTCTCAGAAAGATACAAAAATATTCAAAGTTTATCACCGTGTTTTAAATAATACGTTTGCGTATTATTAAACCTTCCTGATCACTTAGTTAATTTTTACTGTACCTATACATCAAATGTATAAAAGATTTAAAAACATACTTAAATTGGGAAATCACTTTTTAGTCACTATTTGGTCACTATTTTGGTTATTTTAGTCACTGAAGTTACTATTATGTACCCATAAACCCCTGTGATAGAGGAGGGGTCTCGAACCACCATAAAAACAATGTTTGCCTCCAAAGACCCCCACATGCTGAATTTGGTTCCATTTGTTTGATTAATTCTCGAATAATGCTGAAATTTGTGTTCCATTTGTATGAGAGCACCCCTTCAAGAGGGGGAGAGAAATCTAACTACCTTAAGACCATTTCCCGGACCCAAAAACCCCTGCATACAAATTTGCATAGCAGTAGGGATAGTTTTCAAGTTCGGTTGAAATTTGTGTTTCATTCTAACGGGAGCCCTCTTTCCAGAGGGAGGAGGCGTCTCGAATAACCATAAAAACATTTCTTGCCATCAAAAACTCGCCCACGCCATATTTGGTTCCATTTGCTTGATTAGTTCTCGAGTTATACAGAAAGTTGTTTTTTTATTTTCACGGGAGCCCCCCTTTCTAGACGCGAGAAGGTTCTGCAAACTACATTAAAACATTTTCCGCTTTCAAAAACCTCAACATACCAAATTTGGTTCCATTTGCTTGGTTGGCACTCGACTTATGCAGAAATTTGTGTTTCATTTGTATGGGAGTCTCCCCCCCCCCCCCTCTCTCTCTCTTTTAGAGGGTGGAAAAGTCTCAAACCACCATAAGAACATTTCTCTACTTCAAAAACCTCCACGCGCCAAATTTGATTCCATTTGCTAAATTATTTTTCGAGTTATGCAGAAATTTGTGTTCATGTGAATGACAGCCTCGCTTTTAGAAAAGGAAGAGGTCTCAAATCACATTAGAAACAACCCCTCCCTCTTTCAGAGGACGAAAGGGTTCTAAACCACCATTGAAACATTCCTTGCTCGCATTTTCTTGTTCGACTTGCTTGATTTGTTCTCGAGTTATGCAGACATTTGTGTTTCATTCTTATGGGAGCCTTTCAGAAAGGGGAGGGGTCTCGCGTCACCTAAGAAACATTTCTAGCCTTCAAAAACCTGTACCAGCCAAATTTGTTTCCATTTGCTTGATTGATTCTCAAGTTATGCAGAAACTTTAGTTTAATTTGTAAAAGAGCCCAACCTTTCTGAATGGGGAGGAGTCTCGAACCACTATTGAAACATTTGTGCCTTCAAAATCTTCCACATGCCAAATTTGATTACATTTGCTTGTTTTGTTCTCGTTGAAACATTTTTTGCTCACATTTTCTAGTTCCATTTGCATGTTTTGTTCTCGAGTTATGCAGAAATTTGTATTTCATTTGTATGGGAGCCCACCTTTACAGAGATGGAAGGGGTCTCTTACTATCATAAGAATCTACCTCGGCCCCAAAACTCCAGCATAAACAAATTCACGCCGATCGATTCAGTAGTCTCCGAGTCTATAAGGTTCAGACAGACACACAGACAAAAATTCATGTTTATATCCCGTTCACACTACCACCTTTATTACGTGATATAAAGTATCTTGATATCAAATGCCACGCGAAATTATCCAATGAAAATTAGATGTACAGATGCTGATATCAAGATAGTCTATATCACGTAATATAAGTTGTAGTGTAAACGGGGTATTATATACATAGATAGATTCAAATATCAGTAGACGACCAACAATTGTATCGAAAAAGGCCACACTGTGCCAGTTTCAAGCACATGGCATTGCTGATTTTTTTAAGTACTATTTATATCCCTACTGTGATTTTTTTTAAAAGCTGCCATATGATTACTTTTGGCCCAAATCGTAAAATGTGATTTGAATTAGGTCGATAAGTTGTTCCGTTCTGGAGTTATCGCTGAAAACAACCCGTGTAAAAAAAACCGTGCAAAAAAAAACCTTCGTGTAAATGCTTAGTTTTTTGCATCCGGTAATCTTGGTATCAAAAAACGGCTTTCGTAAACAGGTAGAATTTTCATATTATGGTTTTATGCGTTTTACCCATTTAAATTTAATCTTTCAGTGGATAGCATTCACATTTCTTACTTGTTTTTTTCTTTATACCAGTTACGCCAACCGGGTGTATGTTTTATCTTATTTCTATTTCTCTATTTATCCTCTAACATCTCTAATGTTCGTGACATTATTGAGAGGTCGTAGAGTTTTCTGTGAGGCTAATTCTGAGAGTCGAAGTGACCTTTGTCATTTGTTGAAGTGAGAAAAGTCACCTGCGGTGACGTGACTCTTCTGGGTAACTGAAATGATAATATTTCTGTGTAGGAACAAAAAATGTCCTAACATCCCTTCAACAACCAATTCACTTTTTTTGTATGAGTCAAGTTATCCACTGAGTCGAAAAGTTTCCAATAACCGCACAGTTAGATCTAATCGAATCAACAGAAGAAGGAAAATGATTTGCAGCTTTTTTGTATGCTTTAAACCTTTTTCTTTAGCTCTCCATTTAACGACCCCGATTTTCCATGAGCCTTACTCACTGGATCCAGCAATGGAAACACTGGCACGATTCCGAATGATAATGGGAAAATTTATCTTCTTTGAGGTTTTCCCTTTAATTTTCTTTCCTCTGCCAGCCGGGGGAAAAAAACTCGAAATCACCATCAACCCCCATCGAAAACATTGATAATAATCACACGTTTTTTTCCTCTCTTTCTTCCATTTTTAGGTAAGCATTCATGCAGAGGAAATTTTCCCGATTCGCAATCAACGTTCGGAACAAACTCGGAAGTGGTACGTGGCCCTCCTCGTCGTCATCATCGTCGTTCCGCCTCGCACTGTTCTTCCCCTCGGACCGTGGTGAGTGAGTGCACATGAAAAATTCACGCTTCGTGAACGATATTGGAGCGGAATCCGAACAGACCACCACCATCAGTGGATGCTTATACTGGTTGGTTCTATTGAGAAATAGATTGTTTTCCCATCCTCCACTCGCATTTCCAGCCAAGCTATCGTTAGCCAATTGTTGATCAGACAGTTTTTCCCATTTTCTCGAAGCTCTTCATTGTTGATAGCATCACACACTTGTCCGCCTTTGCTCTTTCCCTTCTCTTTACTGGGGAACGGCCACAGCACAAGCAGCAGTAGTCAGCAACAAGCTCATTTCGTGACTTTTGACTGCGGTTAAGTTCTTTTTGCTGCGGCCTGGCACTGGATTCTTGGAACACGGAGGGGGGGAGGAGAAAGCATTGCTGCTCAAGTACTCTTCAAGATAAATTAAAGGAACTCAATGGTATCTTTTGTCTACGGTTTCCGTGTAAGGATGCTGCACATCAGAAAAGCCAGCGCTCGGAAATTGAGTGTGAAAATTTGCACTAGTGGAATTGGGGTATCGAATTGAGGGAATTTCGATTACATTGGAATTTCTTTTCGTTTTTCTCGAAGCTACTTTAGCGGTTACGTGGTTCATTATGGTGGTGTCGGTTATGAGATCAAAATCTTTCGAGCTTAAAATTTCAACGAATTGGTTGAACTCAAGTGGTAGCCGAGCATAATGTTGCAAAGTAATTCCCACAAGAGTTACGTCTCAGTGATCTCCAATCACATTTGAGACTACCTCCAGCACATTGTGCAGAAAGATTGAATAAATTGGCATTGCATTGAATATTTCATGCAACCAAAAGATTGGAATCAGAACAGTGGCAATGGAATGAGATGAATGGTTTCCATCGGCTTATCGATTCTACCTTGAGAAATGAGAACTGTTCAATTGCAAAAGTTTTCCACTCCTGATGACCCTCCCTTCAGTAATCCAGCGCAGTCAGGTGAAAATTCAGCAAACTACAAGATGCAACTGAATTCCCCAATGTGTGATGAACACTATCAGGCTGTTCCTTAGAGTTTATATTCGGCCAAGTTGGTCGATTATCGTGGTGAAAGTTGCCCACACCCAAAGTATGTCCAAGTGTATTTATTGCTTAGTATGGACTTTTCGAAGTTCTGTACGATGGGGGTTGATAGAAGGATCAACGGTAACTAATCAATTCGAGCTTATATAATAGGGAACTTGTTATATTTAGGTCACTATTAATGCAATATTAGGATACTTATAATGATAAAAAAAAATCATGAAACCTAGGAGTATCACCATTATTGTCCTAAATTCATATCGGATAGAAGTATTTAATCACATTTATATCACCGCATGGAGCAATTTCTCATGATTTTGTTCTCATGACCAAATGTGAATATTAAACAATTTTGCATTTTGGGTCCTTACCCACTTAAAAGCTCACGTCAATCGTTGAAACTATATATTTGCACCCAAGGTATGCGATACTATGGTTAAACTTACTAATTCTCCACCACCTTACCTTTTTGCAATATTCTACAATGTTGTCTATTTTAAGTTAATCTATAAATTTGTACATTACGATGGGCACTCTCAAAATACTAAATAATTGATGTTTTAACACCCTTGGTTAGGTGGAGGTGCAAAAATTTCATATTTAAAATACACTTCGTGTGTTTTCTCCGTCCTGGAATTTTTACCCAAATCTTTTTCAATTTAAAGGTATTATGTGTATGTGTACAATCTAACACTCATTGGCTGGCAATGGTATTATCCCAAGTAGCACACTGCGGTCATAATTAGTTGTAGTAACTTGATTATCACTTAGCAAGTCATATTTATGTTATCTCAACCGAATGGCAACAAGTGTGCTACTAGGGATGGAAGAAGCCTTTTTGCAACAATTCTCTAAGTGGCCGTTGAAAGCAGCTTTAATCCGGAAACAAGAAACCGGAAGTTCTAATGCAGATCTAGCAACTCATTTCAGAATGTCACCCATTACGAGGTTACTTCCACTTACAATACACCCCACATATAAAAATTACCGATATTATTTGAATAAGGGTACTGCAACTCAGAACTTGGCGCATGATTAGTTTTATTTGAAAATATGAGTTGTTTTTACCATACATGTATAATCAGATTGATCTCACCAAAAGCCGCATTCAAAGTAACACTAGCATCAGTTGAAAAAAGAAAATTTTCGACGTTGATTCGAAATAAATTTCATGCACTCTCGCCAAAATAAGTGTAAAAATTAGCTTTGCTAAAACATCCGTTACATATGCAACAAAAACAAAACAAAACCTTGTTCACCGCGTGATGAGTGCATCTCAAATTATGCGCCAGCCTCTCACGCGCGCATTCTCGGTGCATTTGACTAGCAAATGGTCGTTCTCTACATTGCATTGGTTATCTTTTTACTGTAAACAATTTTTTTCACTTCACACTCTGCCAATGAAGATTGTACTCGAAAAAAAAGCAACAGAAAAAAATGATCATCAACAATTCATTTTAAGTCGGATATTTTTTAAACTTTCAGGAATTAATCAACACACATCATCTACGTTTTTGCACTGTTGATTTATTCAACCTCTTCTGCTAGGCTAATTTCCCACTCCTTGGACTTAACGCTACCCATTAAATCCTGTGCAACACTTGCGCCGTCTTTGTTACACACTTTCATCCACTTTTTCATAAAATCCCTGTCGTTTTTAAAGATCTTCCCGGGATTTTTTTTTCAACCTTTCTTAGTTATCGCCCAGAATTTTTCGAAAGGGCGAATTTCTGGTGAGTTTGGTGGATTTGCTTACTTCGGCACAAAAACAACATCGTTAGTTTCGCGCCACTTTATCACCGGTTTCGGGTAATGGCAGATCCGGCCAAAACAGATTGTCACCTTCCTGGGACCAGAAGAAGGGCTGCAGGCACATTATTATTTATAAATTTGGCTTGTTTAATTTGCCACACCCACAGATCGCCTACCACACCAAATACTTTTTGGAAAAAAAAATCGACCTTCTTCTTCCAAAACTTTTCCGGAAGATCCAGGTGGGACTTACCGAAAAAACCTCCAGGACGGGGATCCGCTTAGTTTACGTTTCGTCATCCGTAAAAGACTGGAACGCGCAAAAATTGGTCATCAATAAATCGTTTCTTTCAGTCAAAATTCATAATGCCAAAATCTTCTTATATTTCTTCTGGTAGTTCAATTCATATATTTAAAGAAACAAATGTTCGTGTATTGTTTTTGTTTGCCAAATCCGAACTGCCGTGCCTTGCGCTTAACTGCTTAGATTAACTGTTGCACAGTGGTCTCATCGACCTTGTTCACTGCCAAACATCAGTTAGATTTAAACTGCTGCTCGTTTTCCATAGATTTATTCGTTCTTTTTAGATTCCGTTTGACCAAGGCCCAATACCGTTCGATGGGGCGTAGTTCTGGGCTGTTGGGAGGGTTTTGCTCTTTGGGTAGCACAACCACGTTGTTCACATCGTACAACTCGATTGCCTTTTTCCAAGTCCAACCAGAACAGCAATGATCTATTATATTGCTTTAGGAATGGTAACAGCCGCTTTTCCAGGCACTCCTGGATTCTCTTGATTGATGGTTCCCGTCGATAATTTGATGGTTTTAAAATTTCCTGATGGGGTACAAAACTCTTGTCCCGGCAGCTACTTGAAATCGCCCTTCACATAAGTTTCGTCGTCCATGAGGACACAGTCGGACTTCGTGAGCATATTCGTATACAGCTTTCTGGACCGCTGGTTTGCCGACGTGTTTTGTTTGTAATCTCGGTTTGCCACCTTCGCCTTCTTAAACGTCGCCAACCCGGTTCGTTTCTTGGCCCACTGTACAGTAGTATGGAAGACATTGAGCTGGCCAACGACGTCCCGGATGGAGAAGTTAGGATTCCGTGTTTAATTCGCCGCCACTTTCTTCATCGCCGCTGCCACGTTCAGTTAACGATTGCCGCCGCTTCCAGGCTTCCTGGCGGTCGACAGACGCTCCCCGAACACTTTTAAAGTATTTGTTACGGTCGGTTTGGGCACATCCAGCAATTTTACCAACTTGGCGTGGAAGCACGTCGCATTTTATTGCTGTACGAGCAACATTTTGACACACACTCAACCTTCAAATGCAGCATTTTAGGTCTTCTTTAATATACCAAATTTTAAGTTGACCAATTTTTGCGCGTTCCAGACATTACGGTGCATTTCGGTTGCACCAACCACTCTCGTAACAAATTTCTGGCGTAAGATTAGATCACCGTATTCTGTTTATCGGTTCGGTTAGACGCCTTCCTTACCTTGAAGACGTGAAGTCCGGCCGGTTCATTGTCTATTGGATGAACCGGACGAGAGAATTGACCTTCTTGACCACATCTCAAATCGAACGGCTCGGATTGCGCTTGAAGTAATCCCTCACCTTCCTTGCGTTCACGGGGCGGTCCTTTTCGTTTTTCTTCCGCTGCCAGCTCGCCGCTGGGTCTTCTGGGTCTCTTTGAACGATTTTAACACGGGACACGGTCGAATTGTCGATTCTCAACTGTTTCGTACAGGATTTTCTATGACCGCGCCCTTAATTTTTTGTCGAAGCACTTCTTGCTTGAAAGCCGTCTCGATAATCACGTGACAGATTGTGACGAAATTTTGCACATATAAACATAACACTCTAAACTAGCTTTACCCAAAATTTCAAAAGTTGTATACAAAAGAAAGTGTTGCATTTTTTTTTTCGAGTACAATCTTTTACCAAACCCCCTCGCTATGGGGCAACTTTTAAATCTGCTAACGATCAATTCAATTGCACCAAAGGGGAAAAAAAGCTTGCGAGGGTTAAGGACTGAAAAACAAGGAATGGGACAATATTACTGACCATTACACATTTTGTGAAAAAAATGATTGCTTTCACTAGGTCTTACAAAAATCATACGGGGATTTTATCATTTAACTTCTTATTCAACTGGAATAACAAAATATAGTCTGATTTTGCTTCATGACAACAAAGCAACAGCAAAACACGTCGGTTACAAAGCACGGTTTGCTGCAATCCCTTGTTCCATCTTGTAGTTTTGTGTTCATAGAGATGAGTTTTATATTTTTTTGAAATTATGCTTTAATACATGATTTTTTCAGAATCTTTTTTCTTTTCTGTGTATTTATGGTTTAAAAAGCTTAAAAGTAGGGATACAGCTTGTTTTGATACAGTTTTTCCATGCAACCAGCGCACAGTGGGCAGGAACTGATGAAAACTAAGGATAAATTCTGTAAGACAAGGACATTTCCACTTGGAAATTGTATGGAAAATCGAATGGAATTAATTTCAATTACCGCACGGATATAGTTGTGGAGTTTTAGAGCTGATCTTACCCCACTTTTGCTTATATTATTGAATAATTTATAGACATCTTTGCACGGAGAGGCTCAAGATCAACAAAATAGTGCTCGTCCTATGTGAAATTTCCTGTATAATCGAATAGAGGTTTTATCAACCACCGCATGGCTCTTTCAAGGAAGATATGGCAGGTTTTAGCCCACTTCCCCTTGTAGTCTTAAATAATGTACAGATATCATTGCTTGAAGTCACTCAAGATCAACAAAATAGGACCAGTCCTATGTGAAATTTCCTGAAGAATCACATAGAGGTTGTTTTAAATACCACACGGCTCTGTGAACAAAGATATAGCTGATTTTCCCCACTTCCTCTTATATTCTTGGGATAAATAATTCTACTATATGGGTTAAACTGGTGCAAAATCAGTCATATCTTCGTTCACAGACCCGAGCGGTGATGGAAACAACCTTTATTCGATTCTCCAGGAAATTTCCCATTGGAGTAGTCCTAATTTGTTGATCTTGAGCGACTTCGAGCAAAGATATCTATAAATTATTCAAGAATATAAGCAAAAGTGGGGTAAAATCAGCTCTATAACTTCAAAACCAAACCCGTGCGGTAATTGAAATCAATTCCTTTCGATTCCCCAGACAATTTCCAAGCGGAAATGGCCTTGTTTACAGGCCGCGCTTAAAAGCTACAAAAGTTACAGCATTTTTCCTTAGTTTTCATCAGTTCTTACTTACTGTGCAGCGGTTTCTGGTCTATAATTTTTCAACTAACATTTGTAAACCAAAGCACTCGCCCTTCTCAAAAACTACTCTTGAGCCATTTTTTTTTCAGCAGTGAAAAATATTCTGCCAACTTAGCTAAATACATGTGCCAAGTTCCATCCTTCTTTCATACGTTAGCATTTCAAACATATTGCTTTCAAGATTAGCTTATTACTTGCCCTAAACTCAGTGTTCTAAATGCACTTCTACATTTATTAATTGAGATCTTTCGATGCCAGGTACCATTTTTGCATAAGTATGATTGTGTGTTAAGTACAACCATACCCTGTGCCCAGGGAGACGAGAAATTTTCCTTAACGAAGAAAACGTAGGCCAGACCGCTAATCAAACCCGGTTACCTCCAGCATGGTGTTGCTTTGTAGCTGTACAGTTTGAAAGAAACATTTAATTATCTGTGTTAGATAATGTACATAAGAGAAATGCTATATTTTGCATAAATTAATGGGATCTTTCACTTAAATTTAGGCCAGATTTCGTTAGCAGCAGGTCGGTTGTATAACTGCAAAAATGTTGTATGCGGTATGAAAGATTGCATTCAATTACGTTGTTTACGCTTGAAATTAAACGAGGGGAAGATTTAAGTAACTGTAGGAATTCGTTATTTTTTTCTGTGTGCGCCTCTACCGACTGAGCTAATGGAGATCTACAAGTTCCCCAAATTCCATTAAAATAACGAAAAATCAATTCCACACGAAAAGTCGATTGTCAGGGGAACGGAAAGACTCGTAGATTCCAGTATGGTATTTGAATAAGTGTCAAATACTACAACCTGCAGACCTACCTCAAAATAAAATTGATCACTTAATAGGTCAATTAAGAAAAGAAAAAATACCTGTAATAGTAGTAAGTCCAGAAATTACCCCTGTTTTAAAATTGTTTAGCTTCTTGTTGCTTGCCGCTTGTTTATTTCTAGGTGCAAAATTATCTATTGAAAATTACACCAAACTACATTACACCATTGAACCGAATCTCGCTTGCGAGTGGAAGAGAGCAAATTAATATAAACAAATGCAAAAAATATATGTTCGAGATTTTCCCACCTTGGCTGTGACGAAACAAAAGCTACCAAATACTTAAGCACATTCAAACGATACATCACGTACAACTAGCCTCCAACCTTCATCTATCCTTCCTATCTTCCATCTTCGTGGCCTTTGAATAGCACCTTTCACATTTTGTCCAACAATTTCTCCGAACACTTAGGAACAGTATTGGACAAATACAATATTTGTTTCATTCGAAACGAAACACACCGTGCCGTGACCCTATGGATAAAAGTCTAAGACCGAAGAAAATTTCGACACCTATCCCTAATGCCGATGTTGACACACCTCACACCACTGGATTTCTTTCCAAACTCGAACAGGTACATTGCCGCATGGATCTCCGTCCGTGAAGCATGTAGCTAGCGACCGATCCAATCGATGACAAACAGAAAATATTAGATAAATAAGAAAGTTTTCCTTCACAAGGCAATTGCTTTCCTCCGACAACCCTTGAAGAAGAAAAAAAATACACTGGTAGAACAAGGTTTCCACCCGAAAATGAACAGAATGACACATTCCCTAGAGTGCCCCACGTCGCCAGTAGTGCAGGGTTCCGTTCGTATCAATCGAACCCAATCAAAGCTTGGGTGACATTCGAAGAAATCTTTTGATAAACAAAAGAACAACGTACGAAAAGACACAGAGGAACTAAATCGCAATCAAATCAAATCTGGTCAAATTGAATTAGAACGAAGCACAATCGTCGTCAGCAGATGCCGGAGGATAACGTTGTACAAAGTGGTTCGGACTCGGGGCAAGGATTTGAGCCCGAGTTTGTGGAAGCAGGGTTGTCACGCGCGGATAGATTTTCAGTTGTGAGCTAAACAAACAAATTCCAGGAGAATTTTCCAATCCTTAAAACATAACCTGCACGGATCTTTAGAAAGGATTCATGCTACCAAGATTATTCACTTTCCTGTTCCGCCTCTGCTGGTAGATGGCAACAGAAAGAAATTCTCACGCGAAACCGAATTGTTGCATGAAGAAATCCCTTGCGAGTGGCGCTAGCACTGGCCCGGTAACAGGGCGCCTTTTCCCCTGGCATCTTAATGCACATATATATAGCAAGAAGAAAATAATTACGCTTAAATTTATAGCCTCTAATGATAATTACGACTTTTGAGTTTGGTTATAAATTTCACGTTTCGCTGAGCGCCGGACGGACGTTAAGCTGCATGGTGCCAGGCAGATATTAAAGTTTCTCGGAAGTCGACGGAGTGCTTATCCTGAAGGACGTTTATGTTTGTGTTTGTATGACTCTATCCTTCCACCGTTGTTAAAGCTCGTGTTTGGTCTTTGCCACTGAGTTCACAAACCGATGTCGGAGCCGACGAGGACGCTCAGCACATAATATGCTACTTGCTTAGCAAAGTTGGTTGAAGGACATCTTGCTAATTTCATTCCCCGCGGTCTTACTTTCCGTGGCTGGATTGGATGTGCGTATTATGACCTAATCAGAAGCCAAACGAAAAGTCAACGATAAGGTTTTATGGTACGCGTGAGCTCCTGTTATAGCTTGGTATTCGTATCGGAAGAAAGCTAGGAAAAAGAGGAAGCAGCACGGAAGCGGAAGAATCTTATATAGCTCTACATTCGCACTGACACATTGCCATAGTAACTACTGCAAGAGTGCACGTCATCAACTCAGTTGTTAATACTGCCGATATGGAGAGAAAACTGGAATATGTCCCCAGAAGATAACGCTTCACACTGTTCGTCTAATCCTCGTTGGACTAATTTGACTGACACTCGGTTTCGGTTTCACCGCCGTTGCCCTTCCCGCAGGTTCGGAGCCGAAAACTGTTCTTGCCCACTGCGGGAAACCCCCCGGGTTTAAACACAGCCGTCCACAGTTTCACACTGACAAAAACCGAGTAAGGCTCCCGTTTTGTGACCTCTGTGTGTTGCCTGTGTATGTGTACAGCTCGGACGAGCTACGTTCGGAAACTGAAGGCTCCCCCGAGAGACATGAACGGTAGGGGGGTTGCATACATTCTGATGGTCTGTGCACGTGTTGTATGTATTATCATCAACATAAAACAGTCACTCTCACTTTTTCGGAGTCCAATGTAGCCCTTAATATGGCAAAAATGTTCGGGCATGCCTGATCCGGGAAAGAGTGGGCTGCGAGTGGGTAGTGCGTTGACAACCGACGAAGATGATGAAGCAAAATTAGAAGCACACACCTAGACAATACACAGGGAGGAGTTTTTGCACTCCGCTTGTCGCTGCTGGAAGGCTGGGAATTTGGGACAGGATTTGTCGCTTTTAGTGTGTTCTGTCGGAATAAATGGCTGTCGGTTGGAAGAGGGGAAGGAGGGTTAAGAAAAACTCCGAATGAAAAAGGTTGACTTCATTGTGTTGCATGGCTGCTGTCTCAACGCTCACACCAAGATCAAGACATTGAAAATGTGTTCGAAATTTTTGGACGTAATACAAATTGATTCGAAACATTGCGAGTCTTGAAATTGTTTACATTTGATGACGCTTCCTGTTAAGTTGATTTCACAAGGATAAGTTAAATAGGACCACAATTTGCTTTTCCATAAAACATTCGGTACATTAAATCTAAGGCACTAAGATGTCAATTACATACTGAAATTCAAACCGTTTGGATTGACATTTTTCAACAACAAAGTTTGCTCAAATCTGTCTGATTGGATTACTCAACTGTTTGCATATTTTTGGAATTCTCTTCTGTTGAATAGCACGAAAAATAATTAGTTTAACGGTCTAACCTCGAACGACACTGAAAGCATGCCTGATAAGATGCAGACAAACGTCATCTAGTTACAGAAAGTCTTATGAATCTTATCCAAGCCTACGTTTTACTAGTAGAATATCGTTTCCAGCTCAATCTCTTTATCTGTTACTATTAAAACTGTAATCAACCGCTGCATATAAGGCTGGGTCAAGGGATGTATACCTTGAATGACTTCAGTTATATGCTGACGACGACTATAAGGCGCAACGATTAAATTTATAATAACCTATTTTCAAAGAAGACCCAGAAGAAGGCACAAAATCAATCGAAGACTATATTAAGCAGCTTCAAAGCGTCTTTACGGCAGCCTATCAAGCAATTAAGTCGCCTTAAATGCAACATAAAGGCCGCTTTTGGCCCAATATGCGGCTGCTTTACTGCAGTGCTATGATAATGCTTCATTAATGCTATTTTGCCTTCGAAATGCTTATTACAGGCTACAAGCGTTTATATAGCATTTAAAATTCAACTTTACAACAGATAGCATTCAAGATGCTAAAATAATGCTAACATAATGCATGTAGCATCTGAAATGCAGATTTAGGGTTGATTTACTGCATTCGCAAATGCTTATTGGTTACCTGGGTAACCATCTAAAATTCGTTCTTTTATGGACACGTTTCTACACTGAAAATTTACTTAAAGAAGCTTTCACGTGTTTCGTAAACAAGAATTTTGTACAAAGAACAAATGTCTCGTATATTGTATGAAACATTCATATTGCTTTTCATCTGGTGAAATGCTATCATTACACCTTTTTGTAAAATGCACGAAATGAACTTCTTTATGACCAGCCAATCGCTGTTTCTCATTTATAACATACTCAATCATGATGGTGTTTCTGCTGGTATGGGTGGGAATAATTTATCTAACCCAAAATAAAAATTACAGCGCCGTCAAGAGCTACAACTTCGTGCTCATTAATCAAACATGTTCTCACGAGTCAGCGTGGCCTAGTGAGATCAACCACGGATTCAGAATCAGCTTTTTCCAAATATTCCGTTCCGAACCCCCCATGTCAGAGACATTACAAAAACGCTGGACAACTCCAGTTTGTTGCGCTTTTTTTTGTCAATTACATTTCGCGTCGATAAAGTAGATCTGCCCACCCTTCATGCAACCACCAGAAAGGCGTTTCTTTTTAATTTGTGACCAAATAATCGTAACTCTTTGTATTGTTTTCGTACAATATACGAATGTTCTTTCTGAGTCAACAAAAGCTTCGTACTTTTGACAGTTGCGCTTGTGCCATTAATTATGAATGTAACTTCATAAAAAGAACAAATCAGTTTCGTTGCAAAAAACAACGGATGGATTTGTGAGTATTACCTTCGATTTTGTAATATAGACTCAAATTAACTTTCAGTGTAGATTTTCACAGCTTAAGAGTTTGTTGGATTAGAATTTCTCTCATCTAACTTACCGTTGAATATTCTCGTCAATTGGCAGCCAGCAGTTACTAAGATAGTAACTGCTGGCTGCTATGATTACTATGATAGTTTTTATTTTCCTTGCATTGTCGCATACCACTTACCATGTGTAAAATTACAAACACGGCTTGTAAAATTAATCGGTTCCTATATTATTCGCATGCGCCGATAGCATTATCAAGCGAATAAATAGCGAAAAATTTAATCATTGAACGCTAATTACTCAATCATTTCCTGATAGATTTTCGAGGTTATAACTCATTAAGTTGTAAATCACGACTATCAATTCAATTAAACGACATAAACATTAATTATTGACTTAAAACAAGACCCTCAAAAATCTATAACGCCATTAGAATAATGGTCTACAGCTAGTGGATCATAATAATACAAGTATGACAGCCAACACCAGCTCTTTCAGCTTTTTTTTCGTGCTCTTCTTGGTAGCACTCACCATCACATGCGGCTTTACATCCCTTCCGAACCACCAACGGCTTTACATCCCTTCCGAAGGAAGCCGTGACCAGAGATTTTGTTGCATCCAAAAAATTCCAACGAAGTTGAATGGGATTCAACCCAGACCCAATGGGGTTCCCTAGTTGCAGTCACGCTTAACATTACACCACCGGCGCTGAAAGAGCTCTTTCTTCATACCAAACCTTCAAGCAAACGGCCTGCTAGGGCCACCCAATGGTCTCTTTAGGGTGAATATAAGATTTTTTTTCTGGTATAAGACCTGCGGTTTTGGCCCTGGAATCTCTTGGCGTAGTTCCAGACGCGAACCGAAGGATAAACCCAGACTGCAGATCTTGAGCTAACGGTAGCCTCCGGGAGATTCATTTTATTTACGTCTCTTTAAACTGTACGTCTGCTGTAGACGTTTAATTTCATTCGAGACGGAATCCTCCGGGTGAGTTACCGACCAGTTGCCCCACGTTAGCCGCTAGGTATAAGACCTACTTTTTGACCCTGGAATCTTTTGGCCTAGTTCCAGACGGGAAGCGCAGGAAAAACCCAGACCGCTGGTCTTGAGTCAACGGTAGCCTTTGGGGTGGGTGCTCAGGACATCTTTTTGATTCCAGGTCTCAGGGCGTACTGACGAGCGGGAACTTTCAGAGTACGGAAACCTATGCTTCATTGAATACTTCATACTCACGGTTGACTCTACAACTGTATTTATTCGTCGAACTGGTCAATGGCGGCTACGACGGAGGAAATGCTGGTTATGAGGGTATGCTAGAGACTGAGGGCGCCGGTATGGGCAAATCGGCTCTTAGCAACGGTGACCGTTCGGAAGGAAGTGAAGAATGCTCTCGATGACGTGCAGCTGGCTATGTGCCCCGAACGTGATGTTGGTTGACGAAAAACGATATCGGTGACGTCAGTGAGGTCTACGGCGTGTTCTGGCACAAAATTTAACGATGTCGTACCAGACGGCAATCGGACGTTGCACTCAAGATGACGCGGAGTGGACCACTGTCGGTGTCGGTGAATATTCATCGTATCCATTGGTCACACGGTGGCTCGGTGGTTTGAAAACTCAACAACAGTTGTGAGGGTCAAGTTCCGCCAGAACGATCTGACCACGACCTAACTCCGCTAGCCTTTTCTCCGTTTTTTGTTTTGTTTTAGCGATCTCTCAATCAAAGTTGTTAGGTTGGAATCTCGAATTCCACTCACTCGCTCTCATTTTCACCATCAGCTCGAAGACCCGAAGACACGAAGAAGTAGAACTCTAGCATTTTTGTTTTTCATTTACACCCCGTTCGGGTTCAGTGCATCCAGCCACTCACAAGATACACAACCATTTAAGCTCTTCGCTATCAACCGTTTAGCGAGATTTCAAAACAAACCCATTTTAATTGAATGTTTTGATGATTTTACATTAATGAGTCCACTACCTGTTCGACGACCTTGAAGGCAGTTGGTTAGAATTTTGGCCATAGGCGTCGAAAACAAATATGTTGGCATTTTTTTCAACTCTCTGATCGCATTATTGATCAGTTCCTTTTCGGTTTTCATCACGGAATTGCTCGCGGAAAAATTTTCAAAACCGATGAAGCTTTGAAGAATAACTGGAAGAAATTGTGTAAGGAAGATGGACAAAGCCTCGCCCAAGATCTCATGAGCGGTGTTAAGAGAAATGTACGAGCATTCAGCTTGGGGGAAGAAATTCAATAAATAAATTATGCCAAAACAGCTAATATAAAGTTATTAAATCTCTGAAAATTTGAGAAGTATCCGATTTGAAATGAATTTTTGGTGATCATTTTTGTGTGTCTCATTGTTTCCGAATCCAGTCTTTATCAGCCAACATTCTTTTCTAACATTCTATTAGCTAAGTTACGAGAGTTGATCAATCTGGAATCAGTTTGGTTTCGCCAGGGCAGATCTAGGTCTCCCTTTGTAGCAACCAACATCTTACAGGGCTAAATTGCTTCCACCGCCATTCAGGAATAGATGAATATCTACGTTCAGTCGTTGGCAATGTGAGATAGCATGATGTTAAGGATGCCATTCTACCGTACAAATTACAGGGTGTTCAATAAGTTCAAAAGCACTTTAAGAATGTGTTGAACATAAGAAACTACAATATATTGTTCTCTGAGCCTATTTTTATGGAGGTGATGCTTAATGAGAACCTATACGACATGTATGTTTAACATTTGTCCTCACACCAAGTCTGTGTACCTTTCGCTTGTTGGGACAGTGCAGAGTCTTATTGAAAGAAATATGGTATATTCTTGTAGTATTTCTTGACATAGGGAAGCAGATGGTTCTTCAAAACATTATCGATGTGATATTCACTGTTGATTTTAACACCAGGTTCAATGAACAGCAATGAAACCTTCAAAGTTTTGGAAAAACATCCCCCAGCCATCATCTATAAAATATTTTGGAACGTTTGAACAGCTAGTTTATCACGAGTAATATCAGACAGAGATGTCCTACATACACCCGACTTACCAGGATTCCGTCCCGTTCGCTCGGACACTTTATAGTGCGTTTATGGCCAGGCGAAAGATACTAAGTAAAGCTTTCCTTTATTTAGAGTGGTTTCAATTTCTTAAAAATTGTAAACAGTCTAAAATGTTTCAAAAACAGACTAATCACATAACTTTTCCCATCGATGATAACCACGAGTCTCAAACAAATGAATATTCAAAACAAACTTACAAGCCTTGTTTGAATACACTGTAAATGGAAAATGTGTAGATATGTCTGTGATTAACCCAACCGAAGTTACACATTTTTTTTAAACACTGACAGGAATTACCACTCACCCTGTATAGCTTCTTTTCTTCCGTTCATATAATGAACTCGAAAAGAGACCAAGCATCTAAGAATGATAGTTTCCCTAAAAGTGATGTAAATTAATTTTGAATGTTAAATGCTTTTGAATACATATAATTTTGTAACGATCGGATTTTTGTATGTTTGAGATATTTCTAGAAGCGGTTATAATTAGAAAATCCAAACTAAGTTTAAGTTTTATAAATAAAACTACTTTCAAGCATTGAACACTAAAAAGTTCTGTAAGTCGCTGGCGAAAAAGGTCAATATGCCAAAAAAAAGCTTTTTCTAGTGCAACTGAAGGGAATTTGCTAACTTTATCTAGTGATAGTTTGAAGAGGTGTGTCAGTTTTTCATTTTTTTAAGTGTACAAATGAAGTGTTAGTTGGAAGTTTTCTAGTCTTTCAATTAATTATTATGAAATTCTTCGATTTTCCTTATACCAACCAATCCATGACTAATTTGAATGTTTTATGAGAGTTGCATTAACTCGGGATCTTAATAAATTACTGACTTCGAATCGAAATTTGCCCCCGATAATCCTCACTCAATTGAAACAGGTTCACTCTGAACACACATCCCCTTAAATAATCCACAGATACAATGTTCTCCCCCTAATAGATGCCAATATGTAAACCGATCAGAAGGTGTTAAAATCGATTAGGTCTCTAAACCAATCCGGACCAGTACCAGTAGGAGTTGAAGCTCAATTGCGTATATGTTATTGCCCACGTTTGCTTCAGCGGTGCTACCTTGCTGCATTAGCTGAGTGGTGGCACATGACTTATGCATCTACCCCGAACGAGTAGGCAAAGAATATGTTGATGACCGACTGGCATCATCAACCAGCAAGGATGTTCCTTATAGAATAGTGCCATGAATGGGGTTTGTGCCGGGTAGACTTTGTATACACATCTGCAAATGCAAGATCGGGGTGGCTTTCCTCACAGTTGAAGCGAAGAGCAATTCTGATGTCAATTGCTATTAAATCACAAATTATCCACATGACAGCCTTTGAATAGCACCACTGGAACGGAGCAAGTTCTTTGGTGAAAGGATTTCTTTTTTTTACCATTGATTTTTGCGAAAGATAAACACTGCATCAACATTTTGAATTCGGTAATAACAATATCAAAACAAAGTGCAAAACGGGTGGTTGAAGCACTTTGGATTTTCCACGAAAAATACATCACCCAAATGTGAAGACTGAGAAACTGTGCCGAGATAGAATGAGCACCAAGACGCGACGGAGCGAGGGCATTTATTTCCCTGGAGGCATTCCGCAGAAAAACCGCACCTTCTGCTGCCACTCGCAACAGCCGAAAAGAAGACAGTCATCTGTGGAAGCGCGTCGCGCTAGAACGATATTTTGTGAATGAATTATTAAACAGGAATACAAAGATGAACCACAGTATAGCGTTGTTTCCCTTTTAACAAGTGTTTTTCTTCTCGTCAATTAAACTTTCTAATAGGATTTTCACCCGCGAGATTTGATTGTTCTCCTCAAATGGGCGTTAAATTCCTGCTGTGCGTAACGCCGAGTCCGTCTTTTAAGGCATGAACCATGAAACCATGAGTATTTTTAACATTTCAACAAATCATAGTTATTCTCGCATAACTATTTCATTTGTGGTGAGCATTGCAATATATTATGCCTTTTTTCTATGGTTTCCTAACTACACATTTCAAGTAGTAAAATACCGCTACAACTGAAAGTAATGCATAATTTTCTCTGAGCAATGTGCACCTTCCTTACCCGCCGTATAATAATCAGATGATGCGGCAAAATTAGATGCTCCTAGTGATATATCACACCGAATTCTATTTTCGCTCAGAACGCTGGAGCCAAATGGGGCATATTCCGTACCGTTTCTCTTCGTTTCCTATTTAAATGTACACACGAGGCTACACCCGCAGTCGGTCGTCATGTACCATGCAAGTTTGCCCGGCCCGAACCTCTCACCTCTTGAACCGAACTTATTTATGACTATGATGATACCCGTGTGAGCTTCATCACCCTCCTCCCACCCACCCACCAGACTCCAATGCACTCCTCTTCCCGTAGCGCACTTGAAAACCCATCATCACTGGTTTCTAACCTGACGCTTCGGCCCATTCCTTCCTCCTCCCAACCAAACTGAACCGGGCCAACGGACAGCCATGTATGTGTGTGTATCACTCGCATGGGATTTGGACCTTATTTCGAAATGCCACCCCAGCTGTGGAATTTGTAGCTGCATTTCCACAAGCTGAGCAATGGCTGGCGAAGGAAGTGGTTGTGTGGCCTGCTGATTGTGCTCTACCCCAGGAAGGGTAGGAATAGAAAAGTTTGAATTTATTTCCACCATATGAGAATTTATAGTTCAGTATGAAGTTTTCTTTTGGCCCCTTTCTCGTCCACCAGGCTAGGTACTAAATATGCCGTCTGGTGAATTTTTCAGGTTCTGGTCAGCCACAGAAAAGTGCTTAGCACAGCTCAAATCGGGAATTCCGTTCAAAAATGAGCGAAAATCTTTTCGAGTCAATGGGGAAGGTATGTTCGTGTAGGGTAAAAGTACCAGATATGGTGGAGATATGCATGCAATAATGCCAGAAAACAATTTGAGCTCAAAATTCTTACTAAAATGCGTCTTTTAGTAGTTTAAAGAAAGTAGACAAGGGCTAACATTTTTGTTTTTGTGTTTTATTGATCCAAAACCTCGAAAAACTCGTCTGAAAAGGACATTGCTGCGCTCCAATTATAGTTATAGTTTTTATGAGTTTTCGTCATGTACCAATTGAAGTAATATTCGGTGTTTCATTGAGGATAAAGATATTAACATCAAGTTTATTATTTCAAATCAGTAGAAGAAGTATTTGAAGTTAATGCACGATATTTTTTTCCAAATTGTAGACTATAATCAGTTCATTGAGTAATTTGGAAAACAGTATCTCAAACATAGTTAAGTTATCAGTTGGTAGATGAACTTGAGATTTAAAACATGGATGCTACTACAGCAAGTTGTGATGGTTAGCTACCCTCTCTCCTTTAATAACATTTTAAATTTATTCTTAAGTAAAGATGTTCCAGGCGTCACACAAAAGGAAGGAGTATGTCGAGTTCAAAACAACAGTTTAATGATAATGTACTAGTGAACTTAAAGTTTATTTATAAGTTTACATATATCCCTTTCAGTATATTCAGTATATTTATTATCAACGTCTCTTTCAACTTCCGTCTGCTGTAGACGTTTCAGTTCATTTGAGACGGCATAAGAACCGCATTTCAGCTTTCCCCGATTTCCCTCGTAAAACCTACAAGACTTTCGATGTGTCACCATTGACCCTCCGTCTACAAGGCGCTTAAAAGTGGTGACTGTGGTCAATAGTCACTTTCTTTTCAAGTTCGACCTCTATTTGGTTTATATCTGGTCATATAAGTCCAGCGCACTCAGGAACTTCAGTAAATATAACTCTGTACTACGGTCGTTATACAATACTTCACGTATTGAACCTATAACTTCCGTATCAACACTCATAAATGTCCTAGCGGAGCACTCTACTACTAGATGGGCAACATCTAATTCCGCTCCGCAATCTTGACAGTAGGCCTTACTGCCGTTAAGTCGCCCTGAGTGAGTCGAGTATGTCCTATCCTCAGACGAGTCAGAATCTGCTTATCTCAATCACTTCATCCCATTGTCCTGGTGTTGAAGAGTAAATTGTAGGTCATTGCATGCACAATTGGGAACACCATTTGTTGCTGATGTTAAATCACGAGTTAGTTTTGAATAGGAGGATTCACAAATGTCTTATGAGTTTAAAAAAAATCAGTTTAAAAATCTTGAAAACGATAATGCTTAGAGAGTTAACTTTACACAGATTTTCTTGGTAAAAATTGGCTAAGGAATCATAATTCATCATCGAACACATATGTTTTCTTGAAAATGATAAATGTTATAAAAATGCAGTCAAAATAGCTGCTTCAGTAACTTTTTTGTTTGAAACTTCTTCATTCAAAACTTGAAGTCATGAACATTCGGGATTAGATGTCTTATTTTTGGGTTAAAACTTTGGCGAAAAAATAAAAATATTAATTTTGATTTTTCAAACTTTAGGTTAATTATCAAGTTCTTATTATGGAATTTTTATTTTCGATCAGTCTAATATTCTCTCTATAAGCCACTATTATTTGCCGGCAATTCGTTCGCCGACTGTTTTTTCATAGAATCAATATTTTTCGAGTTAAACCGTTATGCAAAAATACTTACGACCTCTTGAAAACTTATTCGAGAATAATTTATTTTTAACTATCGGTGATAAACGATCAGTCTCCGACACCAAAGGCATGTGTGAAATCTCATTCCAATCAACGACCATGAAGTTTGGTCGATCGGCGTAGAATCCGTCTATATAGTACTTACCCAGGTAACCAATTAGCAGTTCTTAAGCGTCTTTACGGCAGCCATTCAAGCAATAAGGTCACCTTAAATGCAACATAAATGCCGTTTTTGGCCCAATATACGGCTGCTTTATTGCAGTGCTATGATAATGCTTCATTAATGCTATTTTGCATTCGAAATGCTTACTACACGCTACAAGCATTTAAATAGCATTTGAAATCCAACTTTACAACAGATAGCATTTAAGATGCTGATATAATGCTAATGACGATTGCATTTTTAAAAAAATGAACTTTTTCCGGATGATGATAAAAAAAAGCTTGAATTGAACTTGAAAAATTGCTTTTGATAAATTTCCAATGGAAGCTAATTATTTAAGCATACTTGCAAAAAAAAATCTACGCCCTTGCCGGAATATTCACTATGGCGGACGAAAACATGCGTATCGGCATGTTATTGAGTTCTTTCTTCGTTTTATTTATCAATTCCTCCTCACTATTCGCGACACAATTGTTGGAGTAGATCTTACACTGCAGGTTGGGCCCAAAAATTCTCGATTTGACGCAGTTGGAGGACGTTGGGCGGGTTGACCGACTTGGGTACCACATCGATATTCAGCCGCTACATCTGCTCCAACGATCGCTTTGAGTAGTGCGCTGACACCAGATCCGGCCAGAACACCGCGTCTTCGCCCTTATGGTATTTCTTGATGAACGACGCAACTTCCGGCAGGCATTTCGTACTATAAATTTTCCCGTTCACGGCCATTCCGGAACGAAAAAAAGCGGCTTTGACATCCCCTTCTCGCTGATTGTCAGCCACAGCATCACCTTCTTCGGGAGCTTGGTGTGTGAAATGAACTTCGGAGCGCACTTCCTTCGTGAGGGAAGTAAAATACGAAGTGCCCTGCTCGTCCTCCATCACCACCGCCACGTCGTGATTCGCCGGGAAAATCGAGTTGACCATCCTATTTAGGCGCTGCCGCTGCGTCATTGCCTGCACCTCCGAAACGAATGGACGTGACTTCCGCTTCCTGACATGTATGTTCATGTTTGCCAGGTACTTTTTCACTGTTTGGCCGGTTGAACCGACCTCCTGGCCAAGCGCACCAAGCGATGTAGCCACTTTTCCTCGGTCTTCCTCTTCAGCTTCTTTTGGAGCTTCTTGTCGCTCAGGGGTGTCGGCCGTCTGGAACCGGGCATTCTTTCGATGCTCTGATTGTTGTCTAATAGTGCCAAGATGTTTTAGATGCCGAAACGGGCGTATCCGGCGTCCACAAAGTGCCGCACGATGTCCATTTTCGACGCGGCGGGGTGCCGTTCTTTGAACTCGCACACTTCTGAACGGAGTTGCTTCACTGTTTTTTTGCCATCACGGTTAGAGTTCGATTGATAGAGCTGTCAAATTTGGTCTGTTGGCTCATGGATTACTATGATTGATGCTGCGTGGGAAACTACTAGTGCGGTGAAGGTAAACCCATGAAAAATAGCAATTTGTGTCCATTTTTTGAATGCAAACGTTGTAATGCTTGTAGCATCTGAAATGCAGATTAGGGTTGATTTACTGCATATGCTAATGCTTAGTGGTTACCTGTGTAGTAATATATTGATTATCTTACCACCTATTTTGCGCAGTGGGTAAGGTGAGACGTTTTGAGTCAGCCGATTCCGATTCCGATAGTCGAGTCAACTCACCTGAGCTAACAGAGGCACCGGAATAGGGTGAGACCGAATCGTCTCACCTCACTCGCCTCATAGAATAGGTCGGAAGATGATGCTTTAGTGATGTTCAGTCATTTGAAAAACAACCTATTGATTTGAGAGTGGTAGGCACTCATAGAAAAGTTTTAAAAGTGAATTATTATGACACACTTTTTCTTTGACTAGATGTAGATTTTTTTCAGTTTTAGTTCCTTTTTTCCATGCGCGGGCTTCCATTCTGGCCCTATTTACTACTTCCCGATTAATTTTGAATTTTGGAGTTCTATAGCCTTTCTTTTCTTCTATTGCTCAATTTCGTTCGAAATCGTGAAACTACTTCTTCGATATAATGTTTTCACGAATTTTGCTCTTGTTGTGGCGCCCTTAATACTGGTAAAGTAAGATATTCATTCGTTACCCCACAGTGGGATGTTAGGCAAAAATGTCGTTGGTTCGAGTACCACTGTACACATGCCCTTTTCGCTCAATTTTCCTAAAACATCTGCTATGTTTCCGAGCCTGCCGCACACTAGCGGAACTATCAAAAACTTTCTCTTCATATCTTTCAATTCTAGCCAAAAAACATTGTTGTTCACTCTTGGTGCCTCATGGTGATGAGCGAACATCTCCTTCAACATCAAGATATTCATATTAAATTTACCTAGCAGACAAGGTGAATACTATATTATATACCCGATGGTTCAAAATTAAAATAAAAGCGTTCGATAATACAATTCGCAACAGAAAATGCAATGTTGATCACTGCCGACTGATGTAAACAATGCACTATGACCAAGAGTGACAGCGATGATGAGGAGCTTTTGCAAACTGTGATAATGGGTTTCTCGATGCAAAGTCGTACCAATTATGGAAATAGAGGAAAAGAGCAGTTAGATTGCAGACAGTATTTTTTTTAGCATTAATTGAGGCTGTTCCGAACAAAATTTGGTCACGCAGTAATGTGTGTAAGTCGATCAAAGTTTTTATTAATAAGTCAAATTCTTTTTCTTTTTCAAGTACAGTTAATAAAGAATACAGGAGAAATATTCAGCTAAGCTTCCTTTTTCACCGAATGCGAATTACCGGGTCTTTCGTTTAACACCTGCCATAAGATTTTGAACAGTCTTTTTTGTCCACTTTATTCGGCGAAGAACGCCAGTTTGCCTTGAACCGTTTCTCGCTTACAACAGCTTTTTGAGTCTTCTTAAAGTTCCGCTTGATGATTGCTCCAATATGGTTTGATTGGGCGGAGCTCTGGCGTTTTGGGTTTTGTCCTTGGGCACCACTTGAACATTGTTGGCAGCATACAACTCCATGGCCTTTTTTCTGTTATGGCAAGATACCAAATCCGGCCAAAATAGAACGGAACAATTGTGTCGCTTCAGGAAAGGCAGTAGGCACTCGCTCAGATAAATTTCCTGGTTGACGGTTCCGGTCGCAATGTAAACGTTGCTCTTCAAACCACAGGTACAGATGGCCTGCAACACCAAATATTTTTTCGCGAACTTTGACAGCTAAATGTGCCTGAAAATATCTGCCACCTTTCCCCGTCCGGTTGCCGTATAAAATTCCTATCCAGAAAGCTGTTTAAAGTCTGCCGTGACCTAAATTTCGTCGTCCTGTACCACACAATCAAACTTCGTCCACATCGTCGTCTACAACTTTCACGATCGTGCTTTGGCCGACGTGTTTTGTTTATCGTCGCGATTTGGGGTCACTACTTTCTTGTAGGTCGACAGTCCACCTCGTTTTTTAGCTCTATATACGGTTGAAGGCGCCACTCCCAGCTTATTTGCGATATCTCGGACGGAAAGGTTGGGGTTCCACTCGAAACAGCCGACAACTGTTTTGTCGTCGCTGTGGCCTCCGGCCTTCGATTTCTCCCCGATCCAGCATTCGTGGCTATCGACAAACGTTCGCCAAACCCTTTTAATACGTTGGCTAACAGTTGATTTAGCCACATGCAACAATTTCGCCATCTTGAGAGTTTTGATTTTGATGCGTTGCTTCTCTTCCTTCGACGACATTTTGATAACTGAAGTGCTAATCTCAAAATCAAAATAGAGAAATGATGCTACACGCACACATCCTTAAAATGAGGGGTGTGCATATATTTTTAATGCATGATGAAAGGAAATGCGTCAAGTTTAAGTCGACCAAATTTCGATCGAAATAATATTTAGCTTTAAATCAATTCAAAGAGACCTGTTAAGGCATGTTCCCAACAATATTTGGGGATGAAAAAACATATCATGATTAATTAAATGCTATCTTATACTTAAAAATAACAAATATTATCTTATATTACCATAATTGGTACTATGATGGTGATTGGTACTTCTACCCTAAGTGCGACTCACTTCAATGAGTGGAAATGCGGTTAAAAGTGTGAATTTGTATAACTTTCACAATAATGCACCACCCTGAATATGTTTCGGTAATATTTCCTTCTATTAGTCTTAATCACTTCCAAGAATTAGCTTGTTCTGGCGGCTTGTTTAGTTTTGGTGGTGACAGAGATGCAGTTTCATAAGTTCTGTCTATTTAAAACAGGACACAATTATCAAAAATCTCTGAAATTTTCCAATAAGTTGACCACCTAAAGATTTCGCGTATTGTAGGTTTTGATGAATAATTTAACTTGCTGTTACAATCCGTGTTTGCAGAAATTGCAAATCCGGTATCGAAGTTTGAAAAAATAATGAACTTTGAAAATGGCAACCCTCAAAACGGTAACCAAGCGATGTCGTTCTTCCTAGCTAATCCGGTAAAGACAATAACAAAACCTTCCATTTAACCCGAAACAAACCACCAAAATAAACCCCGGACAACAGCTTTCTTGTATTAACATGAATCCTTTACTGGAGTGTAAGAAAATTGAGAAAATATTTACTTTGCTTGCCATCGTCCTTGCAACGGGAACCGCATGAGAGAAAAATCATCATATAAAAAGCATTTTTATATTCCTCTGTCGTATGTAAATTATTCATGTCCGTTTTCGTCGCTACTTTTCTGTAGATCCAAGCAACCAGAGAGCAACCAAGGAAGCCCACTTGCCATTTCAACTTCAGGCAAGAAGGCAAATGTTTTCTTCTTCCTGTAGGTTTAGAAATACACTAGTGGGGCGAGGGACCGATCGTCTTCCGGAATGATAGGGTAACGGGATGTAATGTTAGCCTAGCTCCTTGATTCGGCCTATGTACCAAATATGTCATTATTTCTTCGATAATCAATAAAACCATGTTGCTATCAGCATGACCGACTAATTTCCAAGTAATTGAGACATAATTAATCAATTTATAGTTGATTACTTCCGCGTTGTTTTCGATTTCCTTGACTTTTTAGACACCATGACTTTACTGGTTAAGCTGAACAGATTATCTATACGATCTTCGAATGATCTAAATTTACCGAAATTGAACCTATAAACCGAATATTGCAGCAAAAATGTACAGAATGTAGTTATATGTTATAAACTAACAGGTCACATGGGTAAAATAACAATAAATTAACAAGCAAACGATAGACCCAATGTTAGGGCCATATTTTTTTCTATGTTCCTAACTATGGCCTGTTGTATGGAAAGCGTAGCAAAAATGTTGTTATTGGTAACATTTACAAAAAAAAATGTCTGAGTTCAGGTTGAATATTGTTCGTATGGCTTATCTTAGCACAAATTAAAGGAACAAAATCTGTGTAGAGTGAATTATAATGTTTTGATTGTCGAATGACCGCTAAATCATATGTAAAAATCACCTAAGTGTTTCGTAGCAGTTTAAGTGTAGTTTGATTTGTGAAGTTGTTGGTTGAGTAGAGCAAATACAGCTGGGAACTCCTTTGAATCAGAAAATCAGGAAGAAACCCTTACGAAAATTGCTTTTTTATAAAAAATCAATCGAATGGGACGAATTTGCATCCATGATTAGACCCAATCTGGTACTCATAGACCGACATAACATCCATATCCCTCAAAAGTTTCTGACTTTATAAAACGAGTTGTGTAGCTTTTAGTGATACATACTACCAGATGGCTTATTAAACATATCTTAGGAAGTGTAGAGCAAGTTAAATTTTGTTTCCAGCTCAAATACTTTATGAGTTACAATGAAAAATGTAATCGATTGTTCTATATTAGGCTGAGTCAAGGGACACATACCCTACTACCTTCCTCGTCTTGGCCCTCGTTGGCTTCGACTTTCATTTGTATTCTAATCAACAATTTGAGAAAACGAAGAAATTCTCTACCGTCACTATTTCGCCCCCCTTCAGCTGCTTCACGCACACTCCACCGAGGCAGGTCAGGGTTGGGGGTTCAAACGGTCATCGAGTATTTTTCTTCTCCTCGACTCAACCGGCACAAAACGGCAAGCACGTCAGTGGGATAGAGATCTAAATATTTGATGCTTGCAAACCATTGGATTTCCGGCGACTTTGCCAATGGTACAATGCCGACGTAGTTTGTTGATAATTTTCTTAGTTTGGTAAGGATTTTATTTTCGAGAGCTCTGTCGCCACCGTACTTTGATCTCGATCTATTTCAAAAATTGAGTTCACTATCGGGTGGTTTCTTTTTCTGATTGATTCTCATTTTTATCTTTAGAATGGCTTTCTATTAAGTGCACAGTTTGAAAGAAACCTGTAATTTTCTGTGTTATCTAATACGCATATATGGAGTGTTAGATATAACATAAATTCACAAGATATTTAATGTAAATTTTAGCCAAGTATCGCTGAAATCAGTTCAGTTGCATAAACAATTGCAAACAATTTCGTTGTTAACGCTTTATTTAGCTTCTACTTGGATGAGGAATTTTTTTCGCATCTGTTAAAATTTATCTTTTTTCTGTTTGTGTTTGTGACATAGAATCATTAAATTAGGGACAAATATGCGTACTTAGTCTCAAGGATTTGACTCTGCTTATGCAATTCATTTTTCACTATGAAATTTGAATGATTAGTAAAATTAGAAATTCGTCAAAATTTGGGTTACTAATATCTTATGATACATTTGTTGATTGTAATCAAGTGTGAATGTTAACCGCGAAACGTACAAACAACTCAAAACTCTATCCGTAAAATTCACTCGTAAATAGTCAAGCACACTGTCAAAACGTGTACCGAACAAAAAAAACCATACATATAATTTAACGGGCATTGAACCGACCACTTGCTACTTTCAACGCCGCTTTGTGAATGGGAAAATTTCCGTCTAGTCTCAAACGAAGCAAAAGTCAAAATGAAATTCAATGAATTGGAAAATCTATTAAAACTTGGAAATTTGTGACTTCCCATCAGTTCCTCCTAAGGACACTCATCGTCATCATCGTGATCACCACCTTAAACTTTCCACAGATTTTTCCCCATATTACCCTCGATAGTTCCGCTCGTCGAACACAATGCACGAATATACGAGTGTATGTGTGTGCGAGTGTGGGTGTGTGTGCTGAACGTGAAGAAAAAGGAAGAGCCATTCATTGGTGGCGTGATCAGTTTTATTATGAAAAGTTTTTCCTCGCCACGCCAGCGCCGAATCAATGGCGATTGGGAGTCAGAGAAAATTGACTTTTTTAAACAATAGCAAAACGAGGAAGAAGAAAAAATCTTCCATTTCTCCGTGTGCACCCACTTACACACATGCCGCAACGTCGGATCGCGAAGCAGGCCAGAGTTCATTGATTGAATCTACGATAATGATGATAATAATAACAGGAAGAAGACCCCTCCGGAGGGCGAAGCAATAGATAGCTTGGGCGTCGGACGCGGCGGAAGACAGCGAAAAATCCGAAAATTTCTAGTCAAGTCATGTCCTTTCGTTTACGCTTTCTTCCGTTCCGGGGGCTGCGACGGTCGACGGGGACCGACCGGAGAGGTTTCCGTTATTATTATTTTCTGTACGAAGGATTTTCCTTCTTTTTTTATTCAATGTCCTTCGGAATGCTACACGCGAACAGGATGATAATGTTCCCGGAATGCGTGTAGATACCTACCCACAGTAGTTCCGATCCACGTTGAACAATCCCAAGCTGAGCCTCCTTCCGGATGAACGACCATGGCAGACTGGGGGAAGAGCTTTTGAAAAATTGTCCCGTCGTAGTTTTTCCTCAATTTTCACTGACATTCGGCGACGTGACTAGAATCCATATCGATCATATTGCCATCAATCGGTTGGCTAACAACGGGATAGGAGCAAGCTGGGGACATTCTGTTGTCGGTTCAACCGAGAAAGGAATCAAGTTAGTGCCTTTTGCGTACGGAAAACCGGTGAAGACAAAGGGAAATAAAAAATTATGTGAGCAGATCCTGTGAGCAGAGGGGCAGAGTGCAAAAAGTGCCATACCCTGTGTGAGAGCGCTTGTTTAGGGACCTAATGGAACTGAAAAATTTATGATTTGATGTGCCAGAAGTGACAGTTGTGACAGAAAAGGTTCGAAGCTTCGTGCTAAAGGGTTTTTTTTTCTCGTTATTTTGTTCCCGATGGATGGGAAATGTGCGATGTTTGTTCATTGTTTCTGAGTTTGCCATACGCTAACGGAACTAGCAACAGCTTGTATCACTCACCAGTGGGAGACGATGATTGGCTCAATATTTACCGGCGAAAAATTATCAACAAATGCATTACTTCAACTAAATTGAATTCCCTGGGAGAGCATCAAAACATAAAACAAGACAAACTTAAGCTTGGCCTCACACATGGTTGAAAATGGTTGAAAACGACCACCAGCAGCCAACAGCATCGAATAATGTGGGTTCGTATCCGGAAGAGTAAACACCTTTTGCTTCGTTTGAAATGAAAACTCCGGAATTGAACCGAATCCGGAAGAAAGAACCAGTTCTCGAATCAACGGTGAGTGTGAATATGAGAGAGTAAAAAACCGTCTATAAAAAGAAGCAAATGTATCAAACGGAAAGACCACCAACGAACATAGCCGTCTTCGGCCAAAGGAGAAAAACTCATCAAACTATCTTGCTGAAAGTATCTCTTCAAAGCGAGAAAAATAAAACGTTCCTGCGCTGAGTATGGCTTTTGAAGTTGAATAGGGTCGAAGAGACGTAAACTTTTAAAGCATTTAGTAAACTTAAAGGCTGTGTAGTTAGATGTTAGGTGTTGACGGAAAACATGACAGTCAGCGTTTGGAGCAATTTCATAGGAGCAGTTGTGGTTGGATTCGTTGAAATTTTTCCAATGTTGACTTCTAGATCTGTAGATTGCATTTAGATTATAAAAGTTCTTGTATCGGCGCTTAATTTTCCGAGTTTATGGTACTTCCGTATATCCGTCCGAAAACGGCTGAAAGTCTCTCAAATAAAAACAGACAAACAACGTTTATTCAGTGCTCATGGTACTACATAAACGTACAGTTCTCTTCTTATTATTCAAATCTCCTGAATCATGTTATCTCTGATATTCGCTTTTGTTGATAATTGTTATAATTTTGATATTTACGCAAATGTTTTACCTCCGACAGACGTTCGACTTCATCTCATTTACCTGTGTAAAATATGGCTTTCCACAAGATATCAAGCTGCAATAGGCTAACAGATGGCGCCACAGATTTATTTTCATTGGTAGGGGAAAATGGGTTGCCAGCTAAACTATCCGATGGTAGCGCCCTACCACCTTGACAATCTCTTTCGGCTTCTTCTGGGCAAGCAACAAACTGGTGATAACTTCTTTCGCGGACATTTTGACGAATTTGCAATAAAACAAATAGAATGTTTGGATGCAGCACTTGAAAAAGGACATAAACAAATACACTTTCGACAGAAATTAGTCACTAGCTACACAAATTAACCCAATACTCAAGTTTGAACATTTTCGCATTATTTTCTGCCGCACCCTGTAATATAAAAATGAATTTCTGTCTGGCTGTCTCAACCTTATAGACTCGGAAACTCCTGAACCGATTGGCGTGAAATTTAGTATGGAGGAGATTTTTTAAGCCGGGAAAGGTTCTTATGATCCTCTGTTCTCTTGAATGGAGGGGGATTGCTCCCGTTACAAATGAAACACAAATTTCTGCATAACTCGAGAATTTATCAAGCAAAGGAAACCAAACTTGGCATGTGAGTTTTTCTGGAGGCGTAACATATTTTTATAGTGGTTTGAGACCCCTTCTATCTCTTGAAGAGGGAAGGGAGGGACTCTCCTACGAATAAAACTGAAATTTCTGCATAACTCAAAAATTGATAAAGTAAATGGAATTAAATTTGGCATGTGGGGTTTTCTGGAGGCAAGAAATATTTCTATTGTAGTTCGAGGCCCCTCCGTTCACTGAAAGTGGGGAGTTCCCATACAAATAATGGAGGTTTCTGAAGGCAAGAAATGTTTCAAAACTGACTCGAAACCCTTCCTCTTTTTGAAAAGGAGACTCCCATACAAATGAAACACAAATTTCTAGATTACTCGAGAATTAGTCGAGTATATGGATCCAATTTTGGCAGATTGGCAAGCTATTTGAAGGAGAGAAATATTTCTACACTGGTATGAGGCTCCCCTGTCCTCGGGAAGGGGGTACTCTCATACAAAAGAAACAAAATTGTTTGCATTAAAAAAAAATATTCATGTTCACATTTGTAAGGGAACAAAATTAGGTCTTTTTGAGGTAAAAAAATTAACTACCTACACATTCATGAATAAACGCTTTGTCATATCGTATTTTCGTACTAAGAAACTATTTCTAATAAGGCAAACATACAAATGAGAGAATATCTACTATCTCTCTCTCTCTCGTTCTCTTTCTCTTTAATTAGACGGTTGCGAGAACAAATTAATGAAACCTTTTTAAGACCATACAGATTTTAAAAATATTCTAGTCAAAGATGTTACGACCACATGAGAACCTCCATAAAACCCATTGGCTGCCGTCTAAACATAGGGCTGAATGGCCACAGCTGTCAGACTGTACTGTGTCGGTTTTTGTTGTTCTGCTTTGTTCGGTTCTATGCTCTTCTGATTCACATAATAGTTAATAATATTTTAGAAAAATGTCCTAGTCTTGCGGAAAATTTTGATTGATGATAAAATTAAAAAAAAAAAAAAAAAGAGTTTTATGTAGCGTATTATGTTCCAAATCATATGCGCATTTAATTTTATGGTGAATATTGGCACGATATAATCTGAAAATTAAGGCGTTTCGGAAAAAATGCGAGTGTTCAACAACAAGCACCAAATTGAAAGAAAAATATTCGATAAATTAATCAAAAATTTCCTGAAAATTTATGGAGTTCCATCAGGTTATCTAAAAAAATGCGAAATTAGTCTCCGATCTACAGTTCATTTGCATTACATTTAAAATATGATTTCTTGTATTTGAATAGTTTTTCAGAAAAACAAATTGATCTTAGCAATAGCTACTATAAAACTATTTGGTCATTTGGTGACTTCTCTCTATGCCAATTTAAATTTTAATGCATTTACTGAAAGCTAAATGGTTTTAAAATGCTTTTTAAACTGACCATATAAGATAATATGAATCAGTTCTAAACGGCATTTCAAAACAGCATTTTACGAGTACATAATGTCAAAATAAAACCTTTGATAGAAGTAAAAGCAATTTTAGTAGACAAGCTTTTAAGATCGTTGTAAAAAAGATAAACCTGATTAAAATTTGAAACCTTTTGGCATCTTTTTCTGCCATAATAAAACCAAATTGATTCCTAGTGGCTTCCATAAAACTTTAATAAAACTTAATAAGGCTGGATGGTTTTGGCAATGTTACTTGGGATATCTCGGGAAAAGTCTGTCATAGAGTTCAAGCGTCCTTTTTGCTCCGAGTGATGGTGCTCAATCTTGTTGAAGCGTTCATTTGATCTTACCAATGAACGTGTACGTGCCCACGGTGTTACTGTGTCCGTTAGATGCTTCTGGTAGACTGACTGGTAAAGTTTGAGACTTTCCCATGAATATTTAGGGGATTTATTCCCGTACAAACTATCACCGAAGCTAGATGGTGTTATCTGGCTAAATTCATAGAATTAAAGGAACCCTTCGGCAAAAGCTGGCGGTGTTTTTGATTGTTGTAATATGCTCCACAGTGAAAATTTTCGCATCGGTGAATGAAATTATACGATGACGTCCATTACCGAAATCCTTCAACAAAATCTTTGCTTTTCAGTACCGATTGTCTTTCACCCTGTCATTCAGGTAGCGTTTCTTCGAAAATGTATAAGAACGTAATAAATGGACTGGGTACTGATTTGGGGTAAATTTTCAATTATTTCGCAAATTTTCGAATTGACCGTCTAGAATTTCGATTAACTTACTGAAGAAGTATGTTTCGATTCTTAGGGGTCTCCTCAGATCTTTTTCTACCTCTTCCTGAACGATCCTCCAAATTTCCAAGCTTGTTGCATCGTATTGTAGCATCTCGAACTGTTGGTATTGAGACAAGAGAGATTCCTTGCTTATACAGCTGAATCACCGCACTTCGTAATGGTTTTGGCTTCATTGTGACACTACGAACTAGAATGAATTCAAATGAAATATGAACCAAGGAAAAATACGTCATAGGTGTGCTCATTTCAGCATCTGTCAGATCCGAACTATACACTGAGTGAAAAAATACGGATAATATATCTTCGCCCTGTATTATGCAAATACTACACAAGTAGCACACTACGATCATTATTAGTTGCAGCAACTTGATTATGACTAAAAAAAACTCACATTCATGTTATCTCAACCGAATTACAACCAGTGTGCTACTAGGGTAAAACGGTAAGTGGAAATCAATTTAGCTATAAAGGAAAGTATACAAATATACAAATAGAATCACTCACTGTTTCATAAAAACTTTTCATTTTAATCCCAACCCTGTCGTTTCCGTTAGATGCTTGAAGAGGGCCACTAAGGACCATAGCCGAGTTCGGAGTTGGTCATATAGTTCAAAGTTTGTGACGAAAATTATCACAGAACTTTGAAGGGTTATATAATTAAAATATGCATAGAAAAACCATTCATTTCACACACAAAAAAATGCGTTCTGTTTGAAAAGAACGTCTAAATTGTTAGGGGAAAAATTGTCCGACACTTTTTTGAAATCCTTGAGTTTCTTTCTACGCTAATGCTCGGTTTTGATAGAAGTAAAAATTGTTTTCTTTTCAACGCATAATTTCACATTTCAAAGGGCTAGCATTATTTTGCGAACAATTGCATTCAAACTCGAATATATGAGCTATACTGAAGTGAGGCGTGAACATTTTTTGCCAACAATTTCACCAAAATGCCTCAAAGTTACTATCTATCATACTATCTATCATTACAATTAGAACCTCGGTCGACCTATCTTTTTTCGATGTTGTTATTTAAGAAAAGCGGCGCTGAAATATGTCCAAGTCATTTCATTACCAAAAAAAAAAAATCAACACTAAGTACCCTTGCGGCAGATTGTTAACAACCTCAATAAAAATAACAGACAAACGGATCGTAAACCAAAGTAGCACCCCAGAGAACGAGTTCAAAGCCTACTGCCAATACGAACAGGAAAATCCTGGCGGATGAGTTTTCTTCAAGGACGACGTACGAACCTACGAAAGTGCGTGAAATTTTGCTTTTATCTGCACTTCCACTGCGCATTGCCATTGCCTTCGCATCGTTCGTTCGTCGTCCTCGTCGACAGGAAAGAAAGCTTAACGAGTTGGAAGAAACTTGTTCATTCATTTAATTTAAAATGTTCTTTCTCGCGCGTTGTCTATACTCACTTTCGGTGCAACTGCCAGGGCCAGAAGAGCTCCGAGAAGCAGCGTTCCTCTCGGTCCTGCTGGTTGGCGAAAAGCTGTTTTTCAACGGGAAAGCGAAACTCTTGTGAAAAGGCGGCAAAACTTTTGTGCGACTATAACGGATGCAATATGCTACGATTACGAGTGTATTTTGGTGGGAGGAGAAAACTGGCGGGCTGCAGTTTTATGCTTTTCGTCCTGGAGTTTAAACCGTTCCAGTTGCACAGTGCCGAGGCTCGTGAAACGAAGAGAAATTAAAGTTTTGTCTGCCAGTTTGAGGGGCCCAGCATTTGTACGCTATGATGATCCCGTTTCTTCGCTAATGTTGTTTTTGTTATGAGCAAAGTTGTACAATACTTGTTCTATTGAAAACTTACGCACAGAACTAATCTAATGAGATGCGGAGCAGTCGGAAAGTGTGAAATGAAAAGTTTCGCTATCGATATAATTTGCTTTTCTTCTAGCAACTATACCCGATTCGAGGGCAAGCGAAATATTTGTTCCCCCCAGTTGCAAACGATATGAAAAAGAAATGCAATCTGTGGCTGTTCTGACTTAAAGCATGATTCTTTATGGAAGCTACCATTTTTTCTTAAAGTGTTACATACAATTTCAAGGCGAAGCTTTATACTTGTCAGAAGATATCGACGTCCATTTACAAGATCTTTCTACGGGCAGCTTTCCAGAGCCTATAAAAAGCAATTGTACGCTTTCCGTCCTTTTCCGCAGCCTAGGCAATACGACAGGTCCCATTAAACCTTATGCCTTTGACACCGGCCATAATAAAAGGCCATAATGGTGGCAATTGCAGCGAACTAACCATCGCCATCGTTGGAACATGACACCGTTTTCCGCCACAGCGCAACCACCTCGACGGTCGTGTGTCGAGCTGCTTATCATTCTCATTTTTCCACCTGCCCCTAACATTAACATCGTGCCATCCAGGGGCAGAGCGACTAACAACTTCCAACCTGGGACCTCCTTACAAGACAGTCATCTGTCGTCTTCCTCGTCATCAACTTCGGTGCCATCTTCAATGTCGCATCCACCACCAACTTTGGCTAGGGAAGCTAGCGAACAAATTGCCGTACGTCGAATGAAATTAGCTTTTCCGTCTTGCTAGTTTTACGATCCACTGACGACAACATCTTGTCCTCGTATGTGACCAATCCTAGTCGTGTTTGTGTGTTAGTCGAAACTACCCAACGAGAGGCGACGCACAAATTGGCGTCAATTTTCTTCCCAGACTAACAGCAGCCAGGCAAGTATGTGGACCGTGTCTGTGTGTGAATCCTCGCAAGCTTCCACTGCTTCAGTGCCTAGCAGCGCTGAGAGTCCGGACCAAATCAGTAACGAAAAATCAATTTATTATTTTATCAATCGCTCATTCGGAAATGATAAGTTTTATTTGCCGTCGTTTCCTTTTCCGTCGCAAAATAAATAAAATTATCTTGACAGACATGAGCCTCGCATCGTGCTCTAGTATGTCGACACACACACAATCTAAAGCTCGTCGATTGGGTCCTTCTCAAAGCACCGAAAAAATAAATCTTTGTGTAGAACTTTGGCAATACTTTGCAACGGCTGCTTCTGCTATCTCTGGCCGGGAAAGAATGCATAGTGCTTGATTATGCTACACCTTTATTGTCAGCAGAGGAGAACTAATCAAAACTTTTCCCAAGCCCTTCGTACACTCCAGAGAATGGTCCAAGTGTATTGGGGTTTGTTTTCCAATAAGCGCTTGCAGAAACGGTAACCATGTCCAGACTCAAGTAGTGTCGAACATGGTTATACCGAAGCATTGTGCATCCACCCCCTACTGTCTTATCTACTGAAGACTGTCCACGTTAAATTGCGGACACCAAAATAATAGCAACAAGAAAACTGCACACATAATCAACAAAACCGATTGTTTACTACAAAATCATAGAGTTATATCTATTAAAAAATAGTTGATTAAGATGTTAATCCTTCATTCTGAAAATTTTTCGAATTTTCTGTGGTACATCCGCCATCGGGTTCCGAAAGGTATCATCTTGATATCATTGGTACCATTTGCTTTCTTCTTCATTTCAAAGAGTTTCCGCTTAACTAGAGCCCATTACTTCTCTATTGGGCAAAGTTCTGGACAGTTTAGTGGATTGGCTGTTTTGGCACGTATTTGACCTCTTGGATTTCGCATAGTGACAAGAGGCCAAATCAGCCCAAAACTGGCCAAATCAGAGCGTAGCTTCTGATCGACGGTTGCAACCGCTTTTGCAGACATGGTTTCTCGTACTAATTTAATACTTCTTCGGGAATTTGGACACCTTCTTGGTCCAGGAACGCTCGACAACGGCGTTCCTTTGAATTGCGGTATAAAAAGCCAGACCCTGAAGCTGTTTAAAGTCTTTTTGCACGTATGTTTCGTCCATTAAGAAAGAAAATGTGTGCAAAACATGGTGTCAAGCTCCTTAGCTTGTCGTCATGGTTGGGCATCTTTGTCACTTTGAACGCCTTCAGTCCTGCTCTCTGCTTCACTTTTTGTTCGTATGATTTTGGGATTTTTCACAATAATGGCTACCACCTTCTTGTCCATTTGTCGGGAGCATACTTTTCGAGTTGTTCCACTTCCAACCTTCCGATTCACAGTTAAGCTCTGGTCAAATGATTTGCAAACACAAAACACTTTGTTACTTTTCGGTAGTTTTAGTTTTATTGACAAAATCGCGTACTGATAAACACGGATTTTAATGCCGTTCGTACAAAATGCGTTTGCTCACTTCCACTTGATTCGACGCCATTTTACTGAATGTAACAAGAATGTAAACATGTTGTACCTCCGTTATTGCTTAATCAGTTGTTATCACACAGAGAACCAACAGATGACGCTTGGGAGCAACATTCATCCTCAATGTGTGAAGGATGCTGATCCTAAACTAAGGCAATACCGGTACCGATCCCACCCGATCGCAGGTCGAATAAGGAGAGGGTAAGAAAGTAAAGTGATAAAGAGTGTTTCGATCAAATTTGGTCGACTTAAACTTGACGCATTTCCATTCATCGTGCATTTAAATGTTTTGTTCATACCTCATTTACTGGATGTGTGCGTGTATCATCATGTCTCTATTTTAATTTTGAGATGAGCACTTCAGTTACCAAAATGTTGTCGAAGGAAGAGAAGCAACGCATCAACATTTTGCACGTGCATGGCGAAAATCCAAACTTCTCTCACGCCAAGTTGGTAAAATTGTTGAATGCGGCTAAATCAACTGTAACCAACGTATTAAAAGTGTTCGGTGAACGTTTGTCGACAGCCAAGAGAGCTGGATCGGGGAGAAATCGAAAACCAACGGCAACAAGAGTTGCCCGCCGTTTCGAGCCGAACCCCAACCACTCCGTCCCAGATGCCGTAAAGAAGCTAAAAATGGTGCCTTAAATCATGGATGGAGCTGAAAAACTTACAAGAAAGTGGTGACTCCAAACCGCGACGATAAACAAAACACGTCGGCCAAAGCACGATCGCGAAAATTGTACACGACGATGCTGACGAAGTTTGGTTACGTAATACAGGACGATGCAACTTACGTCAAGGCAGACTTTAAACAGGTAACCGGACGGGGAAAGGTGGCAGATATTTTCAAGCACATTAAACTGTCAAAGTTCGCGAAGAAATATCTTGTATGGCAGGCCATCTGTACTTGTGACTTGAAGAGCAACGTTTACATTGTGACCGGAACCGTCAACCGGGAAATTTATCTGTACGATTGCCTACAAAAACGTCTACTTAGTTTCGGTGCGATGGGGGCGAAAGAGACCCCGTTGACTTCGTACTACTCCAGGACAACATTTGAACAGTGACACAAAACTAGATCTACCCAGAAGATCTTAGGGCCCTTGTGTTGCTTCAACAGAGGAAGCACACGCTTCTGTAGACACCCATTGAACTCCCTGTTTACAGTCTCGGTAGCTACAAATGGCGTACTCCGTTTGCAACATGAGCAGATCACTTGCCAAAACATGTATTTTTTGGCAAACTTTGAAACTTTCTGCTTTCTTAATTCCTCCGAAACATCAAACTTATGCTTGTCGGTGACCAACAGTAGCCATGAAACCTACCGGAAGTTCATCTTGAAGTAAGTCTCATCGTCCATGATGAGACAATGAGGCTTCGTCAACAGCTGAGTGAACAGTTTCCGGGCCCGTGACGTTCCTACCGTATTCTACCGTTCGTAAAGATTTAGAGCCTTCTGCACTTTGTACGTATGCAGTCCCTCCTGATCTTCGGTTCTCTGAACAAAAGACTTGGACAGATTCAACTTTTTGGCCACATCTCTGACGGAAGCATTGGGATTCCGCTTAAACGTTTTTACGACATGCTTGTGATCCTGATCACTAATAGAACATCCATTTTGACCACATTTCTCCTTCCGTTTGATACTCAGAGTTTATTTACAACATTTATTCACACGACTCACCGTTGACTGCACGATTCAGAGTTGTTCTCCGATGTCCCGACCGAAAAGATGAGGAAACGTGTTTTAGGTGCTTGCGCAAAATCATTTCGTGATGTTGCTTTTCGGGTGACGCCATTTTTCACAATTTTCGAAAAACCCAGTGGGTAATTTTCTACAGGCTTTTTCAGGTATGCAGTGAGACACCCTTTAGCAGTTCGCAACGAAGCATCTACACAACTGTTCACATCAGATGCTCGAAACAGGCCCCATCAACTTTCTAAATAAATAGAAACCATTTAGGATTATCAGTAAAAGATCTACTGCTTGTGAAGAAAACTTATAGTAAAATACCCTACGACATGACGTGTTTTTGTTTTTATTGACTAATTTGCAAGCTCGTGAAATAAATAATAATTTCCAATGTTGGTTTTGAAAGGTTCCAATTATAAATTTTAAGATGCTTTTGGGTGGGTTGAGTTATTTCGTGCTATTTCCGTTATAACTGCTTATCCTTGTCAGGCACCACCGTATGTAGGAGGAAGTATAGAAGTCTAAATCAATAGTTTTTCATATGGGATCCCTCTTAAAGGTTCAACAAAAATTAAAATATTGAATTGCTATTGAAAGTACATGACCTGGCTCTCAATCGAGTATTGTACTTATGTCTAATCGAACAGCATTTTGTTTTAGAATATCAGTAATGACATGTGCAAGAATTGTTACTTAAATCATAACCTGTAAAAAGGAATCAGGTATTACTTAACTTTCATAATCTACAAAGATGTTCCCAATGACTAATCATTTGATCATTTGCTTAGCTCTTCCCTCCGACTCTACTGAAAGCTGCGTGGTGTCCCTAAGTCAAATCCTTCCAATCTACTATGGTTGCAAGGACGTTGCCAGGTGGTCATCTGATGCGGGCTATTTTCGGTGAGAGTTTTGTGTAGAGACTTCTTACCAGTATTAATTCGAGTAAATGCTAATAATATGTCTACAATTGCGACTGCAAAAAGTTCACAACGATTAT
This sequence comes from Aedes japonicus, assembly GCA_034211315.2. Classification (NCBI taxonomy): domain Eukaryota; kingdom Metazoa; phylum Arthropoda; class Insecta; order Diptera; family Culicidae; genus Aedes; species Aedes japonicus. The sequence continues at coordinate 938,336 of JASCZW010000300.1, forward strand.
TGAAGGAGCTCAGAGACTTCTAAAGCTGTTCTACGTGGCCCACAAACTGGCCGATTTCTACAATTGCGACTACGATGCAATATCGTGGTACGCAAGCGGGTGCTATCATGATCTGACCCCGCCAGGGAGTATCATTCAAAGGCGCTGTACGGACCGACATCCTCCTGGTTATTTGTTTACCAAGGATGACGAACACAATCAAGAGATGGCCGCGCACTTCAAGGCGACCCAGTTGATGCGAAGCTGTCATCTACCGCTGCTCTTCATCGGAGTAGAGTTCAGCCTAACCAAGAATCTAGAAATGGTCGAAAAGTTCTTCTATCAAGCGATGTCCGTAGCACCGTTGGATGCCTACGTGCTTTGCGAACTGGGCGTAATCAAGTTTGAGTAAGAGTTGTATGAAATGCCGAAAGAAGTATTCCGAATCACACAGGATATGGTTTAAAGTATGGCGTAGATGAATCGAGAACCGATGTCAATACAATGGGAAACATTACTTAACAACTTGGAGCACTGCTGTAGGGAAAATATGAGGAAAAAGCAAGATCTGGAGATCCTTCGGAGAGCACTGGTCCTGAAACCGTTGCATACTTCTACTTATGCCTATGTACAGATGTCGATGGATAGTTTGGACGAAGCAGTTAAAATTGTTCCACAAAAGCCTATCACTGAGAAGGGATGAAGTCTTTACGACAAAGAATTTCCGATACGTTATTGAGGACCTGGCCAAGAAGACTGTCTTAAGGAATAAACTACATAAAACCCCTACCTTAAGGAATAAACTACATAAAACCCCTATATGTGGGACTACATAAAACCCCTACCAAAACTTTAGACCGGAAAGCTGCCCAAAGTCCATCTTTATAATCGTTTCGTCGTTCATTAGTATGCATCTGGAGTAACCCTTAATATATAACTGCCGAGAGTGGTTTTCGGGCATTCGGTTCAAATTCACCCAGTTTGGCTGCTAATGGCATGATAATAACGATAGATTTTGCCTAGAGAACCTCCGGACATTGCTACTGTTGCATTTGTATTTCATGGCAAGTCACCAGCCGAATGTTCTGCGTTCGATCTAATTGTTCTCAATACCTTCCAATGCAGTTGCCAACCGTAAGTTCAACTACGACGGTTACTGTGATCTTTTTGAATAATAGTTTTCCACTAACAAAAACGTTCGAGAACACCTCACACGGTATGTATTTGCAACGCGGGTGTCCAAAATTAAGTTCCTTCTTTTGGCTTCTATATATCATATCTTTTAAAATCTTAATGATTCGAAAGCAAAGGTTAACCACGGCAAGAACTTCCCAAACAATTTAATGTAAAAAGATTCGAAAACCGACCACCAGGAGCACTGTATTAAAAAAACAGTGCGTCCAGATTTAAGGTGAATCGAGCTTTAGTGCTTCACTCAGTTTGAAGATGTTCTAAGATTTGTGATGATGTTTGCAGATGTTCTGAAATTGAACAAGAGAAGTGACGAATTTTGCTAGTGAAACTTTTATTCAAAATAAAACTTCATTGATCAAAATATTCACTGAAATTTCACTAAAAAAATAACATTGAATAGATTTTTTTTGTTCGTTTCTCTACGTTGTTTGGAGCACTTCCACCGATCTTAATTGTTGATTAATTGTTATTCCAGAGCATCCAGTTGCATAGTGTATTCACCCACAAATATTATACAGTCCATTCGACTGTATCGGAAATAGATCCCTTGATTGATATTGTTATTTTATTGTTATATATTTTGAACAAATTTGATTTTGTACTTTCCACTTATATATAGATCGTGTCATTAGAATTTGCGCGGCTACATAGCAATACTATGCTTAAAATGCTTGGGTTTGATTCCCGGTCGAGTCTAGAAATGTTTCGAAAGTTAAATTTCATGATTCCCAGCGCAATGCGCATGATTGTAATTGTTACAGTAAAAACAATCTTTCATGACAGTGTTCATGAAAAGGGCAGCAGGCTCTTCTGGCAGCATTCTTCTTTATATCTTTAGTGGTCGTTAAATACGGCTTGCTGAATTTTCCGCATCCAAAGATCACCTGCCACACCAAGTACTTTTTGGCAAATTTGTTGACCTCCTTCTTCTTCCAGAAAGTCATCAAAACAGCCAGGCGGGGCTTGCCGACAAAAACTCCTTGCCGGGTATTTACTTGGTGTCCACTTTTTGTACGTCTCGTCGTCCATTACGATGCATTTCGGCGGTACCAACGACTCACGGTACTGATGGCATGATGGCGCAGGATTTGTCCACCGTATTCTGCTTATTGGTTCGGTTAAGTGCTTTCCTTACGTTGAAGACATGAAGTACGGCCCGCTTTATTGACTGCTGGACGAGCCGGATAGAAGAATTGACCGTCTTAGCCACGTCCCGAATCAAATGGTTCGGAATGCGCTTGAAGTAATCCCTCACCTTTCTTGCGTTCGCGGGGTCAGTCGTCTTCGCTTTTTTCCGCTGCCAACTTGCCACTGGGTCGTCTGGGTCTCCCCGGATGATTTTACCCCACGGAACACTGTCGAATTCTCGATTCCCAACTTTTTCTCGATCCACCTGTGGGACAGGCCAAGATTTTTCACGACCACTTGGATGCCATCTCGATAACCACTTGACAGATTGTGACAAAATTGAACACTCTAAACTAGTTTTACCTAACATTTCATCAATTTTTACTCATGCAATAAAAAGTTATACACAAGAGAAGGTGTTCCATTTTTTTTCGAGTACAATCTTTAAGTTGAAAGCATTTTCAGCTTGAAAGCAACAAACAACCGCGATCGTTTAACCTAATGTTTTCGTTCTAGAAGTTTGCTGAATTTTTTTTATCCCCGAGCTGGAGGGAAGCTCCAAGTATTCAATAGCATGTAATCATGTTCAAACTTTAGCATGCTATAGAAGTTCAAAGAAGTTCAAATAACATTATCAATATTCCTTCAAAATAAGATCCCTTTAAAAGTGCTGTCAAATCTCAAACAATGCCTCCAAAACTTATTGCTCCCTTGTTGTTGACTGCAAGAATGCCATCTTTATCGCGTTCTTTTGACCCTACCAGAACAAAACCTTCCCTTAATCAAGAATCCTTATCTCCACTTGTCAACAGCTTCCCCTCCAGTACAGTTAAAATATTAATTTCGAATTATTGAGCTCAGTCACACTCGGAAATGGCCATCCCCCACTTGCTTTCACACAGGACGAGCAGCACGGAAAACCCAAATGAGCCGTCGGTTGCCATTCTGGAGGAGACCAGGAAAACAGCAATAATTATCACCAACGTTGGCAACGATGATGACCAGAAGCCGAGTGAAAAGAGCACATACTTAAGTTTTCGCACCCCAGGGACAGAGGCATCTAAATGGTCAACCTCCATCTCGAGCACATTTGGAACTCAGGAAGAATAAAAAAAACCCGATGAATGCAAACCCACACGGAAACACAGAAAGAGCCCATTTTCGACTTCTCTCACTTCGTAGTTCGTATTATTGCTCCAAGGGACAAATATTGAATTCAGCACCCTCTTCATCACGTTTTATTGTTTTCGTTTCTTTCGGAAGGGTTTCCGGGACTCTCCTCCCCGTCGTTCAAATGTGTCTCGTTGAAAAGTGGCCCTCCACGGCACAAGACAATAATGACGATATCAATGAAGAGGCAAGTTCTTAAGAAAAACTTCTATTGGAAAAAAAAGTAAGAAGCCTATGGGGAAAGTTGATTTCAGTGGAAACTGTGCGGGGAGTGTTTGCCGATAAGAAGGGAAAGTTCTTCTCTTGTATAGTGCTGTATTTCTCACGGTAATAAGTATTTTTAATGAAAACTTTCCCACCCCCCTTTGGCGACCGGGAGATTTTCGGTTTTCTTTTGACTACACTGCCAAGAGGCTAACTGGCAAAAGGCTCCACTCCTATCGTATTTTCACATCTTTGGGTCTGGTTGGGTTGTTTTGTGCAAGGATATGTCTGTGAATGGGTGTTTTCAGGAAGCCCTTATACAACAGATGGCGCCACCATTTGGTGATACTGTTTTCATTATGTTTCTTGCTTCTCACTTTTTCGACACGACATGCCTTTTCCACCCCCAGCTGCCGGACGAGATGATGCTCTCTTGTGTAGTATAATTGCTTTGTTTTGCCGCCATGGTGACTTGGAAAATTGCAGCACATCCTTGCTTTTACATTGAAGGGGTTTTCTCCCGTCTATTTAAAGAGCGATAGATTTTCGCAGATCGAAACCATCGACATAAATTAGAATTTCGCCCGAGATGAGAGTAGGAGGGGGCTGTATTTTTATGACGGTCTATAATTTTTACGATGATAGATTGCTGCCCCAGCTGCTGGAGCCGCAAATGTGAAAATTCGGCTTAAACCAGTGTGCCCTTTTCGAAGAGGGGTGGGTAGGCAGAGCAATTTCGATTGGAAGATAGAACGCAGCAGCAGTGGCACGTTCGGCAAACGAGAAACGCCGATTTAGGACGTTCCGAGGGATTAAAGTGGACAAGCTAATGGAAGTTGTTTGAAGGGATCCACTTGAGAAAAAAAATCGATTCCTTAGGATGGGGTGAATAAGGTTGTCAAACATTTATTTAAGGTTAATTAATATAGCATGAAAAAATAAAGGCCTATTTAGGAATATGTGTTTAACATACACTGAATATTTATTTTCGTAAAATAGCTTCCACTCGCTTCATAAACATGAATTTTGTACGTGGAACAAATATTTCGTATATTGTATGAAACATTCATATTGCTTTTTATCTGGTGAAATGCTATCACTACACTTTTAGTTCACGAAATGAATTTCGTAAAAACCAACCAATCCCGGCTTCTCTTCTATCGCACGATGTTGCTGCTGGGATCCAAAGTCATCCCAAAATAAAAATTAAAGCGCTGTCGAGAGTTATAGCCTCATACTCAATAATCAAGTATTTTCTCACGTATGACTATGACCCAATGAGATCAACCACGGATTCAATATCAGCGCTTTCCAAAAATTCAGGGTCGAATCCCATGTTGGAAACATTTAAAAAACACACTGGGCAACTCTACTTGGTGGTGCTTATTTATCTATAACATTTTCAGTCGATATAGTAGATCTGTCTGTCATTCATGCAACCACCAGAGATTTGTTCTTTTTAATTTGTTACAAGATATTCGTTCCCATATTTAATGTTTTCGTACGATGCACGAATGTTGTTTCTGTATTAACAAATGCTACGTACTTTTGACAGTTGGGCGTGAACCATTAATTACGAAGGTAACTTTATAAATAGTGCGAATCAGTTTCATTGCAGAAAACAACGAACAGATTTGTCAGTTCTACCTTGGATTTCCTATCATAAACTAATATTAATTTTCAGTGTATGAGTTTCAACATTTCAAATTGGCTGTATGATATTTAAAAAACTACCCAATTCCCTTTTGGTTGAGAAGCTCTGTTGTTTAGGTACCTATCTAGTTTTAAATTAACATGAAGTTATTCGAGCCTTATCACTATTATGTACACGGAAAATAAGCCGTGTACTGCAGTCATGAATTCGAAAACAATCGAAAATACACCGTGAAACGAATCACGTAATCATGAACTAAATAACGTTTAAAGGGAAAAATCCTGAAAACGTGAACTATATATGAACGAAAACGCTTTTTTTGTCTGTGTAGTCATATCGATTCAAATTAGTTTTTAATATTATATCCAAACAAGTTTTCCATGAAATGCAACAAAATATACTTGAAAATTCATAGAAAGAGTATGCTAACTGATGATATACAGTGGGGTTCCTAGACTTGCATATACATCCGATGCTCAGCCAACCGTCTCTAAGACATGTTTGTAGCCCGAAAATTGTGCCAAACTGCCGTCCACCACTGTAAACTTGTCTCGCTAGGATTTCCCAGAAATTTTCAGTAGGATTCAGGTTCAGACTACGAGCTGACCAGTGCATAACCTTGGATTTTTCACGTGAAAAGCAGCGTTATCTCGATGAAAGATGAAATTGTTGTTCATAATAATACATGATGGAAACTTGATTTGACATTAAACCTATTACCATTTCCATTACCATTGACGATTGCACACCTCGTGGATGGAGCTACGATGAGGAATAATTCATTGAAGACATTGCATGTCACCATGAAACGGCACCAGATATTGATACGTCACTTCACGCAATAATCTCCACGAAGAGACTTCTCGACCGCTCACCTGGCCATGTCCATGCAACCGTTGGAGATATGGTGGATTTGATATCTACCTTAAGAAGACACGGGGAACCCACGTAGTTTTCAGTAGATATCAAAGGAAAAGTGAAAAGAATAGTCTGAGAGAATAGTTACAGCGTTGCAGGAATATACAACTTTTTCATCATTATCTGATGCCGATGCCGATTGGGATTCAGTTTGCTGATTTTCTAACAAAGTATCAATACTCTTCCGCATTTTGTACACGAGACCTTGGTTTGTCGCGTTGTAAATCTCCACATCTCCAAAACTTCGCTTCTTAAACCGCGGATCGAGAAAGATGGCTTGAGCGATCAGTTCATTTGATTCTCTTTTCCCGAACTGCTTGATGAGACCATCTTCCAGTTTATCTACCAATTTTTCGATGTTTGGAGGAAGAGGGTCGTTTGTGAGCAGTTTTATATGTTCTGTGTTATTTGATTTCTGTTTGATTTCTTACATACTGACTGATATACAACTGATTATATTTCTCTTTGTGTGCAGTCTTTGCATCATTTCCTTACAAAAACTGCATGTAGGCCACGGTTGGGAAGGTCCTTTGTACTTTTATCGATCCATTTCACCGCAATTCTCGGCTGCCTAGACCGAGGGTCCAGGGCTGGCTGATTTGGTGCTTGAACATCGTGACCACTCGGGGCCAGAGCTGTTGCAAAACCACCAGCATAAAGTTATTAGCATAAAAAAAGAAGAGAGAGAAGATTTTATTATTTGATGGCATGTAGGATGTATGTGAGATTATTGGTGATATTCTCACAACGACTCTTCGTTTCTTTAACCCAAAATTTCGAATCACTGTAACCCAACCAAACTTAATCGGAACCTCTAATTCAAATAACTCTAGCACATTTACTGCCTTCAATCTTTCTGAACCCTGAATTCCAAGCCTACTCCTCACCTTGGGATCTGTAGCCATTCCAAATCTATAAATAACTCAAATATGAAACCTAGGCATAGACGATTCCTATCTAGCGAGGTTATCTTAATTTTGCTCCACCCTTCCACTAATTTACTGTTAGTATTAGAGGATTCATGTTCCTACTCAATCTGACCACCGTGCAAGTAGGTAAAACTAAAATCCTATGATATTGTATATCATTATTCAAACACTGCTATTGATACAAACCACATGGAGAGGTCCATTCTGCGGGCCCTCCGCATCCTATCTCAATATAATATATATATATATATATATATATAATATATATAATATATATATATATATATATATATATATATATATATATATATATATATATATATATATATATATATATATATATAATATTATATATATATATATATATATATACATATTATTATTATTATATATATATATATATATATATATATATATATATATATATATATATATATATATATATATATATATATATATATATATATATATATATATATATATATATATATATATATATATATATATATATATATATATATATATATATATATATATGCTTCTCATCGTCAGTTTTAAGTAACACTTCTCTGCGACCATGTGCCTCATTTTGCAATCAGATTATTACCCTGATTAAAACATTCACCCCTTTCTAAAATGGGGCAATTACATTCAGATATTATACCATGAGAAAATCAGGTATTTTGGTTGTTTATTCCATAAAACAAATGGATAAACAACAACATAAATTGCCACGGCAATGAAAAGTGTACTTTTAATCGTTTTCCCTAGATTGAAATTAAAAAGTCTAAGAGTGAATTGTGGCCAGTATCACACCTGATGCTAGTGCCTTCATATAAACGTTCTACGACGTGGCAGTAAAAAAATGCCTAGAATATTTGATACTTTCACTACTGGTCAAATTCTTGGTCTCACATGCATGTTTATAGCATGAGATAAGCCCTCTCACTGACGACAAGGTGAAAACTTTGACCCTCGAGAGGGAATCTGACCTAATCTAACAAAATAAAATCAAATTTAATTTAATTGTATAATCTGAATTTCATACTACAGGTTGACAACACGTTTAATCACTGTTAATACTGCTAATGTTAAAAACTGTATCAAAATAAAAGGAGACAAATATGCATCAGCGTCAGCAGCTCTAAGAACATTTAAACTTAAGTATTACAAGCATCATACATAAGTATCGATAAGTACGAGTACGGCTTCAGCTTTACGTAATTAGTTAAATGATAAACCTTGCACATACATACTGTCTTCGTAGAATTGGCAATGATTTACAAAGGTATGAAAAGAAAAAAACTCACCCGGATTTGAAAAACGTCCTGAGTCTTAGCCACAGCGATAATTATCCAAAATTGGATCGATCGCTTCTCAGATCAGTGGAGGTAGGAAGTTTGGATTTCTGTCTAACACGCTTGGTTTCAGCAACCGTCAGAAGCCGTGGAGCAGCTGATTTTCTTCTGTAACCAAATTAGCAAAAATATGTCCAAAACACAACAGAGAAGCTAATAAATTCACTACGGGAAAAAAATAAACGTAGTGGCTGTCTTGTCCATTGAGCAACATCTGTCCTTCGAGCCCTTCGAAGATCACAAGATCATAATATACTTGTATAAACACCTCAACTAAAATTAAAAATAAAGCGATGAAAAATGACACGAGAAAAATGTTACTTTGAGCTGCGCCTACTACGATCGATAATGTTCCAGTCAACTTGATTTGAAATTAGATCTATTGAACTGAAATTAACATCAAATAGAATGAAAAGAAAGATTTACTTCATTTTTGCTCTCATTTTACTAACGGGCTCTGCTCGGGTTACTATTCGGAACACTGATATGGCATTTCGCTCTAAAACGTTTTTTGTCTTACTCAAACTTAAGACTTAATTTTAGACTTAAAACTTAGACTGAAATCAATCTTTTGTCTGGAATCCTTGTAAAAAACTGGACATTCGAAGCCGCAGAACATGATGATCGAACTATTTACTAATAAAAAGTGCGAAGTTAGACCAAATGCACAGCTCCTTTATCAATCAATTCAGATAAAATTGATGAACAGTGCTTTTCTCACCTAAACACACAAAAATCGGTAGGACGTCTCGTTGAAAACGATGATAACAGATTCCTCCCAAGCATTGTCCTCACCATTGGGACGTGTTAAAATTTCTCTCTCCTCAAATTCCAAAACACTGTTGCCGAAATCCAAAACAAAACTCTTTCATCTTTTCAACACTCCTGTAAGCAGCTTCCAGATGGTCAGAAAATTTTCCCCATCCCCATGAATGATGAACGATAGTAGGAAAGCCGTAACGGCTGGCTAGTCTGTCATAATAAAAACGACTTGTCATACGAATTTAATATGTCCTCTGAAGGAATGCGGTCCAGCTTCTATTTCACTCCCACTCGATAGTGCTGGCTCGTCGTGTTCTGCATTAAAGTGAAGTGGTTGGTTATTTCTTCTTCTACCAGATTGCAGTTTGGAACTAGCAATCCTCAACCACGCCCGTTCGTTTCAATGAATGCATTCTGTGTACCGTCACCATCGTCATCAGTAGCACCAACAGTACTCCCTGCAACACTCGAGAGCGAAAGAGAGAAAGTTCACTTGTGCACTATATCGTTATGACCTAAAGCTCTAGGATGATTCCGGCGGCGACGGAGAAGCAGTAATGGCACGGTGCAACCCAGCTACTATCCGGAGGATAAGGAAATATTTTCCGCTCAACTAAACTCATTTGGTGTTATTTTCCACCGGAATAGATTCCATAAGTCTCTCATGTAGTACGACAGCAGGAATAGGAACGTGTGTGGGACAAACTGGCAGCCGCGAAATGAGAAGCAATTCTAGTGTGGAAGCTCGCGCGTGACTTGACGCGACGACTGATAAAGTGCATGCAGTTGGATGAATTCGACAATGACGAACTGGTTGAAGTGAATGCCAACTGCTGTTGCATGAGTAATTTGTGAAAAATGGCAGTTCAACCGACTTTGTTTGATGAGCTCTGGAATTCTTTGTTTTCTGATGTATTTGGAATCGATTTTGAAGTAGGTAAAAGCATTTGCAATTCTTCGCGGTTATCGGTTTAACGCCAAAATGGAAATCGAATTATCGCTGAACAGCAAGCATGAATTCTGAAATCTTCCAACATTACTCGGTTCAACATTTCAAAACACCTCCGGTGACAGTTGCGGTGGTGCGACAACCGAAGCGCTGTATTCAACCTGGCAGTTAATGTGAAAACTCGTCAACCCGAGGTAATTTTTCAAACACGCAGACTGATTGCAGGTATGCCCGGCACCATTTATTTCGGTTGTTGTTTGTCCGCAGAGTAGTTTCAACGAAGTTACGGAATGGAAAATGTAGTCAACTCATCTGCATAGGTGATTACTTTCCTTACCCTCGGTACGACTACCAACCAGTGACACATTCTGCAAATAAAATGTCACCTTTTTCGCTGCACTGCAAAGGGAAACACGAAGGTGGATAAGTCACATCCCGGTGCGACTTTGTCACGTGTCGTCGGAAGGTACGTCCCCCAGAATTGTCTCCCGCATCGAAATGGAAGCCAGCAATGCGAACGCACTCGCCACAGGAATACATTTTTCAAGTCGGATAGTAGGTATGTGGTGGTTCATTTTTCCCTAATTCACATTCTGAGTCGGTTCGGTTCAAATTGTCACGATAGTACTTTGCAACTTACTCGGTTGGAAGGTAGTAGAGAGAGGGTTTTTTTTTACTTCTCGGCGCGTGGAAGAGTATGATATATCTGCAATGCCGTACGGAGAAACGTGTCAAAGCTACAACTTAATTTGCTCGGTCTGACATGACATGTGATGTGTGCAAGATGTGAACTTGCGCGTAATCACGTGGCAGAAGCTTTTCTGCTTTGCAATTATGAATTTGTTTCAAACCAATAACGATTTTTTTTTCTTTTCTTTTTTCAGGTATGTCCAATGAAATTTTGGAAAAAAAAAACAATTTTTTCTACCAATAGGTGACGTAAGTAAATGCACTGCATAGTTATTTTTTTAGGAGAAACCACTAGCTTTCCGACGTTGGCAATTCAAACAGAATACTCTCTGAATTACTTGATACTATCCTTGATGCTAAAGGTTTGCGTTATAAATATGAACGGTTGAAATTTGAGGATTTTTTTGTATTTATAGTGTATGACAGATGATATAAATATTGATTTCTGTTATAATTATTCAAAGATGTATGATTTTGAAAAGACCGGAAATTTGTGGGAGGTTTAGCTAAACTAAAAAAATTACAATTATTGGTACCATTTGAAACCACAATTCCCATTCAGTGAACAAATGCATTACCAATCATACAACGGGTACCAGCAAACCGTTAAAACACAGTTTCTAACTATTTGTTTCCTACCCGTTCGAGTCTCAGGGTATTTTGGAATATTTTATCAAATTTCTTTCAGAGCGAAAATCCATATTTTCTTCGCTCTGATTTTATGGTGGGAATAAATTAGGCCCAAATCATGGAATCAGCTTCTACTCCTCCTATTCAGAAATCGGAACTTTTTGTTGTCTAGCATGTTCCCAGCTGGACTGAAATTTTTCGCTTCACTTTAGATCAATCAAGCGTAAGTAATAATAGTTCTTTAAATAGTAAATGGATTAGAACTAAGATCATCTGCGCCCTGGAATAGCAGACACAGGCACCTTACTGTTAACATCATCGACTAGCCATATCAGATATAAGCCAAAGCACCTCAAATGTCTTATACATTCTTCAATTATCCCTAATACATCTGAGCTTAACTTATAAGTCGAATCTCTGGGCTGATTGGTGAATTCGTCTTCCTTTGGTACAAATACGACGTTTTCCATTTTTAAGCACTCTAGCACATCTTTTGAGTAAAGGCGGAAATTAGGGCCAGGCCAATAGATTGCAAACTTATTATGCTGTTTGATCAAGGGTAGCAAACTTTTTTTGCAGACACTCCTTCACGTAGATTTTACAACGATAGACCTTATGAATATACGAGATATTTGTCCACAACTGCATATGGCCTGCGGTCATTACCTTCTTGTAATTTTTTTAGTCTAAGGAATATTCATTCCCTTCGGTGTAAAACTGCAGCCACGGCAGAGCTTTATATTCGAATCATATATGGGTTTCTTAATCCATGATAACACAGCCCGATTCTTTGGTGAGCAGTTTATTATACAGCTTCCGAGTCACCCGTTTCACAGGTCCAGCTTGTTTGGTGCTTCGTTTAGCTGCTCCCGTCTCCGACGAGTCTGCAGGCCATTATCTGCCAAAGTGTCAAGCAGTCGGTCGCATCTCGTACTACAGGATGTTCCGATCAAAATTTGGTGAAACAGTAATGTGTGTGAGTCGATCACAAAATACAGGAGAAATATTCAGCTAGGCTTCCTTTTAATCGTATGCGAATTGCCGGTACTTTCGTTTAACACCTGTCATAAGATTTCGTATAGTCTCCTTGTCTCCTACTCGCTCAAAACAGCTTTTTGAGTCTTTTTAAGATGCCGCTTAACAATGGCCCAATATTGTTCGATTGGGCGGAGCTCTGGCCTGTTGGGAGGGCTCTTGTTGGCAGCATACCACTCCATGGCCTTTTTTCCGTAATGGCAAGATGCCAAATCCGGCCAAAATAGAACGGAACAATTGTGTCGCTTCAGTAAAGGAGGTAGACGTTTTTGTAGGCACTCGTTCAGATAACTTTCCTGGTTGACGGTTCCGGTCGCAATGTAAACGTTGCTCTTCAAGCCACAGGTACAGATGGCCTGCCACACCAGATATTTCTTCGCGAACTTTGACAGTCGAATTTGGAAATTGCAATCTACAATACTAGCACACTTGTTGCAAACCAGTTAGAGTAACATAAATTTGACTCAATTACGTCCCAATCAAGTTGCTGCAACCAATTGCGACAGTTTTGTTTTGATTGGGTATGTGAATGGCGTCAACTTGACAATCCATTACACGGATAATGAACGATGTAAATACGGTAAAATTATGTTATTGTTGATCAGAAGAAATTTTTTTTTTCCTCTGTTCGGGACATAAACCACTGCGACCAGTACTTTGATCTATTGTAGTATATCCCGGGTCCTTTGTGTAGTGCATGTCGAGTTACCTCATCGCTATTGAAAAATAATAAAGTATTCGGTGTTGTTACAGTTGTCATTGTTTGTTTTGTTGGCAATGAATCGAATTTTATTGAAAGTTTACGCTATTTAAACCCTTTAAGGAGTGAGAGCACTCTTCAAAGGCGCACCCCTTTATCAGTCAAAATCAGATTCATTGCAAAGAAAACAAACTATGACTCCGATACTGACCATGCATCAGAACCCTAGTCATAACCAATTTAAACTATAGAACATAAAATAGACAATCTACCAGCGTTACGGGCCAGAAGAAATAGTCTGTGAATAATCATGGACCAGCCATTGAGAAACGATTAGTTCGAAATGCTTGGATACAGCACCTAGTGCAGCAATCCCACGATAGCTGGCGACGGATCATTTGCATCCCTTTTTGTGTATTGGGAAAACAAACGACTTTTTGCAGCATTCAGGAAACACGCCGGGAGTTAATGTCAAATTGAAGACCGAAGAAGATGTTCAACCGTCAAGTCTTCGGGAAGCTTCAGAAGGCAAGATTTGAATTTTGACCGCACGGCAAGAATAACTCCGCCACCAGATTCCTTGTTGCTTTTGAGCGGCGATCGGTCTAGGGTAGACACATTTACCCAGGTTTCCTACCACCTAAGTTCTTTTAGAAAGAAGGGAAGAGGAATCGGTAGGCAGCGATCTTAAAATGGTGGCAGCATAAAGCCGAGCAACGTCATAACGTGAAGGATACTGGCCATGGATGGCAGCTTAAAGAGCCCTGTCCCCATAACTAGACCTAGGACCGGGACGACCATAACGGCTGGAACGAGTAAATAGAACATCACTCACACCGGCAGTGGGCACAGCTGAGCTAAGAGAGTTCAGTGCGTCCCAGTCCCGGTTGAAGTGACGTCCGATGTATGTTTATGACCCATGAGGCTGCCCATTGATGAGATGGCTTATGTGTAGCGGGCTAGCAGGAGTTGATAATGGCAGCCTACTGGAAGCTTAGGCAGAAGATAGAAGGCTAGAAAATTCATCAGGAAGAGTACGCTTTACAAGTTGCAGGTACTTCCTTTTCGTAAGAACATCAGGTCCATGACGACTACGATGAACAATCACAGTAAAAGGCTGGGCTGGTCGAACTAAGAAGAGGTCTCCATGGTATACTATCAACTGCGCGTCACGGTTCAGTCATTGCTCCTCCACATCCCAACACCGACTGAACAGTTCGGGACATACCTTTTCTAAGCAGACCAAAAGTCGGAGTTTGAGAAGGTTTTCAAAAATTTGTAGCTGATCTACTATCCTTAAATTCACGAAAATAGATGCCATTCGGGCACGTTGATGAAGACACATTTTTTCCCTTCAGATCCGCAATTTTTCCAATTTAGAAGGATATGAAAGACATGGAGCTGACATCCTTTCCGGTGGCTACTAGTCATATAACCTCCACGTCGTCAGTGGCAAGGCAATGCGTTGCGTGCATAAAGCTCGTACCTGTTCATCGGTGGTACCGCGTGAAATGCGTGACAGATTGTTCGACTTAATGTTTGCCATGGTCGCCAAATTACCGAGTGATGGGGATACTGAGTCGGTTGAGCCACATATGAGAGGTTTGTGTGGAGGTTTTTTCGACTCCAGCCTGCCGAAAAGTCGTCGACGATATTTTCGGTACGCTTCGAAGACCTCGGCGTTAATGAGTTGGAGTTGATAAGCGCCGTAAAGTTGTTCCGTGATACGTTCTTCAGCTTGTTCATGTTTTCCAACTTGAGGCTTCTAACGATTTCGTCAAGCTGGCTGAAAACAACATTATATGCCGCTTGTAATATCACTCCTACTGAATATGCATTTGTTTTTGGGATTATAATCTTCCAGCAACTTGTCGAAAATAAGATTTCCTAGCTTATATTTCCAAGAAGCCATTATCGAAACTTGAGTTAGAGTTACCACAGAACACATAACAATGATCCTCGCTGCCAAATTGCTATACAGTTAACAATCCAAATAGATGACAAATTGCTACCCATTTAACAATCAAAACAGTATAAACAGGAGAACAGACACTTAAGTGTTGTCTATACCAACATTCTTCATCCTCTCAAAAAAAAGGCACGATTCAAATAACTAGACAAAGACACTAGACATCAAAAGCTCCAAAAACACTAGACATCAAAAACTCCAAAAATACACAATATCCCAAATCAAATATATTTTCAATCACACAATTCAGTAATAAGCTATCGAGTGCGGGCGATTTATAAGTGAGTTTCTATCAATATTGTAAATCCCAACAAAAAATTCTGATACAGACTGTACTCGAGAATAATGAGACACACAAAAATGATCGCCGAAAACTCATTTTAGGTCCGATTTTTTTCAAACTTCCAGGGAAAATTTGACAACATTATGATTAGGTTTCAATTTCATTGATTCATTGGATCTCTTTTCCATTACCAAATGCCTGCATTTTGCCCTTGACACCACTCATAATGTTATGGGCAATAGTAGAGGCGACTTCTTTTGATACTTTTTTCCACTGTTTCATCAAAGTCAGCTCGATCTCGAATACTTTAGATGTTAAACAAAGTTTGGCCTTCATAACGGCTCAAAATTTCTCAATCGAATCAAGTCCCGGGGTGTTCAGTGGGTTCAAGTCTTTTGGTACGAAAACAACATTGTTATCTCTTTACCAGTCTAACACCGGCCGCACGTAGTGACAGGATACCAAATCCGGCCAAAATAGCGTCTCGCCTCCTTGAGACTGCAGGAAGGACAGCAGGCGCTTCTGGTGGTAATCATCTCTGTAGATTTGCCCATTCGTGAAAACCGTCGTAATGTATGGCAGGCTCAAATCTCCACACCCACAGATGCACAAAAAAATGAATCTTAACAGGCGCGTAAAATTTCGCCTTATTTGATTCCAGGAGGCGTAAACAACGAAATTGTTTACAATTTTTCATGCGCCAATCAACAATGTTTGCAATCTTTCATACAACAGGCTAGATTCAGGCGTTATCTGACTTAAAATTACATAAAATATCCCATTATTTTTTGCCAAATCTAGCATTCCCTTAATGTGCATTATATAACGCAAAAAAGTAAATGTTTCATTTCATCTGTGTAGCCTGCCAAACCAAAATCTTTATGATAAATGTGTCCACCTTTTTCTTTCATAAGAACGGCCAACCGTGATGTGGCAGCGTAAAATTCCACCTTGATGTAGGTCTCGCCGTCCAATACAACGTATTTTGGTTTCATCAGCCACTCTCGGGACAGCTGCCTGGCGTGGCTTACGGTACCTTGTTTTATTTGCCGTTCCGGTTTGGTGCCTTACTGACCTTGTAGACGTGGAAGCCGGCACATTTCCTCTTATTTTTTCTACACAAACCATATGGAAATCTCCACCGTCTTCGCCACATCGCGGATCGAAAGGTTCGGTCTACGCTTGAACAGATGCAACACCTTCCTTGCCTTCGCCGGATCAGCTGTCTTCGGTTTTCTGCCGGTGTCTGACCGCCGCTGGGTTGTCTGGGTCTCCTTGAATGTCTTCACAACCCGGGCTACCGTCGAATGATGGAGTCTCAGGTATTTTCCGATCCATCTGTGGGACGCAGTTGGATTTTCCACGACGGCGCACATCATTTTTAATAACCACTTGACAGATTGTTTTGGAATTTTGCCGTTTTTGATGATTGTGATGAAACGTTACACTCTTAGCTAGTTAACTTTCATCATTTTTTACCTACACGGCATAAAGTTACAAGCTAATCATTAAGCCTTTTTTTAAAGTACGGGGCTTAACCAAGAGCCCAAACGTAGAAAACAAGATTCTAATAACAGCTGCATCCAGAAATATCGGAAATTTACAAATAGTTTTATTTATAACCAACCAAAAACGTTATCCATAGGACGCCGCCACCCAGGACTATCAAATTTAGAAATACACATAAACTCGCAATATAACAAAGCTTCTGTAAGTTTTTAAAGTGGAATTTAAAACACTGGGAAATCCAAGTACAGATATCTCCGATAGAGATAAAATTTTGTTCTGATAAAATTTTTGTAGGATTGATTTTGTTCTTTCAACTCCAAATATGATGTCTCCTTCTGCATTCATCTCCAAAATGAGAATATTTAAATTAAATTAGGGCAATATCCGGTCGTTGGCCATGGCCCAAAATATTTTAAGGATGCTGGAAGTTGACGCCATGTTCGGATGGGTATTTTTTGACGCATTACAGACTTAGATTTGAGGTAAAGATATATATTTTAGACGCTCTTGGAAAGGCAGCATCCGGAACGTGATTGTAAGTATGATACATCAAACAGATTATGCGATTTAGTCATATAAATCATTAAGTCTTTAGTTTAAGTGCAACAATTCGTAATATTCAATATTTTTTAAAGTGTATGAACACAACTTGCCTTAGAAAATGAAAGAAAATGATTATTGCAAAATACCTGACTATCTAAAAAATAGAAGAGAAATGAAAAAACATCTCTCTCTCTCTCTCTATCTCTTTCTCTCCCTCTCTCTCTCTTTCTCTCTTTCTCTCTTTCTTTTTCTCTCTCTCTATCTATCTCTCGCCATAGCATCGGAGTGTATACGCATTACACTGCATCATTAAGACAGCACTGCCTTGAATACCTACACAATACCCAAAACAAATTGACTTTCACTAATCTATGACGATAGTGTTTACAAAAACAATTCATCAATATGTTGATAAAACGGAGAGATCTCACCCGAATAATCAAATGCATCGGTTAAAATGAACCAGTTTTTTACGCCAGCAAAAACGACGAAACACCAGGTCCAAAACAGAACACGGTTGCTCTAAAATTTCAAGACCACACCCAATTCATATTCCATAAATGAGAATTTTTTGAAGATAAACAATTTTGTTAAAAATAAGCAAATTTAATGAATATGAAATAAGTCTACTGGTAGTCACAGCCTACCTCACTTCTTGAAACGTACCATTTCAAATATACATTCGAAATTTTCATCACCAACATATTGCTGTGCCCAAACGACTATATCTCCTTGTATTCTCTTATATCAAGCATATATGTATATGCTACGATTGTGACTTTATTTAATACAAGCTAATAAGACTGTGTTTTCCAGTCGCCTTCATTCTCCGAATCGATATTTTCAGTTTCTCCGTTCTTAGTAATTTTCTGTCAGAAAACACGACAAGTCACAGTTCAAAGTTGCAGTTCGCATGTTCTATACGTGCGTTCTGTTGTTGTAAGTAACTTCAGCTGCAATAACTTTACTCACACCAACACAAAAAAAAACTCAAGGAAAGCAATACACAGCTTTTCTTCGTTTAGTAGTTATTTCCAGGGCACACTTTGCCATACTTATTAAATGTTCATACTTTCACTTCATAGTGGTTGATTTATGTATCGAGGCTCCCGGTGTGTCGTTCGTTTGCTAGCTTCGTTTGCCATCAGGTTCTGGGAAACACAAAAATTTGTTCACAACATTCGCACCCGTGTGTGCAGCATGGACCCCGCCGAGGTGACTTTGGATTTGCTGCCACCAGACAGATTGAATGTGCCGCTGCCGTTGGAAACAATGGCCATAGTGTAGAAACAGTCAAGGAGCAGAAAATTTTATGACTTTGAGCTTCAGGACACGAAACTGAATGACAAAACACCAATACAGCTCGATTCAAGAGCCATGTGCTCATCCTAGGGGTTGTGGATCGGAAGCTCCATCGTTCCCTTGGTCGCATCGGCAATAAATAAGTAAATTTTATGATTTATCGTGGCGTGCACCATGGAAGCCAAAATTCTTCTCTAGAGCGAGAAAGGTTCGTCCCCATTTGTATTGCGCTGCAAAACGGAATCATCACCACCGAGCGGATGCCGAGCGAAGAAAATGATATTTATGGATTGTTAATAGAGGAATAACTCGGCGGGTCGAGCTCGATGGGATCCCTTCCGCCATGGGCCAACTGAAGGGGAGTACTAGCTCTTGTTAGTTATATTGGGACAAATATGTAATAAAATAAAATTGTATCGCTTCCTGCCAGGGATAGTCTCACTGATCCAGACAAGGCAGAGACGATGATGATTTATCAGTTGAAGCAGTAATATTTATGCCCCGCGAAATGACGCATCTCGTAGAATAATTGAAACTCGATTCTGACATTCTCCCCATAGCAGTAGGATTCGTCGAAGTCATGTGCACAGCTAAATCAAAAATTCCAATTACATTTTTCCACAGAGATAACCACATGTACGTCATAGAATTCGATATGACTCGGAAGACATGTTTCGAAGAAAAGTTCGAGCGCTCACATTTTGAGATATCTCACGGAAAACTGCAGTTCGATTTTATTGCTACTTGCCAACCAACCGCCGCATTAACTGGCTCACTGGCCCCAGTCACATCTTGCCTGTTCCTAGGCATGACCCCGGCGGCTTCCTTTTTCGATTATAGTTGCCCAACTCCACCTCGGGGAGGGCATACCACTGCTGACTCAAGTAACAAAAGTCATGTACGTGCCTTTTCTCGGCGGATGGTGGTGGTGCATCACGGAACCCGGGAAAAAGTGCTTCTCGCTAGCAGTATTTGGAAGCTTCTTCCACTCTGACTCCACACTGACACATTCCGGCCAATGGGGAAAACAGACACAGCAGTATTGCAGTATGTGCAAAATTTCTTCGTGTTTCGATTTTTTTTTTGCTCGCAAGACCTTGCTGAACTTCCGTTTCGCGTTCAGACACCCACTCTGACCTGATGCGGCAAGCGGAAGAATTGCTACATGCAGTCGTTGCAAGAACTCTCTATCGGTCGGTTTTATATTTATGTGCTCTATTATAGCATGAACTTTATTAGAGATATAAACACGAAATTATTTGCTTCGTTTGTACTCGGGGGAAGCAGCAGAGGTGCCAAGCCTGAGAAGGAGAAAAGCAGTGCGCGCATATTTTGCTAATGGTTCTGCTTATACTGGTTGAAGTTTTCAAGTTTTACGGTTGCACTCTCAAAGGTAGAGATTCGAATCATGTTTAACTATTTGAGGAAAGCAAGTTGCAGCTGTAAAATTAACTACATGTCTAGTTTCTGCAGTTTTTGTTGTTGAAAAAGAATTCACTCAAATTCTTGGGAACATGATAGCAATGAAGCTAGATAATTCACAGTGGAATTCCAGAAGCGTTGCAGGTTCGAAAGCAAGTGAAAGTTATTCTAAATGGTTTGGCAGGCATGTAATAGCAACAATTTATTGTTAGTTTTTCTCCCTTCTTTTCTTTTGTTTTTGTTTATAAGGAAACCGTTTTATTTTAATATACCTCGAGGACAATGTTCAGTGATAGTTGTTACAAAACGACGATAAGATAATTGGGAAAATTAATCACAATAACAGATAAACTAAATTCACAAGTGGATCAGCAGTAAACTACCGCTCCTTACAAGTTACTAGCTTTAAGCTGATTCTCCTCTGATATCAACCCCGGAGATAAATCCCTTCTGAAGTCATACCATGTTCACAATCCCATGCCCCAACCCGCCTCTTCCTCCAACACATTAAATTTCGACTGGAGTAATTACAGCATACCGAACAAATTCCACCCCAACCAGTGACAAATTATCCCATGTTCCTGGGATCAATAACATTAGTTTATCACATGGCCGCCCAGCACTCAGTACGCTTTCCGTTCTGGCATCACCCGTCTTAAGGAAGTCAAGATGCCACCCAGCTTTTGACTATCATCCTTACGTAGCACTGCACGTCTTATAAAGACCGAGTTAGTCGAGATAGCGTACCATTAATCAACATCAAGTACGTCCTCCTCCAGTAAACGGTTTCAGAACACACACAAAAAGTGCCCGGAGACAGATGATCATCGCAAACAAAACGTCTCCCTGGGGCGGCTAACTACTCACCGACTGTTATCAGTAACAGGAACTTTAGTTCGATTGTGATGCAACAGATTTCGTTTGGGGCATTGGATGAGAACTGGTCAAAAATAAGAGTGACTAATTGAAATATTGCACTACGATCAATGTGACGATTGAAGTAAGCAAAAAAAGCTGAACTGTAAAACTAACCTTAAGTTCGAAAAAGTAGTGTTATTTTCTGTCCAATGTACAAAAATGGGGCATCGGAAATCATAAAAAAGTCATTCAAATCGTGTAAAGCTCTCAGTCTATTCAAAATATTGTATGCAAAAGCCGATTCTTGTAAGCAACATTTCTTACAAGGTTCTGCTACATGTTTATTTACGTTCCATTGGAAATTCAGATGTTTTATCTGCACAGAAAAAAAAACTAATGAGATTTAACAAGCGCGTAAAATTTCCCCTCGTTTAATTTCAAGCAAAGGCAAGCGTGAACAACGTTTGTTTGCAATCTTTCATAGAACAGACCTTATCTGGCTAAAATTTACATAATAGATCCCCTTGATTATTGCCAAAGCTAGCATTTCCTTCATGTGCATTAGAAAACGCAGAAAATTGACTTCAAACTGTGTGTGTTGGAACAAAACATACACAGATAAAAAGAAACATTTAATATTCTGCGTTATCTAATGCACATGAAAGTAATGCTAGATTTGGCAGACAATAATGGGATATTTCATGTAAATTTAAGCCGGATAACGCCTGAATCTAGCCTGTTGTATGAAAGATTGTAAACATTATTTTTTGGCGCATGGAAGATTGCAACCAATTTCGTTGTTTTACGCCTTCTTTGGCTTGAAAATAAACGGAAAGGAATTTTACGCGCTTGTTAAAATTAATTATTTTTTTATGTGTGTATGATTAACATTACTAATTATGTTTTTATTGCGTACAGTGTGCCAAATTTAAATTATAATGTTTTGAAATTGAAGATGTCTGCCCAACATCATGAGATCCCAGCAGTGAACAGCAATTTCTGCCAAAACCAAAGATGTGAAGAGAAAGTATCGACAGGTTCGAAAGAGCTCGGCAGGTTGAAATTGAACTGAAGAAGCTCAATTTCAAACTACTTCTTCTTCAGTAGATGAATTTTGTGAGCAGTTCGGCTAGTATTTTGCATCTGTTTTGACGCTCATACTCGGCTGTTTTGAAAAGCTCATGCTCGGCTGAGCCTGATAGTGTAGCGGCCGCTTTTTTGTCACTGTGCTGCTACTTTAGTAGGTCCTTTTGGGTAAGCAGTCATTCATGTTTCCTGTACATGGAAAAAAAATTTTTTTTTGTGCCCAGATCTGTGAACTGCAGTCATGAATTCGAGAACAAGCGAAAATACACCGTGAACTGAATCAAGTAATTATGAACTAAATAACGTTTAAAGCAAAAAGTCCTTAAAACGTGAACAAACTCACGATCCGTTATAATTTTCGGGAACGCTTTTTTTTTCTGTGTATTCAAGAAAAGAAATAAACGAAATTTAAGCAATTACAGAGGAATCACTACCCAGGTAGCCAATAAGCATTAGCATATGCAGTTAATCAGTCCTAAATCCGCATTTCAGATGCTACAAGCATTATATTAGCTTTATATCAGCATCTTGGAAGCTATCTGTAGTAAAGTTGCATTTCAAATGCTTTTGAAATGCTTGTAGCATTTAATAAGCATTTCGAATTCAAAATAGCATTAATGAAGCATTATCATAGCATTGCAGTAGAGCAGTCGTATATTGGGCCATATGCGGCATTTATGTTGGATTTAAGGTGACTTAAATGCTTAGGCTGCCGTTAAATGCTAGGCTGCCGTTAACACGCTTTGGAACTGCTTATTGGTTACCTGGGTAGCCTCTCTGCCGGATCTTAGTTGTTCGAAAGAATCGCCAGCAACGTCATTCTTAGCTTTATTAAGAATTACATTTCATATGACCAGCATGGATTTATGCCAGGCCGTATTGTGACTAATCTCCGGACTTCACAAGTACCTGTATTTTGCAGATTTAAGTGGTGTACAAGGATTTGACGATATGATAGTTTACCTGACGATAAAGTCTACTGAGGGCTGCTTCCAGCTCCAAGATTTACTAAATATGTTTACAAAAGGCTGTAACCTGAACAAACTCGTAGACTAATTCGTTCTATCAGTCACACATTCTTATCACCTTCGATTATCGAGTAGATGAAAATGTCCTTGAGCACGGGGATCAGTTTAATGATTTAGGTGTTGTACTGGACGCAAAATCAACCTATAATCAGCATATCTCCGCCATTATTTCAAAAGCTTCACGTCAATTGGGAATCATCGCAAAAATTTCTCGTGATTTCACTAATCCTCAATGTTTCAAAACACTCAACTATGTACTGATACGAGCGATACACGAAAAAGCTTCAATAATATGAACTCCTTATCACCTGTCACGGTACATCAGGGTTGAACGAGTTCAACGTAGATTCATACGCATTGCGCTGTGAAGTCTACCTTAGCATGACGTTAAGAATCTTCCTCCGTATCCCGAGTGATGTGAGCATCTAGGACTTGATTCGCTGAAGTGACGCCGAGATATCCAGATATCGAAGTGACGCCGAGATATCCAGACTACCGTTGCAAAACTTTTGAATTGCTAAATCGACGCGCCTATTTACACTCCTTTCCCGCATTGCCTTCCGTGCAACAGGAAGGCACCTGAGCTCTTCATTTTTCGCTGCTGAATAGATTTCATTGGACTTCGGAGTTTGAAGAGCTCTTCAATTTTGGAGAAACTTCTAAATCTTCCACTATAAATTTTATTTCTTCTGGTATGCTGCACTAGTCTAAATTTTAAACTTTCATAGGAAGATAAGTTTAAGAAGGTCTTGGCAAAATTTGCTAACAGACTCAATAAGAACTTAGGGTGTGCGTATGCGGCGCCAACTCCTCGACAAACTATAAACTCACCCGTGCTTGAAGCATCGGCCGTCCCCGGAACCACCTTTCGGTATTTCTTCAGGGAAGGGGTTAGTGTACTTTACGCATCCACTACATAGGTCTTTAGTAGTTAGCATCACCAACCTGACGCTAATTCGATCGAGATGCTCCTGGATCCAAGCAGTTCGGGACGTCCGTCACGGGCCAGATCGTCTGCCCGACCACTTGCGGCACCTACCGAACCTCGCGTCATATATCGGAGGAAGATCAAGAAATCCAGATCCAGAACAGGGGTTGAAACGTCTGAGGGTTACCCGGATACCCCAGGGTCATCTCTGTTCCCCATGTCACGACCACTTACGGTTTCCTGTCAGATTCGCCGGATTCCTCCGTTATAGTTCGTTTAGCCGTTAAGGGCAGCTTAACGTTTTCAGGGCGCATCGTGGGAAGGCGAAATACTTCCACACATCTATGGATAGTTTAGGTCTGAAGAACTTAAGATTTACAGTTTTCACAGTGATTTTTGGGCATAACAAAGTGACAATAAATGCTTAAACATATGCCATTAATATTCTTAAATGTCGACAAAAAATAAAGATTAATATTACATGTTCTAGATCATCCAAAGTATCATTGAAATAAGAACAGAAGACTTAAAGTTGTATCAAAGTATTTCTGGGCTAAGCCAAGCTACAATGTGTTCTGAAACATATTTCTTAAATATCGCGGAATAACAGCAGACATTATGAGATAATCTTCGGATGTTTTAGGTTGTCCAAACTATCATGAAGTTCAAAACCGAAAATCTACAGCTGTAACTGTATCTTTCAGGACTATACAAAGTAACAATATGTATTTGACCAAATTAAGTGAGTCTTCTGGCCCATAACTGCCCTTGAGTTCAGAAGTTACGATCTTAAGTCGCAACAGTAGCTTTTTAACCTATGAAAGGTTACAATATGCACTCAAACATCAGATTACCTTGGGATGTTCAAGTTCATAAAAACTGACATTGAGTTCACAACTTAAGATAAACAGTAGTAACCGTAGCCTTTTGGCTATATAGAGCAACGATATGTATTCAAACATATTCAATGAATATTCCAAAACGTCTAGAGACATCAAAGGATAACCATATGAGTTTCATGTCATCCAAGCTGTGCTTCAATACTTAATGTCTACAGTTGTAACAGAAGCTTTATAGGTAAACGGCAGCCCATATCCCATAATATGTAGGCCTTCCAGGACATTCCTTGAATATGTTTAAATACATATCATAACATTGCAGAGCGGATAAAGCTACTCTTAAAGGGTGTATTCGATAAAAATGGCACACAGAAAATCTTCTGTAACTTTTGAATCGTATGAGTGAAAAACCTAGAAATTTGAGTAGATCTTATCCATACTGTATTATTTACATCTGCCAAGTTGCATAGTTATACATTCAGTAGTTCCAGTCATGTCGTTGAAACAAGAAATTGTCCGTGAGAAAATTTTGTGCACTCACAATCAAAATCCAGGGGCGTCCCGCCGGTAGATTGCTAAAAGGCTTGGAATTGCAAATACAACTGTGTCTCGTGTAATAAGAACCTGGAGCATCTGAGTGTCCAAAGGAAGGAAGGGAGTGGTCGTAAAAGTGGTCCAATGGACAGTAAAATGGCCAAGAAAGTCGTACAACAATTCAAGAACCGTCCAAACATGTCAATTCGAGATGTCGCTAAAAAGGTGTCAGTCGGTTTTGTGCAGAAAACCATGAAGCGTGCTGGGTTACATGTTTACAAAGTGCAAAAAGCCCCAAACCGGAATGAAAAACAAAACATCACTGCGAAAACCCGCGCCCGGAAACTTTACACGATGCTGCTCACCAAATCCGGTTGCATCGTGATGGATGACGAAACATACGTCAAGGCCGACTTCCGTCAACTTCCTGGGCAAGAATATTTCGTTGCCAAGTCGAAGTTCGCTGTTCCGGAGGATGTTCGAAAGAAGAAACTATCGAAATTTGCAAAGAAGTTTCTAATCTGGCAGGCGATTTGCGGATGTGGTGAAATAAGTGCTCCCTTCATCACTTCCGGAACAATAAACGGTGCGATTTACACGGAAGAGTGCCTTAAGAAGCGTCTCTTGCCATTCATTAAGAAGCACAAAGGATCAACTCTGTTTAGGCCTGATCTAGCATCCTGCCACTACGCTCGAAACGTATTGGAGTGGTACCGAGCCAACGGAGTTAATTTTTTGCCAAAGGATATGAACCTACCAAATTCACCGGAACTTCGTCCAATTGAAAAATTCTGGGCAATTATGAAAACGGAACTTCGCAAACATCCCAAAACTATAAAAACAGAGCTAGAATTGAAGAAAATTTGGATAAAAACAACAAAAACACTGGGAAAATCGGTTGTACAAAATTTGATGGGTGGAGTGAAAAGGAAGGTGCGGGCATTTGGGATGGGAGACGAAATTGAATAAAACAAATGTTGTAAATCAAAACTCATTAGTAGTTCTTCATTCCCTGAAAATTTCAAGAAAATCCGATAATCAGTTTAATTTTGATGAGTATATATGAGTGTGCCATTTTTATCGAATACACCCTTTATAACACAAAATGTTAGGTTCTGAACTACAGGATAGTTTGGATAACATAAAATATTCCAATATTACCTCATAATGTGTTTTGGTCTTTCAGGACATCCATTAAATAGGATTGAATACATACCGTAACTTTATATAGCGGATAAAGCTACTGTTACAACTGTAGATCTTAATTTTTGAACTACAGAACAGTTTGGACGACCTAACATATCTCAAAAAAAAATCTATCTTTTTTCTATCTTTGTTATCGAGCCCTTCATATCAATGTTATTGAGCTCTAAACATATCAGAATACACCAAATTGCTGGTTATATAACGCTTGAAAAAATGTCAGCCTTAGAGGGTCTTTATTTTACACACGGGTTTGAAAAAACGTCCTCCACGGACCAAAATACTGGGTACAGTTGATGTCAAACACAAATGTTTTCATGCCGGTTCGTTAGCGGGTTGGACGAAATTAAAAATTTTACTTCTCTTTAAGAAGAATTTCTTTAAGATAAAAGGTTTATCGCATTCGGTTAAGCCATCTTATTAAGGTGTTCATTTGGACCTAAAGGGTGTCCCACATCAAATTGCATGACGAAAAAAAACGATGTAGAAAATTACCCAATTGGTATTTTCTTGTGAAAATTAGTAGTTCTGAGAGTGTTTTTGTTTGTTGAAATTTTATCGCTGTCAATTTTCGAAATATGGAGAAAATGGCGTCATCCGAAAAATGTGCAAAATCAATTCACGACGTTGCTTTTTTGGCGACGCCATTTTTTCCAATTTTCGAAAAAATGACAGCGATAAAAATACAAAAAAAAAAACACTCTAGACTACTTCTACCCAAATTTTCAAGAGAGAATACGCAATGGGTAATTTTCTACAGCGTTTTTTCCATGATGCAACATCATGTGGGACGCCGTTCAAACACATTCAAAAACTCTACTAATAATATTATTGCGTCTGTTTCGTTCCGTAAAAATTTCCAACGTTTGCCTCTCAGGAATTCCTCTCTTTGAACGCTTCTTTTCCCAAAGCAACAACACAACACGCGAACAAGACCTGCAAATACGCGGACAAACGCAAAATGGAAAATTTAAGGAAAATACAATAAACACAATTTATTGAATCACAGGGATTTATTCTACGTGCTTTAAAAGCATGTACATAAATACAGCTGCCGCTACCGTTCCGCCGTTATCTACAATAGCGATAGAATGGCAACAAATCACACTCCCCCCCTCCTTTCCCACAGTCGCAGAATGCTCGTCCCTTTTCTTCTGGCACGCGGACGCCACCGTGAAAGTGAGTGCAGTCGAAGCCCGTGAGGAAGCTTTTTGCACGACGGCAATAAGTAATAGGATTATGTTACACTTTTTGCCGCTATCTAAATCGGGCCATTGTATTGATTATAAAGGTTGGGAATCGCTCGGTAGAATCGATATCGCGTGATGTGCAATTCCCAATCCATCCATTTGAATCGCTCGCATCCTAAGCAAAATATCTATACATTTCTTCAGTTGACGTCTATCTGAAAGGGCTTGAGATGAATTAATTTCCTCATGATCCCACAGCCTCTACGGAGGCAATAATGATTATCTTCACTCTGGTATCAGTACTTCGCGTGCCATCGTATTATCCAGAACCATTGTAATCTTCCGTCCTCCATTATTTCGAGAACCACGAATCGACTGAACGTCCTAGAAAAACGACTTTCACCGAAGCAACTGGCGGAATTTCTCGCTATTTCTTGAAGAATGATAGGTACATTATCGCTGCCAGCCCAGCCGAGGAGGTTGAGGGTGCAAAAAGCCGTGTCGAGAAGTGAATTATTGTTATCACTTTTTTTTCCTGCCTTCATGTTGAGTCAGAGAAAACCTGATCAGCAGGGTGGTTCCACGGGATTTCGAATGCGAAAAATTGTTGCTCCTGACATTAGCTCGGCTGCCAGCAACCCTAAGTCCGAACCGTCAGCGCAGAATGGGTGGTGTCTAATAAAAAGTGAGCAAGCAAATCCATAAAACGAAATAATCGCGAATTTCTTCGTCGAACGAAAAAAAAGACATGACGAACGATAGAGTGGAGACTTGGTCTATTATTGTTGCAGTCAGTAATTCGAACATTAGAGGGCGGAGGAGGTGGAAGAGGGAAGTGAAAAATAAAAATCACCAGGACATTCCGCTTAATGGTTTACACTTTGCTAGTGACATTAGCTTTTATCCTTCTTGCAAGGAATGGTATATTTATGTCACTTTGGAGACCACTATTCTCTCCGAGGCCCTTGTGCAGTGCCTAGATTCTTGAACAACGCCTACACTGAAAACTAATTTTAGTTTATATTACGAAATCTAAGATAGGACTAACGAATCTATTTGCTGGTTTCTGCAACAAAACTGATTTGTACACACTTAGAAATTATTAAATTTACACGAGACGTAACTCTTGTTTGAAAAAAGTCAGGGAGCGTAAAGAATGATTTCGGGTATAATTATGTCTCCTGAAACCGACACATACGCAATTCGACGAAAGATGTGTTTGATTATATTTATTTGCTCATCTCTTTCAACTCATTCTTATGTGCTAAAGGACGCTTGCATGTGTTGGCGTCAGAAGACAGAAATTTACATGACATTTTGGTAGTGTGTACGTTTTATGAAGCTACCTCCGTAATTAATGCCACATGCGCAACTGTCAAAAGCACGAAGCATTTGTTGACACAGAAAGAACATTCGTGCATTGTACGAAAAAAAAATACAAAGAACTACGAATATTTTGTTACAAATCGAAAAGAAACGTCTCTCTGGTTGTTGCATGCATGACTGGCAGATGCTCTTTATCGACTCGATATTTAAGTGTTAAAAAGTGCAATCACGTGAGTTGGCCAGCGTTTTTTTTATAATGTTTCTGAAAAGGGATTCGATCGTATATTTTTGGAAAGAGCTACTGGTGAAACTCCCTTGAATCCTCAGTGTTCAATATGCATGTAGTAGTGCAAATACATGTTTGCTCTTATGTGGTAGTATTGAAGGCATCAGTGGTCGTGGTTGCCAGTAATTTTAATTTATCTCTATGGATTGTTGTACAGCCATATAATTATTCCCCACAATTTTCAAATTCTTAAAAAAGCATGAAACCTCAAAATAAAAATCCATTTCAAAGGTTGGAAGGAGTCAGGGGCATAATTAGCAAGCTAAATATTGACCCATACATCTTGTTGAATAGAAATATTGGTGAGTTTTAAATGTTAATGACCAGCTCTTATTTGAATCATACACTAACGGATGAGTCGTTGATTAGATGGCTGATACATAAGATGTACTTAAAATGTTTTAAATTGCACATATGTGATAATGAATGGGATTTTTGCAGTCTGAAAATTGATTCCAGGGACCTTTTCACGTCATACTGAATTCTGACAACTAACGACAACATCATTCGATTGCCACATTTTTGTTAATTTTTTCACAGGAATCAACTTGAAAGTCGTTTACATACAATAATGATCCCTTATTTAAAAGTACTTCGAAGTCACTTGGGTACTTACCACAACACACAAAGAGATATTATTTTGTTTTGCAACTTTAGTAAGGATGAACAGATTTGCGATACTTTACTTATATTGCAATGTGGAGCATAGTTAAGTTAATACATATATTCACTCTATGTTTTCACGGAAATCTTATCTTGTGCCACATTTTTCAGCACGAATGTTCCCAAAATGATTGGTCAATTAGTAGTTTTGCAATTTTTGTCTTAAAGTACGATTCATTAAAAATGACTTCACTCATTACGTAATCAGTAAGATCGTAGTAGTTCACAAAAATGACTAGGCATTTATGTACCTTACAGATACGCATAGACGCCTGGGCTAAGTTTAGTAACGTTAGCCTGGGCTAAGTTTAGATTTGCCGACAGATTCTTCTCCGGAACTTTTTTCTTTATGAAATTCAGCATCAGCTGTCGGTGAGCTAAAACCACACGGGTTTTCGAATGTCCAAGTTAAAGGGTCAACAGCAGTTTTTATCACTTTTTTCGCCCGTTCACGCAAAACTGCCACCTCTCTTCTTTAAGTAAGAAGCGGTTTTTTTACTTCGTCAAAACTTGTATCAGTCCCGCACACTCACTCAAACAGTTGCTGACAACACTGCGCTTTGCAAAGCAACGCACAGCTGAGTGTGCATTAGAAAAAAGCAATACACGTAATTTGGAGACCGTGGGCACAATTTTCGCACCACTCTCGTAAATTTAACAGTTTTTTCGCCCGCTGTTTTCAAGAGTGCGATAATTATTGATCTCTAAGCAAAAGTAAATAGTGTTCAGGTGGCTGCGAGAAGTGGAAATACAGTTTATTGTGAAAAATTAATTAGCGGATCCTGGTTTTAAAAAGGTAAACAACGACGAGGAAAAATTACCTGCTCTGTGGAAATGAGCACCAGTTGATCGATTCAGAATGTTATTGGTGAATTAATCAGTGCAAATTGATTAGATATGGTGTTTTGCTGTCCTATTAGCAGTATCGTGATAATTTATGGTAAGTGGATTAATTTAGAATATTTTGTTGAACAAACCCAAAGTGTGCTAGTATGGATGAGGAAGCCATCGCTCCTGCCACAAGGGGATTCCAGCCAGTTTGTCCTTTATGAATCCGTTGTTGATCTCTTTATGCCAAAGGTAACTCATGAGAAGATAATTGATTACTCAGTATGAAGTTATGAATCTTGACCGCGCTGTAATTTATATTTTGGGACGAATAAATTATCCCCGCTCATCCCACCAGCAACACCAACAAGCAGGAGTACGATATAAGAGAAGCAACGATTGGCTGGTCTTCACGAAATCCATTTCCTTTATAACACAATGATAGCATTTCATCAGATAGAAAGCAATATAAATATTTCATGTACAAAACCTATGTTTACACAACTAGCTAATTTACGAAAATAAATTTTCAGTGTATGGGTGTATAGCAACTGAATGTTGAAACTCTGTTCAAATCCCGATCAACAATTTCGGGCTGCTATGATTATATTAGATGCGATCAAGGGCACGATACGATACGAACTGAATCTACAACACGTGCAAAAAGAAATAATGAGCAGGTTATGTCTTCTTCCGTTTCATTAAGTTATTTTTAGATGGAAAACTTTCGCAAAATGCAAAGTAATGCTGAAATGCTGGAAGTTTTAAACATAAATTTATTTTGGATAGGCTGACAAATTGTCATCCAAAGAAATTAAAATGTCCATCAAACATTGGTATACACTGGAAATCAAACCGTCTCCAGTATAGTTTATGATTGACGTAGCTTCCAATTTTATAGTGATCCTACGAAACCATGCCTGTATATTGCCTTGTTATACCTGGAACAGCCAAACAACGTACAGCGTTGTACTCCTTTAGTCTAGTACCCGTTTTTTAGTGCTGGATTAAAGTAATTGAAAGTTTGTACAAGGCTGTTCGTTGTATGTCTGTCTCAGGCATTAAGTTCGTTCTGGTTTATCAATTCACTTTCAAGATAAGCACAAACTCATAAAGAAAATATCAGTGTTCCATCTCAGCAGATCTGGCAACAAATTAATGAACTACTTTTTAGCACCTAGCTCGTCAAGGAATTTTTCATTCCATCCAAAGTCCAACTCTTATTTCGTTTTCGATTATTGCCAGTGCGAAACTGGGTTCGCCCTATGTCCGCCCTAACAGCTATCAAAACCTTTTTTTATTCAATCATCGGATCTGGATCCGCTCTGGATCCGACCCAACATCGATGAGGTTCGCTCTCAACTTTTTTCGAGGTCCATCCTGGATTCACCAATACACAAACATGAACTGTCAAAATAAAAGATATATGTGTTTGTTTATGTTTATGTTTTGCACTAATGCCATCATACTGACTCGACTCTGGATCTGTTATCGTACGGTAATTGCGAGTCAGAGTCAGACCTGACCCAGGTTTAAAACCGAAAACGACATAAATGTCTATGAAAGTTGCATGAGTTCTCGTCGTCTTCGGATCTGGCCAACTGTTGAGAAAAGAGAATAATGGGTGTCATAGGGAAAACACTCCAGTAGTTGAGATACGTTAATAGCAATTGTGTAACAATATTTATATTTGGAGACTTTTCAAGCGCTTCTAACGTTTTTATAACAGTCACCAGTAGAACAGTGCATGGTCGGCTTTGCAAAAACATAAATAATAAAAGAACTATTAAAAATGTCATATCTCACCATAGAGAACTCTGTTGAGAAAAGAACAATTCTGGTTAGCTATTGTTTGTCCCTTTCCCCGATTCTGCAAACACTAAAGAGCTTCGGTGTAAATGCGACTTAGCAACTCATTTCATCCAGCTATGAATATTATTCGAGTACACTGCATTGCTTCTCCAGCACCTACCAACATCAGTAATCAAGCACTACGACAGAAATGAGTGACTTTTTTAGCATCTAAAAATATACAGCTTCAGACCGCAAATCTGGTCGGATGTTGTAAATGTGAAAAGCTCAGGTAGAAGCTCGAACAAAAGCTGGAAATATAATACACAGAAGTCCGTGTGTAGGAGTCAATGAATGAACATTTTGCTGCTATGTTGCAACAATAGCAGTTACAATGTGAGTACGAGTGCACATCACAGTGTAATTGAATATAAGGATTAACATTTCCAACCGACCGACCAGTTTGTAAGTGAGCGTTGGCCCATTTGGCCGGACTTTATTTAGCTTAACAGTTGACAGCTGCTGTCAGGGCTGACAAAAGAATGGAATCAAAATTGTGCTCCTATACTATCATCAAAGTTGCCGTGGAATCCAAACCCGTCATCGTCATAATCATTATTCGGTCACCATTGAGCACCAATCATAAGGTTGGTGGATGGTTCAGAATGGGTGGGTGCAGAGAATGATTTATGGGTAGGAAATTAAATATATTTCATCCACTCTGGATACGACGAAAGGGGAATGTGAAAGGTCACGGGAAATGCGCGGTGCCACACGCTCGGAACAATTTTTGGGGTTATGGGGGATGTGGGTCAAAAGCCAATCAAATCTGTAATTCATCATCAGTTTGATAAATTTACACCGAGTTTTTCGGATAGCTTGATATAATCTTGTCTGTTCTATAAATTTTATTCTAAGTCATGTGACGTAAGTTCTATGCAACACTGAAACAGCACAGGATACACCAATGAAATATAGTATTAAAACAGGTAAAGTAACCGAGATGGGTGAATTGGAAAGTTTTTTGAGGTTTATATACACTACCAGTCAAAAATATCGACTTACTTCACAAAATATAGCAACACATACTTGAATAAGCTTACACTTGCTACAAATACCGCCATCACACGCTTATAATGTAGCTTGGATCCATTTCCCTCCAGGACCATGAAATATTTGTCTGAAGTTTGCTGTATTCGGGTGTTACTAAGAACAGGCCTTAGCCTTCATGATGCGGATTAAGATCGGGACTGGATGGCGGTCACATATCCTTCCCCCAGAACGGCAACCGCTGCAACCACTTCGTACTGCGGTTTGAGGTGTGGCACGAAGCGTCATCTTGTTGAACAAATTTACTTAAAATCCCGATGTAGACCTCTATGTTTACTTTGTGTCCTTCTAGATTGGGGGGTTCTTGAGTTCTTTTTTTGCCATCAGAAGCGACCTATCCAAACACCATAACGCTAGCAGGATGCTTGATCAGATACACGTGTTTATGCTCGTCAACCACATTTTAAACCAGGAGAGAACAAATATAGCGATCGGTTCTGGAATTTGTATTTCTTCGCTTGAGATTTGCGGATAGTCATAATTTTTTTTATCGATCTTAAGTACCCTTTAAAATGTCAACCGGGATTTTGCATGTGGGACAAATCACGAATACGCTGCCACTTCATCGTGCTGCAGCTATCAAACTAAGGAAATCGGCTTTTTTATTCGCAGACTACTACGATATGAATTATAGCTTACGTGCATGCAAAGAAGACCAAGGCAAAGTATGCACAGGTGATACGGGAATCTTATTTGTAGGATGGTGTAAATATTATTACGCATATACCTTACCTTAAAATCAGACCAAGGCCGGTGTGACCTCTGCTTTACCCAGAAGATGGTATTCGGTCCATGGCTGTACCTCGTCAGCTTCGCTGTCTGCGGAGAGTTCGCAGGTTGCTTTCCACTTGTTCGATCCACCTTGAATGCCTCTTCTTCTTGTACCCATCAGTACGTTTTCAAAATCCATTATAACAGAGCTGTCGAACGAAATTCTCACGACATGCGATGGGAGGTTCTCCCAGCAACTGATGCAATTCGTGGTTCATTCGCCTCCTCCACGTTCCGTCTTCTACCTGCAATCCACAGTAGATCGTACGCAGCCCGTTTCGTTCAAAGACACCAAGTTGGTGGTGCCTTGGAGTAACGTTGGAGGACCCTCCACTAGCAATATCCATGTTTCGTGGCCGTAGAGGACTACCGGTCCAATTGATGTCTTGTAGATGGTCAACTTTGTAGTTCGGTGAACTTTATTCGATCTTGGCGTCCATCGGAGTCCAAAGTAGGCACGATTGCCAGCGATAATGCGCAATTGTATTTCTCTGCTATTGTCGTTATCGGCGATCAATGAGCCCGCCACCTCGATTTCATCACCGTCGATTTGAAGTCGTGCTAGGAGGCTAACATTATCTTCTCGTGAGCCTCTTACCTTCATTTTATTATTATGCATAGAGTATATCTCTAAATACTGATAACATAGAAGTAATAAGTTGTTCAAAATGTCAAAGACTTCCTGAAGGTGGAGCTAATGGTTTGGTAACGACGTGGCGCAGATGGTTGAAATGAAGATGGTGGAGATGATAATTATTTGACGGTTCAAAACGAAATCAATTTTGAACATGTTGAACAAAGTTAAAGCCTTGCTATTGCGTAACTCACTGTTGTTTTAAATTGGCACGCCACTTGCAATTAGTTAGAGGCGACTAAAGGGTGTATTCGATAACAATGGCATACATGCATACTTACCGAAATAAAACCGAACATCGGATTTGCTTAAAATTTCTAAGAATCGAAAAAAAATACTAATGAGTTATAATGAACAAAATTTGTTGTATTCAATTTTCACGAATGCCTGCACCTTCCTTTTCACTCCCTCCATCAAATTTTGTACAAGTGATTTTCCCAGAGTTCTTCATCATTGCCCAGAATTTTTCAAATGAGCGAAGGTTCGGAGAATTTGATGGGTTAATATCTTTTGGCACAAAATTGACTTCGTTAGCTCGGTACCACTCCAATACGTTTCGAGCGTAAAGGCAAGATGCTAGATCCAACCAAAACAGAGTTGATCTTTTGTGCTTCCTTATGAATGGCAAATAAAGTTTCTCTTCCGTGTAAACCGCATCGTTGATTGTTCCGGAAGTGATGAAAGGAGCGCTTATTTCACCACACCCGCAAATCACCTGCCTGATTAGGAACTTCTTCGCAAATTTCGATAATTTCTTGTTTCGAACATTTCCCTGAACATCGAACCTACACTACTCAACTTACAATTCAATGACCACGCCCTTCCTTGCTTCTTTGTTGTGGTTTCTCAAAAGTATCTTGTAGTTCTATAGGAATTCTCATCATTTCTTTTTGAATAATTCTCAGCTGCATTGGAAAGAATGTAGTAAAACTTGCAAGAATAAGATCAAGAACAACATTGAGAGTTATATTGTTTGACTTTTGCTCAAAAGATACAACTCTCCATGTTGTCAAAAACCAGCAGATAACATTGTCATTTACGAAAATTTGGAGCGAAAATTTTTAACCAAAGTTTCTTCTTTACATTGTGTTCAATAAGTTGAAAAACAAATTTTCATCATTATGTAGGTATGCGCCACATACATATTCTGTATCGGTATTGGTGTTAGCTTCAGCTTCATATATATGCTAACGGATGTGCGTGGTGATGACATTCTGTCAGTTGTTTTTTGTTTGTTACGCGCGATGAAAGAGTGTCGGGGCAAGGTAATTGAGCATTTTTTGACCGAGAACGACCCAGCGATATATTCAGGCTGCTGAAATCGCATGGGGTCAAACGGAACTTTGTCTACACGACCATCATGGAGATTTGTCTACACGACCATCATGGAGATGGAAACGCTAAATCCGGAAAAACGGCTGCTGATCTCATCTTTTCGACAGTATGCAAACGTGGTTAGCTCCTCTCGGTGTTCATTGACAAAAAAGAACGCCAAAATCAACGGGGCGTACTACAAAACTGAGGTTTTCGAGAAGGTTATTGTCCCCAGTATCCGAAGCTTATACGGATATGAGCAAAACGTGTTCCAGCAGGACGGTACACCTGCAACCTGCACGGCAAATGTGAGCTTAGCCTGGTCGGGACAACTTAACCAACTTTCTGGACAAAACTTTGTGGCCTCCAAGCTCCCCGGATTTGAATAATTTTGGCAATTTTTGGTTTGGTCCAAAGTCAGCACCTTGGACCAGTTAAAGAAAGTTATTCTCAAATCCTACGACGAAATGCTCATGCGTTCGTAAAACCTTTGAAGCTCGTTAGGAGTAGGTTTTTTTTTATAAACCATTCATTTGTACAGGCTCAATTGAATCAAGTCAACAGAGCTAAGTTTTCATATTTATTTACACCAGATATCTTAAAACTAGATAAGGATGATAGAACCGATTACTCAGTGTCGTCTCGAACAGTCCACATTCACAGAGATTGCAGTCGCTCAGCCCAACTCGGTTTAAATGAGCGTTCAAAAAATAATTATTGGACATGGTGCGAGACACGAATGAATATCCATACCCCCAAACCAAAATTTCTTCGACACCTTTGGGATGATAGAATATTGCCATCGCCCCAAATCTCCTTTACTTCATCTACACTGCCAGCTGACGAGTGACTGTTGACGAAAAATAGAAAAAAATGAGGGTGATTTGTCGATCATTAATATCGCATTCCATAGCGCCCACATTTGCAAGTGAGCAAGTCCGCTCTCTCATTGTCCAGAATCGAACGATTAGAAGGGACCCATACAAAGGTTATGATAAAATTACGCGAAGATAAAGCACTGAAGTTCCTGTATTTTCATGAGAAAATACAAGGATTGTTTTACCGGCCACAAGGAGAAAATAGCTTCAATAGAACATAGACTATCCATGAAACTGAAATACTGATAAATGAGGCAACAATTTCTAGCGTACAGTGTATTGCCGCTAATTCAGCGGCATACAAGGAACAAGAAGCTTGAAGTTTATGATTGGCATTATGAATTTCGTTGTACATACCAAAGCCTGCTGACTCCTCTATAAAAATAAGAGAAATGTAGTAAACATTCCTTATAAACATTGCTTTTAATAAAATGAACACAGAAAAAAAATTATATTTATATTTTTTATTCGAGGAAGGCAGGTTAAAAGTCAGTTCAAAAAGATTTGTCATAAAACTATTGATCCAAAGACATTTGGTTTAAATACATTTGGTCTAAGGACTTTCGTTCCAAAGACATTCAGTCCAAAGAAATTAGGTCGAAAAACAAAACTGTATCTAAGTACCTTTGTGTCATATAAAGAGTGTTTCGATCAAAATTCGGTCGACTTAAACTTTACGCATTTACTTTCATCGTGCATTAAAATTGTTTGCACACCTCTCATTTTGAAGATGTGTGCGTGTAGCTTCATGCCTCTATTTTGATTTTGAGACTAGCACTTCAGTTATCAAAATGTCGTGGAAGGAATAGAAGCAACGCATCAATACTTAGCACGTGCATGGTGAAAATCCAAACTACTCTCACTTCAAGTTGGCGAAATTGTTGGATGTGACTAAATTAACTGTTACCAACGTATTAAAAGTGTTCGGTAAACGTTTTTCGACAGCCAGAAAAGCTGGATCTGGGGGTGTGACCAGAACCGTCAACCAGGAAATTTATCTGAGCGAGTGCCTACAAAAACGTCTGCTGCCTTTCCTAAAGCGACACAATTGTTCCGTTCTATTTTGGCCGAATTTGGTATCTTGCCATTACGACAAAAAGGCCATGGAGTGCTATGCTGCCAACAACGTTCAAGTGGTACCTAAAGACAAGAATCCTCCCATCACGCCAGTGCTCCGCCAAATCGAACAATATTGGGTCATTGTCAAGCGGAACCTTAAAAAGACTCATAAAGCTGCTGTGAGCGAGAAACAGTTCAAGGTAAACTGGCGTTCTGCGGCGAATAAAGTACGGAGACTAGAAGACTGTAAAAAGTCTTATGGCAGGTGTTAAACGAAAAACCCGGCAATTCTTATTCGGTAAAAAGGAAGGTTAGCTGAATATTTCTCCTGTATTCTGTATTTACTGAGCTGGAAAAAAAGGATCTGACTTAATAATAAAAACTTTGATCGACTTGTACGAGTAATGTGTGTGTACTTTGTGACCAAATTCGGATCGGAACACTCTTTAATTTATGATCGAAGGAACTAAAAATACATATTCCCGAACAAAAACATAACAATGTTGGAATGTCCTTCCGGAATAATCAAAACAAAAGTGGAAATCAAAACAAAAACAGAAGTTAGAGTTAGTTAGTTAGAGAATCATTAACTTTTCTTCATTATTCTTGAACCCAACACTTGCAACGTGAATTTTTTTCACAGGACCAAAGTGATTAATTAATGATGCATTAATGCTACCCCATTTTACGGTGCACAGTTTGGATTATCGTACTATAATCAACAGGTAGCAATTACTGGCCCTCAGACATCTCACTAACGGCACAGAAAGCAGCCCTAAATAAACTTTGCAGGTTATGTTAGTGTCAATAGTGTTCGTGTCCTGCAACAAGCATTCATTTCCAGGAGGCAAGGGTGAAAACCTGGAACAGTTACCGGGTCTAAAAGCTACGCAAGTAAATCTCTTAAAATACCACCCAGTAACGTGTGTGTGACTGGATATTGTGAAATTTTCGAGAGCATACGTACTTCAACCTCGTACAAACAAGGTTTCAGATGACGGATGCATGCAGTAGATGCTAAGCTAAAGCTCTCGACCGAGATGAAAATCAAATCTAGTCTGAAATGTGGTTATTGTAGCTTTTGTTCTTGCCAACAGGATCAGGATGATTACGATGATGATGATGATGATGATGATGATCATGATGATGACTGGCGAAATGGGAAAGATGAATATGATTCAGCCAAAACAAAGCTAACAAATGAAAGGCAGAAGAGTTATACGGCAGGAATATATTAGCAAGCAGGAAGATCTGTTGCTTCAACACGACAAACCAAGAAGAAGTTGTGCTCAATGCTTGGGGAAAGTTGGGAATTATGTGGTAGAGCAAAGTGATAAGATTATATATTTTATCACCCTTTGTCGGTGTTTGTTGGGAGGGGAAAGGATAGATCATTACTGGAAAAGATAACAGAACCCACATTTCCTACATCGATACCAACCAAATCCAATCAACACAATTCCACTTAGTGAGAGAGGCGGTAGCAAATCGTCACTTTGCCCGCTTCCAGCTCAGACTGACTAGGAGAAGAAAGTCTAATTGGAAGACAAACAAAACAAATTTCAAGAAGTGTGTCGGCATGGAGCGCTTCGTCTTCTGCTGAAGTGCCACATTATCTAATGGAAACAGTGTTATCTCACTTGGGAAGGTTGGTGTGTTGCTATCGGAGCGGAATCGATTTTCCGAGCAACTGCCGGACGGGCGGGAAAAATCTGCAGAAGGATATAGGTATAGAAAGCAAAAAATATGCGGATTGACAACCAAAGCACTGATGACATCATCAACATCGATTGGAAATGAGGAAAACAGAAGTATCCATCAATCGATTGGGTGGGATTGTTGTTCGGAGAGTTTGTTTTTGCTGACTCGGGAAGGTTCCGGCTGGAAATCTGTAGTCAATATACAGGAAAGGCAAAAGGCACATTCTGCGGAGGTAATCAGAAGGCGAAACAAAAATACATTGTACGAAACTTTCCAGCCGGTAAAAGTCAGGCGGCGGAAAGTTGGATGCGGTCAATAAATTTGGAAGGTCTTTTCCTATTTGACTATGTAGAACGAAAACTATTCTATACCGAAACGTAATTCAAGATCAATTTATCACCCAACTGGCTGTAAGCATGACTTTCATGTTTCTTCAGACTTACTCATTCATAGGAAAAATAAGTTCTCCGTTGTGACGAAGGGAGACGTGGTGTAAAACGCGTCAGGAATGTGATATGGTCGTTCATCTTTTTTTCGAATGTTAATGGTTTCATAAAGTACTTTCATAACTCAATTACACCATTTGTCGATTCGTCTTCTTGCCATATTACCCCCGCAGTTACATAATACACCCAGTTCCCATAAACATCTCTAGCAACCCATTTTTTTTGTCTGCATTTCAAATAAAAAAAGGACTGCCAATTTCTCCAGCGACAATTGTTGACCTTTTGATCCCTTCCCATAAATGGGGTTATCTGTGCCGCCTCAAGGAGATCGGAGCCAAACGACTTGGAGCCAACGGTTGCGACTATCTTTCCATCCGAATCCAAAAGCCGCACCGAATTGGCTTCCTTTTTATCTCTTCATTAAAATGCTTCTCTCACAATCACGCTAAATCCGAGGAAATTTGCTGTATCGTCTCAAGCATGGCGAAATTGTGTCAAAGTTTTTTTTTTCTTTGTTTGACTATTCATTCTCTGCTCATGTGCCAAGTCTTGGTCAAAAACCGGATAGGATAAATTAAGAGCTGCTCAGTTGGTGGCCAACTTTTAGTTGTAAGGATGTGAATATCTTACGGATTGTGCATGAGAATTGAGCAAATAAGCATACGATCCAAGGAAAAACAATCAATGTTGTATCCGGTGATTTCGAAACACGCTCCACAACGAACCGGCTAATTACCATTCCCTGTGAGGCGTAATTAGTTCCGCTCAGGTTGTTGAAAATCGAGCCCAAGGCTCATCAACGCATGCAGTACACTGTCGGGTGGTGTGTGGGCTCACCAGGACCCTCCGGATTTAATTAAGCTAATTTAATTTTATTACGTCACAATTTACTCTCTTCATTTCCCCGCTCAGCATGAGTACACTGGGAAGGACGAAAAAATAAGGAAAAAAACGCCCAACTGAATTAATTACTTATCCTGAATCATGTTTCCATCTCACTCCCCCTCGAAAGAGCCAACATTCTTGAAGCCAGTTTAACATAACATTATAATCCCAGTTTCAAGTGGCGCATGATCTCATAAATGCTAACGGTTTTTTTTCTTTTTCTATTTTCTTTGCAGGTAAACATTCCGCTTCTGGAAGTGATTATTTTCATTTTAGAAAAAAAAAAAGAATCAATGATGTAAATATCGGTAAGGAACGCCTAAAAACTATGCCCATAAAGCTCCGGTCCTTTTTAATTAAATTCCGGCCACCCTGATGATGCACTAGCAGCACGATCCGACCAACTACCCCGGAACGCAAGGATAAAAATGCCCTGGGGAGGGAGGACGTAAAGATACGAAACGGAAGCATATTTGTGGACTGCCAAACCACCACTGGAACGTCGGAAAAGTGTAATCAAAGTGGACTTTTCTTGTGGTGGGCTTGTTGACAACGAAGGGAAATTTATAGCTGTAATATGCGGACTGTAAAGTATGGTCCACTGAAGTTTGATCATAAATTCATGTTGGCAAGCTTTAATTTGCGGGCGCACAAAGGAGCAGAAGAACTTCCTAGGAAAGATTTGACGTTTGCCAAGTATTTCTAAACTAGTATAGGAGTTACACATTTTCAACTTCGTATGTTGAAATTCGAATGGCCATGTTATGTCAAAACTGAACAGTTTACTTGTTTCGATTTTTGCTCTTGTTGCTACTGGATCCAAGCAAACACTCTCCAGACTTAAAGTTTGATTCAACTTCCCGACCGAATCATGACATCTCTGGCGAAAATCTTGACTGAGGATGTATTTGTGAGAAACAAAGCAGCCCTAGAGTTTTCAAAACCACTGGCATATATAGGGAAGGCTGGTATGTATTTTAGAAGTCGGGTTGAGCAACTCCAATGAGGTCTATACAGGTGGAAAAAAGTGGTTAAGTTGTATTAGTGTAATGCAAAATACTGTCATTGTGCTCGTGAGATGATGCCCAGCCTGTTTTTTGTAAACATGCGTGACGTAGATCTCCAAATATAAAAATTTACAACAGCAGCAAATCACAAGATGGAATGTTTATTTTCGTGGTGTAGTTTTTAAAAGGTTTCGGCTGAAAATATTCCTTTTTATACACTAAAATGATGCGGAAAAAAACTTAACTTGTTTTGTTATCATTCACTTGTTTTTGGAGTTTTACGTCACTACCCGAAATCATGGATTGTTTAAACATTTTTCGTTACTAAGGAGTGTATCGAAAATAAGCTATCCACAAACTTTCATTCAAATTATGTTGAAAACCGATATTTTATTCATACCAAAAATTGATCCTTTATTGTACGAGGTTAAATTTGAACATAATGAAGACCGGATGACATTTAAGTTATTCCTTCACGAATTTTCGAACTTTGGATCGAATGCTCTTCATCAAGTTCCGGACAAGTGTTGCATCGCAGTGTTGGACGCTTGAGCCCAAATTTTTTTGAACTCCTGCATGTTCTCAGCTGCCTTACCAGTCTTCTTGAAGACCCTCTTCACGATTGCCCAGTAACGTTCGATGGGTCGAAGCTGAGGGCAATTTGGTGGATTGATATTTTTCTCAACGAAATCTATACCCTTTTCTGCAAGCCAATTGAGAGTGGTTTTGGCATAGTGAGCCGACGCTAAATCCAGCCAAAACAGTGGAGGTGTACTATGCTTCTTATATAAAGGCAACAATCTCTTCTGGAGACACTCAGATCGATAGATTTCCGCATTAATAGTTCCGGTAGTGTAAAAAATTGTTGACTTCAAACCACAGGAACATATTGCTTGCCATACCAGTACCTTTCGACCGAATTTCTCCACTTGAATCGACCTGTCCGCATCGCTCACATCCTTCCCAACGACGGCAGTAAAGTATTGTGAACCTGGAAGGGTTTTTGAGTTCTCCTTTACATAGGTCTCATCGTCCATCAAAACGCATGCACCCGACGCTGCAAAAGACGCGAACACAATTTCCGGGCTCTTGTTGCTGCTCGCTTCTTCTGTTCTGCACTTTTTTTTCGAGATTTTCTGCTTCTTGTAGGTCTTCAGGTGGTTTCGCCTCTTGATAAGCTGGATC
Source organism: Aedes japonicus (assembly GCA_034211315.2). Lineage (NCBI taxonomy): Eukaryota > Metazoa > Arthropoda > Insecta > Diptera > Culicidae > Aedes > Aedes japonicus. The sequence goes on from JASCZW010000300.1 coordinate 982,214, forward strand.
ATTCCGACACTCGTTCCTGCTTTTTTGGCAAAATCGCGTCTTCATGATTAGAGATACCACTTTCTGCTCCAGTTTCGGGTTGGAAGAACCGGGTTTTCTGCCTCTTCCTGGTAGCTCATCCAAAGAATAGTGTTCCTCAAACTTATTAATGGTGGTTTTAACACTTGCATGATGTATTCCAAACCGCTTCGCCAATTTTCGCATAGTAATACCCTTCTCACTTAGCCATGTGTCCAGAACCTTAATTTTCACTTTCTTTTCAATACGCGACATTTTGAAAACGCAGAATTTGAACCGCACAAACAAGTAAACAAAAGAAAGCTGACAGTCAAACGCACAGCATGCAGTGTTTAGAGCATAAAAAACCATCACAAATACATGAGTACAACGCAAATGTATGTGGATAGCTTATATTCGATACACCCCTTAATACCGACAAACACCCTGTATAATAATCGAGGAGAAATCTCTCAAAGTGTGAAGCTTCTCGGGGTCACCGCTTGATGCAGTTTTCAGATCATTCAGATCAAAGGGCTTAATGATCTGCTTGATCAACTCGGTATAGAAAGCACAGCAGATTGACTAGAAATACTCCTTCCTGGTATCATCGAGAGTTCCGGATTGAAGAATTTCTTCTGCTACCCTGATATGTATTTCCGACTTCTTATTTAGGTGTTTCTCGAAATCAGAAAATCAGAAATCCGTCAGGTGCTTTAAGTAATTAACCTCTCAAATATTTGCAAGGAGAACCTTTAGCAGGAACTTCCGCTGATTGCACATGTTTTGGAACTCCGGAGCCTTTAACTGGAAGATACGATAAGCTTTTTTAATAAGAGGCAATACGTAGCTCCAAAATTGGAGAAGTGATTGCGTCATCAGGTTTTTAGGATAACAGAGGATGCGCTGTGCGGTTTGATTGTGATCGCAGTTGGAGTGGAACACAAAAAAACAATAGGAGCTCTGAAAACCGATCGAAATTCCAAGATACTTTGTATCATCGGATCGGATCAAATGTGCCAGGTACAATGGCAGATTTCCACATGCGGAACTTGCACAAGGAGCCATTACATTTAATAGTAATAAAATAGGGAAAGTCATGTTCCAGCAGCTTCTGGACGGATCGGTCAGAACCTATCATTACCGATGCTCCATCTGATCCAAAGAACACAAGCCCTTTTTTGTAATCGGTTTCATCGATCTGGAACTGGTATCAGGATTTTCTCCAAGAATTCCTTAGGGATTTATCTTATAGGTTTTGTGTAGTTTGTTCAGGTGTTCTCCAGAGATTCTTATAGAATCGCAAAACTTAAAAAGTTCAGAGAACCCTCCAAAAAAAGTATCACTAGAATGTTTTGAAAAACTACCGATGAGATGTCAAAAGAAGCTCCTGAAATACTCCTTGAAGGAATGCCTACAGATTCCTGAAAAATATCTGTAGAAACGCGAGAAGGAATATCTCAAGGAAAGTCTGAGAATGTTTTTATAGAATCATTGGCAAATTCTGTAAAATTCTAAAAATTCTGTAAATTCTTCAAAGATTATCTCAAAAAATTTATAAACAAATCATAGTGTGCGTGCCAGAAACTTAATTTCAGACTGTCAGCTCACTATCACTGTACTGTTTGTAGGGGATGGACAATCAAGATCAAAATGGATACAGTTTTTGGCTAAGAAAGTACCAGCACATCGGTTCCAAGTTTGGTCCAAAGCCTCTTGAATTGCCCCTAATTTCTTAACTCTTATGAAAGTTCTTAGTTTTTCTCTTCTTTATTAAAGTTCTTAATTCACATCGAAGAACCTTTCATAAATTAATTATGACCAAAGCGATCATAATAAACACAAAGATTCTTGTAAAGAAAAGCGGAAGAATGTATTTCAATGTGCAAGGTGTCAGGTGCACTTAGGACTAAGGGGTTTTCCAACAGTAGGCCATTTTTAAATCGCTAGTTCCTATTGACTGTTGGTGTCAGTTTCAATTGTTTGCGTCATGGGCCTAAAACAGCACAAAGAAAGTCAAACTGATAAAAGTTGGATCCTAAAATGAATACATATTGAATACATTTGAGAGATTTGACATGACATCAAGGTAGACAAGCAATTGTTAAAAATCTAAAAAATCTTGGTTTATCTCAAAAATCTGTATGAAAAATATTTAAAAAATCTGTGTCAATGTAGATAAATCAGTGCATGTGGCAACCCTGCTCGTCATTTGTCACAGTCGAGTCGAGTGAAATTCAAGCAAAACAATGCATTAGGTCCTAAGTAACAATGAGAGATTCTCTCTGTCGACTTTCTCTTTGGTTAATAGCTTGTCTATTAAACGATTTGGTGATGTTTTCAACGTATTGAATCCCTAATCACACTTTATACTGCCGTACTGTATGTTGAAAATAGAACATGTTTCTACATAGCCGTAGGAGCCCAAAGAGAAAGTCGACAAAGAGAGTCTCTCATTGTTACTTAGGACCTAATGCATTGTTTTCCTTGAATTGCGCATTACAGAAGCCGACTGAAACTGATCGAGTTGGCAACGGAACTTAACTGTTAACTGTAGTGTTGAATTGTTTCAAAATGTCTTTGAAATATTACATCATGCAGTAATTCAGGACTTTCATCAATTTTACTGTCATTTTTGACAGTCAAAGAATACGTATATACATTTTTCATTCTTGTTCTGTAAATAGCTCTAATGTTTTTCGAATGAAGTTATCAATTAATATGTGGACAAGTGTCGATTTCAAAGATGATACAGAAGAGGGCTTATCATCTACTTATCACCAACTAATGCGTGACGATTCTGAAGCTATTGACAGCATTATTTTTTTTTTTTTAATTTTACGTTCAAAGGTTGCTGTATACATATATGGATATACATTGATCGATCTCACGATTTTATCTCGAAGTTCTCTGGCCTTCTGGAACCATTTAAACTTTTCCTAATCTTCTGGTACCCTAAGTTAGGACTTGAGGATTTTTTTTGAATTTTTAGAGTTCAATTTTGAAGAATTCTCAAAACTGTTTTGATATATTGATAAATTTCTTGAAATATTTTTTATACTTCTCTGCTAAACTATAGGAAAGTTTTCGTACCGATCAAATTTCTCAAACAAGGTGAGATGAAAACCAAAGAATTGAAATTCTTACATGAGTGTGTGTGTCCTAGCACAATGTACGATGTGAACGGTTGGGTAGATGGTGTTAACCATATTTTAGTAAACTGACATGAGCAATGAATATTTATGGTCACATAAATGATATTTGTATAGAATGCTTCTTATGTTCGTCAATGACTAGCTCTTGATTTTCAGGGAAGTACTTCTGAGAAGTCCTTTTTGGAACATCAGAGAAGTTTTCATCTAAACTTCGGGAAACTTTCCAGAATTTCTGGAAATTTCCTGCTTTAACTATAAGGTAGTAGCCCCTCTACTTCAGGAAAGTTTCTACCTGTTTTCAAGAAAGTTTCTACGTGAACTATTGGGAACACCTGAACCTGAACTTCTAGAATGTTCGAATCTGAACTTCAAAAAACTCTCTAGCACTTATGAGTGGTTCCAACTGAGTTTTTAGGAAAATTATTTCGGAAGTTCTGGAGAGTCCTCTTCTGAACTTAAGACAAGTTTCTTGAAATTTTTGTGAAATTCTTTCATGAACTTATAGGTAGTGCCCTCTCTGGAAATGTTGCTCCTAAAATTTAGGGAAGTTTTTTTCCTGGACTTATTCAATTTAAACATCTGATGAGTCCCATCCTTAACTTCGAGGAAAATCTCATCGATACTTTGGGAATATCCTCTTTATAATTTCTAGGCAAATTCCCTTAAATTTGTTGGATGTTTCTTCGTGAACTTCTTAAAAGTTTTCTTCTTAACTTTTGGCCAATTTTCTCCGGAACTTCTGAGAAAATCTGACTCAAACTACCAGAAAGTACCCACTATTTTTCTTGAAAATTTCTTGGAGGTTTCTTCGAAAACTTTGAGAAATACTTATTCTGAAATACTGAAATATTCTCTTCTGAATTTCGCGAAAGCTCTCTTGCATTTCAGGGTTTAGTTTCAACTAAACTTTTGGGATGTTTCTTCTGGACCTTCAGAAAAGTCCTTTCCTGCACTTCAGAAAAGTTCACTCTTGAATTTCTAGAACGTTCTGAGCTTTGTGATAGCGCTCTCCTTGATAAGTTTCCCCCTGAACTTCGGGAAAGTTTTTTTTCCTGAATTTCCTGATGCCCTAAGAAGTCCTCAACTGATTTTCTGGGAAGTTCTCTCCTTAACTTCTGGGAAATATGATCTTGAACGAAGATGTTTGGCCCTTAAGTTTTTTTTTGGTTATCCCTGTTTGAACTACTAAAAAGTTTTCTTTTACTTCAAGAAATCTAGGACTAACTTCATATTTGCTAATCCCAAGTGCAAATGTACTGAAATGATGCGTTTAGAAGTACTTAAGATAAAAATCAGAGATCTAAGATTAATTTCAAAAGCTCATCAAAATTTTCTGTTGTTCTGAGTCTCCGTGTGGCAACGGGCTAATGACAGGATTACCACTTCTGTTTGGCATTCGTTTAGCTGGCTCCACGCGACAAAAGCCTCAGGCGATGTTGCCATTAAATTTAGACAGTTCAAAATGACAGTTCAGAGCCATTCGAACTGATGGTAATTTGTTTTGTTTTAAATAGGATTAAACATTTTTTGCTAGAAGTAAATTGTTCTTCTGTTAATGCACCTGCAAAAAAAGAATGGTTTGGTGTATTTCTTACCTTGTTCAGTCAATTACATCTGTAATAAGAAAATGGATCTCGACATCTGTAATAGATCTGTCGATCAAAGATTGGCCCCATAATAAAGATTGAACTCGAATAAAAAAATGCAACAGAGAAAAATGATCACCAAAAAATCAATTAAAGTTCGATGTTTTTGAATCTCTTAGGAAATAAATAAACACATACTAGCTATCTATTTTCAGAGTTCGTTTTTCGACTTCCTCTCCTAGGCTAAATGCTCCCACCTTGGACTTAACGATACCCATCAAATTCTGTTCAACACCCAGAATTTTTGCTACTTGGTGGATTTTCCTCCATTGACACAAATACAACATCTCTGGCTTCGTACCACTCCATCACCGGTTTTGCGTAGTGACAGATCCGGCCAAAACAGAATGTTTCCTTCGAAGGATCGGAAGAAGGGCAGCAGGAGCTTTTGAAGGCATTCTTCTTTACATATTTGGCCATTGATGGTGCCGATCGTTATGTACGGCTCTCTGAATTTTCCACAGCCACAGATCGCCTGCCACCCCAAATACTTCTTGGAAAATTTGGACCTTTTGCGACTGGAACTTCTCCAAAACATCCAGGCACGACGTGACGAAAAACTCCCAGCCGGAGATCTGCTTGGCGTCCGCTTTAATGTACGTTTCGTCGTCCATTACGATGCATTTCGGCTGAACCAACCACTCGCGGTACAGCTTTCTGGTGCGGGACTTGACAACCGTATTCTGTTTATCGGTCAGTTAAGAGCCTTCCTTACCTTGAAGACATGAAATCCGGCCCACTTCATTGTCTGCTTGACGAAACCAGACGGAAGAATTGACCTTCTTGGCCCCGTCCCGAATCGAATGGTTTGGATTGCGCTTGTAGTAATCCCTCACCTTCCATGCGTTCACGGAGTCGGTCGTCTTCACTTTTCTTTCGCTGCCAGCTCGCCGCTGGGTCGTCTGGGTCTCCTTGAACGACTTCACTACACGGGTTACGCTAAAATTGTCAATTCCCAGCTGTCTCGCGATCCACCTGCGGGACTGACCTGGATTTTCGACGACCGCGCTCATATTTTATTGTCGAAGCTATTCATGCTTGGAAGCCATCTCGATAGCCACTTGACAGATGGTGACAAAATGTAAACATTACACTCTTAACTAGTTTCACCCAAAAGCTCATCAATTTTTACCAATGCCATAAAAAGTCATTCACAAAAGAAAGGGTTGCATTGTTTACGAGTACAATCTATAAGTGATTCAGTGTTTTGAGATAAGACAATACCTTCCCACACCAGCTGCAAAATTCTCGACCACATGTTTGCGATGTACCTTTTTCTTCAGAAACTATCCAGCGCTTAATCACTGCACTTCTCGACACTTTTCATCCGCCATCACGCTTAATCTACTGTTGAAATATTAAACCGCCATTTCCACTATCTCATTCAAACTCCACCGGTGTCCATGTTCGGGCATGCAAACCTAGCTCGGATCTAAACGAGTGTGCTCCTAATCCTTGCTGCAGTTGAAAAGTTTTCAAATAAACACCATTCCGTCAGTACTGTAGTGACCGAAGTAAACAGTTTGGCAGTTGATTTGCTCTGAACTGACTTTGTTCCTCAAATATTGCTGCTGATTGTAATGTGCAGCACCACCATAATGGCGTCAGGAGGGATGGCTGGCGCGTCCTACAAATACCATACAGCACCACTCTACCAGCCACACGGTCCGTGTTCGGCTGGGTTAAAAAGTTTTTCCAACGCTCCATTTGTGGTTTATGAGCTAGGAATACTCATATGTGTGGCCCTATGCCACACTCCAGCAATGAGCTGAAGCCGGCCTGTTGGTCGTAGTTTTGTGGTCTATGGACACTCTGGAGAACCTACGTCGGTCGAGCGGTGCAAAATATTGGCCATGGTCTACAGCGGGTGCGATTTGGCTCAATATATAAGGGGTTTTGTGTACGTTACAAACGTGATGTGGTCGGTAATGATGATTATCTTTGGCTTTGGCATAGTTGCCTTTAGACCTGCCTTCGACGGTACCCAAATAATGTATTCGCTGTGCATGTTCGTGGGTGGTGGAAAATTACATTAAACCGCAAATGTATGTTTATGCCAGAGGCGATCACAGACAAATAAATATGTGTGCTTTTCAACCATTCGGATTACGGTAGAGGAGTGTTGTTTATAATTTTTTTAATCGTAAATTCCTTCTAAAAAAATAAGCATGAATAAGGGAACAATTTTATTTAATGAACCGTAAACCGAAATGCAACGCGATAATTTTCGTCCAGACTGTTAACTTCATTTTGTGTGATGGATTTTAATTGCATTTTGCCATATCTGACCACTCAGTAAACATCCTGAACACGAGCTGATTACATTCCGGAGGACTGTTCTTCCTGCACGGCAATTTCCGGCCTTTAATGGAAAAATCACACTGAAAAGGCTAATTTACTACTGTCACTCGGGTTGTTTCTCACAGCGGAAACAAATCGAGCAAAAAACAACCTGACTCAGCTCAGTTGTACACGGCTGAACTGAATCCTTTGAAGGACATCATCGTGTTGATTTTGCACTTTTGTGCCTGGGAATTACTCAGCTGTGTCGCCAAGGCATTACTTCACATCTGCCCCACTCCAGCAGCTTGCCAAGCAGTCGAATTGAAATTCTGCCATTCCACATGCTATTTGCCACGGTACAGCTGCAGAGTGCAAAATAGACTATGGCGCTATCGATACACCATAACGAAATTATATTGGCAGCTTGAAACGAGAGCACTTCTCTTGGTGGGTGGCAATAATCGTTGGCGCTATCAAGAAAGCAATATTTTGCCACCTCTCATGCAATGAAGAGTGTGCCTCGAACCACTTTTCCGATTCAACAGCCTATTCAAGCTTCGATACGCCAATCGGCAGTGGTGTTTCTCAGTTATTTTTTATGTGGCCAGACTTTCCAGAATTGCTCTGTGTAGGTTGTACACCGTTTTGCCGAGTTTCTTAACGATTATGATTCTATTTGGAAGCCATTTATGTGGCAAAAAAGACGCCCCCTACATGTAGGCAAGGCGAAATAGAAAGGCAGGAAAAAACATCGTTAAAATAATAATGCCAAACTTCGACGTGAGGAAGGAGCTGATGCAAGATACATTTGTGCCCTTCCATTTGGGATATCGCAGACGGGCTGTGCCAACTAGGAATGCTTCCGGTAGTCAACGTCGATCGGAGCCACCACCCTCCTTTCAATCGCAGAGTGATGATGATTCGACGACACGGCTTGTTACGTGACAAGTCGGCAAATCTGCGAGATGCGAGGACATCAAAATGAATACGATTAGGTAGAGTTCCGAACATTGGGTTTGTCATGTTGATGGAATTTGGGTGTGTGTGTTTTCAAATCCGGGTTGGTAGCCGGCGCCGGTGGTGTAGTGGTAAGCGTGACTGCTACTTGACACCCCAGTAGTGGGTCTGTGTTCAATCCCAGTCGAGGTCGGTGGTTTTTCTGAGGCGAAAAAATCTGGTCACGTTTTCCTTTGGAAGGGAGGTATGGCCGTTGGTCCCGGCCCATGTGTTTATGGTGGGTTCAAATATTCAGGGAATAAAATACAGTGTATATAATCTTGGGTTAGGTATTTTTATTTCACTGTATTTCTTTACCAAATCCAAGAGCCCGAACATTTTTCTTAATACCACGCATAAGATGTTGTACAATGCTTGAAATGACATTTTTTCCGCTTTCAACCATGACTTCAACATTTCCTGTTCTGTAGTGACAACTTTAGGATGCTAACGAAGTTCTTGCTTCATTATAGCCCAATATTTTTCAATTGGCCGGAACTCTGGAGAGTTTGGGTGATCAAGATCCTTCGGCACGAAATTGACACCATTCGTCTTGTACCACTCCAGAACATTCTTGGAGTAGTGACAAGAGGCTAGGTCCAGCCAATAATATGGAACGTTTTGTGTTTTGAGAAACGGAAGCAGTCGTTTTTTTCAGGCATTCATTCATGTATACTTGACCATTTACAGTTGAAGTTGTCACGAATGGCTTGCTCCGTTAACCACACGAACAAATCTCCTGCCAAGTCATGAATTTCTTGGGGAACATTGACACTTGCTGTTTCCTGAGAGACTCGGGTATATCGAACTTGTCTTTTGCAGTCACATTGCCGGAAATTTGTTTAAAGTCCGATTTTACGTGTGTTTCATCGTCCATGATGCGGCAGTGTGGTTTCGTCAACATTTGTGTGTACAGCTTACGTGCACGTGCTTTAGCAGTCCAATTTTGTTTTTCATTGCGGTTTGGAGCTGTCTGAACTTTGAATGAACGGAGCCCGACTCTTTTCTTGGCTTTCAGCACGAAACTTTTGGTCAAGTGCAGCTTTTTCGCGACATCCCGAACGAAACAGTGGGGTTTGCGTTTAGAGGCACCCACCACTCGCTTTGTATCCTTCACACAGTACGGAACACTTTTTCCATCACGCACCTTGTTCCGATCGACAGTTGAACGTTCCTCGAAACGTTTTATGACACGAGACACTGTAGGCTGGTGAATTTTCAACATCTTTCCGATGGCTCATTGCGAAAGAAGTGAGTTGTCGAGGTGCGTGTTCAAAATGTTCTCGCGCACTTGCTGTTCCTTCGACTCCATTTTCGAAACTACGGCACATTTCACAATGAAACTCACACAGTGTAAATAATACACGCTGAGGTCGTTTCACCTAAAGCTTCATTGAAATCAACCCAACGGGCGAAATATTACAGCTTATTGAAAGTGATGCAATTTAACTGTGGACACCCTTTATGTTAGATCCACACAAAATACGTGACGAGAGCAATGGGGAGGCTGTACTTTTCAGTGAGGAAGACCCTTCTTTTCTTTCGAATTACTTAGGAACTATGGAGTTTTCGATCGAAATTGATATTGAAAGTGTACCAAAGTGCTTCTGAACGGATTCTGCTCACTGGTGTGGCAAAATCTGTACGGGATAATGAAGGAAGTGTGTATTTTCGCTTCGTAGCAAGTGAATTTATGACTATTATTGTTATTGTAAGGTATGTTCTATGAATCTAAACAAACTGGCAGCACATCCTTTCATCCTTCCTCTAGAAGCATCTTTTTCTGCAAACACTCTGTCCGGTAAACTTCGGGATTGATCATACCTTTAGTGTAGAAAAACGATGACTTCAAGCCTCAGGAACGAACTGTTTGTCATACGTGAACATTTTTTACATTTTTTTTCCTAACTCGAACGATTTTTCCAAGGTGTTCACATCTTCGAATGACGTTATGAAGTCCTCTATCACATATATTTCGTCATCGATCAAAACGCAGGCAGACGACTGCATAAGTCTAGTTATAAACCTTCTTATGAGTGTTCAGATTGTTGCACATCTTGATTCTTCGCCAAATCACGAATCGACATCAATCTGCTCCGAAGGATGAGGTTGACTTCCTTCCAATCCAATTTTGGGCCAGCTGGACCTGGTTCTGTTCCCTTACTTGGCACCTCATCGAGCGAGTAGTATTCTCCGAACTTGTTTATGATAGATTTTACGCTGTTTTGATGAATTCCGAAACATTTTCCTATTCTATTCATCGATACATCCTTTTCACGAAGCCACGTGTTTATAACTTGAATTTTAACACTCTTTTCGATTCGTGGCATCTCAAAAACAATCACAGTTTACCGAAAGCTCAGGAGCTGACCAAGTTGTTTACAAATAAACGCGTCGAATAAAAGTAGGCTCAGACCGTTAATCTCACGCGTGTATTTGTGAGCGCATTATAAGCGTTGCCAGTTTATTTTCGATGCGATCCTTATTGATGTTGAAAAAAACACAGTTTTGAAGTTCGATTAAAAGTCGTTTTTTTGATCGTTGGATTTTGATTGTTGGCAAAGTGTGTAGTTAAAACCAGTGCTGTAAATAGTCTTTTCGACCCAATGCTCCCAATTTGCCAATATCTCGTTCCAGAAGCTGATTTTCACAATAACACGTATAAAAAATATATAGTGCTTTCATAAATTTGATTCACAATGTATTGTTCTAACTGTTAAACCTAAGACGTGAGAGTGCAATATTCGAATATTCAAATGATACTCATCAGTGAATATCATTTGAATATAACAGTGAATATTACACTTTCTGTATACCAGTTAGGGCAATGCACTATTAAACAAAGTTGTAGAATTTGTAAAGAGCTTCAATTAATCATACACCATATTCATGAATTTAACAGTTGAACAAAGTTATCGGTGAATTTATCCAATTGCATGACACTGGTTGAAACAAATAATAATAAGCAGACCAGTGCAAAACAGTCATTAGCTGGTGAGAACGAATAAAGTCAATGCGACTTTATTGGAACAAATATTTCGGCAAAACTATATGATTTCCATCAGCCATCACTGCCAACGAAAAGCAAATCATAAATACAAAGAATCGACTTTTTCAACAATCAGAGTTGGCGTAGCAAAGAAACTATAAACTTATCAGGGTAAAGACTAGTGTTCGAATCCTATGCTTGGTGATGTTATATTTGTAAAGTATTATAAACTTGTATTGATTACTTGTACTTAATATCGGACAGCTTTTTCTACATCTTTATGTGTTGGTTGGGGTGTTTAGTTTAATTAAACGAAAAACTTTAAAACATTAACAAAACATATTTTCAAAACAAGTTTCTTATTGTATACGGATTCTTTGAATCTAAAGTATATACCAGTTTTCACAGAAAAAAAAGAAAATTAAAAGATTAAATGTATGATCACGCCTTAATTTAGGAAATTCCGTTAAAAACAAGTAATAATTTTAACAAAACAATACTGTTTCGTCTACCAAAACCTCCTCTATGATTCTTCAAAACCGAAATTTGTACCAAGTGGCCCATTCTGTAGACGTTTGATAGGGGAAGGGCAATTTTGTTTGAAAGTCAAATATGCAAAAAATTTTGAGTTTTTTACAGTGTATCATGCTCCAAATCATATGTGCATTTAATGTTACGGTGAATATTGGCACGATGAGAGCCGATAATTAATTCGTCTCGGAAATTATGCGAGTTTACAGCAACAAAAACAAAATTTGTACAAATGTTTTCGATAAATTAATCATGAATTTCCAGAAAATTTATGGAATCCGATAATGTTATCGAAATAGGTCTCCGATCTACACTTCATTTGCATTGCATTTAATATTTAGTGCATTTATTTTACTCCACTTCATTTATTCATTTATATTTCTCATATTACAATATGACGATTAGGAAAAGAAAGCACAGTTGATGACTAATGTTAAACCAATTTGCCGATTAATGCATTTAATTAAGGCAAAATGGTTTTAAAATGCTTTTTAAACTGACCACGATAAGATAATATGAACAAATCTAAAAACGCCATTTCAAAACTGCATTTTACGAGTTCATAAAGTCGAGAGAAAATCTTTGGTAAGAGTAAGAGCAATCTGAGAAAACAAGTTCTGTTGTGATCTGTTGTCAACATCTGTTGTAAACAAGCTGTGTAGGTTATCATAAACCTGACGAAAATATGAATCCTATTGGCACCATTTGGTGACATAAAAAAACCAAATTAGTTTCTTGTGACTTTCATAAAACCCTAATAAAACTAAATAAAGCCGGATGGTTTTGGCAATGTAACTTGGGATTTAACTTGAGAAAACGTGACGATCCATAAAAAAAAGGTTCATACAAAAAACGTGACAGGAGGGTTCTAAATAGTCAATTTTTGCGTGACGTAATTAATGGACGTTCCCTAAATAAAAATGTGTGATTCTAGCTAGAATGATACCAGAATTGGGTAAAGTACCCTTACATAACACAACCGGAGCCCCTTTAAAAAACAACACAACCGAAAATACTAACGTGTGCATTAAAAAAAACTTGTTTCGGAAGGTGATGAACAAAAGCTAAGACAGATAATTGCTTTTGATAAATTTCCCATGGCAGGTAATTATGTAAGCCTATTTGCAAAAAAAAAATCTTTGCCCTTGCGAGCGGCCTTCCGCCAATTAACCGGAACATTCGCCAATCGCGGACGAAAACATGCGTGTAGGCATGTTTTTGAGTTCTTTCTTCGTTTTATTTATCAATTCCTAAATCCTCAAAGAGTAGATCTTACGCTTCAGGTTGGCCCAAAAATTCTCGATGGGACGCAGCTGGGGGACGTTCGGCGAGTTCGACGTCTTGGGTATCACATCGATATTCAGCCGCTCCATCTCCTCCAACAATTGCTTCGTGTAGTGAGCCTACGCCAGATCCGGCCAGAACACCACGTCTTTGCTCTTATGGTATTTCTTGATGAACGACGAAACTCCCGGCAGGAATTTCACACTGTAAATTGCCCCGTTCACGGCCAGTCTGGAGCGAAAGAAGAGCGTGATTGTAAATCGGATTTTTCAGTTTTCGAAAATTTATTAATCCATCGAATTCCCAACAACTACGTACTCATTCGCAAAATGAGCTAGTCCAGCAGCTGAGTGAAAGTCTTCCGATTCCCCTGGTTCAAAAATTATTATAATAAATGGCTTTGTATTTTAACAATCGACCAAAGTAGGAATTTTCAGGTTTTGCCCCTAACGCCAGAAACCACTGTTAATTCCTTTGCTCTTTATATTTTTTTTTTCGAACGAATCCACACTCTAAACCAGATTTCATCTTGACTCGATTGTTCCATCCTCCGGCATTCTCAATCCGTATGTCAATCTACTGTTACAGATCGAAAATAAAACAATCCACTGCTGTCTTTGACAGCTTAAAAGGAATAGAGAAGCAATATCTTTCAATTATTAAACTCAATCTGAATGCTCCAATATATTTAATCAGGCAAGAGAATCTTACTTCATCATCTAACACACCCCCACATCTTCCAATAAGGATGCTAAAATGGAACCATTCATTAAAACACACTCAACCCATTCCCAGTTGGTTCAGTTGCTACCGATTGCAGAAATCCAATTCATCCATCGTCTCGTATCGGAGGAGAACAAATAATCAACTCTCATTTCCAGTGCATTACTCCTGTTTAACAGACAAAAACTAAAGACCCAGAATGCCATAAATTCCTATTAAAATACCACCATCAACAACGCCAACACTTTTACCCGGCGGATCCGAGGAGAGCGAAAGTCGTCCAGGACAACGACGATGAAAACGACGCCGAGACCTGATGGTTCCGTTGAGCTAAGTCGGAAGCATTTTTCTCCCACCAGACTGTCTCGTTATTTTTCATTTCTCTAATATTTCCGTCCAACCTTGTTTTCTGCAGCGGCCAAACGGGTTTGAAACTCCCCCGCTCGTTTGTGTATACAGAGGAGGCAAAAACGAAAAAGATCGCTGGCGCCGAAAGCGCCGGATCACCACAATCAAACAATGCACATGGATGAGTGTACTCGAATCCCACCACTAGATGGGCATTTTTCCACCTCCGGTCCTGCCTCCACACATGCTCAGGGTATAACATTCAAAAGATCCGGGGAACAAGTGGATTCAGGAGACAAAAAAAACAACTACACCCGAGGTACTGCTGCTGCTGCTGCTCAACCTCAACGGGTCCATACTCTTCTTCAAACCAACCAGAGAAACAAATATTTATAAACTTAAATAAACTGTCTCGCTCAAACTCTCTCCCCCGCTCCGAGAAGAGTAGCCTAAAACAATGAGATTCTCGAGGGAGGAAAGTGATAGTAGCAAACTATAGTTTTTCCCGGTCATCACATTTGTTGTTAGGTCCTAGCAATCCTCCTATTATCCCACCATCCGTTCTTCTCCACGGCCAAGAGAATGTTTGTTTGCTCGTTCCGTACTGGCACTCCTCCACCCACCTCGACAACCACCGCAAAATTTAGTGTCACATTTCTCCAGCTCAAACATGTTGAGTTTTTTTTGTTATCTCTATACCAGTCAACAGGAAACTCGGAAGCCTCTGCGAGTAATGGGACCATGCCAAACGAACACGGATCTAAACTTGAATCCTTGTGCCCGGTCCGGGGGTTGTTCATATCGTGCATGTACAATGGACGTTTTTGTGTGCCATTGTCAGGCAAAACTGTTCCTTCACAGATCATTTCCGGTCCCGATGCAACGATCAGGGTGGAGTTGCGTGTCGTTTCTCTCTCGAAGGGGTCAATCGGCATCGGCCCTTAGGGTTGATACCTGAGAGCTTGGATAAATTATACCGCATGACTTTCCGAATTTTTGAAAAAGCCATTTTGATGGAAAAATTTCGTTGATAAATTTTAATTTATAACTATGAACCCCAATCATGACCCAATAAAGAAGCGGGAAAATTATTTCGAACCACCAAAAGAGCTATTGTCCCCGCTCTCTTGCTCGTCCAGCTACAGGATGCGAACCGCAGCTCCGAAGCAGGACAGAACCCCGAGTATATACCAATTTAGCAGTAATTAATAACAATTAAGCCCTTCTTTTTCCAAACAGAAACCATGCTTGGCTCTTCCACGGGACCGGCTGTTGTCTTTAGGGTAGTATGTACTTCCCTGGGTATTGTTGCTACTGCACGAACATTTCTTCACACCCGTTGTGAATGTTGCCATTTTGTAAACTTCTCGACATTTTTGACAAAAAAAAGCTTTGGGATGAGAGTAAGGTAGTTTCAAAACTTTGCCACCATTTCGCGACGACGTTTTTATTTTCGATCTAAACACCGTCGTCAAGTCAGTCAGTAGAGTTTTGCGTCTCTTTAGACGACAACGATGAGGTCACAACCGCACCACGTGGCTACAGGTAGCATAAAAAATAAGCGTAAGCTTTACCTTTTCATTCCACACCTCTGCCATTGGATGATGGTTTACCGCGCTTCCAACAGCACATTTGCAGCCAGGACGAGAAAAGTCACCTGCGAAGGGCGGGAGGCCAGAAGGATGGGTGGTGACCGGTGACGGTTTATGTTTGCAGGAAATTATTTCCATTATTTGTTGATATCAGCACGATGGCTCGGCAGGTGGGAAATGCGAAGGTACCAGAGACTGAGAGGGCAAGAAACAGAGGGAGTGTGTTGGAGTGTGGAATGGAAAAGTTTTATTTGTAGCTTTTTGTAGGCTTGTTACGATATGATGACGGTTTTTTTATATATATTCTGAGCAAAGTTTTTCTTTGCAATGTTCCTGCAGTAAACAGCGTACCTTTATCACACGGTGAGTGCAGACGGATGTACCGGAATTGAGTGGTGAACCTAATCCAGTTGATTAAATTATCGCTCCATCAGATCACGCTTGGGTGGATGTTGGTTTTGGCGGAAGGTGTTGAAATGTTTCGAAAGTTGAGTCTGCTTCATACCACGAAGGCAATTAGCTGGATTGTCGACTTACTCGATTCGACAATTGTCAACTCGTCAAGTGAGAGCGACTCGTTTCGAATTATGCGACTCGCAGAATATACCCAATTTGCACAATGGCTGTAGAGTAATTTTCTTTTTCAAGGAAGTCGAGATGGCTTGGATAACTCTTTTGAGAAATTTTCGATACCTTTCAAAATCCCATAAATTAATCCATCTAAAAAAGAGATTCTACAACACACTTCGTCTTTTCACTGAAGTTACACAAGAGTAAAATATTCGACATTTGACAGATAGTGTACAAGCATTAGTCCATCAATTTTGAGATAGAATAAATAATTACTCAATTTGACATATGGGTCATTCCATATCAAGTGACCGGAGAAATGCATCGACCCTCTTCGATTCGAACCAAAATTGGCTGATATACTTGTTCTAGGCTATTAATCAAAAATTCAAAGTTTTAGACCAATCGGTGAACCCCTCGGCCCATGGGCTGCCCCCATTTTTTTGAGATTTTTGAAAAGTCAATATATTGTTTATTGAATATCTCAATGATTAAAAGAGCTACAAACAATGTTAAATATTTTTCTTAAAGGAAATTAAATTGCTACCGAATACATATTTTTTATATTTTTTACAGTGTTGCCAACATTGTTATGTTTGTAGTTGAAATATTAAATTGCGTTTTTTCTCAAAATTTTTTCAATTTTGATGACTCCAATGTGTTCAGCAGACTTTTTTACATAAGAAACACTTATCGAGACAAAAAAATTTGCTCCGTCATGGAGATATTGATTTTTAAACATTTCATGTCTTAAAAATTTGTTTATTCTACCACTCTTATATAATCTGTAATATTTCATCAAGGCGGATCTAACAAAAAAGCACCGCTTAAATTAAAAAAAAAATAGCAGTTTTACATGGTCTCCTAATTTCGGTGGCCTACTAGAAGAATTTCGGTGCTCTGAGAGGTTAGTACGAACCATGAAAAAGTGCATCAAAGAGAAAAGAATTATCTGTTCCTCTAACCCCAAGAAAGACCATCGTGTTTCATAACACATAGTGTAGAAAGTAAAAACGTTTTACCGTGAGGCCAGGGATGCCATTATGAGAGCTTTATCTGGCACTGCCAGACTTTTTATCGGCAAAAAGACAAAAAGAGAAACCCTGCATAATGCCAGACTTTTTGAAATTAGAACAGATTTAAAAAAAGCGTCATTCAATCCTACTCCACTAATGCGTTAAGTGATCTGCGTGACTGCAGTCCTCGTCCACTGAAAACGATTCGTAGCAATTTTGTACGAATGGGTAGTCCGTCAAATATTTGGCATTGGTCAAATAGTGTAATTCCACGCTTGACTGTTACTAAAGAATGCGAGTATACGAGTCAAAAAATGACTCATTTTGGGACAACATTTGTAAAGGGCGTATCAACATTTGTAAAACCTCTTTGACCCTTTGCTAGTTGCTAGTTCAAATTTTTACATTTCCGTGCATTGCCAGATTTTGCCAGATTTTTTATTTGTGACATGCCAGATATTTTTCAAAATCTTATGGTAACCCTGCGTGAGGCAGACGTGAGTAAAGAACTGGCTGGTAAGAAGGAGTGTAAAAGTGTTCGGGAGGGAACATCTCGTATCCTCAAGCAGAAGCGATTAGTGCTGGCGAACCTTAGCGAAACACTCTGCGCCCACCATAGTGAAGAAGCCGCATTTGTTAGAAAGCATGACTATATTGCAGCGAAACAGGGAGAGTTCTACCAGTTCACTCGGGACAACTTGACTGACGGAGAAGTTCTGGTCAAGGTTGCGGCTTATCATTTTTGACTTATCCATATTCATTTGCCGATAGCTCTTCTCAGAAGCTCAATTTCAAAATATAATGTATGATGAACTTATGGTGCTTAAGTAGACCTACAACTTGGTCTAACAATACATAGCTCTATCTCTTATATCTGAGAAATAAGAGCGTATATTCGCAGTGATCTTCGCGATGATATTCGCGGTGAAGATCACGCGATTATCATCGTGAAGATCACTGTGAATATACGCTCTCATGTCGAAGATATAGGAGTTAGAGCAATGTACTGTTAGACAAAGTTGTAGGTCTACTCATGCACTACAAGTTCATCATACATCATATTATCAAATCGACCGTCTTAAAGGAGATATTGGCAAATGAATATGCCTGAGTCAAAAATGATAAGCTGCAACCCTGGTTCTGGTTGTGGCCGACTTTTTGGAAAACTTTTCATTTGTTTTTCAGGTATTACATGAACATTTCCTTCTCCTCTTTCCAACTACTGTGCAGATAGATGTGACTAAGGATAGTGACAATTATGCTTTTAAAACATTTGCAAACTTGAAATAATGTTCACTCCCAGCAGTAGATCTAAAGAAGTCTGATTAAGATTTTCAAAAACAAAGTGATTGACATTAATATCAAATCTACATAGAGTATTTTATTAACACTAACAATAACGCAAACTTTTCATTTGCTTTTCGGGATAGTGTAACGGGTGTCCACTAAAAAATGAGAATGATTTCAATACTTTTCCATCAGAACAAAAACGGCCGCATAGAAATGTCACTTTAGATGAATGAATCGTTGCACTCTCCAGAAAATTTTCATACACTCTTATTTCACTCTAACATGTTCAGTCGTGTTCAGCATGCCGTCGAAACAGGAAGAACTGCGCGCGCGCGTTGTACAATTCTTTCAAGCGAACGAAGATCGTGGAAAAAAATACACGGTGGACCATTTTTGTCGTGAAAAAGTTCCGGTATCCACCGTATACCGTATCCTGACATGCATGAGAGTAACCCGGAAGAAAGGTTGCGGCCGTCCAGCGAAAATAATGAATGAGAAAACGCTCCGCTCGCTGCGCAGCATGTTCAACAACAAGGATTCGGTAAGTCAACGGGAAGCAGCCCGAAAGTTCCATTGTTCGAAGTCACTCATCTGCAAGACGCTAAAGAAAGAAGGAATAGTGTGTAGAAAGAAAACCAGATCCCCAGAGTACACAGATGAGCAGATTCAAACCGTGAAATCCCAATGCCGCTGGATGACTCGGAATTACGGCGGAAAATCTTTCGTTCTGGACGACGAAAGCTACTTTCCTCTTTCGAAGTCTCAGATACCGGGAAACGACCGATTCTACACTAAGGACAAATCTACTACTCCTCCAAAAGTAATGTATAAGTTCAAGCACAAATTTGAATCGAAGGTTATATTATACATCGTAATATCCGATAAGGGTATTTCGAAGCCGTGGTTCAAACCAAGCGGTTTGGCCATCAACCAGGAGGTGTACCAAAGAGAGTGTTTGCAGAAAATACTCATCCCATTTCATAAACAACATCACTCGGATGGCAAATACGTGTTTTGGCCGGACAAGGCATCATCGCACTACGCAAAAAAAACGCTAACGTTTTTGGAGAGCCAAAATATACCATATGTCCCAAAAGACCGGAATCCGACAAATTTGCCACAGTGCCGTCCTATCGAGGATTTCTTCGGTCTTTTGAGCTCCATGGTATACAAGGATAATTGGAAGGCCAAGAACACCAAGCAACTTACCAACAGGATCAAAAGCTGCATCCGAAAAATCGATGTGGCTGCCGTCCAACGGTCATGTTCCAGCATAACGACTAAGCTGCGCCGCACGGCGGACCACAGACCATATGACAATATTCACTAAACTTAGTTTGAAGATTTAAGTTGACCCTTTTAATAAAATAAATCAGTTTGAACAAAACTTCACTGGTATTTTTTTCCTGACCCATTCTTTTCGTTCTCATTATTTAGTGGACACCCGTTACAAGGGGTCCACTACAACAATTCTCAAGCAACCGTTCACCCATTTGCTGCCTATTTCTCGCAACATATAAATATTGTTCCATTGAATTGTGTTATCATTTCGGATGTCTTGGATCACAACACAGCAACCTTTTACGCTTTCCAGAAGAAATTCATAGAATTCCTTAAATCTCAGCTCACTAAGCTGACAAAAATTTATTAGATCTCTGACGGTGCGGGTTCACAGTACAAAAACAGGTTTAACATCTTGAATTTACTGTACCATCGAGAACACTTTGGCGTTCCAGCTGAATGGCACTTTTTGCAACGGCATACGGCATAGGTCCAAGCAATGGATTAGGTGAAACTCTAAAGCGATTGGCGACGAGAGCTTCAAAGAACTACCATACAAACTCCAAATGATGATGATTGGGCACGCTGTAATTGCAACTTGAATGTGAAGTTTGTGGCGCCGTGATGCAAGAAGCATGTGCAAGAAGCAAAAAAAATACATTTGGCAGTCAGATTTGCTAATGCTCGATGCCACTGTTTTTATGAAGAGTATTTCGAGCTCATAAACGGGTACAATTTTTGATCTGATTCGATTGAGCCAAAGAAGAACACATTAAAAAAATAGTAAATCTGTAAACCTGTTCTTGAGTTAAATCGTGACATACCGTTCCATGTCATTTTTATTTTTTTAGAAAGATAGATAGATAGCTTGATGATTCGATTGACAAAAAAATGAATCCTAGCATGAATATCTGTTTTGAAAAAAAATCAAAATAAAACGTAAGATGGCAACACTGAAGATTTTTCTTGAATTGGAATCTGGCAATAAATAATTGCTAGCACAATCACCTATTGTGATTGTTATTAGACCCATTTTCAGAATACACTTTGAATATTTTTACACTAGTTTTGAATTTTAATGCATTGAATATAAAACATGAAATGTTTAAAAATCAATATCTCCATGACGGAGCAAATCGTTTTGTCTCGATAAGTGTTTCTTATGTAAAAAAGTCTGCTGAACACATTGGAGCCATAAAAATTGAAAAAAGTGGGGGCATTTTGAGAAAAACGCAATTTAATATTTCAACCACAAAAATAACAATGTTGGCAACACTGTAAGATATATAAAAAATACTTATTTGGTAGAAAATTTAATTTCCTTTAAGAAAACTATTTAACATTGTTTGTAGCTCTTTTAGTCATTGAGATATTCAATAAACAATATATTGACTTTTCAAATATCTCAAAAAAATGGGGGCAGCCCATGGGCCGAGGGGTTTACCGATTGGTCTAAAACTTTGGATTTTTGATTAATAGCCTAGAACAAGTATATAAGCCAATTTTGGTTCGAATCGAAGAGGGTCGATGCATTTCTCCGGTCACTTGAAATGGAATGACCCATATAGTAGCGCTCAAAAGTGATTTGACAAACAGTTTTTTGAGAAGTTTCCTCTACCAATATTCATTGATTTTTTTTAATCCCAAAGTACTGTAAACATAGGCCAAAGATAAAGACGTTCAAGCATATTTCAAAACATATTTACTCTTCATTAGCTTATAACATAAAGAAATTCTATTTTATCTTAGCTTGCACAATGAATCAACTGAATAGAGGCTAGAAGTGACCGACAATTCTCACTGTACACGTATCAGTGACTCAATTTCTTTAATAATCAATAACGGCGCCGGCCACGTCCTTGCAATCAGGTGGGAATAAACTAATCTAATCTAATCTCACACTAACGCAGCCAATTCTTGAAAGCATCCTGGAAAATGATGGTTTATTGAATACATCATTTTTCTTGTCATCGGCAAGGCCAACTCTATCGTTGGGAGCATAGATGCTAGAAAGTTTTGTTTATGCTCCTTTTGCCTGTGAGTGGACTTTTGGCATTTGAACCAAAAGTCTGGCAACAATTTGCCAAGGTTATAGCGCCTTATCTCGCTCAATGGGGGGTAGGTGGACTTAAATTACGACGATGGATAAATGCGAAGCTGAAAATAGCATAAAAAAATATTGTAAAGGGATGTTATAATATAAAATGAAAATAACTTGTGTACTGCCTGCAAGAAGGAAAAAAAAATTCATACCATACTCGGGAATTCCATGGATGATCCAAGATTATACACCGTATAAAGCATACTTACATTTTTCGTGGTAGAGTAAGATTACAGCATGCTATCTTACAGGGGTCCCGCTGCCTAAATTGCGTTGCTGAGACTGCCTCCTAATGTATAGCTGACGAGATACAACGTTTCTTACTCAGCCGCTGGTTGACAGACCTCCTTGGTAGACAGACGCTTGGCACGCACCTTCTCAATCTAGCTGAAGTCAGAAGAACAATAGTGCCTAGGCTGAACTACCAGTTAAGTACGCAACCCTTAGCTGGCGGTCTTTGTCATCTCTAGACCCGTGGAAGCATGAGGTAGGAACTTGTAAGGACCAGAGCTATGTTGCGGGGACGCACGCTCCATCACAGTTGTCGACTCACCATTTTGCAGCCCATATTTGCAATCAGGTGGGAATAAGGAAGGAAAGTTAGTATGACCATTGCTGTTTGCTGACCGTGTTAACCATTGAATCCTCACAAAGGTCACAGGAAGGAGGTTTTCCTACGTTAGTAGGGTAGGGCTCGATGGATCAGGATTCATCAAGTGATGTGATCGAACATATAATTCATAATAAGATTAGATTATATTTTATGTAGGTTCAAAATAAAGTTATATAGGGACGAAATGGCTAACAATTACCTATTTCGCTTTTTGAGCACACTTACCACCTCTCAATTGTTTTTTTGCGGGGTCCGACTGGTTTGTGTTCTGCTTCCTACAAGGTATCCGGGTTAGCTATGATGTCCTTCCAGACCCGCCATGCTTGTCCCATAGTGTATTGTTAACGGTCAACAAGGTCACTGATCCATGACCAATTTTTATAAGTTTAACGTCCACTCAAAGCACAAGGATTTTGCTCGTTAATCCGGTACTAATTAATGCCCAATACGTATACTACCGTTCCAAAAATTTCACAATTTATGTAAAATATCCGTCAAACGATGCCAGATCTATAGTATACCGTGAGTCCAGTTTGGAACAATTGAAACATTAAAATTCCAAAGTACAAAGTATCGATTTTTTTATACCGTTCTCCCGAATAAAACTTTTGCAACTGCAAATCACAGCAGATTTGTGCTCAATTGATTTCACACTCCAAAAGTAAAAAGTTGTAACTATTTTTTTTTTTTTGAGCAGCATGAGCATGAGCACGATTGATCACCCGAGGTTGCTATTCCGTTATTGCCAGATCAGCTGTCATTACACAGAGAACCAAATATGATGCTTGGGACTAGCATACATCCTCAATGTGTAAAAACTGGTGATCCCAAGCTAAGGTAATACCAACGCCGGCCTCGCCCGAATGCAGGTCAAGTAGGGAATGGGTTGGAATATGTTGACGTGATACTCGCTTTATTGGACGCCGAGAACACCTCTGCACTTCCACGAGAAATCACTGGGACGTTGGATAAAATGGTTGGGTTCGCAGCGGGATCTGTTTTGGTAAACGGTGTGCTGAGTTCAACTGACGTCAGCAGCGAATAAGATGTTTAACTATGTTCCCGGTTTATTCTGTGTGCAGAGATACACATTAAAGTTATTAAAATGTTGACACCGAATTAAACCAACAGTAAGGATGCTCTTGGGGCTACTCACAAGTGTGGGTGGTTGTATTCACCGGAATACAAGAATACATTTAAACATCGAGGTTGAGAACCGATTTAAACCAACATACATTTAAACATACGGTTATATTTAAATACAATACTTAGCTGAATGTGTGATCCGGTATCCAACTGCAGAAATGTGCGTTCAATCGCACACCGCCACGAACCAAACCATAGGTTTTTTTTAATAATTTCTTTTCAACACTGATATAGGTGTTCGTTCTCAGAGTATCAAATGAGAGAAGGCTAGCTCTAGCCCAATTGAACACCAGAGATAAGAACGACCTGCTTCTTGCAGTCCAACGTCCACTCTCTCCCTATTACACATTTTTGGTTTAAGGCTTCCCTCTAATTCACCACACTAAACTTCTTGGAATTCCTCCGCTTCACACCATCAAATCTGTCACGATTCTAGTGGCTAACAACCTCCACCATTTAATCAAACTCCCAATACACTTTTTCTCTTCCTGACAATTTGGCCACTTTTTATTTCTCGGACCAGTGGGGTGGGGAACAGTATCATAACGCTTCACGTTGTTTCTCTCCGAGGTCTCTACGTTAGTGTGATTTCAGACGTTGCGAATCAAAACAAACCCAAAAAAAGGAAAGAGTTCCGCTCCCATGTGCGAATTAAAACAGAGTGCATACAATATATCGCTAGAATAACTATCACAAAAGCTATCAGTGGTACATGAACGCTTACCAAACGTCACCTTTTGCCTGTTGAAGTGGCGGATTCGTCCGTGCCTCAACCTACCCCGCAGTGGGATGTTAGGCAAAGGGTGACGTCCTTGGTTCAAGTAAATACTACTTTACCCATGCCCTTTCGCTCAATTTTCAATACATCTATTCTAGACAAAATAGTCAAAAGATCGAAAGTAACATTTGTAAACAATGACAAAAATATCATATTCAATTCTCAAATTGCACACTAACTGAGACAACATATTAGTCATCACGTACTGTTCCTAGCGAACATGAAGTAAGCACAAATTTGCCTTCATGAATCTCTTGTACAAGGTGAATCAACTTGTTTTGTGTTGATTCACTTTCATCATACATTCATTCCAGAAAGCAATGAATGTAAATAACCGCAAACGACACATTCAATTGCAACGTGAAGAAGAAAGAACAGTCATTCATATGGAGAATCAAGGAAGTGGGAACACCAACATATTTTACTAGCACGTATTTCGTGCAAAATACCTTTTCTCGATCGACAAACTATTTAGCGATTTCGGCCATAGATCATTTGCTACAGTTCCGCCTTTTGGCTTCCCTTCCCTTCAGCCATGTTCTGGAATATTTGAAAAAAAAAAATTATTTGGCAGATAAAATCACTCACGAACGCGAAAATGAATGACTGGTTACCAGAACATTCAGTCAAGCAACCAAAATCTCTTGACGCTTGAAAAGCCTAGTATGTGCCTTGTTGTGGTGTGAATGAGTTATGTGGAACACAGGGACGACGAAATGACTGAGCACAGCAAAATAAGTAGACACGAATGTATTGCGTGACTTGTAGAACGAAATGAAAAGAGCGAAAATTGTGCTCAATGAATTTTTTTTTAATCATCGTTCACGACAGGTGTCATTTTTTCGAGCTCTGGCTATTACCTTTCCGTCGATAGCGGATACAGATGTTAGCAACTTGGCATTTCCAGGATATTTACGTTTAAAGTCATTGTCTACAATTGTTACTTTCGACCTTTTGACGATTTTGTCTAGTATTCTATTTCCAACCTACCGTACACTGACGGAACATTCAACACTTTTTCTACAAATCTTTCATTCTAGCAAACATTACTGTCCACTCTTGGTGTCTCATGGTGATGAGCGAACACCTCCTTCTACATAATATTAAAAAGATAATTTTTCTTTTCGAATGAAAAATAACAGCTGCATTTATTCTTAATATTCTTATTATTAATCTCTCTCACCACATATAAGTCAATTATTCACCTAGAAAATTTGAATAAATTTGTTTATGATTCTATTGTCTCTGACCATTGCACAACGGAATGAATTCATCAACACCGATCACTTCGTACAAACCCATTCTCGTGTACAAAGAAATGCTCCTGCTCCAAGATGCCAGAGTATTACAGCGTACATAGAAGAGCCAATTCTAGCTGGGCATTACATCACAGTCCAAGGGGATGCAAACACTAGCCGTAACCTTAGCTTCGGAACGGCTTCGTACGGGGTGACAATGCAAAGGTACTGGATATTTCCCGCACGAATAAGGCAAACATTTACTTATTTATTAAGCAGCAAGGAAAACATGAAAATTGTATCATATTACCATGCGTTTTCACTCTCTTTTCCCATACTATCGTTGTATGTATGTCTTCTTCGTCGTTGTCGTCGTCACTGTTGGTCGCAATAGAGTGACCCTTATTTTGCTGATGGAAAACCATTTCCAGCACAGAAAGAACCGACAAAACTAGCAAAAGCTTCTTTGTCCACATGTAGAACCATACCTCCTTGTGGGAAAATACCGAAGAACGGAAGATGCAGTTTACTCAGGAATATCTCATAATAGTGCGGACATGGAAACGAACTATACACAACGCACACATATTTTATTACGTCTCTAGAGAACCATATAATCTCGGTTAGGACGAATTTTCTTGCAGCTGTTTGTTTTTTATTTTCGGTCTTATTTTTCATTTTCCGTATTGGTCTTATTGAAAGCAAAAAGCTACCATTTCGGGCTACGTATGCAGCACTTCGTTCTCGGCTCGAAAACCGAGTGTTCATATTTATTTCAAATTTCGGTGTCCACCCGCAATGCCGCGAGAAAGACGGCGATGACCCTTGCGATTGGTAAATTGATTTCCATCGGAGGAGCAATTCATCCGCTTGCTTCATAAATCATGACACTTTTCCGCCGCTTCGATATGATCTCACTTGTTCAATGAATTTTCATTTGACTTATTACCGGAGCCACGGATTTCTACCCTGGCTTGTATTTCGAAGGGAACCTTATCCGGAGATCGTTTCAACGAGTAGAAAATGAAATGTTTCCGGATAGAAAATTAAATTTCCTTCTCGATGACCCGCTTCAAATCCCGTGGATTTGCGGTTTTCAAACGAATGACTGGTGAAAGCGTTCTTTCGATTGGATTTTCTACACTCGGATTGAGCCGTACAATATCGGATGCAGTCGAAACGAAATGAAGCCAGAAGCTATCGACGTCACCGAACTGTCACTGTTCTGTCGTCGTCAAATTCTACGAAACTAACAACCCGGTCCGTGGACATGGATGTCGATGAAAAAAAACATTTCCATACACACGAGCTTGACATTTGATGCGGACCGGAGGGCGATGATGGAAAATCGAATCCCGTCTTTTTCTCCATCGCACATACACATACACACTGAAAATGAATGATGATGATGATGGGACAGCAGTCGGTGGACACATTGATTTTGATATTTTCCACTACATGTGACAGCACCACTGCTGTTTTGCAGTGAATGAGCGGAAAATTCGCAGTTTACGCTTCCATCAATCCCGTTGGAACGGGGGAAAACGGCTGTGTGAACGTGGTTGAGTCGATGTTTAATTGAGTTTTAGCCGCCCATAGCGATGTCTACAACACTTGGATTGGTATCGATTTTTTGCCAATGTCTCTGATTCGTTGCATTTCAGCTGTAGAATACCGAACAGCTCGAGGGGACTGATGTGTTCTGGACGGTGGCATTGAATCGAATGGGACGATCCGTGAATGGACTTGAAACACGCTCCAATTTTCGTTTGTTTCGATTTCGTACTCTTGCAGGAATGTTCAAAACCATCAGTGGTTTATCAGTGATATTTGTAAATAAACAACTGCCAATTTGATATCAAATTTTACTAAATTTTACTGCATTCTTGCATTCATTGTGCTGAGAAGAACAGGCAGAACATCTAGTTGACTACCGTAAATGGGGGAAAATAGATCATCAGGGCAACATTGATAGTTTTTTATTACTTTTAAGTTGATACGTTGAGTATTTTCTTCTTCGCGAACTTTGGCCGTTTAATGTGCTTGAAAGTATCTGCCACCTTTCCCCGTTCGGTTGCCATATGAAACTACTGGCCAGGAAGCAGTTTAAAGTCTGCCTTGACGTAAGTTTCATCGCCCTGTACCACGCAATCAAACTTCGTCGGCATCTTCATGCACGACTTTCGCGGTCGTGCTTTGGCTGACGTGTTTTGCTTATCGTCGCGATTTGGAGTCACCACTTTGTAAGTCGACAGTCCAGCTCGTTTTTAGCCCTATCCACGGTTGAAGGCGCCACTTCTTTACGACATCTCGGACGGAGAAGTTGGGGTTCCGCTCGAAACAGCGGGCAACTCTTTTGCCGTCGCTGTGGCCTCCGGCTTTCGATATCCCCCGATCCAGCTTTCTTGGCTATCGACAAACGTTCACCGAACACTTTTAATACGTTGGTAACAATTGATTTAGCTACATTCAACAATTTCGCACTATGGCGTGATTGTAGTTTGGGTTTTCGCCAAGCACGTGTAAAATTTTGATGCGATGCTTTTCTTCCTTCGATGACACCTTGATAACTAAAGTGCTAATCTCAAAATCAAAATAAGGCCATGATGCTACACGCACACATCTTCAAAATAAGGGGTGTGCAAAAATGTTTAATGCACGATGAAAGGAAATGCGTCAAGTTACAGTCCACCAAATTTCGATCGAAACACCCGTACAATGCTCGTATAATACAAAAATTATAATTCACGTTATTCCTTATTAAACAAAAACGAAAGCAAAATTTGAAAACGCCACTTCATCAGCGCGAGAGATTACTGGCCAGTGAATCCAAACTCACGAATACGTGAATGACATTGTCCTACACTGATAGGCAAAATAAAGTGCCCACCTCATTGTTTTTTCAATTTCTCTCATTTGCTTGGTTCAAATTAAAGTAAACACACTGTATTTTTTTTATTATCTTGCAGTATTTTAATTTTGGAATACTGCAAAAAAAAGAGTTTTACTTAAAGGAAAAAAAAATCTATTTGTGTTGAAAAAAAAACAGTGACAAAATAAAGTGCCCACTTCATTTAGGCTACAAAAAAAATTAATTAAAGTAAAATAAAAGCATTTCAATAATTGATGTGTCCTCCTTTGGCCTTTAGGACCTCCTGCAGGCGCTTCGACATGCTCTCGACCAGATTCTTTAGGTGCTGTGGATCTAGCTCTTCCCAGGCGCGCTCCAGGGCTTCAAAATAGTTATTTTTATTCGTAACACCAGTTTTGTCAACCCTGGCATCGAGAATCGCCCACAAATTCTCGATGGTATTGAGGTCCGGGCTTTGTGGAGGCCATTCCAGCGGTTTGATCCGACAAGACCGCAAAAAAGACTTGGTCTTCTTGGCAGTAGCTTCGGGTCGTTGTTCTGCTGGAATACAAACTTCTCTTCAAGGCCCGTCTAGATAAGCGAAACCTCCAGATTTTCTCGCAGAATGTTGATGTAAGAATCTGCCGTCATTATCCTGTCGATTTTCACAATGCTTCCCACTCCACCCCACGAAAAACACCCCCAGACCATCACATTTCCTCCTCCATGCTTCATCGTGCCTTGGATGTGGCGCTCCTGAAGCTCCTCTCCCGATCTGAACCAAACACGAACCCGCCGCTTTCGATTAAACAGCTCGAATTTTGATTCGTCCGTCCAGAAAACCGTTTTCCAGAACTCTAGGGACTTATCAACATGCTCCTTAGCAAACTTAAGCCGTTTGGCTTTGTTTGCCTTGCTGATAAATGGGCGCTTCCGGGCAAGTTTGTTATTCAACCCCTGTGCTACGAGACGGCGACGAACAGTTCGACCGGAAACTGATAACTGAAGGGTTTCCTGGATCTCGCGGACAGTTACCTTCGGGTTCTTCTTGACTTCGCGCATGATCTTGGTGTCCGTTCTCGCATCCGTTTTCCGCTTCCTGCCTCTGCTAGCGCGATCCACCACTGATCCAAATGTTTTAAGCTTCAGAAGAATTTTGCCAACCGCTGCCTTACTGATACTATACTTCTTAGCGACAGCCCGGTGCGATTCACCGTTTTGCACATCACGAACGACCAATTTTCGGATACACAAGGGAATTGCTTTCGAAAGCACTGCGTTCTCCATTTTTTTTTCAATTGAATCAAATGCGATCACGTATACAAATGCACCAGGTTGAGCCGTTTGCTTCAAAACATGTCAAAATATCAAAACATAAACAATCGAGGGGTCTTCCAATGGAAACTTATCGATTTTTGAAGTGGGCACTTTATTTTGTCACTGTTTTTTTTTTCAACACAAATTGATTTTTTTTTTCTTTAAGTATAACTTCTTTTTTTCAGTATTCCATAAGTGAAACTTAAAAATAATATAAAAAATAAAATAAGAAAAAAAACTACACTGTGTTTACGGTAATTTGAACCAAGTAAATGAGAGAAATTGAAAAAAACGAAGAGGTGGGCACTTTATTTTGCCTATCAGTGTAACTAATGTTGGGAAAAAAAATTATGTATCTTTATCATTGTTGCACACTTTACCAATAATATATTGCATGGTAGTAGAATCAAAATTATAATGTTTCATATCATCCGATGGTTATTCAGGAAAGAGACATAGCATTGTATGTATATTGCTTTGTATGCAACATAAATAAATTCAATCATGTCACATGTTGCATCTACCGAAATTAGACATTGTTTTGTTTTATCCCTATTTGTATTTCTCCCTTTCTCTCTTTAATACGTGCCACATTTTGTGTAGGTGCACGGTTAATGAGATTAATTCGAAATTGAGTTGAGTTCAACTCAACAGTGAAAAAAGTAGAAATGCGCATAGACTGAGTAAAATTTGAGTAATTGTCAATCCTATTATTATAAAGTAAAAAGTATGAGTGACATTTACTCATTTCTGCTATTTTCCTCAGTCTATGAGTTACTCCCTTTTTGCACTTCTGCGTCGAATTTGACTAACTTTTGAAACGATCTAAGTGACCGTGTACAACTGCATTGTGCATTTGATCGAAAGTAACAAATGTAAAAAATGAGATCAAACATTTTTCGAGAATTTATAGCTTGTTCACGTATACGTACAGCATCAGGAGGTGATAATTGTTTCATATGTTAGTTGGAAAAAATGGATACTAACTGCATTAAGACAAACCATACGATTGCAATAAATTTCACTTTGTTCATTAACATGACGTAAAGCTTATCATACAGAGATTCACTTATAGTTTATATAATTATTAATTATTTATAATTATATTGCTGAGAAACAGGGGTTAGTACCCAAAATCGGCCCTATCTCCAGAACCTGATAACCGAATCCAAAACAATTCAATAACATTCAATGATACCATGATCCTCTTATTTGGCGCTCAATGAGAAACGTGAGTAAGTTCCCAAAATTCTTGCATTTCCGGAACTTGTTTCGTAAATATCTCCGAGGTCATCCAAACTGTGCTAGAGTGTAGAACTTTGGATCTACAGTTGTAACTGTAGCATTTTTGGATGTACAAAAATATGACATGTATTCAACCATGTTCTTTGAATCTTCTGAAATGTCAAGAGATATAATGCAATAATCTGAGAGGTTTCAGGTCGTTCAAACTGTTTTTGAGCTCAGATTTCAGGGTCTACAGTTGTTATTGTATTTTTTTTTTCGGCTATACAAAGTAACGATATGTATTCAACCAAATTAATCCAATATTCTGGGAGGTCAACCCTATGTAGTAATCTGAGATGTTCTAGGTCATCCAAAATATTTTTGAGCTCCACTAGAATCTACAATTGTATCTGTAGATATTTCAACTATACAAATTTGCGAAAAGTGTGCAACTGTTGACATTTAATCTTCTGGAAAGTAAAAAAATATTATGGGATAAGCTGGGATTATCTAGGTCATTCATAGTAAGCCTTGCAGTTGAAAAAGCTACAGTTACAATTGGTTAAGGTTTTGCCAAATCACACCAAGTGCCTATCGAAAATCATCAGTATTGTCCGACATATTCAAAAATAACTATTCAAATTCAAGATGCGACATCAGGAGGTCTTGAAATTTTTAAGCAATAACCAATTTGAGTGATCTATCTCCACATTTTATAGAATAAAAAGCTACAGTTAAAACTTCAGATCCAAATTCCTGGGCTACAGAACTGTATGGCTGATACAGAATGTCCCATATCATCTCATAATGTCTGCTGACCTTATAGAAAGCTAAAATAAACATGGTTAAACACTATACTTTGTATAGCCAAAAAAGCTACAGTCACAATCCAAGTTTTAGTACTCCAGGACAAGATGGATGACTTAGAAAATCCCAGATTATATCATAATGTTGGTTGCCTTTTAATAAGATCAAATGAACATAGTTGAATACATATCGTACATTGGTACATCTGAAAAAGCTACAGTTCCAATTGAAAATCCTAAGTTATGAACTAATGAACAGTTTGGTATGACTCAGAACATCCCAAATTTCATCCTAATGTCGGATGGCCTTCCAAAGCAACCAGTGAACATGGTTGAATAAATTTCACAAATTAGTATAGATCCCAAGTTCTGAGCTCCAGAAATGTTAGGATGACCTAGAACATCCAAGATTACCTTTTAATGTTTGTTGACCTTTCAAAAGACTCAATGAACATGGTTGAACACATATCGTAAATTAGTCTAGTTGAAAAAGCTACCATTGCAATTGTAGATCCTATATTCTGAACTCCAGGACAGTTTGGTTAACCTAGAACATCCCAGATTATCTTATAGTGTCCGTTGACCTTCCAAAAGATTCAGTTTACTTTAATAAATACATATCGCTAATTTGTATAGCTAAAAAAGATACACTTGCAACTGTAAATTCTAAGTTCTGAACTTGTTCATATTCAGGATAATCTGGGTTAAAAATCAGGCGTTATACGCATAATTTTTTTCCTTAATATATTAGTCAATTTGCAACAAGTTTGCCGAAGTTGTGGTTGTTTTTGTTCAGTGTTTGATTTTATACAGGCATTTTTTCTTCAGGTAGAAGTCTGTCATCAACAAATTTTATAATTACTCAGATCAGCAATTTGTTTGATATCAACAACTGATTGTCGCCTTTGTCCATGTTGCTGATAGAGCAATGCTGCTATCGGTAGTGTGTTGCAATAATGACAAAAGGTATTTTTGTTGCTGTTACATGACAATAAGGTCGTTTGGCCATGTGTGCGAATCACAACATTTTCTCACAGCAACCTGTCTCTTTCCATCGATCATCGATACAACATTTTGTTGTTTTCTTTCGTGTTTTGTTGTAATACATTCAAGTTACAACATGTCGTTGTTGCAGAGTGAGAGAATAACTGGTGTATCACTCGTCAAATGTATCTCTTATTTTTAGATTCACATAGTTAATATGTCAGACACTGCCGATGCCTGTAACTGTGATACACTGACTTGTGAAAATGATCTCACGATGATTTTTGATGTATGATTACGAAAGGTATTCTCATCTAATTTAGGTTTAAAGAAAATTTAAATTCCCAGAGGATGGGTTTCACAAAATTCTAAATCAGAAAACAGCGAGTAATTGAATACGATTTAATGCATCTGCAATTTACCAACATAATATTGATCTTCGAGGCTCAATTTATGCATTTTGGCAAGCACATTCTTTCTTCTTTAGCCTTTCAAGCTTATTGCTTTCACAATTAGCTTATTGCTTGCTTTCAACTTAGAGTTCTAAAAACACTTCCACAGTTATAAATTGAGAGCTTTCGATGCCAGGTACCATTTTAGCATTAGTATTATTGTGTAGCAAGTACGATCATACCCTACATGACCAGATCCACAAACCAAAATATTCTAAAATTTATCAATTCTATCGACCTAATCAAACTACAAAACCTGCAACGGCTGTGTAAGTTCCGCGAACGGCACAACTTTTTTCTCCATGATCATACGCCAAAAGCAAGACCATACATTCCACCTACACACCACCGCCTGACGCGTTCTGCTGAAAGCTAATTTATGGGACAGCCTTTTAAATGTGTCTCATTTTTCTCGTTGCCAGCCAGCGCCATCACAGCCCTTACTCCACGACAGACTAAGTCCAATGTGTTTCCACCGAACGGCATCCCAACGATGATTATGCTGGCGGTCGGTGGTGGTATTATGGTATGGTGGTATTGAATTCCAGCTACTGACTGTGACACGGTGATGGAATGTGCAAGGCAAGTCCTTCCACGATGGCCGAACACTAATGGACCCCCTCGCTGGGCTACGCGACCATCCATCGTGATCGGTGGGCGGCAGCTGGACTTCTCCCTGTGCGAACCGCGCGCGCGAATAAAGCAGACTGATGATTGTCATAATCATAATGATAATGAATTTTGGTTTTATTTCACCGCGTACCACCCAACAGGATCACTTTCCACCGGCTAGGATGCGCAACGAGGCGTAAGGTGGTTGGATCCCATGTAGCAGCCGCTTTTCACTTTCACGAAAATGGTGCTTGCTGCTGCTGCTGATGATGATGATGATGCTGGTGCTATTGCTGTGGCTTTGAGGGAAAAAAGTGATTGTGAGGGAATATGTTTCGGTTTTATTTTATTTTTCCATTAGCCGCATTCGGTATTTGTATGTATGTGCGGTTTTTTTTTAAACAGTCGACTTGTGATCCTTCCTTATTTCTGCGGATGGATTTGTTTTCCCAACGTTTTTTGTGCCTTTCCTCGCCCGCTGTTGTGGAAGGTGAAAGGTAATAAAAATCAAGCCTGAGTTGAAAAGCGTTTTTCACTTTGACGTGTTATTACTACCCACCGAATCATTTCTGGCATAATGAATTGCGTTAATCCGCAAGCATAAAGATCCATGAGGTGTTGATTATGACTTGTAATTTGAAACAATGCAAACATTTTTAAGCCCACCATTGCCTGAACCTACACATCGCAGATGGGACAACTTTTAATTAAATCTTCATAAATAAGATATTCCATTTATTGTTACGATGGCACTCGCTCGGTTTATTGTTATTTAATAAGAAAACTCCTACCGTCATAACGATGCCGTGGGTAAAAACACGAAATTAGTCTTATGACGATTATTTATTACGTTGATGTCCTCTTATTTCCCCAATCCAGGCTTTCAAAGCAGCGAAATAAAACACCTTTATTTGAATTCATTAACTTTTGAGCATGTCATTTTTCACGGCTTCGGAAAAGCCTTCTTCCGTGGCTAATTTACAGCACCAATTTGAGAGAGGGTGGTACTTGGCCGCAGCAGAAAACAAAACTTTTTACAACCCCCTCAATAAAATGAACTTTTTGGCACGAGGTGTAAAAATAACCAACGACGAGGCGACAATAACAAAACGGCGCACAAAATAAGGAACACGAGCCTGTGATAATAAAATTTTGGATGAAGTTTTATTTGGGATTCGTGTCGCAACATATAAACTGCATCGTCCCGTGTATACAAGGAACCATCAGGACAAGTCCCATCCGAGAGACAATGTTGGAAATGAGTTCGCTCGAATGGAATGACGACCCAAAGAAGACGAAAAAAAACTAAACACGGAAAAGGTCTCCACCGATCGCGCCAAATGGAGCAATTCAAGAGCAAATGTTCTCTCCTTATAGCTCGCACCAAGCTCTTCGCTTTTATGTTGAAGGATTAATAGTATCATAAAGAATATAAATATGACAGTTATGAAGGTTTTCTTCTCCAATTTATACCGGATATATTTGTTTTCCACACACGCTCACAGCCGAATCAGTTCGATGCTTCCGTCCTTGCAGATCCTTGAGAAGAAAAAACGGTGCAAAAATTGTCAAGAAAAAGCCCGTTGCTACCAAATTTATTGCCACATTCCATCGAGTGGAACCCGGCGAACCTTCCGGTCTGTCTGATCTGGTGCAGAATTTGGATTCTTCAAATTTCTGCACCTTGTTCCAACACATTTAAAAATGGTTCGACTCTTTATGACCGTAGATACTGACTCATTTGATTCGCATGTGGATTTTAGTAAAGTTGCGAGAGACCCTCCATCTTGCACGTTATCGTGTTTTAATAGTGAGATTGGAACTTAGTAAAGTTTGATGCTAGTGTTTAATGAGCTTGCAAAATTGGAAAAAAGCTCGCTTACATAAGGTACAAAAAATATTGGATACAACTAAAGGGTGTTTTCGATAAAAATGGCACACACATTTTTACTCATTTTTACAAATTAAACCGATTATTGGATTAGCTTGAAATTTTATGGGAATGAAAAACTATTGATGAACTATGACTTACAAAATTTGTTTTAATCAATTTCATCTCCGATCCCGAATGCCCGCACCTTCATTTTCACTACACCCATCATATTTTGTACAACCGATTTTCAAATTTTCTTCAAATCCAGCTCTGTTTTAATAGTTTTGGGATGTTTGCAAAGTTCTTTCTTCATAATTGCCCAGAATTGTGCAATTGGGCGAAATTCTGGTGAATTTGGTGTGTTCATATCCTTTTGCACACAAATTACTCCGATGGCTCGGTTCCACTCCAAAATGTTAAGAGCATGGTGACAGGATGCTAGATCAGGCCAACGCAGATTTTAGGCTTGAGCTTCCTTATGAATTGCAAGCGACGCTTCTTAAATTACGTAAAAGCGATGTATAGCAAAAAGTACAGATTATAGGTAGACAATACAGAGATTTTCTTTTCAAACATAAAAAGGAATGAAAATCGAGGAAAAAAATCGTATGTGACCCTTTGTAACAGTCTTGCATTCTTATTTGTCATTGTATGATTTGTTATATTAGAAACGGATCTTAAGAGTATACGTTTACTTTACTCTAATTCTGAAATCAAAGTAAATTACTGTACAATAAAACTAGCCAAAGTTAGGATTAATCCGATTTTGACATACTGTATAGTCTCATTTGAAGATAAGGACAAAATTTTACTAACTACACTTATAACGAGGTTCAATGTCAAATAGAGCCATTGGAAAACTTTTCGGCAGGAAAACGAGATTCAAACCTGAACATGAAACCTTAATTGACGAGAATTTGATCCCTGAACGTTCTGCTCCTTATAGACATCCTACACACGCGATATATAGCGCAGTACCTTAAAGGCACTATAGGAGCAATTTTTCGTAAACCACACAGAAAAAGAAATCTGTAATTTCATTGTGATGTAAATTTTAGAGCATGTGAGATTCTATTTCATTCCCCGCGAAACAGCCACTTGTATGAAATAGTTGTAACAAAGACGAGCTTTTGCATACAACGTTCGACAATGTATGGAATGTTCCAGAACTATACTCGATTTATAATTTGAATGTGTGTGTTTTATGACGCTCCATTTATATGCATGCCACAGAAATTCATACTATTTTTCGAGATTTTTCTCCATACAATTTTTAGAAATTTTGTATGAAGCGTGGATTTAGTTTCTAGTTAACCTTCAAAATGCGTGATTTTACTCCGGAGCAGATAAAAAGAATCGTGCACAAATGGTACACTGTGAGTGAAATCTATTTTAGAAAATTTGACAAGGAGTATGAGCGTCGGAGTGGTACGAACTGCAATTAGAAAATATGAAGAACAATGTACAAACAGGAATGCCTCAGGAAGTGTTTATGGCCGATGATCAGGCAGCATGATGGTCCAGTCATATTTTGACCTGACTTGGCATCATGTCATTACGCCAAGGACACACCAGAGTTGTACAAAAGCCAAAATATCTATTTCATGTCAAAAAACATGTTTTACCTAATTTATGCTAGTCCAACGTCCTATTAGGATTGCAACTTTGACACGATATTTCTCCACTAAACTCGATTAAGGGCCGCTTGTCTCCAGTCCCTCGAATGTCCCACACTTCCAAGGTCTTGTTCCACTTGGTTCAACCATCTAGCTCGCTGCGGTCTTCCACGTCTTGTACCGGTCGGATTCGAGGCAAACACCATTTTTGCGGGGTTGTTGTCCGACATTCTTACAACATTTCCCGCACATTGTACCCATCCAGCTTTAGCAACTTTCTGGATACGATGTTCGCCAGAGAGCTGCGCCAGCTCGTGATTCATCCTTCTCCTCCATACACCGGTTTTACATACACTGCCAAAAATGGTCCCAAGCACGCGTTGTTACATTGTTCACGTCTCATGCCCGTATAGAACTACCGTTCTTTTCAGCGTTTTGTACATGATTCACTTTGTACAGGGGTGAAGTTTGCCAGGCCTCAAGGTCTTGTGGAGTCTATAGTAGGCACAACTTCCGGTAATAATGCGTCTCCGAATTTCTCTGCTGCAGCTGTTTTCCGACGTACACAAACCAAACCACGGCAAATGATCCGAGGTACACAAACTCATCCACCACCACCAACTCATCTCCGTCGATTGTCACAGTTCTGCCTATGCGATCTCTATCACGGTCGGTTCCTCCAACCAGCAGATACTTAGTCTTCGATGCATTCACCTTCAATCCAACCTTTTTCGCTTCACGTATTAGCTTGGTGTACTGATCAGCTATCACCGGGATCGTTCTGCCAACAATATCTACGTCGTCAGTGAAGCAGAAGAACTGGCCGAATTTATTCAAAATTGTACCCCGCATGTTAAAATCCACCCACTTCAAAACACCTTATAGCGCACTGTTGAACAGGAGGCAGGAAAGACCCTCGCCTTGTCGAAGTCCTTCGTATGTTTCAAACGAGTCCGATAACGCACCCGATATCTCCACGTAACACTGTACACCATCCATCGTAGCCTTGATCATTCTGGTCAGTTTCCTGGTAAAAAGGTTCTCGTCCATAGTCTACCATAGCTCTTCACGATCGATAGTATCGTATGCGGCCCTGTAGTCGATGAATAGGTGGTGTTTGGAGACTTGATATTCGCGACATTGTTGGAGGATCTGCCGCAAAGGTAAATATTTGGTCAGCTGTCGTTCGACCGTTCACAAAACTGGCTTGATACCTTCCCACAAATCTGCTTGCTAGCGATGAGAGACGACGGAAGATAATCTGGGACAGCACTTTGTAGGCCACGTTGAGAATAGTGATCGCTCAATAGTTCTCACGTTCTAACTTGTTACCCTTTTTGTAAATTGAGCATATCACTCCCTCTTTCCACTCCTCCGGTAGCTGATCATTATCCCAGATCCTAACTGTCTGTCCATGCGTGTCAAAGACATGAAACCACCAAATTACCCGGAAGCACGGCCCATCGAGACTTTCTGGGCTATGACGAAAGCAAAACTACGGAAATTCCTAAAACCAGCAGATGACATCGAAACATTTAAAAAGGATTGGACAAAAGTGGTGAAAATGGAAGGAAGTGCAACTGTGCAGAAGCTCATGGGTCATGTTCGAGGAACACATGTCTCGTTTATAATTAATGATTTTAATTGAAGAAGAGCAAAATGTTATGTAAAACACCAGTGCTGATATAATTCGTCAAATAAAAGAACTAATATCTTAAAAACAACAATTTTTTAGTATTTTGAAGGTGTCGTGATAATTTCTGAAACAGTCTATACTAATGAAACTTTGATTGGTCACAAGACATTCGTTTGCTTTTTGCGATGCCTTAGCAATCCGGCAACGGAAATGAAGATAAACAAAATCTCTACGTAGCTCACATAGTTGATGATCAAAAAGACGTCCCAAATGAACAGTACACAGTTCGAACGAAACATGTAAATTTATGACGACTTAGATGTAACAAATTTACCTACGCCATACTCAATAGAAATTCAGGCGTGATCTTAAATTTACAGCACAGAAAAATGTTTGCTGTAAATTTATTCGTACTGTGTAAATAAGCGCTGTAAATTTAAAATATGCTGTAATCTACCTGTCAAATATGTTGCGATTCTATAAAGCAGATTATATGTTTGTTTGTTTTTTGCTTAAAAAATAAAACGAACAAGTTATTAATAACAATATATTTATTGGCCTTGTGAAGTTTTCTACAAGAAGATCTGTGCTCGATAGTTTTTTTTTACACATCGACAAAAAATTAAGAGGAGTCAAATGACTCTTTTTCAGAGTTCACATATTCAACCAGGCACTTGTAAACATGCTGATTTTGGAGAATTCGGGCGTGGTTCATGAAATCCAACACACTTCCGTTGCGATTTTCACAGTGACACATATTTTTTTCGAACATTCTCAACCCGTACTTCAAGATATTCAGTTTTTCAATCCCGAACACAATATGGCGGCGATATTTTTTTTGATTCTGACATGACAAGCTTAGCAGTGATGCTGAATTGTGTTGAGCTCATGTAAATTTCAAGTGTTTGACTAAGAAAAATAAGAGCGTGTCGTATAGTTATGCGTTATCGATTGCAAATATGAATTCAGGCTACAATATTTTTTTAAATGTGATACAGTTTTACATGAACTAGATATTTGCTGTATTTTGAATTGAAAAATATGCTCAACGATTATTATGTCGACGAGTTTTCAGTGATGGTTTAGATTACATTATAAGTAATTTTCATATTTTTTTTTCTGTGTAGAAGCAATGTTAGTGTACACATGTTTATGTTGATGAGGGAAATTACTGTTGGAAGATGGCACAAAGAACAAACGAGAGGAAGCAAAAATAGCACCGTTGAGCGATCCGAACATAGAGCAGACCTCGAGCTAAGGCATAATCCACGCCTTAAAACAGAGCATTTTTTCAGCAAATGTGACCGCTAATACCTGGAATGTCAGCATTGCATCAGGTGGAAGAACTGTAGGAAGTAGGAAACATTTGTGATCACATAGATTATTATCACCACTAACATACTGATACAGATGACTCAAGACAAGATTCGGTAGAGGTCCTACAACTCATTTGTGACGAAATTTAAATAGTTTCATCCAGAGTACGAAAACAACCCATTATAGAACGCAAGTGCAGTGAATCACGGTTGCACGTTGGGATTCTCGAAAGGATTCTCCAGCTGCTCCGTATTCCAACTGAACAGATACCAATCACCGGCAGCCACAATCACCAACAGGGCACCAACCTTCATCCCGGTTCATTTCCAACACCTGTGCCATCCATTTCACATTGTAGCAGTTAATTATGGCAAGAAGACTCCGTGATAAGAGCAGCTAACAGCTGAACAGGCTCGTACGGAGGTTCACATGAGGGCCACAGTGGCCTCAGCAGATATTGGGCAAACGTGATGGCTGTGATGGTATTGCCAGCGCCAGGGTCAAAATCAACAATGCAACTCACAGGTAAAAGGAGGTGGGTAGTGGTCCGAATGCCTCGCCAATGTACGCGTAATCACCACCGGACTTTGGTATCATGGTACCAGATTCTGCGTAGCATAGCATCCCACCATACTGAGCGCCCCGGACAGAATCCATGCGAAGATGGCCTGCCCAATGGACTACTAAATGTTCTCATTTTTCATGCGATTATGCGGCCGGATACGATCGCGGAAACATCTACAAGATTCTGACACTTCTGGAGAAGAGAGGATTCAACAGAAGCTCAAACGGAAGACGGACGGCAAGGTGGCCACTTCTTGCGTTGTGCCGGGAGGTCGGTATGACCAGCCATGCCGTCAATAATTATTTGGCCAAGATGGATATCCACATGCGAAAGCGTCAGTCCAAGCCACCCGTGTTGGAGAACCAAGCGGAAGCCCAGAAACAACGGCTGAAGATTCTGGCCAAAGAGATCTTCCCGGCGAAGCGGAATGTGGTGGTCGCTATGGACGATGAGACGTACCTCACGTTGGACGGCAACGATTGGCAAGGTAAAGGCTAACTACTCGAAGCGGGCACTGAAGGAAATTGAGCGGTTGGGTATTCCGGTGGTACCCAAGCATGCCAATCTTTCCCACGTGCCCCAGCTCCGCCCAATCGAAATTTTTTGTACCAAATTGAAGAGGAAAGTATAGTCGAATAATTTCGTGGCTGAAACGACGGATGATTTGAACAAAAAGGCGACCAAGGAACTGAAGAATATGCCTAAAAGCTTATTTTTCACAAGATTTTTTTGGCAGATTTCGATCATTTCTTTTTTTGAACATTCTCCGAAATACCGAACTTAGACTGGGCACAGAAATATTCTTGCCGATGGAAGTCGATTGCAACACGATTTGGTGAGCAACTTTGTGGAAAGCTTCCGGGCGCGGATTTTCGCAGTGATGGTTTTGCTTTTCTTTCCGGTATGGGGCTTTTTGCACCTTGTAAACATGTAACCCAGCACGTTTCATGGTTTTCTGCACATAACCAACTGATTCCTTGATTTTTTTCAGCGACATCTCGAGTTGACATGTTTGGACTGTTCTTGAACTCTTGCACCGCTTTCCTGGCCATTTCACTGTTTATTGAATCACTTTAACGACCACTCGCTTCCTTCCGGGCACTCAGATGCTCCCCAAAGGTTCAAGACACAGTTGTATTTACAATACCATGCTTTTTAGCGATCCATCGGTGGGACGCATCTGGATTTTGATTGTTAGTGCACTACATCTGTTCACGGACTGTTTCTTATTTCGACGATATGACTGGAACTACTGTATAAATAACTATGACACTTGACATATGTAAACATAGTGAAGAATAGAGTTTGCTCAAATTTACAGGTTTTTACTCATACGGTTACAGAAGATTTACGGTGTGTCATTTTTAATCGAATACACATTTTAGATCGATGTGTACTCTCCATTGCAATGGAGAATTGTTTGGTACATTTGGAAGGATCCGGTCCTGACATGGTAAAACCGGAAATCAATGCGATTCCCGATCCACACAGAAACAAATAATGAATTGTTAAATGCGCATAAAATTTCCCTTCGTGTAATTCCAAGCCAAAGAAAGAGGCGTAAACAAAGAAATTTAATTCGTCATACAACCATGTTTACAATCTTTCATACAACAGGCTACATTCAGGCGTCATTTTGCTTAAATTGACATGAAATATCCCATTATTTGCTGCCAAATCCTTTTATGTGCAGTAGATAACGCAGAAAATGCAATGTTTCTTTTCACCTGTGCAATTAAGAAGATCTACTTTGTGGTTGGGTCATCAAACTCTAAAACAAGCGGTAAAAATATATTATGGATTTCATAGTTACAAGCACGTTGCATACGTTTGACTCTTAGAAACAATAAACAATCAGTCGCTTTTCTTCCAAACATGTTTTAATCCAAAAGGTATCCTCCACTACATTGGCAGCTATACTGATTTTCATGAGCTTGTTTTAAACTTTTAGAATTTTGTGGAAATGCCACATTTGCGACATTTAGATGAAAACCATGCGTTTGTTGTTAGATTTTTCCACACAAAAGGTTATTTTAATTAATTAAGAAGAGCACCTCAATACACAAATTGAACATATGATAACTGTAAATGTTGCTTATAACATCAAGAAGGCTTTATAAACCGTGTCACAGTCAAGTAGTCGTGTAGCCTCGTTTGAAAAAAAAATCAATCAAACCCAAAGCAAATTCAACCATCAAGAACAGAAACGAACAAACAGATTGAAAAGCAATACATTTCCTTAGACAAACAAGTACACTCCATCTGTTCATACCAAGTTCATCGGAAGCAAACGCATCCAAGTACATTAACCCATATTTACGATAGACTCGTACTATCAACAGCAACCACGCTAAGACGTACAGGAAAATTGATAAACTATTGCTTCCGTACTTATAAGGATACAACATCAGCCTTCACCAGAATCGAATTGAAACGCACACCCAAACAGTTCTAGGGTTTCATTCGAATTCACCCATACACACGAGCTTTGTGCAATTAAATTCTAAACTTTAATTGGATGTAACTAAGTTAATTGAGCAGTATTATTGATTCGGTCGGAAAATTTCCAACTTCGATCCTTGGCATGTGCGTCTGTGCATTCCAACTGCTCTGATAACACGGAGCCACTTTCTTCGGTTCGGTAAATGGTTTAAAGAGGAAGAACACGAGGAAAATCATTAAGTTCGAACCTAGTGCTTTGAGGTTCGGCAAAAGCGAGCCTCAAGTAGTAGGCATACACGTAATACGGCAGTGCAGAACAAGCCAAGGAAATCTGATAAGGGATGGAAAAAATAATAAATTCTGCTTCCACAAGAGAGCCCGGATTAGCTTGCCTT
Organism: Aedes japonicus; assembly: GCA_034211315.2. Lineage (NCBI taxonomy): Eukaryota > Metazoa > Arthropoda > Insecta > Diptera > Culicidae > Aedes > Aedes japonicus. The sequence goes on from JASCZW010000300.1 coordinate 1,025,884, forward strand.
CGTTTGAATGGTAGCTGGCAAGAGTTATACTAAGCAACGATTGTACCAGATGCCTGTAAACACACATATTTTCGCCCGAAACTGAAAGTGGAGAATAAGCCCGAAATTGTCACTTATCTTTGGCATAAATCAGAGAGCCCCACTCCGAGAGCTGAACATCAATTCACCCAACGAATGGTAACCGGCTGCTGCTGAGTGTATTGCACTATCTAAACCAGAGATCTAAACTCATTCCGTAAAATCGTACAGGAACGAGCCGCAAACAGCTTATGGCTATTTGGAGGACATCTAAGTCCATAAATCGGACCTTTTATTGTCCTCACAAAGCTTCTTTTGGCTAGTAAGAGGCCAAATTGGGTGGATATGAATAAGAATTCTAATTGTAATATGTGACCTACTGAATTTTGTTTCCTTTTTCAATTGCAAAGTTAATGCTAATACTTATTTTTTTTCTTTTTCTCTCTCTTTACAGGGTCGTTGTAATCGTGAAAAACCACCGTGTAAATACTTTCACCCTCCCCAACATCTCAAAGATCAACTGCTGATAAACGGACGGAATCATCTGGCCCTGAAAAACGCCATCATGCAGCAGATGGGCATCTCACCTGGACAGCCAGTGCTACCCGGCCAAGTACCGACAGTGGTAAGTTGCATCCCTCAAAAGAGCACCGTCACCCAAAGATAAAGAAAAGAACACCCAAATTAGCAAGATCAACAAAACCAACAGCTCAACGAGGAAAAGGAGAATAAAAAAAACTTTTTTAGAAACAAAGCAACCCTCCCCATACAATAGCCACAACAAAAAAGAAAAACAGAGTAATTAAGTTCCATGCTCTCCCTTATTCCTCTATCATCTCATTCCATTTTTATTTTTTTTATTTTGCCTGGAATCCCAATCTCACCCGAGATTTTCATCTGATTCTTTGGCCATTGTTTTTCTTTTACTGTGCGCTTTTTAGCTGTGCTCCTCAGTTGAATCTTGTGTTCAGTTGTTTTGTTTTTTTTTTTGTACCCTAATTTCCTCAAAATCAGTCCTCTCTTCAGTTCATCCATCTCTTTCCTCTTGACTCACTGCGTGCGAAAGGAATAATCATTCTCACAAACAACCGCTGCGTTAACACACACACACTCACTAAGAACGTCTATTGCGAAGTGCAACCATCCTCACTCGGTGGCCGCTTCGGTGCCTCTGTACTTCTCTCAACTTAATTAAGGAAAACTCAAATTAAAGCCACTTGAGGAAAAATATTTTCCCTCGTCCCGAATGCCACCGAGCAGCAGCAGCAGCGCACAGAAACTGAACGAAAACATCAAGGCTGTTGCAATCATTGCAACAGTACCATTTTGACAGTACCTGAGATATTGTAGAAGTAGGTACCCACCAACACAAAGTCTCGAGAGGATCTTGTTTGGAATGGTGCACAATTAAAAGTTGATGTCCGTTAAAACGAACCGAATGCCACGCCGCACCTTCGACCCCGGGGAAAATTTGTTTCCCGCTGGTTGAGAACAATTGAAAAGTTTGCGCGGGGATTTAATGGGGCAGAATGACACTATGCTGGGCTGTATGAATACTTGCAAAATTGTCTCGTAAGTATGATTCTAATTGGTCACAGTAAATGTACAGGGTGCCTCACAATAGGTGTCACTAAAACAATATGGGGTTACAGCAAAACAAATCAACCAAATCATAGCGTTTATTTTTCATTTAAAAGATACATGTTATAGAAAAAAAAAATTAATTCAATTCGAATCTCTCGCCTTTTTCCTTGATAACTTTGCGAAAACGCTTTGTAAACCCATCGCAGCTGGCACGCACGATTTCCTGAGGAATTTGGGAAGTTTTTCGACACAAAAAGCCATGTATATATTGTTGTAAGGAAGCTTGTTTTTTAGTTTGAAGTTTTTTTCTGTTGAGATTTATTGTATTTCTCAAACTAATTCTCTAAGGCAATTTAATTAAAATAGACGTGCTGCAAGGTGTCTTAACTCCAATGAAAAATATATTCCAAAGCTTTATTTTTACCCAAAAGGGAAGTGATTTGCCAAATAGAAGTTACAAGCTTAGGCTCATCTGAGTTCGTAAACATAAATGCAGTATAATGTTGTAGAATTATACACAATTAATTGTTTTCAAAATACGAATAACCAACCTCAAAAAATGAGAAAGCTTGTCAAAATGCACTAGAAAATTTAAAAATATTTTTTAATACAATGATCATTAATCTCCTCTTGAATAACGTTTGCATTGAAAAAGTGTCAACTTTCGTAAGCATACAATAAAAGCAATGAAAGATATTGAAACAAAACAATTTTTCATTGATTCCTGTATAAATGCATGATTTTACAAAAATGAATCCAGACCTTTCCAGGTGGCCTTACGGCAGTTGGTCGAATATTTGGCCATATCGAAAAGGTGCAAGGTGTTGACATATTCACCAATTTAATGGTCGCCCTATTGATCACTTCGTTTTCAAGTTCGCCGTTGTCGTTCTTGGGGTCGACTGGGATGTTCAAACGCTCTGTCTCCTACAACGACCGCATCACGTAACCATCAAAATCTGGTTTGGTATTTAAGATTTCGGTATATCTATCTCCCAAAACAACTAGGTTGGGCAACAGTGATGTCCATATCCTCAGTGTGGTAAAGAGAGGCTTTAATTTTTCTACACACTCTTCCTACCTCAACGAGAGCTCTTCTCTCTTGTTTATATTCACCATGGTGTTTGCGGCCAACGCATATGTGTGGAGAGAAATTATTTTTATTCACACAACACTCGATCGCTCCATAGTGAGAAAAAGAGCTGTCAAATTCACAGAAGCGAATGCAGATAAATTCCCTGATGCGTGCGCCCCAGAAAGCTCACTGGCGTCGGCTTTTCTGCTAATATACAGCATTGATTGAAAATTTGCTTTAACTCACATAACAAAAACAGAAAGAAGAATGTTTCTTTCCACTTCCTTTTTTCGGAAATTTTCCTCAACTCCGACGACGTTTTCACTATCAACCGCACCAGCAAATCAGAGAAAAAGCGCTGGCACGTCGTCGCACAAGTGTACGCGGCAGTGATCGCAGGCGAGATCACGTGGGTGAAGACAGATGAGAGCACGGGAGAGCGGTCGTTTGAAAAAAAAGAGCGATTCACTCACTCCAAGCTATCTCACCACAGGCACACACTTTCACTTTGTCTATTTACCACCGAATAAAAGAGCGCTTTGCTTTATCTGCGGTGAGCTATGGTTGTATTCTTTGTGAAGGTACAAATCTCACGCGCCGGCGTAACGTTAGTGTGAAATGCCACCCCTGTTAGGCATGTACTCAAAAATGCGAGGCGTCTAACAAGAGGGAAGTAGAATTCAGCCTTTACCTACAGACTGTTAGCAACGGAGAGTTGGCATTACCACTCTCATCATCAAACTTGCTTCAATCGGGTGCCCTGACGGTCCCTCCCATATCACTATTTTATGAATTTATATATAAAAGGTATTGATACTGTACTGCTAGGTAATTTAAAATAAAAATTATTTATATATGCAAATTTTAAAACTACATGAAGGGTTGAACACTAAACATAAAAGACCATTTCAATTATCATAAATAAAATTTGACATTGCTCAAGCTACGCCAGCTGGTAGTATTTTGTGAACATATGACTCGTGGAGGCGTGAGATAAGAACTTGCGAGAACCTGACCCAAGTAACACATGAAACATCTTTTTAGAATGATTTATAATTGTTTGTATTATAAATATGTTATAAACGTATTGCAAAACATGTTAAGTTTGGAGCGGTTTGGATCTCTCGTATTCCATATAACACTCTGACTAACAGTCGAGCTAAAAATACTTTTTTCACTGCTGCAAGTGGTTAATACTTTATTATTGCTCATAAGAAAATGTTACATAACATTTCTAAAACATAAACAGGACAAGATTTTATTAGCAGTTCTATATACTGTTGAAATTACATAACACCAGCATGTGTTGCAAAACGTGTTTTTTTTTAACGATGACTTTGTTGTACAAGATTTTGCTTTCACTACCAAGGGGAAGCAAATCATAGATAGCCAGAGTGGACATTTCACCAATTGGAGATGACTTAGCAAAGAAGCTATAAACCTGTCACGCCAAGAACTAGTATTCAAATCCCACGTTTGGCGATGTTTAAAAAAACCAGAGATTTCATCTTCTAAAAGATTCTTCTAAGCACTTCTTTGTCTTTTCACATCGCTTCCGATAAAAAATAAACAAAAGATTCCGCCCCATTGGGATGTTCGAAATGATGACGTAACACTACGCTAAAAAAAGTAAGCAATTTTGATTGTACAAAGCAATATTTTTCTCAAATATTATTATATTTTTTAAGACAAGGCTTCCTAACTAACACTCACAAGCCAAATAAGGTTGCAGAAACTTGATTGTGACTCAAATCAGTTGCATAGCAGTTATTTCAACTGAATTGCAACATGTGTGCTACTAGGGTTAACATTTATGATTTTTTAAAAAGAATGTGGCCCGAATCAACAAATTCCTCTATTTGAATCGTTGCGTAGACATATTTCCAATCGATTTGTAAAAAAGTTTTGAATATGTTTGGAGAAACGACGAAGATATTAACTTTCAAAACCTGATCAGTTTTCGTGACGGTCACAATTTGATTTTTTTTTTAAGTTTTACCCCAGTTTAGAAAACAAAGACGTAGTCCAACGTCAATACGACAGCCTAATAATTATAAGCAGTGAGAAAAAATCTGTAAAAGGAATTTATAATGTTTCCTAGAAAACTTCGCCTTTCAAGCTTCTAATATGCGCTATTGAAAATGATTGAATAATCCATGCAAATCTCTCAAGGACTGTTTCATATTTTATATTGTCACTTCCTATTCCTGATTGGTACATATTGTTAGTAGATATTGTTTTGGAATGTTTTATATCTTAAATTGAACATTGTAATTTTCAGATTGAACATTTCTCGTACAACTATTGATAATTGTCAGGATATTATGTTAAGGGGAAACGACTCTGATTTTAGTATTAAGTTTTTTTTACACGGTTTTTTGTTTACACGGTTTGTTTTCGGCGATAACTCCAGAACGGACGAACTTATCGACCTAACTCGAATCACATTTAACGTTTTGGGTAAAAAGTAATAATATTGCGGTTTTTCAAAAAATTTACAATTTTTGGTGTTAATACTAAAATACTCAAAAACTGTATTTTGACCATTGCATCGAATTGCCTCCAACTCACGATCCAACTTGAAAAGCCACAAATCCCAGCCAATTTTGGGCCGCTAAATAAGATGACCGCTTTTGATCATTGGTTTCATCGCTGAGATTTATGCTTCTAAAATCACAAAGAGGCCGTATATGACATACGATTCTGAAGCGTTTCTCTTTAACAGTAGGACGGAAAACGTAAAACAAGTTAGTTATTAATGAAATAGCAACTAAACAAAAATAGTCCATCACTATTCACTATTGCTTACGAGTTTCCGCTAAACTAAACAAGGTTTATTCTGCGTAATAAAGAATGTCTACGAACTTACTGAGTAAATTTCCTTTAATTTGCTGTGTGCTCGCAAAACCTGCTGTTAAAGACGTCAGAACGCCATCTCCGAAGTGATGAATACCCAAACAGTGAAATCAACTTTTCCTTTTACTTAGATACTTCTGTTGCGCCAATGTCTAAAACCGCATGGTATATGAGTTTACTGAAGTATGAGGGAAAATCGGGTAGAATGGACCTTTTACTGGCCCCGTTCAAAGTAAAATTTGTTCTATTCTATTCTCCAGCTTTTTCTACAAATTAACAGTGCACTTTGTTGAAATATCATAGGACCAAGATTTTTTGGTAATAATTCTAGTTTGCATTCAAAGTGATGGGAGAAGCGGGCAAAATGGGACACTTACTATGATCAACCCTAAACGAGACCAACGCCGTTCGATTTCCCGCATTTTTTACAATAAGATTATCCATTGTTTAGCACTCCTACCCTGCGCCGTGTAAACTAATTATCTATGTATGATAAGTATGTTCAGCTAGAATTTTTTCTCCGTTTCAACCTTAAACCACGTGTTCCCTCTACAGCACTTCATTAGTTTAAAAAAAAGTTTCAATCAACATGTCCATGCCAGCCTAAAAACCAGCACAGTCCTTGTCACCACAAATCATCGTGCCACAAAGACAACAAAAACAACAAGAACATCACTTCATCGAGATTTGTAGTAATGAATGGCATTCCGAGCTCCGCGTTGTGCACGGCTTCTGGTACACTTACTGGCTCCGTGTGTGTGTTGATGGCTGTTGAGTGAATTGTCATCGTCAACTTTCGTTTCAGTTTATGAAATTAACTTTTTCTTTCTCACTCTCTTTCATCCACTTGAAATCTCGCCTAACTTGTACTCATCTGAGTAGTGCACCCCCAAAAGTGGGTGCTCCGCCGAAGAAATTCCACAACAGCAATACCCGTGGCAACAACACAGCAACCAACAATGGCATCGGTAGCAACAACAGCGGTGGAAAAGTGTTCTTGTGTCATGGTGGTGACAAAGAGGAAAAGCGATTTTGCATAACAACAGCCTGCAAGAGCTGTAACGGAGGTTACATTTTTTACTTTTTTTTTCTTATTTGGAACGTTCCCTGCCAGACAGAGCAAAAGCGCTCGATGGGTGATGAAGGTAGTCTCTGTAACAACAGGAAAAGTTGAGCACGCCTGAACTGCCTGAAGGACTGTTGAATGTTTTGAGAGGTGTTTTTTCTCTGCTTTCTGAGGTGAGAAAAGTGTTGTTATTATTTAGCATGAATTGCATTTCCTGCGTGGAACGAGAGCTCGCTCGGGGATAGAAAAAAATAATACTGGCTTCGTCTTGATAAACCAGAGCTTGTGCTTGAGCCTTGTAGAAGAAATAAAAGATAACGCTACCGCCACATACTACACTGAGAGCATCAAAGAGCAGCCAGAAACCATCCGTTCGCCAGCAGCTACATCAGGAAGCAGGTGCCCGTTGATGCCGTGCAGTAGAAAATTATGCTTTTATTGCAGCTTTTTCTTTCTTGGGAACTGGCAAGTAGGGTATGTTGGGTAGTGGCGAACCGTTTGGTTGAAGGGCTCTTGTGCGAATATTGTTATAACGATTTTAATTGGAGAAGTAGTATTCCCGAAGCCGGAAGACAGCTTTCTGCTATGATGGGTGCTTGAAGGTTGATAGAAGTTGGAGAACGTTCCGTTCATTCGTTCATAAAGTGCACAGGCCACTAATGACTCGGGTTGCATGTGGTCGGGGTTCCTTGAATCGATCTAGAAAAAATCCCCATGGGAATGAGTTTTATTTACAGTGGAAGATTGAAACCGAAATTTCGTGTTAGATGTTCGACTATTAGTTGAGCAGCTATGGAATGGGAACAATAACCATGCGTCCCCATTGTTTTGCAATGAATTGTAAAGAATGGGCCCATATGGTCTTCCATGTTTTACTTTTTAATTTACCTACCTACTCATTACCAAAAATATTTTTTTTAAATATAGGCTTACAGAACAACGGTTCCGTTTTTAGATGAATGACCTATACATCAATACCAATGCCAATACTATAATCATCGTCGATCCTATTATGTTTGTAGGCACCTCCTGCTTGTTTTCAAAACCTTTAGTTTCAACCGCTTATTTGACGAAGCCACATGAGTTGATTACTCCATCTGTACTCCGATAAAAATAAACAGACTCTTCATGAAGTAAATAAACCGATCACACATATCCCGCATCCCTAGTAAACTGTACTACTCCTCGCTTAAAATAAACATAGCAATGATTGCTAAAAGCTCTTCGCTTTCCTTCTTTCTCATTCTCCACGAAACACTCTGATATCTCGAAAAAAAAAAACCTTCCATCCAATGGATTTATTCGGTCCAGAATGGCGCCACAGTTACGACGGGTGTACCTCCGGCAGCAGCGGCCGCGGCACTCGGATTTACGATCGCCTGGGGAGGCCACCCCCATCCGCCTTATACGACGTACGTCGTCAGCCACACGAATGGAAGCAATTGCGTCCCGGCCATAATGAACGGCACCAGTATGACTCCGGCGAACAACAACAACCACAACAATAACAACAACAGCCACACCAGCAACACCTGCAACACGTCAACAACCACCCCCCATCATAATAACAACAACCACATCAGCACCAATAACAACAGTCAAGGTGGCGCCTGCAAAGTAACTGCTCAAAGAGTATTCCTATTACTTTTTATACTATGAAACTTCTTTACTCTAGTGCCGATTTTTTGTAAATGTTGCTCTATTTTGCTGCCTGAAGTTCGTTTTTGATTTTTGCTCAAAGTTACAATACTTCGATATTCAGTAGCCCGTGTTGGTCGTCGTGACTGAAAGTTGAAGTCCTCCTGTCAAGGCCTACTGCCTGAGTTCGATCATTTACAAGAAACGCTTCACGTATCGATGCGCGTGGAATGACTTCCTACCCACTCTATTGCCTTAAAATGCTTAGCTTCCAGCAAAACAGAACCTAATCAATCAGAGCGAGGGATCCTGACGCGAATCGAGTCCCAAAGGGGAAATGCTCATAGGAGGATTTAACTCCGGGTGGGAAAAGTTGCGAACCGAAAAAAAAACCAAAAAGAGGCTGCTATTGTTGCTTTCCTTCGGTGCTTTGGAGCATATACCAATGCATTGCTTTGCGTGATCTCCTTCTTGAACCATTAGTTAGTGTCTGTGTGTGTTTGTCTATAGAAGCGTGTGTGAACTATTAAGAAGATGCTGCCGAAAGTTGTAGTCCTGGCCTGATAATTGTTGTCTGAATTTCCTTTTTTTTACGTTTTACGTTTCCTTTTTTTCCGTTGTGGATAGTCCACATAAGCTGATTTAGTTAAAATCCATAAATGAATAATTGGTCTTAGGGAATCATTAGAGTAGGACTCGTAGGAAAGCTTCCATTTTTCGTCAATGCAGTGCAAAGCTGATGGGAAAATTGTCTACAAGTTAGCTAATGCAACCACAATAAATTAGCTCAGTGATAGGGACAATAATGCACTAGATTTGTGGCTATTCTCGCTAGCAGTACTTCCAGAAAGCACACCGCAGCGCACTCAAATGATAATTCCAGAGAACCTAGGAAGCTATTCAACTAAAATGGCAAACAGCTCAAAAATCAAGAACTGCTAAGTCGCGCATTGCATTTGGCGGCATATTACGTTTATGGTAATTTTCTCCTGTTTAGTTTTCATGACCGCATTTTCGATTCAGTTCAGAGTATACCCCAGATGTTTTCTCTTATTATTTAGTTCCGTCATTGTGTACCCATCTAAAGCTTCTTTTCGCCTATTCGTTCCATATGCCTCCAAACAATGGTCGTTTGAAGGGTGCTTTCTCTTTCTCGCTCTTTAAGTCGGCGATTCCCGTGCATTCTACTGGAGGGACGCCACAAAGAATAGACAGCGAGAAAGAAAGCTTTTAAACGATTGCTGTTTGAACGTTTATTTTCCACAAAGCCCGTGAACGACTGTCGAGCTTAATTGCATTTTTATGTTAATGTTGAACCGCAATTTCCAGTACGGGTGGAGTGCAACCTAGCAGGAAATCCACCAACAGTGCCTCCGACGATGCGCGCTGCCTGCTGCCATCACACCGCACCGGAAGTGGATCGTCCATCTTCTCTATCCCTCTGTTGGTGGTGGTGATCGTGAAATAATATCCCTGCAGCAGTCAGCGCCCATCGCCGAAGGAAGTAGCGTACCTCGAGCAGCAACAAAAAAAAAGAACCCAAGATACTCGAACCACACTGCATATAATAATCGTGTACTTTTCCTTTTCTTTTCGTCTCAACCGACACAGGCAACTAATCCCTACCTGGCTGGCATGCCAACTAGCACGTACAGTCCGTACTTTCCACCCGGGCATCTGATGCCGACCCTGTTAGGTCCAGCGGATCCATCCGGGGTTTCCCAACTGGGGCCCGTCGTGCAACAAGCCGTGGTACCGCAAGCACAGCAAAAGATCCCCCGCTCGGATAGGCTCGAGGTAAGCTCTTCCCAGTCCCACTCAAAACCTGTCAATATATAGTTTTCTGTCCTGCTCTTTCTTACCCTTAAACAAGTAGACGAAAAAAATGAAACTCGTTTACACTTTATAAACATATGAATATCCTTAGAATGCTTTATCTGTACAGAAATGAGACATGTCTTGTGTTGTCTGTACTTATGCGCACCTCACTGTTTTTTTTTCTTTAAGAATTAATTTTTCTAATCTAGTTTGTATGTAAATGTACATTATGTTTCTATCGAATTGTTTCGATTTGCCAAAATAAACGCTACTCTACTTCCATACTGTAATGTACATTAAACGGTTACTTCTACTTATTTTTAATCTTTCGCTGTGTCTAGATTTAACTATTTACTTATAATATTCTTAGAGTACAACAAGATTCGCCTAATGTTTCTAAAAAAAAAACAAGGATGTGGAGAAATTTTCATAGGTACATAGGTACGGAAGCAAGCAATAATAAAAATACATTATGGTAATGATAGCAAAAATGTAATACGACCGATTCGTCGAAGCCTTCTTAGGGTTGGTTCCAGTTGGGTTTATAATTATAACTATTGTTTTGAAATTTGAAATGCTGTCTGTTTTAACGAACTAGTGATTTATTTTAAAAACACAAAAAAAAGATCAATTGCAAACCAAAGCAAGCGTAAACAACGTTATTGTTTGCAATCTTTCGTACAACCGACCTGATTCAGGCGACATCTGGCTTAAACAACATGAAATATCTAATGAATGTATGTCAAGTCTAACATTCCACATAAGTGCGTTAGAAAAATCAGAAAACAACATGTTTCTTTCCAACTGTTTAAATGAATTTTCCCTAGTAACACACTTGTTACAAAACAGTTAAAGTGACTGCTTTGTAACTTAAATAAGTCATAATCAAGTTGCTGCAATCATTTTTGAGCATTTTGTGCTGCTTGGGTTATTTGTGTAAAATGCAAAGTAGAGATGTTATATAGGATGTCCAAAAATTTGCGTTCTTTTATAGTTGTTTACATAGAAATACACATTGAAAGAATTAATTTCATGATTTTTTTATCAATCGAAAGTGGATTGTTGAGGAAAATTTAAAAAAGTATTTTGACGGTTTATTGATAAAAATATTTGTCTTAAAGATAAAAAGATTAGTGAAACTACTTCCCTTATATATTTCTTATCAATAAAACGTGACATGAAAACAGGGCTGACTTTCAAAGATAGACATTTCCACTTATTTGTCACTTCGATTTATACTATACACTTATATTGTTTAAATAGCACATTTTTCCACGGAATATTGAGAACAAAATATTTGTATCGATGGACTCAATACAAGGCCCATTTACTTTTCATTCAGAAAAAGTTAGCTTTTAGAGACGTCCTTTAGAAATACCGCGTCCTCAGCAGAGCAGAAGAGTTCAATTGTTAAGTGGCACTTCAAAAGTTTCGCGTGTTGGGGCTTCATAAATTTCAGATTCATCTTTTCCGCACGTAATCAACCGTCCAAATGAATTTAATATAGACCGTCAATGTTCGCCACAAAAATGCAGACTCAAAAATGGTTTGCATGAATTACGAACACGAATCCCCCCACTTCACAAACAACAATTTCCTAAGCTCGTACGATAATATGGGTTTTATCTAATACTCTGATATTCCTCTAGACCAAAGTTTTTCTACACAGCTCTAAACAGTAGTGTACATTTCTGTCATTCTTTGTCATGTACATTAATGGAGCGTCACGCAACATAATAATAAATCTTGTAAAGTTCTGAGATATTTGAAACATTTTCTAAACATTGTACGCAAAAGCTCGTCTATCATAGAAGTCTTTCTTGCAAGTTGAAGTATCATGTGCAATGAAGTACAATTTTACACCCGTCAATATTTACATCATAATGAAATAAATATTTTTTGTGTTGGTCAAATGGAAAATGCATTCTTAACAATATTAAATTTCTTGAGCGATTCTCATCGTTTATTTTTTCGTTCACTGTTAACAATTTTTTTCCTGCACTGAAAATTAAACTAAGCTTATGGTACGAAATCAAAGATAGATTCGGATTTATTCGTTGTTTACCTCAATGAAAATGATTTGTACTGCTTATTCAGCTTCTACAATTTTAATCTCACACGAGTAGCATTCAAAAGTACCAAGCATTTGTTGACATAGAAAGAACATTCATGAACATTCAGCTACGAATATGTTGTTTCAAATAAAAAGGAAACTTCGTGCAGAAATGATTGAGAGATCTGCTTTATCGACACGTAAATGTAATTAAAAAAAGCGCACCATGAGTTCATCGTTTTTCATGTTCCTGTCGTGGGGTTTGATCCTGTACTTTTGAGAAGAGTTGTTATTGACTTCGTGGTTGATAACACTAGGCCAAGAGGACTCGTGAGATTTATCTTGAATAATGAGAAGGAAATCACAACATTCGACAACCCAATGATTCCCTCCCACCCCAGCAGCAACACCAACATGTACGAGTACGATAGAAGAGGCGCAGCGATTGGCTGATCGTCCCGATATCCAATTCAAGCATTGTATAAAAAGGTGTAATGATAGCATTATGCCAGATGACAAGCAACAAGTGTCACACAATTTACGAGACACTTACAAAATACTGAATTACGACATGAGCGAAAGCGAATTATAGATGAAATCTACATTAAAGTAAACTTTTTACAGCATAATCTCTGATTAATATGCTGGGCAGTATCGTAAGCTTTCGATTAATCAAAATAAATTGCGGAAATGGTTTCACCTTGGAAAGGCATCAAAACATAAGAGAAAACAGAGTTTCTCGTTGATATTTAGGTACTTTTTAAAAGTTATACGAGAACTATGCAGTGTTTTGAGTATAGCACTTGACATAATGAGTCATATTTATGTTATCTCTACCAAATGCCAACAAGTGAGCAACTAGGATATAACACCTAAATAATGTATAACGACCGACTTTTTAGTGGAAACTTGCGCTTCCGGTACCGCCAGCCTCGACTTCCGTTTCCTCATGACGATGTTCATGTTGGTCAAATACTTTTAGATCGCACATTTAGCAAAGAACCCGAACTCGGTTCAATTTTCTACCGAACCACATTGGTTACCAACAAGAACCCGAATAAATCGTTGATATATACTGCTTTCGGGTGTACTTTTTGTGTCAAACACAAATTTCGGTTACTATATGATACATTGTACAGATAAAAATGAAAGATGAGCCGAACAGTACGGTAAAGCAGGGATATTCAAGAAGTTAACACAAAGTTAACTCAGTGTGAGAAACTACAACTCAGTTTTGTTAAATGTTGTGTTAAGTCATTGCTTGGTTTATGAGTGACCATTTATGACAAAAATGAGTCGTAGTTCCCATGTAACTGACCAAAGTGGTCTTTCACACGGAGTTAAATTTGTGGCCGAATAAAGCACATTGGTAGAATAAATTGAGCGTTTTACAATCAAATGTTCAACGGTATTGATTTTGTCTGATTTCAACAGGGATCTGGCGGGCAATCATTTTGCTATAGCCAACACCTCTAATATCCAAACATCAAAAGTTTCATTGTTTGTAAACAATACTGGCGCTCGTACCCGTAGTAACAAACGTCAGACGGGTCTTATTCAAATAAGGCCCGTGATATTTTGCATACTGTCAAACGTTAGTAACAAGGATAGGGTTTCCAGGCCCCTGAATTTCAACTCTTCATGAGTTAAATTGATCTGTCATAATATCACTCTAAAAAAAATTTACGCAGTTTTGAGTGACTCGTTACTTTTTAAATTAGTTATGGGATGTGAATTTTTCCTCTCGCGAAATTTGAAATACAAATGCTTGCTCTTAAATAGGTGCTCATACATTTACAGACTCGATACATTTTCATATTTAAATCTACTCTAAATACTGAAATTTATATCTTCTATATAGCTAAATGATGGCTACCCGCTGTTGTCATATCTTCTAATATCAGCTGTTACAGTGGTCGACTTGAGCCCCACTTATACATCTACAGCCACAAAAGGCAATAAATCCTGATCCTAGCTTTTGCTATTCTTATTTGAAACTTGATTTGTGAGAGTCCACTTTACTCAGTCGCATAGGTACACCCCAGGTAACCAATGAGCACTAGCATATGAAGTAAATTAACCCTAAATTTGCATTTCAGATGTGACAAGTATTATATAAGCATTATATCAGCATCTTGAATGCTATCTGTTGTAAAGCTGCATTTCAAATGCTATTTAAATGCTTATAGCCTGTAATAAGCATTTCGAATGCCAAATAGCATTCATGAAGCATTATCATAGCATTTCAGTAAAACAGCCGTATATTGGGCCAAAAGCGGCATTTATGTGGCATTTAAGGTGACTAAAATGCTTGATAGGTTGCCGTAAAGATACTTTGGAACTGCTTATTGGTTACCTGAGACGGAGCATAGTGATCGGAAAAGCCTTTTTTCACGGCGAAATAAGTAACCCCTAAGGCTTATGTTTCGGAACTATAGTGTCTTCTACCAAGTTGTACATAAAAAAGTTGTCCATCTTGTGGTGATAGTTTCGTAGTTCCAAACTTTACCACTATTGCGGCATGGTTGCTATCTTTTGAACGAAACACAATAGAAGGCTGATGTCAAAGACAAGTTTGCAGGGAATATAATTTCAAGCAACTCTGCTCAAGACACCATTTTTATAGCTCTTCACTCGACCATGATAGAGCTATTTTTCTTATTAACATCGATCTGATTTGAGTCGGTGTCATACATATGTCGACTTGTCAATCTTAGTCACATTTACTCATATACGAGTGACTCGTATAGCATGAGAATTCCAAAACATCAACAAAATTAAAGAGTTTAGTTAGAACTTGTCAATGGACTCTTTTAAATCGATGGTTTAATAAACTTTTTATAGCACTCGCTTCTGTTTCCACGATAATCTGGAACGAACACGTGAAATGAAAAATTTAATTTTCAAAACGTGGTTTCAATGGTGTTTAAAAGAGACTTCTACCGACTTTTGAAACGTCAACCTTATGAGCTCTTGGGACCCTTACGAGATAATTCCAAGTGACATAATGAAAACAATTTAGGCAGTTACGGTTACCTAATTTAGAAATCTTGGAGGTTGAAATGGAAATTTTCGGATGACTCGCAGCAAACTTCCACATATAAGGACACTCGTGCAAGTCAATACAAACTTTAACCAAAAAGAAAATTAAATTTTACTGTACGCTTATATTGCGATCCAGAAGGATTGTTAACTTATAAAACATTCAGCGGGATTTTAAAGAAATTTAAGTAATTACTGAACAGAAGTTTTTATCTTCTGATATTATCATAACGTAATAAGTTAATATTATTCAAAGAGCTATGACAACATTCAAGTTCATATTCGACGCTCAGGCGAAACGCTTTAGGATCAAGAAACGTTTTTATCAAAAACCCATACTGGTTTGACGAAGGGCAGATGACGTATTTCTGTTCTATTAAGATTTCAATGCTTCAAAAGGGGATGACCCCAGTGTAGTGGTTAACATCCACACCTCTCACGCCAAAGTCACGTATTCGAACAACAAGAAGTTACGAAAATACCCAAAAGGTATTTGAGTGACAACGACGGGAGTTGAACCAGCCCAGGGCTGAAAGTCTGGATATTCAAGGAATTAAAAAAAATCCATGCTTCAAAAGAAAACATTTACCCAGGATTTTACCACAAATTCTAAAATCCTAATCGTAAGGTCTTTCCCCCTTTTCACTCGAGTTCAAGCTGGGTAGGGGTTTCAGATATCGATTCCATTCTCTGCAGCACAGTAGGCCTCCTAAGTTCGTTGTTGGATGGTTTTGAAAACCATCATTTAGACTTATATAACACATTTAAAAGACGAAAAAACCACACAGATAAAAAGAAACATTGAATTTTCTGCGTTATCTAATGCACATAGAGGGAATGCTATATTTGGCAGAAAATAAGGGAATATTTCATGTAAATTTAAGCTAGATAACGCCTAAATCTAGCCTGTTGTATGCAATATTTCAAACATTGTTATATGGCCCATGAAAGATTGCAGACAATGTCGTTGCTTACGCCTGCTTTGGCTTGAAATTGAACGAGGGGAAATTTTTCGCGCCAGATAAAATTCATTATTTTTTCTGTGCAAGCTTAAACTAATAAACTATCCTAAGACTGTCCACCAAGATACTGGTTAGAAAAATCAGTTGATGTTTTTCGATTGTAAAATTAGATTTATTTTTGTATACACTGTTTGAAAGAAACGTGGAATTTTCTGCGTAATCTAATTCACATAAAGAGATCCTAGATTTGGCAAAAACTCATGAGACACTTCTTGTAAATTGAACCTAGATATCGCCTAAAGCAGGTCTGTTGTATGGAAGATTGCAAACAATTTCGTTGCTTACACTTACTTTGGCTTGGAATTGAATTGAAAATTTTACGCGTCTCTTAAAATTTATCTTTATTTCTTTGTAAACATTAGTTTGCTTGTGTTTGTTTTTTTCGACTGTTCTATATAATTTTCTGACTAAGTGGCGTTACACAATGGCGTCAACAATGTAGTTTTGACAGTTCAGGGAGCTTTTTTACGTAAAGTTAGAATATTTCCGGTAAGATCGATTTGAGATCCTGTGTTCTAAACTTATTACGATTAAAGTAAAATAGTCGGAAAACAGATATAAGTGACTAAAAATTATAAGAAAAATTAGTATTTTCCATTTAATTCCAACTAACTTTGCTTATCTTGACAGATACGCGTATTTCGTCTACAATGTGCAGACTTCTTCAGTGTCTCGTACTAATAAGTAATAACTCGACTCAATTCGAGTTATTAGTACGAGACACTGAAGAAGTCTGCACATTGTTGTCAAAAATTTCGTTTGAGTGGTTCGAATCCTAACACCTTGTAAACAAACTCCCTGAACTGTCAAAAAAGTGAGGCTAAAACATTCCGTGCAATGATCTACAGAGCATTGCACAATGGCGCCATCATTACATTTCTGACAGTTCAGGGAGCTTGCTTACACGAACTTAGAATTTCTTTGTTAAGATCGGTTTGAGATTTTGTGCTCTAATTTTTTAACCATTGAAGTAAAACAGCCGGAAAACCTTCACCAGTGCAAATTTTTACACCATGTTCTGAATCGACTCGTATACAATCTGGAAAAGGGCAATGCAAAGTTTCACTTCTTCGGTTTCGATTCTTAGACTTTGTAAACAAGCTCCCTGAACTGTCAAAAAATTGAGGTTAATACAATCCGTGCAATGGTCCATTAACTCAACAAAGAAAAAAGATATACTCCAGCTCAATCATAGATGGGCAAGGAAAACTGTTTTGTATTGAATCTGTTTTTGATGTCAAAATGTTATAAGTTTTAGTGTTAATTGAATAATTGCTTCATCACAATCTATATAAAGCTGTGACAATGTAAACTTGCTATAATAATTATGAATAATACCAACGAATAAATCCAGACATTTCCAAACAAATATTAAAAGTCAGGCACGTATACACACAGCTTTAGACCGATTGTATCTATGAAAATTTCTCCAACTCCGTCGCATCCAAACTACATCGCTGTATATAACTTTTAGGAAGTAAGCAGTCCTAGAAATAGTATGTTAAACAACTCATTGGTCGGTCCGTGAAGCCATAGCTTCTCAATACGAAATTGCAACGATTGAACCATAACGGAATGATGTGATTGAGCAGCGTTACACTAGCAACAGTAAAACTATTGTTTACGATCTTCCAATTAAACCATAGCTGATAGATTCAACAAAACAGAAGGCAACCACAATAAAAAAAAATACGTCCAGCTCAGTGTCTTGTGTTGCATCTGTATGATCGAATTATTTGTTGACTTTTAAAATTACGCAATATTTGAATTACAGTTAAATCAAATTTCCGCTTCAGCGCACGACTGTTATTATAATATGTTCTCGTTAATTTGTACGTTTTATTCGGAATTTTTTGAATGTATTTAAAAGCCAATAATTACTTAGTTTTTTTTGTTCTGTTTGGAAACTCGTGGTGTGATGAAATGTGTTTCAAATGGGATTAAACGAAAATCAAAACCTTTTCGGCTGTAACCCACGTGTGTTCGTGGTTGTAGACCACCGCCGTTCCAATCAGCTGAACAAGCAAGATTGATAGTATGCGATTTTCGGTGCGCCTGTGTCGGTTATAAAAATAAATAATTGTTTGCTCATACGAATATTTATTTTCATGGAAAATATCTCCATAAACACCGTACTTTCGCTTCCGGAGTCCAGTGCCGAAAGTGTGATGTTTATTTATGGCACGGAATGAAAATCAAATTATGGTTCACAACACTTTTTTCCCATTCGTCCGTTTGCTATCCGGTGACCAATTCTTGATGTTGTACATGCCTGTAGCTGGAAGTTCAAAATCACCACGGTTGGTGAACATGTTCTGCCACTACCGTATACTGAAGTGAGAAGGGCAATTTGTTACCTTAATGTGACCCGCATTTCACGCCTGCCTCTCCACCGGAACCTGCCAACCCAGTGGTGCTTTCTTATCCGGCAGCTCTTAATGAAATGTATGTATGTAGCTATGGAGTCATGGGTCAGTTGTTCGGCATCGTGATGCTTGGTGCATGTCATTTATCACAATATTTCACGCCGTGTGTGCAAATTTGTTTGAATGCAGTCTCGGAGTGATGGCGAGGATCTGACTTTTTGATGGTTCTTTTTTATTCGGCCGCTCGCAGCCTCCTCCCCCATTCAGTGTGTTGTTTGTGTAGGTTGGGCTTTCCAGTTGTCACAACTCAGTTCAGGTTGACATCATTTGACTGTACGATTTTCGATCGGGGAGTTGGGGGTCAGTTTTGAACAGTAGTGAACTGTTTTGCAATACGGTGTGTTTTTTTTTCTTGGGGTTCGATGTCAACCAACCAGTTTTTGAACCAGGTCCGGAAAATTGCCACTGTCAGCAAATGAAATATATAGCATCATGCGTTGATAAATTGATCGTTAGGTGCAATTGCACGTGAATGTATTATTTTAACATATGACGGATCGGGGCCGCATTCAACCGAAGGGTTGTCACTTTCTGAAGATTGAAGAGCTCACTGCATGGAGTGAAAATAAGTCTTTAAGGGGATGGTTTTCAACGACAATAATTAATAAAAACATAGAAATAACACAGTTTCAAAGGCCAATGGATCAGTCTACAATTTTGAAAGCAGCATCTGCTTGATTTGCGGCAGTATCTATGTTGATATTAATGTTCCAAACTTCCCCGGACATAGACTCGAGATCGCAATTATTTATTGCACGATTTGTTGTAAAAGTATGCTTCGACAAATTTGAAGCTGGTATAATTTCTTGTAATCACAAACAGCGAACATTTACGTATGCCATTTTCGAATAGCTAGAAACATGGGAACGAAAAGTTTGCTTCAAACGGCCAGCGCAGTGTTCAATAACACTGAGCTCACATGCAGAAACCTGAAAGTATGATGAGGAAGTGATGTGTAATCGTTTGGAAAGGATGTTGCTGAAACAATACTTTGAACCACTCTTAAAACATATATATCAGTGGTATTTCTAACCACTGCCAAAATGAAAAGCAGTCCTTGAAGTCTTCCAAGACAAAAGTTTCTTTGTCCACAAACACGCATGAAGCTCTTTCAAATCTAGCTAAGCTAATCACAGCCAGTTCTTAAATTTTCTTTTAAGGCTTGACTTTGGTTGTTTTTTTTTTTCAGAAAAATCCAAAAAACCTTCACCTATTACACAAAAACAAATGAAAACGGATCGTGAACTAGTTCATGTTTTCAGGATTTTAATCTTAAAGCGTGATCTAATTTCCGATAACGTGGTTCAGTTAACGGTGTATGTTTGTGTGTTCTCGAATTAATGGCTGCAGTTCACGGATCTTGGCAACAGATTTTCTTTTTCCGTGTACAGTTGAAGCAATTGCGTTATCCAAGTTTTGCGCCCAAGATGGCGGGTTGGCGATGATGATCATTGCCTTGAGCAGTCGAGTAAATTTCCAACGCATAAAGATAATCAAAAAGAACGACAATCAAACCAATCACCGTCAGCTTGACAAAAAGTTACCGAGACTGACCAGGTTATTCAAAACCCCATCTATTTGAATATTTGAAATTGAATCTTAAAATCAGCCTCCATGTTGTAGCAACAGAATACAGTTGCTTGATTGAGAGCTACATTGATCAACCACACAGAAAAAAAATCGTTAAATTTCCTAATGTTTAATTCCAAGCCAAGGGAGGCATGAACAAGGAAATTGCTTGCAATCTTTCATGCGCCATACAACAATGTTTGTAATCTATCCTACAACAGGCTAGATTCAGGCGGCTTAAATTTACATGAAATATCCCTTTATTTTCTGCCAAATCTAGCAAGCCAAGGGAGGCATGAACAAGGAAATTGCTTGCAATCTTTCATGCGCCATACAACAATGTTTGTAATCTATCCTACAACAGGCTAGATTCAGGCGGCTTAAATTTACATGAAATATCCCTTTATTTTCTGCCAAATCTAGCATTCCCTCTATGCACGTTAGATAACACAGAAAATTAAATGTTTCTTTTAATCTGTGTAGACCTTCTAGTTCCAATTTAAGAAGCCTAAATCCTCTTCTTGATCATGAGGTTAATTGAATGAACTTCAAGACTAACTGCAATATTGATTGCTTCTCGTCAGACCCAAGTAGTTTTAGAAAATTGTAGAATTCGACACAATATTTACTAAACCTCAGCGGTCTATGTTGGTTAGATGTTGCAGAAAGAGGTTTCTAACTGATTGCTTCACAATAACGAATATTAACTTCTGTAATTGAATCCAGTACCAAAGAAACAACAATCCGTATATTTTACAATTATTGGAATTTTATGCTGATATTTAGCTTATATAAAGCTGAAAAGCCGTACGTCAGCATTATATGTAGTTTATGGCCGGCGATTGCTTTATGAGATACTCGAGGAACACAATCTAAAAAAATAATGTTGGATGGTTACTTATCTAATCAATCAGTCATACGCGGAGCCTATACGTAAACAGACATTGTCTCCATTCTATTCGGTCCATGGCTGCACTTTGCCAGCCTCGCAGTCTACGAAGGGTCCGCTGGTTGCCTTCTATTTGATCGAACCACCTTGCTGTTCTTATTGTGCCCGTCGGATTGTTATGCAGAATCATTTTAACTGAGCCCAGCGCATCGTAGTCGACCGATTTTAGCGGTGTGAAGGATGAAAGATTCTCACAGAAACTGATGCAATTCATAATTCGTTAACCTCCTCTACGTTTCGTCTTCCTTCTGCACACCACCGTAAATCGTACGCAACACCTTCGATTCAAAGCCACGACGTGTTCTTCAGGAGCAATAACCATGTTTTGTGACCGTATAGAATAACCGGCATTTATAATAATTTACATCTTGTAGGTGGTCAAATTTGTAGTTCAGCAAACTTTGTTCGATCTTAGCGTCCTCCAGAGTCCAAAGTACGCGCTATTGCCCATCATGATGCGCATTTGTACCTCTCTGCCGATGCCATTATCGGCGGTCACAAATGAGCTCAGATACACGAATTCGCTTCGATTTCTTCAGCGTAGATCTGAACTCGTGGTGGGAAGCTAACATTGTCTTCTCGTGAGCCTCTTCCTCTCATGTATTTGGTCTTTTACGCATTAATGACTAGCCTAATCCTACAAGTTTCAGCTTTAAGTCCGATGTACAAATCCACCATAATTTCAAAATTGCGTGCTATGATATCAACGATGGGTAGACTTCCTGGAGATCATACCCGTTTTTTTCGAATCACACACTCCAGTAAAATGTTAAATTTTGAACACTGCAATCCATGGCCTTAACCCTCTCCGAGATTCAAAGGGACTCGAAAAAATCACTGAGACTCGGATGACACCCACCACTCGATCCAACGTAGCTATGACAAACCGCGTCAGTTTTTCTGAATCTTCCATGCATACACAGAAAAAAAAAAAAAGCGTTCCCAAAAATGAAAACGGACCGTAAACTATTTCACGTTTTCAGTTTTTTTCCTTTACACGTTATTTATTTCATGATACGTAATTCAGTTCACGGTGTATTTTTGCTTGTTCTCGAATTCGTGTCTGCAGTTCACAGATTTTCTCCGTGTAGCTGGTGTCGATCGATCGTGTCGCAAGCTGTTTTGAAATCGATGACCAGATGATGTGTGGGCAAGTTATATTCGCCACATTTCTACATCCGATTCGCGAAAATCACATGCGAGCCCTCATGTGTATTGCCCTACGAACCACTTGGTATTGCCATACGAACTCCTTTGCGATTGATGGCAGACGGTGGCATAGAGTTTGGGAGAGCTACTCGTAGGTGGCACTAAGTAACGTGATTGCACGATAGTTGCAGCAATTCAGCTTCTCACCCTTTTTATAGATGAGACACACGATACCTTCCAGCTATTGCTCCGATGAATAATCTTCCTCCCAAATCTTGGCTATTACCCAGTGAAGCGCCCTTACCAGTGCTGCACCACCGTATTTTAATAGCTCGCTTAGGAGTTGATCAACACCAGCAATTTTATTGTTGTTTAACCGACCAACTACCTACTCAACTTCCTGGATAGTTGAGGTAGAAATCCTGTTATATGTTTTTTCGTGATTTGTGATTTGTGATTAATCAACGTTTAAAGTCATTGTTTACAGTTGGCACCTATACATTAATCATGAATTACTCATAATTACAGCCTTTGAAAACGCATGAATTCTGACTAAAACGAACAATCAAACTACGTCTTAAGTGACAACAAAAATTGATCAAAGTCTAAGTCATCCTCAATGGAAAAGCTCACCTGCAGATCACAACAACTGAAATGATCCGAAGGGCGTAGCGAGCATCGTTCCTAGAATATCTTGAATATCTTTAAGTTCCTGAGGGACGCCACCATATTCGCCCCAATTGGGTTGGCTTCGAGTGCAGTTCTGTTCAAACACAGCTTCTCGACCTGTTTTCAACCACGAGATCAGCTGTCAAAGTGTTAAGGTTGACAGCGGTTTTTTTTTTTTTCAACCAGCAAAACGATTGTATTAGTGAAGCTTCTTACTAATGTAACATAGACATAGAAGTCTATTTAAGCGATCATCAGTGCAAAATGACATAAACTTGTTTAACAAATACATGAATTCCTTCTTGAATTGAGTTTTAATTTCTACATAACAAAACATCGGCTGTATTTGTCTCAGAACCAAAAACAAATCACAAATTTTAACGTACTCTTGAAAGTTATGACTACTTAAAAGAGATATGCCTTGACAATGTATCTGAAACCCGTAGATGTTTGTATGGGTGATTGTGATCTTCGGTGATCTTCGTTCTTTAAATTAATTAACCGATAACGGTGACGCTCAATCTTTTTTAAGCAAAATCTAAACCATTAAAGATAAAACAAATTGCCTTACGATATTATGTATTCCTTACGATATTATGTAACAAAATCTAAACAAGAGGAGACATAAAAAGATTGGGAGTTTTTGCAGCTGGAGCTCATGAAAATCCTAACTTTTCTCTGCAACGAAAATTTCATTACCTCTCATTTACGCTAACAATCGCCAAATTGGGTTAGTTTAGTTACAAATTTTAGATCAAGATGTATTTAAAAGAAAATCGACTTAGATGGTCACTTTAACGCGGAAATGTTCTCAAAGCTCTACCAATTTGTACAAAATTTCAAGTTCATTCGTACTTTTCTATGAATTTGTTGTCTAAGTATGTGAGCATAGTTGGTTAACTTATGATGTAAACCCAAATCCAACAGGAACGCAATATCTGTAATGGACAGTATTATAAACGACATTACCAGAAAAAAGTCAATGTTATCGTATCAAAATAACAAACAATAACATTTGAAACACTTTTCATCTCGCACGAGTATTTCCCAGCCTGATATAGTTCATAAAAGTAATCAAAATTGCAATTTGCTGTTTTCGAAACGAACCAGCGAAGTTGGAAAAAAGTCAACATTGATTACGTTGCAATTTTGATTCAAACAACACTCTGGAATTTCATTCGTATCTCTTTCCGCCTTTCGGCAGCACACGATAAGACATCCTGTTTCTTTTATGCAGTTTGTAAATGAACTAGGTCACGAAAATGATACGAGAAAACCCAGAACAGGTTTAAAAAGAAAATGCAACCTAACCGATGACATATTTTGCATGATCAATTGCCGTCACCTTCTCGAGTTTCCTCTCGCTCATGATGCTTCTTTATATTTACTAAAACAAACAAAAAATTAAACAATAGGATAGCGAAGACACCAAACTTGAAAGATAACTAATCGATCAGTTCCGCTAATTGAGATTGACCAGCAAACGAAAGTGTGTTACGATAGGTATGGAAATAAGAACTGCGCTTGTTCTATAAACATACGTTGTAAGCAAACCAGTGACTATTTTCAAAGCAAGTTTTTTTAGTGCAACCATCTCAGTGATAGTTATAACCATTTATATAGTCAGATTGTTGAGATCGATTTGTTAGAATAGTTAGCGCACCGAGTAGTTTTAGATCAAGTTTCCGCCCTTGGAGTAAACTGTCAAACTAGCTTCTTTTATTTGCCCATCTAGAGTAGGCATCCAAAGCCTCAAGCCGAATCTCCTTCTTTTTGAGGACACCAAAACAGCCCACCCCCTTCAGATCTCGTCCCATCCGATTATCGGTTAGCCAAGCCTTAAACCATGTACTTCAACCAAAATCGAACCATTCGTACGTTCTGTCACGTCAAACTTTGCTACACTACACACGATTACACTCTCTAGTTCTTTTGTTATTGTCACACCCACCTTCCTACCAAAACGCCCCCACTATCTGTTTTTTCATTTCTTTTTTTTCTCCACTAGTACTACTTCCTAACGCTCAAATCTTCACACTATTAACCGTTCGAAACTGTCAACGAGCTCCAGGAGTATGACCCGCTGCCTCGTTTCGATTCGCTCAAATAACGAGCGATCCAACTAACGCCACTGTCTTGGGTTCAAATTTCGGAAATTTTTGTCGTCTTACTGACACTAAGAGCGACAAACCCTAAGAAAATGTTCAAAAACGCTTTGTAATATCTTCCTCGTTCCGATGATTTATTAACAAACCGCGTGTTCTTATCTCAAACAAAAAGGATTCAGACACATACTACAACCTTAACGTCTTCAGAAAAAAAGAAAAACTCAAATCAAAATTCAAAGCACCGCTGCAAATATTGTTTTGCGTGCGCTTATCTCATATGTTAGTATCGTTTCTGCATCTCTCTGCTGACGAACTTTTATTTTTAAATTTTACTATTTCTGTTTTGTACGCAACGTTCCTTAACATTTTTGCTCTATCTCTCGGTTGGTTATGCTAATAAAAATAAGTAAACCAATGCCCTATATACATATATTTGCTCGCAAGTTTTCGTTTGTACCGCCTAATTATCTGCAAATATGTTTTCGTTTTTTCGACTACTATCAATAACACGTTTTTCTTGTCAAAACAAGCCGCTTCAAGGACAGTTTTTATTTGTTGCCACATTTGTTTTACCGATTCACTGCAACCGTGATCGATGTGTTTTTATTACTGATACTTCTAACTCAAACCGAACGCAAATTTTTACCTTTTGCATATTTGTTTGTTTTCGTTTTGTTTGGCAAGCAACTAAAACTTTTAATTAGCATACTTTTTTGCAAAAATAAAAAAAAACGCTACTAAAATGCATTTGAAGCAAAACTACCATTTTTTTTTAGTTTAAACAAAAGCTACTAGTAAACCCAAACTTTTAACCAACA
Organism: Aedes japonicus; assembly: GCA_034211315.2. Lineage (NCBI taxonomy): Eukaryota > Metazoa > Arthropoda > Insecta > Diptera > Culicidae > Aedes > Aedes japonicus. Next base: position 1,051,744 of record JASCZW010000300.1, read on the forward strand.
AAACATTCAAAACCCCAAAGAAAAGACAAACATCAATTAGCAGATAATGTCTTTAGGTATGTCGCGAATTCATGCGCGGTGCCTGCAAGCGAGCGGAGTCCGAATGCCGTTTTGCTCATCCGCAGGACAGCGTTACAACACACGAAGACGGTTCCGTCACGGTGTGCATGGATGCCGTGAAGGGTAGATGCGCTCGTGAACCTTGTCGCTACTTCCATCCTCCTTTGCACCTGCAGGCTCAAATAAAAGCAGCGCAGTCACGCGCAACCGCGGTATGGCTACCTTTAATACAAAATCAAAAAAAAAGAAAAACATATTTCTTCTATCGTTTTTCTGTTTTCTTTATATCTGTTCTTTTTTCTCTCACTCTTTCAGTTTGGCGTCTAATCACTAACAATATCTTTCCACCTACTTATCATCCATTTGACTATGTTTTCCAATCATTCTAAATCCTTTGGTTTGCCATTTAATGTAATTCATATTTTTTTTTCAGTTTTGATCTACTCTCTTTTTTGTTGTTATTGTTGTTGTTTGAACTTCAGAGTACACATTTTCTTTCGAGACCGATGGTTTGAATTTTACGTTTTACTAACACAAATACACGCGCACTCCAACGTCACTGCCCTCTCGCAATTTCATATTTTGTCCTCCTGGCACCAGAGCACACTCGCGGTGTAGCTGATCCTATGACAAGACCCTAGTCCTCTAGTTCCCGAACGCTTAATCAATCGTAGATATGAGAAAATCATTCAACACCACAGTAGATTCCGTCCAAAGTTTACTAGAAATCAATCAGACTAGTCAGTAGAATAGTACGAAAACAGAAAAAGGAAATGAGAAAGAAAGCAAGAGTTTTCGTTTGCAAAACTAAAGACAGAGACATCTATTCGTCAGCATCCTAGCGTTTGACCCGATCTTTTGACCACATTGCAAGTGCCCGCTCCTTATGGATGATTTACGCTTGTCAAAGTGAACAATCAATCAATTGATTTTCTTTGACTGAAATTGAAAACAAAATGCTTCAAAATTAATAAAACTCATCAATTTGTTTGAGCTAATTCAAACAAAACTTACTTACGCCCATAGTGAAATGCAGATGTCGCCACACAAAAGCTGCCAAAATTATGTCTCTTTGTATCCCGCTTATGTGTGCTGCCGCTATGTCTGTTTGCTCGAAGCGCTGATATTTCAAGCTCACTCACTTTTTACTTCTACATGCCATATAAAGGAGTTCATTTCGTCAACTTTTGAATCAAAGCTATCATATTGCGCACATTTAAATGCCAGCTAATTGATTTGGTTTCCTTCCTGGTGCTGTTTAACTATCCTTACCATACCGTCTCTTTCTTTCTTTCTCGTTATAGTTAGAGTTGTGCGCATTACAAATGCCACCGTTTCTCCTCATCCTTCGCTCGTCGATATAGAGTCCAATAATTTCCCCATCATTTGAAACATCCGATCCAACGGTTTTGCAATGGAACATTAAAATGCATGTAGTTCTGTGTTTTTTACTACTCTTAAACCGATCCCACAGCTGTAATATCATTCATCATCGCAAAACGAAAGTATTCCCAATTTAATAACCCACCAACTAATTTTCTCCCATGAGTTTCGGAGGACATCTGTAGACTTCCTTTGTGATACTTGTAATGAGGAAATCGTAGAGTATAAATAGATATCAATCGTTATGTAACCGTAAAGAATATTGAGTTTATTTAAGTAGATCCATTAGGGAAGTAAAGTACACAATGAAATTTCGGTTGACTACTATGTTATTCATCAGTGAGGAGAGAATAGTAGTATTAGCACAGAGAACAGACATGCAAGCTAGAGTGCCCTCAGTGTGTAAATTTCTGTAACTGACATTTTAAATTTACAGCTTGTTTCCGTTAGTTTTGGTGATTCGTATGTTGATGGCGCCACCTGCGCGCCTTGAGATTTAATAGGCTGTCAATTTTAGTTTGGTGAAACCTAGACTAGGCGGCGCTGATTTTCCAACGGTTTGCTTTTGAAAATTTACACAGTAAATTGGGAAAAAAATGTTCGAGCCTGGATATCTGTTCTCTGTGGTATTAGTTGCAATTATAAGGTTAAATGAAAACATACTATAGGAAATGTTTCATCGATTCAAAACTGTTCGAAAAAGGCCCACTGATTGACTGAGTCAATGCAAACGAATGAATCAAACCTATATGCCAATAACCGAGAGTCATCGAAATAGATTCCAGTCAGCACTATAACAAAAACATAACAGACTTAGAAATCAAAAGCAACTATAAATTAGAAGAAAAATTAGTAATCTCCATTTAATTCCAACTACCTTTGCTTATCTTCGACAGATACGCGTATTTCGTCTACAATGTGCAGACTTCTTCAGTGTCTCGTACTAATAACTCGACTGAATATTCAGTCGAGTTATTAGTACGAGACACTGAAGAAGTCTGCACATTGTAGACGAAATACGCGTATCTGTCGAAGATAAGCAAAGGTAGTTGGAATTAAATGGAGATTACTAATTTTTCTTCTAATTTATAGTTACAAGTATTCCACTAAACAGCTCAAACCCTCTAGGATTCAATCAAAAGCAGTTTAACTCGACACACTTAAAGCATACCAATCCAAACCTAAGCTTTTGCGGCTCACGAAAACCATCGAAATAAAAATGGAAATTTAAAGGTTAACCAGGCAATGTCCCACGAGTGGTTTTCCACCCGAAAACTAAATTTGTTCTCTACCAGCGAGATTTAGCGACACGTTTTGCTTATGATAATAAATAATTGTGCTTTGTTTCCAGAAACTTGCAAGCATACCCAAGCAACACATAGCTGTCATAATTGGTTACAGCAACTTGATTGAGACTGAATTGAGTCACATTGAAGCTACTTTTTCTCATTTGAAACAAGCGTGCTGCTGGGGTAGAGTGGACGTCTAGGGTCACTACGTTCCTACACCTACCACAGAGAATGTTCACGGTAACCAGAATATGAAGATTCGACTATTAGAATCAGAGAAATGAGAGATATTGATCGGCAAAGTTGGAGTTTAAAAGCCAACCTTGTTTTGGTTGAAGTGGCCACAAATGACCAATCCGAATTTTCCCCGACTTTTTCAAAGTGTTTTAATCTGTTCAGAACAAGCTGTTCAAGAGCGATAGTGTTAATAGGGTGGTTCAAAGCACCAATTCTGCTCCACTTCAGTCAATCGATTGAAAACCCTGTCTTGATCATTCTCCCAATGCTTGAGTTCATTTGGTTGCGAACTCGGACTGAACTGGCTATTTTATTTTTATATGGGAATTACTATGGGAGAACCACACTTTTGTTCTTGATGACATAAAAACAATGCTGATATCTGACCAATTTATCAGCAAAGATATCAAACATGTTGTATGCCATCATGCCGAAAAGTTAGGAAGATTAGAACAAAAGTTTCGTTTTTCCTTACCATTTCCCATATAAACTTCAAAAAATCAGCGCAGTTAAGGTCCACGATCAAATGAGCTCAATTTTTTTGGAGAGCAATCAGGACGAAATTGGAAATCACTTAAAATGAGGAGATGAGTTGATACTTTGAACTATGCAAAACTGCGTGTAGGAAACCACCCAAGGGATCCCTCCGAAAATGTGCCTCCTGATTCATCTTTTTCTTAAAATTTATTTTAATCTCTCCCATCGGATTTTGAACGTCCAAAAACTTGTTTGGACAGAGAATCTTGCCATATGAATAACATGATTCATAGAGTTGATCCAGTAGGCTTGAATCTTAAATTTTGTGATAATTTACTGACTGGAAATTGGCCATTCTGGAACAGTTACGCATTGCATTTCGAGTGGCTGTCAAAATGTCTTCCAAATGGCCTTGTTCCCGGCAGCAAGACACATATTTGAACCTTGAAAATTGTGGATAAAAATTTAATCAAATTTCATCAAATTACTTCAGGAGCCTCTCTCCAACCGATTAGCGACTAACCATATTCCATGATGTTTATTTTTATTTATTTTTTTGACTACGATATGTCAGACATATATTTGAATGGAAATCACTGGAATATGGCTATAAATTTCTTGAAATTACTCCAGAAACATTTATACAGTTAGCGTTAGAAAACAATAAGACTCAATCATTTTTTAACATCAATCGATCTTAGTATCTTTATTATAAACTTCAAACATTACCTGTTTTAAGATAAAATGATCAGGGGTCGACCCGGCGTAATGGTTAACATTCATACCTCTCACACCCAAGTCACGAGTTTGTATCTCAACCCCCGGACAAGCTACAAAGATACCCAAAAAAGTGTTTGACTGACTTCGACGGGATATAAACCAACCCGAGGCTGAAAATCTCGATAAGCAAGAATTAAAAACTACTCCTGAAGATTTGCAGACCTTCGCAATATATTCAGATGACAGTTCTTTCCAATGCTTTGTTATGGAGATCCGCAGAGAGTTCAAGTGCGAGTGAGGATGTTAACATACACGTGCTTCAATGTTCGCCCTTACACTTTAATCTCTTTCGACCAGAATTGTGGCATGTGGTCCTTCAACCACATTTGCGTTCCCTTTGACATGTGAGCAGGGACTCCATTTTGCTGGAACACAATATTCGGCAATATTCAACCAATCTGAACACCATCAGGAACATCAGATGCGTTTTTCAAACTTATAGTGTGTGATTGTTACGCTAGCAACAGTAAGCAACTTCCCTTTTTTTGACTGGATGGAAAATCGGTAACCAGACACCTGAAGAACTCAAGGTGTGGAGATGAAGGTGCCAATTCCTCGACCCACTAAAAACTCACCCGTGCCTTAAGCCCTGGACCCCGCTTGGAACCACCTTTCGGTATTACTTCGGGGAGAGGGCTATTGTGCTTGTGAAGCACCCACTATGTCTACAAATAGGTCAAATAGGTCTACATGCCGATGGATCTCCTGGTGGCTTCCCTGTCTTTGGTCACAAGGGTCTGAATTTTCCAGGCGTCCAGAAAGACGCCCTCGTTCAGACACTTTTGCATCACCAACATTTCGGGATCCAGCAAGATAGCCGTCTTGATGGCCAGTTTCGGAATACCATCCGGTCCCATCAGGAAGCAGCTTCTCTTCCTAAGTTAACTAAACAGTTTCTTGCTTCGCTACACTATTGCTGCTTTAATTCTTTTAGTAATCAGGAGTTTTTTTTTACTCGAGCTCTGGATTTCCCTACTGTTCTTACCGTTGCTTCTGAAACATTAGCCTGTCTCGCCATTATTGTTATGCTCCGAACGGGTTTATGAGTTACTTTCAACTTAATGGGCTGTATCAATGCTGGAGATCTCACATATCGCTTCCGAAAAATTTCAATGTTTCCCTGGTACTTTTGGGAGTCCAATTGATACCTTACCTCGAAATACAGTAGCTCTTGAAGATTTTACAGGAGCCATGAGACCCAAAAACTTATTCGAAACTGAAGTAATCTGAGTATTACATTTTTCACAAAATTTTCCTTAATCCGGAAAAAACCAAACACATCTACACTGATATAGTCTTTCTTTGTATTCTCCCATACGCGGGGTAACGATCTGTGATGATGTTGTTTTGAGAAGGAAATAATTTCTCATCACCATGAGGCTCTAGGAGTAGACAGCAATTTTTTGCTAGAACAAAGTTGTTAAGAGAAAGTATTGATAGTTCCGTTAGCTCACGGCAGGCGGTGAAAATGGAATAGAAGTAGTTTGAAATTGAGCGGAGGGAATTGTGAGGTAGTATTTCGAAACAGGCACACAATCTTTTACCAAGCATCCCCATGCGGGGTAGGTCAAGGCATGAACGAATGCACCTTGACTGGTGGTCGAAAAATTGGGTTAACGAAAAATTGGGTTCACTTATTTTTAGATGGCAACGGGTCACCTCGCCAGATTATTCTATGTTAAAGTAAGTTTTCCCATATAAAATCCTCTGTAAGATTAAAACCTCGGGCGCAAAAATATAGTTTCACCGATCGAGCTGAAATTTTGCACAGTTATTATAGGACCCAAACGGGTCCCAAAAATTAAAAGAGAACTGGAAGTTGAATTTTGAACACCCGTGGCTAATGAACACCCGTTTTAACCTATCGCCACGTTCTTATGGAGCAGTTCCAGGCGAAGCTGGCCATAAAATATCGTAATTTGACACGAGCCGCTTGGATTTGGACGAAATTTCGCATTATAACAAAATACGTATTTTGACATAAGGATATATTGTTTGGACTCAAGAGTAACTTTTGAGAAGGGCTTATGTGTTTTTGATACAACAGTTTTAGGAAAACAGTAACTAGGAAATCGTTTGTTTTGGAGAAAAAATGTCTGAGAAGGCATGGTAGGAAGTCAAAATGTCCATGAAAAAAAATTTACACTAAAAATATATGTTTTTTTTAACATGAAAAAATCATAATTTAAACTTAAATTTCAAACCCAAAATTCACCCAAAATACGGTATTTTTAATTTATTTTTAATTTCCATGGTGAAATTTGGATAAGAGGCCATTGTCAAAAAAAATCATGATAGCAACTTTTGGAAGATTCCCATAACATTAATCTATGGTTATCCAAAGTACTTACCAATGCCAAAATTAATCAAAATTCGGAATGTGTGCAATAATTATCTCCTTAAAGGTAATTGTTTTCGAGATATTTTGAATTAAATTTCATGAGTGGCTGAAAACTTAAGAAACGCGCTCTTTTCATAAGTTATTCGAGATGGTCCATCACCAAGACTATATTCGTTTCAACAAACATGGATATTCCAACAACTTTTTCTTTGACTTTCAAACAATTCTAGGGTTTTTTTCATTAGGGCGAATCTACACTTGAGAGATTCTCTCCGGGCTCGCTCTCTTTCATTCATAAATCAATCACCTTTACGTTTTTCATTCTACTATTTGTAGAGTATGCTAGCCAGCACTGTTGTGTTTCGATCTGTACTAAAGAATGCCTCGTAAGTTTTATAATGGCGCTGTAATGAATGAAAGAGAGCGAGCCCGGAGAGAATCTCTCAATTGTAGATACGCCCTAATGAAAAAAAAACCCTAGAATTGGACTAATAATTTGAAAGTTATAGGAGACAATGTGTGTCCATGTTGTTCTCACCTCTCTCTTGTCCCAATTTTACCATCGAAATTTAAAATAAATTAATAATAGCGTATTTTGAGAGTTTAATTTTAAGTTTTGATTATGATTTTTCCAAAACACTAATACTGTTATTCCGAACACGTTTGCAAAGTTTCGGCCAAATCGCAAGTACTAAAGTTTTGTCATTTACTGATTTGGCGTCAATCGCCACCTTGATCGAGTATTTTTTTGCAATATGGACAGGCTTACCCAGAACCTGGATTACAGCCATAATTATTTTGGATCCCGATCATGATGAGTTTTTATATTTCTCTACTTGTGTCATTCTCGGCAGCCACCCAGATACACAAATGTGTTTACCCTCAAATACGGCCCCGTTAATTTCTGCTCAAACCTAGTATGCAACTGTAAAGCATTCGCAACGGAAAATTTGACAGTCTTTGTTTGCTAGAGCGCAATCAAAACATCAGTTTTGCTTTGCTCTGAAAGGCATTCAGTTTCTGGTTTCATGCATTTGGGGGTCCAAAAAGAGTAGTCATCAAGGAATCGGTTCAATACTTGGTTCGGTCGAGGAGATTTTTAATGTTACTAAAATTTTCTCGACTACCCAGGGCTTAGAATATTTTGTGCTTGCCACAGAATATTCAAGTTTATGAATTGTTATCCACATCGAAAGCTTTCAAATACTGTGGAAAAGCTCTAAGAACGCTAAGTTAGGAGCAATTCAATAGAAACCTGAAGGAAATCGATTGAGTACCAATATCTTTTAAAAAATTTCAAATATGATTATATTTTCGAAGTTGAACTACATTTTCTAAACGTTGTATGCTCTGATAGCAATGAAGTATTTAGCTATTTTAATCAATCTGTTGGTATGTTTTCGATGAGCAATGGGTCGAGTGTTTTTTTTATCTTCATCGAATTTCATTTAAGCATTTACAATGTCACTTTGGATTGCGAAAGACAGTCACATACGGTAGGATTAAGTAGTAGTTAAAAATAGCAATAAGTCCAGCGAGCAGTCACATTGACACCGTGGGATCGATATCAATAACCGAACCGTCCGAAGAAAGCTCAGCAAAAACTGTAGACAAACATGTTGAGGTTCCAATGAATCAACTTTGCAACTAGACTTTAAAAAAAACTACGTCGAACAGATTATGATGAAAACAAAAACCGTGATCATTTATTCATTCAAATGCGTATCATACTAAAAGTAACATGTAAATATTGTGCGCTTCGCTGGAAGCTTCTTATCAATCTCTTACTTGCGGACATGCTTTCTTAATCGATACTATTCACAAACAAAGTATTATTTACTTACATACTCACCTTGTATTCACTCAACTCCCGTAAGAGGGTTGCGTTAATATTTATTTAAAATTTATTTACCTCTCTCTTTTTGTTTATATTCTCTTTCTTTCCGTTTCACCAACAAAATACTTTATTAAATTATATGCTTGTTATGCTTCTTTTTCTTATTCTCAAACCATCACCACAAAACAAATAATACCCTTTCATTTGCCTCCTATCACATCAAACTGAACCTTACCAAAACCAATAAACACGAAAACAAAAAACACTACAAATCGGTCCACCCCCTACCCCTTCACACTTCCACCCGACATTCACCTTCCGCTGAACCATTTGAAAAAAAAAACGACCATTCCGTTCCAACAAATCAAAAAAAAAACAAACTTTAGACTGCACCTGTATCCGCTGCGGCTGCCGTTGCCGCTGCTGCCGCCGCTGCCGCTGCTACCATGGGCAACCTGCCGCCGCCACCGCCACCAACTGTCGGGGCTGCCAATTCGACGTCTTTGTCAATTAGCCAAACTCCCCTGGAAGCTGGCAAAAAGCGTGCGGCTGAAAATGACATGATACAAATGGTACTTGCGTAATTCTTTTTCGTTTTGTTTTCATTGTTTCCTTATTCTCTCTCTGTTTCTATCTTTAAAAACAATTCCTCCTTACCCCCGTGTTTTACTGTTCGTTTTTATGATTTCCATTTCAATCCCAACCCAACTTGTTCTGTCCGAAAATGTTTTGTTGTATTCCTTCAATGGTCTTCTTCAATATTTCTGTTTATTTTTTTCAATTTCATACCCCGTATTTTATTCTTTGGATAATGTTGCAGTAGTTTCGCATGCTTTTGTTTAAGTTTGCTTTTTTGATCAGAAACTTTAAGACGGAGAGTTTTGAAAATTCAAACATTGTATGGAACAAAACTTAAGTCACAGAATCAAAGTTGCTAGCATGTATGCCTTATGGAAAACGTATTCGACCGCGCTCGAACGTATCATTTTTGTGTCAAAAACTACACGATTGACATCTCTTTTCGGTTGCGCCGCTATCTATTGTTTTGTACATTTTTTGTTTCCTTCACGCGCAAAACTACTACTACTATTACTACTACTACTACTACCTTCAAAGCGAACGCTCATCCGTATCAAACACGCTTCTAGGTTAAGGGTCCGGTACGACTGCCTGTGTGTGTATTTGTGAAGGATTTTTTTGGAAAGTGCGCGTGCATTATCCGCTCAAGTGGACTGTGGCTGTAGGCTGTGTGAAAGTGTATAAAAAACTTTTTTTCGCTTCTACATCTTTTGACGGTTTCTTGATAAAGAAATTTAAGTATCAAATTGTTTTCATCATAATTTTCGCGTTTTTGTAATGATAGTTTTAAAACAAAATTGAAAATATATTATCTAGGAAGCAGACACATCACTGGAGCAAACATCCTCGCAACTTTAAACCTGATCGATCTGAAAGCAAACCAAAAACAAGACAAGTTGTTAGTGCTAGTGAAATTGAAAATAAATCCTAAAATGAACTGTCAGGATTACTCAAAATCCGGAAGTCGTAGTTTTAAGGTTTATCATTTTGTTTTTCTCTTTTTATCATTTCATTTTCCTTATTGTTTCATTTCTGATTTGTTTGTATAAATATACTAAACATGTTTCGTTTAGCGCCGCTGTATGTACACCTAACTAATGAGTGTTTTATTTTTCTTGCTTTTTCTTTCTCTCTTCTCACAACACAACACATCTGTGAACAAACAAAAAATCCTTACACAAACAATCCAATACCCTGACCAAAATCTTCCTACCCTTACTCCTTGACTGTGTCTATGTCGCGCTCTTATGATGTCGCTGTGTGCATTGAATGCGTCAAATGTTTATCGAACACTCGAATCACCATGGGAATAATCCACACACAAACATGTACACATCGTCCCGCATACCGCACACATGTTCGTGATGCTTATCTCCTACTACTACAACTACTCTACTCGCGAACCTACAAAACTACTACTCCTTACCACTACTACTGCACATTCGCACCCACCAGATGGACATGAAAACGATGGGATCTTTTTACTATGAAAACTTTGTAAGTAACCATGCATATTTTCTTGTTTTATTTTTATCTCTTTCTTTTCAAATCTTCTTTTATTTGTTCAGTTCTGTTTCGTTTTATTTTGCAAACCCTATCAGTAAACGTGCATTTCCCTTCATTTTTGTTTTGGTTAATGTTTCAATCATTGACATAGAAGTAGACAACAGTAATTTAATTACCGGACATATTAAGGATTGGTGTCTTGGCTAGAGGCTTAAAATTTAGGAAAAACTAATCATTGAAAGACTTCAACCAATAAAAGCCAAACCTCTTTATGCAAGATGCTGTAGTTTGAAATGCAACTGTATCTCTCCTAATATCTCTCTTCTACACATTCTATCTCTGTATCTCTACATTTGTTCCACTATAGTATCTCTTGATAGATTGATTATCCGTATGACATATGTGCTAAATTGTAAATTTTATAACCTAGCATAATTTTGCATCACCTGCTGCCAACAGTTTTGGCATAGCATTGTAAATTCGGCAACCAGTTATTCTACATGGCTTTTCTTCTTTTTTCTTTTCTACTTGCGTGCTACAAACACTTCCGTATATGCGCTATGTGTGCAAAATCTGTGTATAGGCTTTCCCTGGAATGGTCCCATACAAGCGAACTGCCGCTGACAAATCCGGAATACCGGTTTACCAACCTGGTGCAACCACCTATCAGCAGCTGATGCAGCTACAGCAGCCATTCGTGCCAGTGTCATGTGAGTACCCAACACCCAGTCCTTCAGCCACATCTGCTACTTATGTTCCACAAACATCCACAGCAACCCTAATTGCTAATACCAGTAGTAGTAATAGTGCTCAAAGCACGATCCTGACCAACAGCAGTTATTATACTAGTAGTGGTAACAGTGTTAATATTAATAACAACAACAACAATAGCAAAGTAAATAACAAAAATACACCACTTGTTAAGTCACTCTCACTGCAATCGGTTTCGTCAATCGGCACAGGCCTGAGTCACCTGGCCAACGGACAAATGCACTCAGACAACGATCTCAGTATCAAGTCTGAAACACACCCCAGCGATAAGGAAGATCAAACGACCAGTGAAGCTAAAAGTATTGCTCTACTAACCCCACCAGCGACTAGCACGTCTACTTCGCAATCCCAGCCGCATGTATCCACTTCATCTACACAGTCGGTACCGGTCCCAATCACAAGTGCAATGCTACAGTCTTTCTCTTCAGCAGCCCATATTAACAGCTACAATGCAGCCGCTGCTGCTAGTATCCAAGCCCAAGCACAGTCCTACCATGCCGCTCAGGCAGCTGCTGTTGCACAAGCGAATCAAGCTGCTCAAGCACAGTATTCCGCACATTACACCGACGCAGCCAATTTGGCTAAGGAGGTTGCCCAGAAAAACTACGCCAATGCACTCAAAATGGCTGCCGCTTCGAATGCACTAACCGGCAAACCTCTAACTGCCCTCAGCTATACGGGTGTTACGTTGAATAAATCTGGAGTCATGCCTCAAACGCAGTCTTATGCAGCAGCAGCCGCAGCCGCTGCCAATGCCGTGGGCTCATCCGCAGCAGCTCCCTCTTATCCGCCCCCTCGCATTGGTACTCCAACAGTAGCAATTGCATCTCCGCAACAAACAATGCTTCCGGCCATTACACGCCCGCCGCCGCCCATAATGCCACAGGCAGCCTTCACTCAAATGTTGCGTCCACAAGTACCGACTAATTTTCAACATCCATACGCTGCCGCTTTTGCCGCCCAGCAGCAGTTTCTAAACCAAAGCCTAATGTATCAATCCTTCCCGGCCGGTGGATACCAATTCGGAACACCAATGCACTCTGCTATGCCCACGACTAACCTGACAGCGATGCCCCAGGTTCAGCAAATGCCTACTAATGCAACTCCCGGCAGTGCAGTCGTCCTTAACCCATACAAAAAGATGAAAACTTCATAAGCATACGACACACAGTTTGCCATGAGTCAGCAAGCACTCCCCCCACCCCCCTTTCACATGCAAATGCAAACCATCTTGCACTAATCGTTGCCATTATTCGCGTATATTGTGAACAGAGGAAATAAATTAAAACAATAAGAAATTAAAGATGATAGTGCCTGAAGAAAACACACAGAAAATTGATAACAAACACGTTCACCAATAAAATAGAACTCAAACGTAATAGGAGACGAGTAACACCATTTTATCGACAGTAAAGACAGCTAATTTTAAAATAAAATACATGATTTGATGGAAAATAGTAAATAGGATTAACAGCAACAACAACAACATAAGAAGAAAAAAAACACTTGATTATATCAAGTGATCTTGTCACTACGGTTAAGCAAACTAAGAATAGCATCAGTTTTTAGTCATATAACTTAGTAAAGATTAAGTGCAATTATTTGTAAACGAAAGATCACACAAGATCTGAGTGATTCCTTAAAATTAACAGCGACGTATTTGATTCAGTTGTTTTCAACTATTCGGTTGCAGTGATCCGTAGGAAAAGAAAACGCAGGAAATAAGTAAAGGAATTTGAAACAACGACCGGGCTATTAAGGTTAGGTTCATCCGCCTCCTTGACGTAACTTTTAAACCATTCACGTAAATTAAAACCGCTATGTGGATGAGAGAATACTTTTCCTTTCTACAGTGGTGTTAGATTGCGCGATTGCAAATATGATGATTGAATTTTGTAGGCAGAACATTGAATTCATTAAGATATAGTCCTAGAAAGGATTGTAATTTCGGAAATAGTAGACACGCATACAAAAACTACTACTTTAAAAAAGTCCATTTTATTTCCATCGTTTTATATTTCCAAAACTTCAAATGACAGTCTTTAGAGTCATTGGAGTTTTTTGACGTCTTCGTTTTATATACTGCGGTACAATTTGAAAAAATAACATCGAATTACGACCGTCACGAAAATTGGTCAGGCTTTGAGCGTTATTATCTCAGTCGTTTCACCAAAGGTTTTCAAAATTTTAACACCGTTCGATCGGAAATCTTTCTACGCATTGTTCAGGACATTGTTGATTTTAAGTCACATATTTTTGAAAAGTTCATATATGTTAAAACTTGTCTTAAAAAGTACATTAGTTCGTAGAATATTGCATTGTACAATCAAAATGGCTTACAATTAGTAGCGTAGTCCTACGTCATCAATTCGAAGAACCCAATGAGGCAGTCTCTATAGTTTTTTTTTTGCTACGGATCACTGTGTAGTTTCCATACGGGTAGTTTGGTTTCCGCGGAAGGAAAAAAAACTGAAAATTTTCTTGTGTATAAATTTGCAAAATCTAAACAATGAAACTGTGATAGCTTCACACACACACACTTAGAAACGCCTACACTCACACATGTACACATGAACACACAAACACAACTGTATGCTACAAATCAATCGCTTAAGATCGCACGCGCATATGAGGGCACGATACACACAAGAAAATTTTGTTTTGATTTGTTTTGTTTGAGTTATTATTTTTTTTTTGAAGATGCATAGGGAATTTTTAAAGCTGAGCGTTATTATAAAATCAAATTTTGAAAATTGTTGTCATACTAGTGAAACCATTTTAGATGTTTTTAAAACAATCATAGAAGTGCATTTTGTTTTTTATTTTTCGTTTCGTAATTTTGTTCACCTAATGTCATTAGGAAAGGAAAAGCAGTAACACTCTCACTGTATTTGTAAATATCTTAAAAGAACCGATGGAAACGTTGTTGTGATAAGTTTACTCCTTTTACTAGACATTGTGTTCCTTGATATCCATTTACTTGCTATTTTTGTAAACAGTTTTCATAGAAATAGAGACAGTAGGACATAAGATTTCAGTAAAACATGAACTATTGAATAACAGACGAATAATAATCAAAAGGTTGTGTGAAATAAATAGCTGTGGCCGAATGTTTTGCCACTGTGAGAAACTGGCAATTACCCGATTGTTATGAAATATGGACGATGGTTTTCAAACACAAGCGTTCCAAACCTCCTCGTGGTGGTTCGGCAAGCAGCGCATCGACGCCGTTTTCTGAACAATTAATATTAACACTATTATCGCTACTATTATAACTGCTAAAGCAGCTACTTAAAAATGGTAAACAAAATACCCACGTGCAACAAGTTTACTTACAACCGTATAGTTCAATCATGGAATAAATTTCCCAAAATAAAGCAACGCTATTACTACTACTACTACTACTACTACAACTACTACTACTGCTACTACAGCTACTACAATTACTATTGCTACTATAGCTATTGAAACCGAAAAAAGTGTAATAAACAAGTGTTACCTAAAAAGTGGAAAAGAACATAGACATCGCTAGAGATATTACCGCTTAAGACATGAAGTATAAAAGTAACTAAAATAGTTATCTTCTCACCAGTAATTAAAATACCACCCGAATTAAACCCTTCTATGCTAAATATATATATTTGTATTTGTAAATTAAGCAACAAATAAGATCAAAACAATGTTTCTGCACGTACACTTTAACGCATACTACACCTACTTTATTCTGCATTTTGCGAAAAAAAAAATATATTGGTTTTCAACGTAATTTCGACCAGTCGATAGAATTTGAACCTAGTATCCATTGTTCAAAATATTCATTGTAGACCGTAGAGTTCTACCAACTTAGAGAGACGATAACTAAAACAATCATTGAAAGTAAAACCAATTTGCATTGATAATGAACATTACTAAAATCCAAGTATAGTAGAGCAGTACTACTCCTCCTCCTCCCCCCACAAACGAGTTGTAAATTATTGATAGGTCGAAAGTGAACTGCATGAGAAAATGAGGGGTTTCTGGAAGAAGGTTGAATCATGCTTAGTCACGTAATCACCCACGGGGAAGAGCCTCTGAACAAATGTAGTTTGTTAGTTGATTGTCGCAAATCATTGAGCATAAATCAACTGGAAGAGTTGCAACCTTTTAATGCTAAGCGTTAGAATGCTATTACTAATTCATTATACTCAACTCTAGATCGTCCCTCACGATGTAAACAGTAAGAGTAACAGTAAAAATGCTGAATAAATCATCTAGTAATTAAGTTTTGTTGCATTTCTGTTCATTTAAATTAGATTTGTTGTGCTACCTTTTGTGAACATTGCCGTATTTTTGTTATTCTATTGGAACACTGTTTCCCCTTTTCTGTTGTTATTGTGATTGAAAACGCTCATAGTTATATAAATCGTAATTTGACTTTCCGTTTGTTTGATCAATGAAATGAATTCATAAAAGTAACTCAGTTTAGTTCGAAAGTATTTTTACTGTACCCTCTCGGTTGCTTAGAAGATTTCTTTAGTTTTGCCTTACAAACACGCCTGGTATACAATTTTTTAAGTATGATTGTACGCCCGCAATGCTTTCATTTTATCATCCCTCACGTTGAAGTTCCTTACGTAACACCCACTGCTATTACCGTCACCACCACTACCACATCCAGTACACAAGCAGCACTAACCGCCTTAATTATTAAACTCTTCGCTAAATCCTAGAAAATTCAAACCATTTTTAGTTCCTCCATACCGCCCCAAATTATGCTTAACGCCTTCACGCCCTGCATTTGCCGTTATCATTTTTTCTACATATAAGAAATTTTTCGACAAAAGAACAATCATGGCATTTGTATCCAATACTAACTATAATCTTGATAAACAATATACACAGCCATACACCCGCGCTTGATAGAATCCACGCCTACTAACTTGAATTATTTACCACCGTCATTCTGAGTAACGAGGATCTCGAGTTATATTGGATATATTTATCGTAAATTGGATCCGTTTGTTATAGAGGTCGCTTCACATCGAGTTTGATAGACTCTTATCGCTATAACTTCTGTTTATACCTATTATCATATATTCTCAACATTCAACACCTGTTTCGCTGAAGGAATGAGCTTCATAGAAAGAATATACACCAACTTTCTAAAAACGAACGGTTGATGGTCAGCAAAAAAGTTTAAACTGCTTTGTTTGTTTTATAAATGGGATATATTTTAATTAGAGATTTGATGTTTATGTATAGAATAATTATCGCTTTCTTTCTCTCATGTGTAAATTAAGGTTCATTTGTAAGCAACAAGTGCATCGAAAGGTCGTAAACAGTATCTTTGTAACCGTATCCAACTGTAATTTTAGTTCTTAGCCAACAACGTACATATAATGTTATTTGCCATAAAACCCCCTTTCCGCTGCACAACACGTGATTGGATAAACTATGAACACTAACACAAACCTACACACACACGCGCGTCCATAAATCTTCTAGAAATACGCACACTTCTGTTCGCTGCTAATACAATGCCCTCTCGTTTATGCTAGTGAAAACCGCTTGATATCTTTTCTATCTTCATACTATATAGAGTAACGTAACCCGAAATAGCTTCTGCTAAACAGTGATGCGCTAATCACAAAACCGTTTAACAAACACAACAGCAGGTGTATTGTGCCATACCAGCTGCTGCGACCCTTATCATACACATTGCTGTTGCTATAAAACATTTTCCCGCTGTAGGTACCTACTTAAAAGTTTTGTTTTCCAATCATACAATTCACAAGAACACAATTACAGTACCAGAAAGAACCCGCGCATGTATCGAATGAGATGCGTATTTTCGTGTGTTGATATTATTAGGAAGTATAATACCGGAACGAAAAAAGGATGAAGGGTAAAGCTTTAAGAACTGGGATGTTTCAAAAAGTCCAGAATGTTTTGATCGAGGTTCTTCATTTATTCGTCCTGTGGTGCATCGGAGTGCATCTTAACATGTTTGCTGTGATTACCAAAAGAGATGGAGATAAACGATCAAAACAGATGGAACCTTTTGGAGTGTTCGTCTAGAAATAGCACCGTATGACATGCGAAGAGTCAAATAATAATTAAATAGGAGAAATCTATGCACAGAAAAAGTAAGCAACAGTATTGGTTAAATATCATGCAAAGATATCAATCGTGAATGGCTTGATAAAAGAAAATACTCGATGACAAGTTAAATTGAAACAATCAATATGAGAAAAAAGTTAGGTTATTGATATGAACGTTTGGATTTCGATCTCAATTGAATTCCATACTGATTCGGGATTTGAGCGTTATTTCTTTTGTAAACATCAACAGATCAGTTTCGGTATTCACTATAATACACGTAGAAAAATCTTTCCCCTAATGTAGTATGATTGATCACGATTGAGCTTCGATTTGTGGCAAATTAGCGATTGACGTGTTTGTTGACAACAACAATAAAGGTCCATGTCAATCATCAGCCTGGTTTTCAATCATTGAAGAGTGAAAAATTATTAAAAAATATATTGAAATTTAGATATTGAATATCTCCCACTCTTTGATTTTGATTCATTCATGACGTTATTTACCATTTGCGAAATTATTTAAGCTATCCGCGAAACCACTATTGCTGGTTATGACTTATTTTATAAGGTAAAACTAGTGATCACCATAGTAAGAGACGTGGGAAAATTCGGTCCGACGAGTTGACAACGTTTTTTTTCTCACAGAGCCTAATATCAAAGACAACTAATACCAAGCCACACAAGTGTAAAATTTTCCGTTATTATCAGCGCCCACAGACGACTCCCAGAAACATTAACGTGAGTGTGTAAGTCTGAAAAGAGGTAAAAGTTACCAGTATGCCATGTTAAGGTGAAACTGGAGGGTGTCCTTTTTCTATATAATATATAGGTTAGGTTAACTATCACTTCACAATTTTTGAGACTAAAAGTCACAAACAAAACAACGAAAACAACGCTCAAATTGCCAACCAATGGATGCTCCCGTGGAGAAAACGATACTTGAACGATACTTTATGTCCTTAAACACATCAGGTCCAGCAATGTGAATTTACCGTTGTTCTAATTCTCTCGCTGTGATTATGACGTCAAAGGTTGAAGCCTTGCTTACAGTTGACGTAAATTTTACCAAAAAAAAAAACTATGGGAAAACTGACAAACTCACGCAAACCCATCCACAACGTATCAATTCTGGGCCAGCCATAACAGTTTCATTCAAATACCAGAAAGTAAAAGCGACAAATTATTTTACACCGCCAGTTCATTGTTATATGGCATTGTCATAATGGCTAAAATATTTACCTGCACTTAGTAATTCAGAAAAAGCACCAAAAAATGAAAAAAGTGCCACTAAATTATTAAGGCCTGTGCCAACAAATAATGTGTGATCAGCATTAAAAAATTAGGAATGAGCAATAAAAGATGAGAAAAGATCTTCGGATAATCTAATTGTGACCGGTAAATCTATCAAATAAAGCAACAGCTATTAGTATATGTGCAATTAAATATGGCAGTATTTCCGCCAAATTATGTAATTTGAGCACTAAACTATTCGCATATGTCTTTTAATTTTGTTGGATTTTCCCATAAAAACAGTAAAATGAGCAATGGATAAATAAATATCCATTGCTCATTTTACTGTTTTTATGGGAAAATCTAACAAAATTAAAAGACATATGCGAATAGTTTAGTGCTCAAATTACATAATTTGGCGGAAATACTGCCATATTTAATTGCACATATACTAATAGCTGTTGCTTTATTTGACAGATTTACCGGTCACAATTAGATTATCCGAAGATCTTTTCTCATCTTTTATTGCTCATTCCTAATTTTTTAATGCTGATCACACATTATTTGTTGGCACAGGCCTTAATAATTTAATGGCACTTTTTTCATTTTTTATTGCTCAAATCTCTCTTTTAATTGATGATTAATTATGCTGCCTTGTCATAATGGCTGGCCCACAATTGATACGTTGCGGATGCGTTTGCGTGAATTTGACAGTTTTCCCATAGGTTTTATGTCAAATTAACGTCAACGCATCCGCAACGTATCAATTGTGGGTGGCCCTTAAATGTGCACATGAGAAACGTCAAACGAAATTAAAACTAAATTTGCAACTATATGCAACACATTACGGGCCTTCCCTAGCAGCACACTTGTTGCTATTCGGTTGAGAAAACATAAATATGACTTGCTAAGTCATATTCAAGTTACTACAACTAATTATGATCGTAGTGTGCTACTTGGGTTATTTGAATAAGGCCCGTCTGACATTTGCTAATATGGGTACGAGCGCCTGTATTGTTTACAACCAATAGATCTATGGACGTTTCCATGTTAGAGATGTTGGTTACAGGAAAATGCCTGTCCTTCCGGTCCCTGACAATTAGGCTTAGTGACCTTGAACGCACGCACACTACAGCGCCATTTAGATCAAACGAGTGAAAGTAAGAAGGAAAATCATTTGGAGGAAAACGAAACATCATTCCTTTACATGTGCTAGAAAGGGAGAGGTCAAAAAGCTTAATAATACAACGAACCCAGGGGCCTGATGGACAGGCATTTTTTTATAACCAACATCTCTAACATCGAAACGAAGAATCTTCTTTGTTAGTAAACAATACTGACGTTCGTACCCATAGTAACAAATGTCAGACGGGCCTTCGAATAAGGCCGGTGATATGTTGCATACTGTCAAACACTAGTAAATATGATAGGGTTGCCAAACCCCTGAACGAACCGGTTCGTGTACACGGTAATCTCAATATACGCTGTTATGTCTAAAAAGCATGCTCTTTCGAAGGAAACTGAGACTATGGCAAAAAGCAGTATATTACTTTTACTGTCTTTTGCGTAAACTATATGTCCGTCAAAGTCATACTATACTGCATACTAAAGACTGGACTCGGAAAAAATGAAACACACAAAAATGATTACCAAAAATTCGTTTTAAATCGGATACTTCTCAAATTTTCAGGGATTAAATAACTATATATTAGCTATGTTTTGGTATAATTTATTTATTGAATATCCTCCCCAAAGCTGAATGCTCGTACATTTCTTTTACCACTGCTCATGATATTTTGGGTGAGGCTTTGTCCATCTTCCTTACACAATTTCTCCCAGTTTTTCTTCAAAACTTCATCGGTTTTAAATGTTTTACCGCTTTTCTTCAACTTCTTCTTCAATGTCGCCCAAAACTTTTCGATCGGATGAGGTTCTGGTGTATTTGGCGGGTTCGCCTCCTTCGGGACCACATTAACGCCCTTCGCTTCGTACCAATCCATTACAGGCTTGGCGTAATGGCACGAAGCGAGATCCGGCCAGAACAGTGTGGGACCACGGTGAGAGCGGAGGAAGGGCAGCAAGCGCTTCTGCAAGCATTCCTCTCGACAAATCTGCCCGTTTATGGTGCCGGTTGTAACGAAAGGCTTGCTGTACCGTCCGCACTCGCAGATCTCCTGCCACAACAGGTACTTCTTCCCGAATTTGTCCATCTTTCTTTTCCGGAACTTTTCCGGAACCTCCATGCGGGACGTACCGACAAAAAACTCGAGGCCGGGGATTTGTTTGGTGTCCGCCTTGATATATGTCTCGTCATCCATGACGAGACAGCCTGGCTTGACCAGCCACTCACGGTACAGCTTCCGCGCACGCAATTTGGCCACCGTGCTTTGCTTGTCAGTCCGGTTTGGCGCCTTCCTGACCTTAAAAACACGTATCCCAGCCCGTTTCATGGTCTGCTGGACGAACCACTTGGACGAATTGACCTTTTTGGCCACGTCTCGGGTGGAAAGGTTCGGGCTATTCTTAAAGTACTGTCTTCTCTTCCGCGCCTTCTCTGGGTATTCCGTTTTCGATTTTCGACCGCTTCCTGTGCGCCGCTCGATGGTCTTCGTCTCCTGGAACATCATCACAACGCGGGACACGGTGGAATGGTGGATTCCGAGCCTTTTGCCGATCCATCTGTGGGACTGACCAGGATTATCGATCACCGCGCCCAAGATTTGCTGGCGTAGCTGCTTCGAATGCATCTTAAAAACTACTCGACAGATCGTGATAAAGTTTTGCACACATAAACATAGCACTCTAAACTAGTATTACCCACAATTTCATTAATTTTAACTACGCGATAAATAGTTACACTCAAAACAAAGTGTCGCATTGTTTCCGAGTCCAATCTTTATTTACACCTTGCAATAAAGGGAAAAATGCATAGTTTTGACTACCTCAGTGATGTTTTTGATGCGTATTTTATACTCCGTTTATACACGCACACTTTGTACTCCTTTAAAACATAAAAAATGTGTACTGTATAAAAAACGTAGAAACTGTAATCTTAAAAAGTGCACAATATAGTCATAAAATGAGTATTCCAGATTTACGGTTTCAGCAATCGTGATCAGCATGAGCTGCTGGCAACTGATGACTTTTGACGTTGGAGACAGAAACTGGCAAAAGCTCTGATAAATGACTCGAAGTAATTTCAACTTCTTCTGCTGTCACCCTGACAACGACATATTTAAGCAATCTATCCAAAAAAGTCTATTTTGGTTTTCATCAATAACTGCTGCCTCTTGTTGAATCCATCGATAAAATTCTGGTCCAAGAAGTGATGTTAGCAGGTAACGCGACTATTCAAGCGAACGTCGCATAATAGTCTCCACCCGAGTAACCAATAAGCAGTTCCAAAGCATCTGTGGCAGCTGTGTCTCGGTTCAAAATACTGTTAAGTTTTAGAACTGATGCACAGAAATATAATGCAATAACCTGTTGATTTCAACTATTCTGAAGAAGGATTTCCTTTCGGCGTTGGAAGAGCTATAGCATCTCGGAGCACACCGAGTGTTTCGACCAATTTTTATGACTTGGTAGGTAAACAGCAAGAATTTTAACACCTGCTTATCCTGAGAATCAAAACAATAGGCACTCTCAAAACAAATGCAAATTGTTAACACACACGCAAACATACTCAAATTTAATGTACTTCGAATGCGTTCACGGCGCTATTAACGTGTAGACTGAAATGAAAGGGAAGCTGTGTCTCTTGGTATTAGTTGCCTGCTCGATTGACTTATTTAACAGACCTAGCTGCACGATTGCCTAGAATGTGGCTGCTTCCGCGTATCTATTACTAGGTGGCTTAATAAGCTTAGTGCACAGGAGAATCATTCAGAAAACAGCCGTTCACTAATTACGTTCTCACTTACAACTCATTTGCATGGTGTTTTCTACAACGATGATCATAGCAAACATATCGTGGTGATTGTTTAGTAGTTTAATTTGTTTAAACGCCACCGCTAGGGTGGTGCTGTATTTAAATATTCAAGAAAAGAAAAAAAAGAAAAAAGGGAAAATTCAAACGATAGTTTGTAAAAAATATAACTATGACTTTGTTGACGACACCATCAATCTAAATCTTTTTTTTAGTTAAAATAGCTCGTCTAACTCGTCTAATCATCAGATGACGAGCAGAAAATCTGATGACACACGTTTAGGTATAACTTACAAATAAAAAAATAGAGATACATACTTTTTTTTAACCAAAACCAAAGCCGTTATTGAAAAAGGTTCTAAGGAATATAATACTCTACAAATGACCGAGAGTAGGGGCACAGGAGTAGATAATGCATATAATCGGACATGTTTCCCCTAACATGTTAATACCTGCAAGAGATAGTTTCAAGTGCTAACGTAATAATTACAAGACCATGTATGCAGAAAACTAGCTTACTAGCTTCAGCGTGTCCGGATTCAAAATTTCTATTATGAAATGAATGTTATAAGCCTACAATTAATACCAACGCAGTTATTCCACGACCATCATTTTTCTCAAGTAAATTTCTTTACAACTCCACTTTAAATCATTTAAATTTCACCTTCATGTCCAAACTTAAAAACTTTTGATTTAACTCCTGCTTGGACAAGCTTTTCTTCCCTGGCCGTGCAAGCCTCTATCAACTTCTTTTTGAACTGATGTTGAATCACTTCCCATTTTCCGACAATCAGCTTTCACAAATGCCCCAAATCGCTCGATTGGTTGAAGTTCTGGACATTAAAGTCCGTTTATGAGGAGGATTTATGTCACATAAGAAGCACCCTTGTATATACTTTCAGAACTTCTTTTTCGGCTTGTTTTATGTGCCATCCCCTTTCCGGCTGCTTAATCAACTTTCTTTGGACGGTTTTAGCAGTTTTAGTATGACATTTGATACTATTTTCTGAGAAACACCGACCAAATTTGCGATAATATTCTGACAACGTTTTGGATTCTCCAGCCATTTGACCAAAATAAAATTTTGCACTCCCTGTTGTCTCGGTGGCATTTTGAAGGCTGTTAGGACAAAGTAAACAACATTTGCGCTATTGCAAAGCTGTCTCTACTGACAGCAAAACCATACACGGATAGAAAATTGTGCGTTAGCTCTGAATAATGATTTGACAAAGCTAGGAAAAACGGACACGGACACGCTGAGCAATGAAAATCCTATAATTAAGCCGAAAATCCTAGAAAAAATGCCCTTATGTTTAGAATGCAGAGCTTTCCAGTCTTAGGCAACTCCTGCTCATTGGTTTTATTACCTTTTCCGATTCAATTCAATAAATACTCCAAAAGCGTAATCTGAATCTCTGCGGTGAAGATTAAGGCAACGCGTTGTATAAACCCGGCGAAAAAAATATTCCAGAAAACGGGAAGACTCTGTAGCATCCAAAGATCAATCTATTTTACATTCGTTCGAGATTCAAGATTAGAAGGTAAGAAATCATATAGAGAATAAATAAATGTGACAAATGTAATAAAAAAAAAACAACGAAACGTTCCCTAGATCAAAGTAGCCAGAGTGCCTGTAAGAAGAGTGACGAAAACGTCAAAATTATAACAGCGATCTTCTGTCAGGTTTATCATAATCCTCGTTTCGATCGAGCAAGAGATCTGCTAAAGCATTAGCATGGCGCCACTCTCCTTACAGGCACTCCAATAGGAGCAAACGATTTTACACCAACCTCGCAACTGATTCCGGCCAAATAATGAAATTTATTCACCATAGAAGGGCAGAAGGGATTTCATCCGATGAGCCATCTTGTAAAATCGTGAGCTAATGCAGGGCGTTCTTTTTGATAGTTCTAATCGGTTCGAACACCATTACATCTCGACCAGACGCAGGTCAGTTTCCAAGCAATTTTGTTTTAAAGATTGAGGAAAATTGTACCATAAAAATATCGATTAAGTACCATTTTTTTTTATCCCTGCCCTGTTGAGGGCTGCAGGAATTACTATACAGTTATGAAACAAAAAATTTGCAAAATAGACAAAACAATCTCTTTTGATAAACGATTTGATGTTCCTTTAAAAAAGGACTTAGTAACCGTACTCTTTTGCATATTCGTCAATCTCTAAGTAAAAAGAACCCCTGTTTCTTCAAAGGTTCAATTGTTAAAACTACTGAACCCAATGTCGAGGTGTTTATTCACTTTGCGAAAATTTTAAAACATCGAACAAACATTATACCAAGATATTCGAAAATATGATATTTGCAAAACATCGTTAGAAAACAAATGGAAACGTTTCAGCAAGAACTTTCACGTAAAAGCAGAATCAAACGATTTTGACTGAGTTGGCCATGAAAAATTAAAATTAAAGTTCAACAGAAGCCCTCGATACAAAACAAACAAAGAAGTTAATCATCCAAGCGATAAATTATCCAACGTAAAACGAACGATCATTACTCAGCTCTGAATCACTTCCATATTCTCACCCTACAAAACTATCAGACACTTTCAGAGCGAAGTATTTTCTTTTAACATTTCAAGTAAACAAACAACAAAATTCAAACCACGTAGCAACAAACATCCTAATGGTAGTAAGTCGGAAAGCGATAGAGCAAAATGATATAATTATGTGAAAAAAAATGTTGTGTTTTTAAAAAGTGCCTATAACAACAAGAAACGACGACCCAAAAATGGGCCAAGAACTTGACCGTACTTTGAATCGGTTGTCGTGTTTTGTTTCAAATTCTACAAGCAGAATTGTTTTCAACACTGTGAGATTGAAAAAATAAAAGATTAGTAGGCCTACTATCTATCACGTGAACACGGGAAGAAATAGCTAAGTACAACAAAGGGTAAAAAGCTGTTGTTTTACTAGACGGATCTCTGATTTTCTTGCGTTTTCTAGTTTAACCAGGCAGTATTGTGGTGTTCTCGAAATTAAAAAAAAAAGAAAAGAAATGTAAGATTAATTCACCAGAAGGGAAAAAACGCAAATAATCTACTTACAAATAGGGTTCAAAATCCAATGTCATCATTATACAAATTAGTAATTTTCCAAAGACTTTGGCGGCAAGGGTCGACCTCCTTTGGAACACACAAAACAATAAAGGAATGTGAAACTATATTAAGTCAAACTGTGAGACGATCGGTTAAACTACCGATGTTAAGGCAAAGAAAATCATAATTGACAACGTAGGCAGTATTTGTAATTCGAAAGCTGATTATTAAAACTATGGAAGAATAAAAAAAATGTGTTTGAAAACAAGGAAAAAACAACAAAAATTGTAAAACTATTAACTATATTATTGATATGTAGCATAAAACTATTACTATACCATTAGTTTATATTACTAAAACAAAGAAAATGCATGTAATAAAAGTAATTGTTTACATTTCAATGAAAACACAAAACCGCAACTATTATTTGACATTTGGTTTGGTTTCGTAACGCAAGTGCTATACTTTCTTGGTTTTCACTCTTTACATATGCGTATATATTGACCAGTTTCCTTAAATGAAAAAGAAGTGCGGCTTGTGTATAGTCAAATATACAGAATTGCTGCTCTTTTTTTTCCTAAACATACCCTTTCCCTTTCTCTTTCTCTCTTTTTTAATTCATTCGTTTTTGATCGTTACGGTCATATTTTCGTTTTGGCTTTGAATCTATCATCCGTCGTCAAAAATTACATAGTAAGTGTCTTCATTGCAGTTAGTTTCTACCATCATACTCTGACGTATAGTAAAATCAGAAATACAATGCCTTTTCATGATATGGTTGAGCCTTCCATCTAGCTTCTGACTGTGAAATGTAAAACGAAAATTAGTCATTGCACATCAAAAATAAATATGTTGCCTTTCCATATAAAACAATTGCTACCCAAATAAGCACCAATACCATTACATGTATCATTTATTATAGCTAAACGACTCAAACGACACGTATAACACAAACACACAGGTCCAATTTTGTGATAGGCAGCAGCTAGAATGCGCGAAGCTTCGAAACATCAGCTAGATGCCTGCAGTGCTAATGATTTGGTTTTAGGGATTGGTTATTCTGCCATTGATATAGGAATGAAAGCTTATTCGAATCTCACCCTCGCAACGCAAACAAACTCACACCACCACATACCATTGACACGGTCCAACTTAAACAACTCACACACAGTAAAAAAATGAATAATTGTTTCTATTTGATGTAAATAGCTTGGTATATTTCTTCAATTATTGGGGTGTGCTTGCAAGTCATTTTGGAACGGTAAGCGTTGATTTGTAGAGCATAGGCTTTAGTCGAAATTAAAATCTCTAGGATACGAACAACCGAAAACATATTCCATGTCATCAAAACAGCGGTCTGCATCACATTTCCGGTACTCATAAATGCCACTGTTTTTTTTTATGTGATATCACTCAAAATATCTCGACAACTTATTGAAAACGACGTATCTGATTTTGTAAAAAAAAGAGGGAACAAAAATTCAAACGAAAATTTCTCAAATCGCTCAGCTGAAACTAATCCCACCATAATGTTAGGAAATATTATTCCTTGTATAGGTGGTCCTAGTTTGCTTGAAAGTGCTAAGGGTTATACGAATTTAACGTTTATATATATCTTCCCATCTATGTTTACGAAATTAGATACGTCGTATTCAATAAGATGTCGAGATATGAAGTTTTGTAAGTTTTGCTTAATCTAATGTAATCTTACCTAATAGAAACACAGGACTCGTGAACAATCGTGAAGCCGAAAACTTGGTGCTATGTGTGGTGCTGATTTGACAGCTCGATTTTCTTGAAGGCTTTATTCAGCAAACACAATAGTCGCGGCAGAAGTTGCCGTGTTTTGTCGTTAATTTGATTCGAGAAAAAAGAAATTCCGTGTTGTACTTAGTGCAGTGGTTATTAAAATGATAATATTTTTTCATTGTTTATCAGCCAGGTTTTATAATGTTTTACTTTAATTACTGTTACTAGTAGTTTGGTAGAAGAAATATTGTAAAGAAATATAATCCATTGTGAACCAACCTTAAAATGTTCAAATCGTCACTAGCGCCACACCAAAAGTGGCTGGCTTCAAGAACTATCGCTCTCTTCAGCCCTCTGATTAGAAATGCAGTGTTGGTAGTTACACTCAGTGATGTGCCCGGTGTACACGGAAAAAAATCCGAGCCCAATTCGAGAACAAGCAAAAAACACCGGAACTGAATCACGCAATGATGAACTAAATCACATTTAGAGGTAAAAATCCTGAAAACGGGGACTAGTTCACGGTCCGTTTTCTTTTACGGGAACGCTTTTGTTTCTGTGAAGTAAATCAGCTGATCGGGACGACGTAGAAGACGACAAAACTGCCTATTCGTATTCGATTCCAAATCTGAAACGAAACTCAAAAGCGTGGTCAATTGACCAGGTCGAAGGACAATTTACTTTTCTCTTTTCTTCTATTGAACTATATTTGGTAGATCACTGTTTAGGATCATATCATCAATATGGCCTACACATTTACCAAAACAAACATAAACAAAACGCACAGCAGACCATATTGTCTTGGAAAATTGCGATTCGTGGAGCGAAGCAGTAATCTTGGTGGGCACCAAAGGATATTCTTCGCATTTTTCCTAGAAGAATCACATCAATGAAATTTCAACTAATTGTTAAGAAGAATAGGACTTTCTTAGGAATTTCCGCCATCGTTTGCTGCAAACATTCATCTCAGTGATCTTTTCGTTCCAATTTGCGGCCCATCTGTGCAGCACCGCAGATCAACAGTTATGTCATCTGCCTCTAGATAATTGCTCATTACACCATGTCTAATATATTCGCATACAAATTGAAATTACATTTATTCCTTATTGCCAATTCAGATTTGGAAATGGGCAATGTCACACAGATAAATTACAGCATCTGTTTTGGAATAACTCCTTCCTTTTGACCAGCTTCAACCGTATCTCAAACCGAGTTCCATTTGAACCTCGTCCAATAGTTGCTGGATTACGGACTTAAATTTTGTCAAAGTTGATGCCTTGTGCTCATTCACCTTCGACAGCATACATGACCACGCAACATAGTCCAGTAGAGAGAGAAAGAGAGAGAGAGAGAGAGAGAGAGAAATCCGGTGAAAATGAAAGCCATTCATCTCTGGCAAAAAGGTCCTCAATTTCTTTCTGCAACAGCTCTGGACAAGATTTGCCATGTAGGATTGTGCACTCTGGAACCTTGGAATGCTCCTGTCGCTATCTGACACACTTAACGAAGTGGTAGCCCACAATTTGTCGTACTGCACGTTGCGGGACTACTGCAGGGCAAATACTAGACCTTCTCAGCGTGCCGCAGCCGAATAAGACGTGATCTTTCGAGCCTATTCTTCTGTGTAGTCTTGGTAACTCCATGTTACTTTTTACTCCATGTACTTACTCCATGATTTTTTGCATGCCTGGATTCCCAGCTCTTGTTCCAGCATGTTGTGTATGGACGATTTCGAAACATTCGATCGGTAGCCGAGTGAAGTCTGCCAGGTTTCTTCGGGTCATCCAATGAGCAGATATCACGATGTCTTCGGATGGTTCAATGAACGAATTCACGCTTCACACCTTAATTTTTTGGATTTCTGAAAAGGGCACCCTGCTAAAAATGACATCATTCAAAAAAAAATCATCGCTGCAAGAAATAACCCCATTAGACTTGTGACTTTGAACGCACGCACACTACAGCGCCATTTAAAACAAAGGAGTGCAAGTAAGAAGGAAAATTTTTTGGAGGAAAACAAACCATCATTCCTCTGCATGTGCTAGAAAGGGAAAGGTGTTTAAACGTCATAAAGGCTAACAGCATGCGAAAGAAAGATAGTGAATCATACACAATATCTGGATCGTAGTTATACGACCACATTGAAAAGAAGTAGTGTACACGCTAAGATAATATTACCGAATATTTGGGTAGCAAAACTCAATTATCGGTATAATTAACCGAAAAAAAAGTTGATTTTGCGTATTTTTTAATTAAAGTGAATTCACAAATGTTATCGCCATTTTTTACTAAAATTTGTTTTCAGCTGCTATCACTGGGCCGCAAGTAATTTCGGTAAGAAGAATCGCAAAACAATAAGTAATTTTTTACGTTTTCCAGGTAATCCATGTTTAACGATAATTTCAGTATGTGAACTTCTGAATTCAACTCAACTTTTGAACGATGCTTTGGAATTTCATAAGGCTGATTTATGAATGGATTTTGTTCCACACGACGTTGTTCTTGTACGCTTTTGAGCTTTACAGATAACAAGTGTTGTTATACACTAGTGGGCAAGTCACTGAATCCATAACCTCAATGTTCAAGGTTCAAATCCAGCTTGCTTCATATTTTTATTTTTTCAACATCATTATATTTCATAAGATGAATTTATGAAATTCATACTGATTTCTTATTGCAAATAATCATAATGCAATCTTATGAATACCGAAAGTTTATTTCGCTGAGTGTATCTGTTCCATGTATTTTGACGGACTCCACTGTCGTGGTTTGGTTATTCAACTCCTTAATTGTTCGTGATCTTCCGAATCAAGTTTTTTCAAAGTTTGTTTCCATTCGAAACGCAAATCAGAGCTTGAGGCTCAATAGATACATGAAATAAGTTGGACAATTTGAACTGCGATCTTTAAATGATTGTTCTATATTTGTGACCTATTTTCTTGAACCAAGTATGTGGCCTAGAGAAGGGACCAAAAAAAAGTAAATTGAACGGTCATGACTCTGATATCCGCTGCCTCATAGATCGCAGGCATTTTTAAGTATTCCGGAAGTTGCTCATGGTCTCAAAGGTGCTGCAGAAAATAATGGTATTTCTGTCAAATCGAAAGAATTTTTTCGAAAATTTATGGTATTTCATGCAAATCCAATTTTCAACTACTTCAAGCAACAGGTTTTTCGAGTTCAGTTATCTTTTATAGGTCAAATTCAAACAAATTGATGTGTCTTTCATTTTTATCAATGACATCCTGAAGAGAACACCGGATGCTAGAACACGCCTTTCGAGCGTATTTCAAGCTGAACAATGCATTAGGTCCTAAGTAACATTGAGAGACGCTCTTTGTCGACTTTCTCTTTGCGTTCCTACAGCTGTGTAAAAACAGGTTCAAGTATTTTCAACACACAGTACAGTAATATAAAGTGTAATTAAGGATCTAATACGTCAAAAACGTCAGCAAATCGTTTAATAGACGAACTATTCACGAAAGAGAAAGTCGAAGAAGAGTTCTCCAACATCAACTGCCATATGACAGACTTCAGAGTCTTCACACAAGGGTGAGCTGTTCTGAAGGCTATGGAATAATCCAACGAGTTAAGGTCCGGACTACTAGCGAATCACAAATCATTTGGCCATCTGCCACCATTGGCTCCTATTTGGCAACGTATTGATCTTCATAGAAGATGGCTTCACCCAAGGAAGCACTCGATTATTTCTTTCTTTCATGCACCATTCAGTAATGCTACAGTGGTTTGAAAAGAATATGAAAATGAAAGACAGTTAGAACGAACAACACGCCTATCTCTCCCTTCAATATTAAGGCTTTCGATCCTCGAACAGTCTCAATATGCTCTTTCAATTTGATGCATTTGCATTTCGATCCTTCCTCGATATATTTCTTCACAATAATTATGCGATGAAATGAAAATTAAAACAAACAGCATGTAATATTTACGTGTTATCGTACGAAAATTTGGTTTATGCAAATATTTTCTGTGTTAGTAAATAAATTAGTGAAAGCCTTATCATCAGCAGGATGCAAATGAAAATGATTATGGCAACCACGTTTTTTGTTCGACGACATCGATGACTCTATCGAGTCACGAACGAAGCGATAAGGAACACATCATACACATGCAGTATGACGCTACGGACATGCAACATACATGCTATGTATGTGACGTTGGTTCTGTTGCTAGTTTGTTGCAAGGCAGCTTGGTGAAGGTAGAACATTAAAAGTCAATTTCTTCCCTCGCTCCGATGTGTTTGATTGATGCTGATTTTGTGACGCCCTGCAAGTCTCGGTCCTTCAAAATACTGATTTACACTTCGGTATTCATTTTAACACCAGCCCCAATGAAAACAGGTAGTATTTTCGAATCGTTGGAAGCTTCGGTGAAATAAAACGGCCTATGTGGCTGATGAACACAGCATCGATTCTTTTTTCCTTCTTCAACAAAGAAAACAATCTCTTCGAACGAGTCACTCATACTATAGTTCCATTACCCGCACTTGTTGTTTTACTCTGCCTCTTTGGTAATTCTTCGAATGGATTTTTCAGAAATTGGCGTCCTTGGAAAATTCCCTTATGGAACGTACCGGGTTGCAAGCAATCTGTGCACGAATGCGATTTGATCGCGTTAGGCGTACGTGCAGACCACGAATTTCTACAGCTTAGTCCTTTTGACGCGATAAACTGTGGCCAAATGAGATCCTACCACTTTGGCATTTTCCTTCGGTGTCTTGGGGCGTGCAGCAAACTCGGAATCACTGTTTTGGCGTGCATTTAAAAAAAAATTGCAATAAAACAATTCCATATAGAAAAATATACAACAATATAGAAAATATACAACCAAATCTTCATTTTCTAGAGTAATTAATCAAGTTTCAAGAACTTTGGAAATCAATCACAATGTTTGTGTTTTTTTTTTAAATTGCGGATGCGAGAACTTTCCACGATGACCAACACTTAAATTGTTAATGGCTTATGTCTGTTCGCGTTCTTGTGTATCGAATATAAGGATCAAACTTAGTTGCTTATAAAAACTGTGCCAAAGATCGCAACCTAAATATTATGGTTTCAGTTGAAAACCGAATTTATTGACAAGCGACAATAGATTTTACTCTTGTTCTGTACGTTATACCTAATGTCGGAAGTAGTGCGCTGTATGAAACATCTGATGCGCCATACAGCGCACTACTTCCGACATTAGGTATAACGAACAGAACGAGAGTAAAATCGATTGTCGCTAGTCGTAAATTCAGTTTTCAATTGAAACCATAATACATGATTTTACCGAGCGTTGCTTCTGAAAAATTAAGATAAAACAATATTTAAAAAAAATGTAAATTATTGACTATTACTAGCGCTGTTTCATTTATCCTGAGCGTCTAATAATAGATGAATGAAAGAAGAGATGGTCAATTCGCCATTTAAATAGAGATGCAGCCGAAGCAAAGGACCTTTAACAAAAAAACGCCCTATTGTGTAGTTTGATGCTTCATAAAAACACTTTTAAATAATTCTGAACAGTTCTGTCGATGTGATACCGATGAGTAAGAAGTTAGCAAACAATAATAACTAAAAACGCCATAGTTGTCGGTTAAAAATTGTTGTTTCTAGCAGCCAAGCTGTGCAATACCCACACAACACCGGATTTTGTAAGCATGATCACACAGTATAAATGGTATTGGCATCCAATTATGAAGGTAGCAAATTCGTTGTTTTCATTGTCAGTCACTAGATTAGAAATTTTCAAAAGGCTTTTCTGATCAGTTGAAAAAACATGTTTCGCCTACCAACAACAACCCGTCCATAATCCTTTTATATTCTGACCCTGTCTGAAGCAAATGAACAAATGTTCGTCGTTAATACGCAACCCATTTCATTGTTTTCTTGTTGCTGTTTTATGTGGACTTTTAGAAAGAAAAAAAAACTTGAACTGCGATGTGTGTTCTTGTTTTGAACTGAAAACAAAACCGTCAAATGAGATCTCTTCTTTTTCTCTCTCCAACTCAAGCTACATTAAAGCGTATACTCTGCTGTTTTGCATTCATATTCATATATATTATATATCTATTTAGTTTACTCAGTACTTGTAATCGGTTGACCAGTGTGTGGAATTACATCAAAATTGTTTTGTTACTTATTGATTTGAGTATGTATCTAATTCGAATCCAACGCCAATCCATAAACGTATTTTTATATATATAAAAAACGCTTCGGCTGATGTTGCGAGCATAGGAGGTAAGAGTTTGCACTGCTATATGCTTGATATTTTAAGTTTTAGATTTATGTTCACCCTAATTCATAGACACTAACACATCATATAATTTTTTTCACATATTTTGTATTTAATGATTGAGCTTCTCACTAATTTTCATTTATGATTCATTTATTTTTTCTTCTTTTCTTTTTTATGGTTTATTTACAGAACTCGCATACACAATCGCTAATAGCTAACCACATATAACCAATGCCTTTATTTTCTCATACCACGCCAAATTTTGTGCACAATTGTTTCACACGAAATGTTCAATTTCTTACCACAACAACAAAACAGCCAAATTTTCAACAGTAGCAATGCCAAAAACAACACACCAGCAAATGACAGCTTTGGTTAGACCGCTTGTAGATCATTTGGATATTATCGCTTATATATAAAAGTATTATCATTTCAAGTATTATTTTTATTTATTTTCAGCACCCGTTTTACTCACTCGCCTTCACCCTGAACTGTATCAATCAATGTCCGATTAATTCGAGTGGCCCCATATATTACTTGCAACAAATTGAACCCTTTTCCCTTCTCGCATCTCATCTCCCCAGCATCATGCACAAAAATTGATGTTGTGCAATTTCTAAACATTCTTACAAGCAAAATAAGCAAAATAAAAGATGCAATCACTCCAGCTCACCAATTCAGCAATATCACGAAGAATGTTCAGGAAAAAAAGCACAAGGTCAATTCTGGGTGTACGGTTCTCAAAACTGCCATAATTTTGTCCTATTCTTTAAAGATTGTAAATGTCTCATGTTGGTCCACAGCAAGCTCTAATTTCCAATCTTTGATCCCAACCATACCCAATCAAAATAGAAAAATCTCAAACAAAATCTGTCACCCCTGTTAGTTCCACTCCAGCCTTTCACATTCTATATTGGTTCTTAAACCAACTTCGCTTCCAATTGACTGTGGCTAATTAAATTTTACAAAACCAATCGTACTGTCCGGATAAAATTAGTTTAGAATAAACGGATATCAACGAAATAAATTCGATACTTAGAATCAGTCCTGTGTGCAGTTAATGTTTTCAAAACATGTTTTGCTAGCTCAAGTTTGATTTTACCGGATAGCAAGCAGTGGTTGACCGAATAGTAAATGGCTTTAGTGTACATACGTAATGCGAACATTGACCAAACGATTCCCAATCTTTCCATCGAGTTAGAAACCAAACCTGATTGTTTCCGTTTCCGTTAGATTTGTTTGTGATATTTGCTTTAATAATTTTCTATTTACCCAATTGTTGAAGAATCCTATTGAACTTGTAGTTTATCATTCGTGGTGGAAGTAAATTAGAAACCGCCCATCGGTTTTGGTTTTGATGTTTTAGTTGTTTACTTGTGATTTTAGTACATTTATTCAACTTTTCGCTTACCCAAACCGCAGAAAGTTCCTGTATTGTTTGCATGTTTTGTAAGCTTTTCATAATTTATTTACTATCCCAACCTCGGCTTACCACTTTTTATCTGTCGAAATCGTTTCAGTCAAATGACTTATGTTTTTAAAATGTGTTTTCCCATTGTTTTGTTTCACGCTTACCATCATTTCACTGGATTATCAAATATTAATTTACCTTCGGTTACGCTTATTTGATTATGTGAAAATATTATTTCCACCAACGAAACAAAAAAATCTCAAACGATGGAAAAAAAAAAATATGCAACATTCACGATATTGTTGATTCCGATGTTTCAAATCACCATTGCAAACCAATGTTGGCATACACAATGTTGAAAATGACAAACCACCGTACTCCATCCCCTGTTTCTTGCTCATCCGTGTACTCGTTTCCACGCACCACCATATATACCAATGAATTAATCCATAATCTTCAACTAAACGATGCTATAAATTTGCACCTAATTTAAATCAATTCCAATGAAATGAATATCATTTTAATTCTCACCTCCATTGCTGAACAAAATACCTACTTTCCCTCTATCGATGACCTGAAACACCCCATTTCCCTCACCCTTGTCTCATGCTCCGCATTTTCCACTTATTGTCGTTGCTGTAATGAAAATAAATAAATGTACCGGGTGGAATAATATGGATTCAAAAAATTTAACATAAAAACCGACATTTAAAAAACAACAACAACAACAGCTTCGTCTACATTGCCTTTGAATGCTCCTTACGTTATCTACACCGATGCCAATGGACAGGTACAGGTTTTCGTGCTTATGTTTGATTGTTATTATTTTTATAGTTTTTTATTTCAACCGGTAAATTAGGTTTGCTGCTTACCCCAGATAATCTTTTCAGTTGCATTAACCTCCCTTTCAATAACATAATCAAGGTTATGTTTGCTTTTTAATGCCCGCCTACAACCCCACCTGTCAATCTAGAATGTGCTTTTTCAAAAACAAAAACTACCCGCCCAGCGTCGCAGCAGCTTCAGAACTATTTTTGTTAGCATCTTCAACGGTATTGGCCGCTTGCTTGGTGGCTGTAGCACCGCTTTTGTTCTTCTTTCTGTTTATATTACAAAAAAAAAGAAATGTCAAAGACATAGAAACTCACCTCTGTCTTGCCTCTAGCTTTCTGATGAGACACAAGTATCAAAAATATCAGTGGTTTTATTTTCTCAAACAGATTTGGGCTGTCGCTGAAGAATGAATGCCTGCTGCTTAGTATCTACTCTCACAACAAAAAATACCAGATTCTTTTACTAACTGTGCTTTTTCCTTATTTCAATTATACAAAAAAAAATGTCTGCTTTTTAGTATCTTGTCTAAGTTTATTGAAAACTGTCTCTACTTGAAGTGATAAATCAATCAAGTTCTAACATTTCGAAAGGACAACAAATTGTCTACAGAAGAACTAACTAAACATTTAGGGTTAGGCAGTGAACACTTAGTACGAACATAAGCTTTTGTCAGAAAACAATTAGGGAAAAACGTAAAGCCACTATTCCGTGACAAGCTGAAAATTAAATCCCAACTCGTCGTTTAAGTAAACTGCAAACTGTGGATTATTTTCCTGAAATACATCAACATCATTCTTGCCAAAATCTCAAAAAATAAATTATCCATTATCCTCCCATACTTCCTCAATGTTCCTCAATCCAAATCAAAATCGTATTTTTCTTTTAACCCGTTACTGCGTTTTCACAAGAGTCTTTGTGGTCTTGAATTTTCCAAAACCCCCCAAGAAAAAAAAACATCTCCATATCTTCCCTTCCATTCGGGTTAAGTTTAATATCGTTTAGATTAATAATCTCGTTTTTTGTTTTTGTTATTTTTTTTACTTTAGTTCGTTTGAATCAACCATTCTTACTACCACTACTTATAAAATCACCATTTCTCTTCCATCACGCTGGCTCGAGTGCAAATTAAGGCTAAACTAATCGAAAGTCTGTCTTTCTTGTCCGCCCGTTACAGTTACTGGACACCCTCCCGGTGTGCCAAGATTTTAATAGATCGATGTGCACGCGCCCGACCTGTAGATTCGTACATCTAATGGAGTGTAAGTATGATCCCGTTGAGTTTTTTGTTCATATTGATTAGGTGTTGCCGGGTACGAGGAGAGGATTCCGAGGATAACTGATTCTGTAAAAAATACTATTTTCCTTAGGTAACCGTTTAACCTTTTAAAGATTGAACCCCATTAGCTTGTTCGCCATGCAAACAAGCCCATGAACAAAAATGAATTTATCGCTTAAGTTATGGTCTTAAAGTTACAGCAATTAAATTTAGCCAAATTAAGCTATATCCATTTAAAATCCGAAATAATAAAATAATCTGTATCTCGCTAACGAATTGACGTACAAACAAGTTTAATACATCAAAACACAGGTAATTTACTGTTTTTTAAGGGAAAAATATCAATACGAATCATTTCCCTCCGTTTCAAATGAAAATTCGCACTTTCTTCTTTATTCCACCCATCAAACGCTGCACACCTCCGGAGTCAACTTCCTTGGCACATTTGTTCCACATTTTGGTCATCTGAGTCGCGTCCCGAGCCATTTTTCCGCGTTTCTTAAGCTTCAGCTTCATTATTGCCCAAAATCTCTCGATGAGCCGGAACTGCGGGCAGTTGGGAGGATTTATGTTTTTATCGATGAAACCTACGTTATTATCGCGGTACCACTGGATGACTTCCCGGCTGTAGTGGCAACTCGCCAAATCTGGCCAAAACTTCACGGTACCTTCATGGGCTTTAATGAAAGGTAGTACGCGGTTTTGAGGCATTATCCCTTGTACAGCTTCGAGTCCATCATCTTATTCATCACGAACACTTTGGTCTTTGCTCCGCAGCTGCATATCCTTTGCCAAATCATCAGTTTTTTTTGGCAAATTTGTCCATAAAAGCAAACTTGAACTTCGCAGGAAAATCACCTCGTGCCGTCGACATGAAGAGTTTTTGGCCAGGAAGCTGTCCGAAATCCATTTCCAGTTTCATTGTCCATGAGCAGGCATCCTTGGTACTTCGTCAAAACCAGCTAGTACAATTTTTGAGTTCGAGTTTTGGTAACGAAACTTTGCTTCAACGTTCTGTTTGTTTGCTTGCTGGCTCAATAAGAACGATATCCTGCTCGCAAACGAATTCTTCGAACGGTATTTTTGTGCGATTTCATTATGTAATAGTCCAGGGTTTGCTCTGACGGTTCTCAACTCCTTTTGGTTCAACTTGCGTTCATATGCTCCACTACGACGCTTACCTTGAGGCACTTTATCCACGCTCTTTCGCTCCCTGAAACGGTTGAGGACATCATACACGGTTGATTTGGCGATTTTCAACGTTTTTGCGATTTTTATTGCGGACCACGTTGGATTATCAACGTGGATGAGCAGATTTTTTTCTCTCCTCTCGGCTTCCATCTGGAATAACTTTTGACTCACTGCACGAAACACCGTGAAATTTATGCAACAGAAATTGAGCGCCTAGGTTAACAAACCGCTGTAAAATTATTCGCTCGGAAAGTGACCGCTGCAACACAAAAAGAGACTCCGGATTCTAACTGGACAGAACTTTAACAGACAGTGAAAGAAAATACGGGAGTCATCATGTTTAAACATCTTACTTTAACAGAGAAGCGCAAAATAACACCATAACGTATACATTAAAGAAAATGGACTTATTCTAGGAATTTTTCGTGCATTTACCTTGCCACCTGGTGAAGAATCCATCAATGCATCGCCGCTCGTAGCAAGCATGTTGTGTACAGAAAAAAAATGACAGGGTTATCAATTGGTGTCAGCAGCCGTGGCAAAAACAGCCAAGAAAGATGCATCAAATTAGGTTTTCTTCGTACTGCCAGCTCCACCCTGGGGTGAAGATGTTGGACATTGCGAGGCACTACTTTCCCTTCTGGAGAACGGCGAGAGCGTCGAACGGTAGCCTGGTTCCGACCACCCTACAGTGTTGCCCAATCGAAAAGTGCAGCAGAAGCTGAAGAGCAAGTCCGAGAAAGAAAGAAATAGCCTCAACGTTCCCCGTCTTTGGCCAAAAGTTTGGTGGACTGCCCGAACGGTGAAGCTCCCAAGTTCTCGAAGCATGTCTTTCTCTGGCTGAGGATCAGCGAGAAGGGAATGTCCAAGCCGCTGTTCTTTCCTTCGGAGCTTGCGGCAAATACAGTACGATGTACCTTTTGGAAGATGTATCACGCGAAAGAAAATGTGTTTTTTGGCCGGACCTGGCCTCGGCCCGTTATGCTAAGATATCACTGGATGGGATGGATCAGCTGAAAATAAACGTTGCACCGCCAACCTGTAAGAATCTCAAACAGAGGATCAACTCCAATAATTTCGTGGCCAAAACAAAGGAGCAGCTGCCTTGAAAAACACGAAGTGGCGATGTTATTTGGCGGCCATTTTTGTATTCCTGCAACCTTCATCTCCTACGTTTCGTAATTTTTTGGAAAATTTGACAAGCTTGAATTGCCAAGAAAGGCCAAGATGAGGCTATTATATATAATAGCATTCAGTTTAACGACCTTCATTAATTAATGCAGATTTTGAAATGATAGTTTTCCTTCCGGTAGACAAGCGTTCGATTTCCGGTGCAGTCGAATGTCTTTTCGGGTGAGAAACTTCGTGAGATCGATAGCCCTGGAATTTTGCTTGCAAAAGCTATACGTTTGAATACGTTGGAATGAAAAAAAAACCTCTTTAAAGAAGTGCTGGAAGCCAGCAATTTTTATGTCGAATTTTCTTGAAACTTTCAGGGAATGAACATATGGATTATGTTTTGCAATGATTACTTTATTCAATTTCCTTTCCATCGCTGGAAGCCCGCACCTTTCACTTAAGACCCCTCATTACATTTTGTGCAATGGTGGAGCCGACCTTTTTGGTCACTTTCATCCATTATTTCTTCAACTCCAGCTCGTTCTTAAATACCTTGGACGATTTTCGAACTTTG
Organism: Aedes japonicus; assembly: GCA_034211315.2. Taxonomy (NCBI): domain Eukaryota; kingdom Metazoa; phylum Arthropoda; class Insecta; order Diptera; family Culicidae; genus Aedes; species Aedes japonicus. The sequence goes on from JASCZW010000300.1 coordinate 1,091,689, forward strand.
GCCTTCATTATGGCCCAAAATCTTTCCACCGGACGAATCTCTGGTAAATTTGGGGGGTTGGCGGTTTTTGGTACAAAAACAACGTAATTGTCTCTGTACCAATTCAACGTCGATCGCGTGTAATGGCATGATGCAAGGTCCGGCCAAAATAATGTCTCGCCTCCGTGGGACCGCAGGAAGGGCAACCGACGCTTTTGGAGGCACTCGGTGCGGTAAATTTCACTGTTGATAATACCCGTTGTGATGTATGGTTTACTGAGTTTACCGCATTGGCATATGGCCTGCCAAACCAAGTTTTATTTGGCGAATTTGTCCACATTCTTCTTCCTTATGTCTTCCGGAACTTCAAACCGTGATTTGACAACGTACAGCGGAATTTGGCCGCCGTGTTTTGTTGATCACGCCGGTTCGGTGCCTTGCGGGCCTTGAATACACGAAGCCCAGCTCTTCGCGAATCGTAGGGTTCGGATTACACTTGAAATAACCCAACACCTTTCGGGTCTTCACAGGGTAAGCTGTCTTCGATTTTCTTCCACCTCCACCCGAGACACAGTTGTATGGGTGATTTCCAGTTGTCTTCCGATCCATCTTATGGTCGCAGTCGGATTTTCCATGACGGCGCGCAAAATTCGCCGGCGATTTTCTTCTCGTTTCGATGACATCTCAATAACCACTGAACCGATGAAATTTTGCACATGTAAACAATTCACTCCAAACTAGTTATACCCAGATTTTCATCATTTTTTACCCACGAACAAAAAAGTTACACACGGATAAAAATGGTACATTTTTTTCGAGTACAGGCCTTAGTCTAGTCTAGACTTGTCTCGTCTGCACGTATACTGGCAGTTCTTAAAAAAAATTGCTCGAGAGCGATAAATGCATCACTTTATATTGTCATACTCAGTATTTGCAGAGCATCATGAATGTGAAACAAATAATCATAGGACCTATTGACCAGCGGTTGGTGTCATGTCATGAAGAAAATGGATATACTTTTTGACTCAGGAAGTACCAGCGCATCGGTCCTAAGCTCGGTACCAAGCCTAATGAATCGCCCCTGAAACATAGCTTCCATCGAAGAATCCCTCAAATACTCCGTCAAAAAAGCACAGCGAATCAAAACAACAACAAAGATTCTAGTACCGAAAAGTTTTGCACGGTGGAAGGTGCAAGGTGCACTAGGGACCAAGGAGTTCTACAACATTCAATCGATTTTAGATGGCAGGTTTCCTATTGACTGAACTGTGTAGATATCATTGCATAAAAGGTCGGAATTTAAAAAATGCATTTTTTTAATGTAGGTGTGTCTAAAACCGACTTTTCACAAAAAAAAAGTTTCAATGTCTTAAAATAAATATATTCTATCAATTTGATCTTGATGCTTGATCAATTAATGTCAACATATTGGTAACAAGTTGTCAAAATTTCAGCTAATTCTTCGATCGGTTTTTTTGCTATTGAGAAAATGTAAGAGAATGGAATTGTCAACATGCGCTCTTCCGCCCAATTCAAAGGTTTGTTTACTGATCGCCAATAATTCTCAGTAACTGAAGAGCAAGCATGGGGAAATTCATTCACTCGCATAATCACAACCGGCATAAAATAGCAATTCGCGGTTCCTAACAGGGTAGTGAACGAGTGTGATGTTTCCTATCAAAAGGTTCTAAACGAATCCTCGAAAACGAAAACTGTAGAAAGATTAAACGAGAAAAACAGTTATACCTGAATAAATTATAGCCACTGTATATAGACCGGACAAAAATTGTCTTATGGAGCCAAATGACCTGTCAAAAAATGCAGCCAAATGGACTGTCAACTTTTGATTCACTTTAAAGGAGCAAGTATTGTGATCAAGTACTGTTTTGACAAAAGCCAATTATGAACAAATAAGGTATTTTATACTTCCATATTCAGTAAATGTAAGAATTTAAAATGTAACTGGATATATTTGTTATAATTAGTAATGGAGAAAACAAATTATAGTATTTTGTATTTACACTGCACAGCCTCTGGCTTCCTAGTATCTGAAAATCTGCCGAAAGGCCGCAGAATGCAAGGCATTTCTGCCTTATATTAGTTTTCTTTGTAAACCGGAAGAAACCCACAGAATCCACTTCACATCGCGAGTTAAAGGGCGATACGGTCAAAATTTGGTCAATATCAACTTGACGTATTTCTTTCAATTTTGCATTTAAAAAACCTGAACACCCCTCATTTTGAAGGTGTGTGTGTGTGTAGAATGTTGCTCCTATTTTGATTTTGGAATTCACTCTTCAGTTGTCAAAATGCCGTCCAAGCAAGAAGAGCAGCGTATCAAAATGTTGCTCGTGCATCGCGAAAATCCGAGCTACTCACACGCAAAGTTGGCAAAATCGCTAAAAGTTGCCAAATCAACCGTTACAAATGTAATTAAAGTGTTTGGGGAACGTTTGTCGACAACCAGGAAGTCTGGATCGGGGGAAATCGAAAACCGGAAGCCGCTGAGACGACAAAGAGAGTTGCCAGTAGTTTCAAGCGAAACCCTAACCTATCTCTCCGAGATGCCGCAAATAAGCTGGGTGTATCGTCTACAACCGTGCATCGAGCCAAAAAACGAGCCGGACTATCGACTTACAAGAAGGTAGTGACTCCAAATCGCGATGATAAACAAAATACGACGGCCAAAGCGCGATCCCGGAGGCTGTACACGACGATGCTGACGAAGTTTGACTGCGTGGTAATGGACGACGAAACCTACGTCAAAGCCGACTACAAGCAGCTTCCGGGACAGGAGTTTTATACGGCAAAAGGAAGGGGAAAGGTAGCAGATATTTTCAAGTACACGAAACTGTCAAAGTTCGCAAAGAAATATTTGGTTTGGCAAGCCATCTGTACCTGTGGCTTGAAAAGCAGCATTTTCATAGCTTCCGGGACTGTCAACCAAGAAATTTACGTGAAAGAGTGTTTGAATAAACGTCTGCTGCCTTTCCTGAAGAAACACGGTTGTTCCGTACTGTTTTGGCCGGATTTGGCATCTTGCCATTACGGTAAAAAGGCCATGGAGTGGTACGCCGCCAACAACATGCAGGTGGTTCCCAAGGACAAGAACCCTCCCAACACGCCAGAGCTCCGTCCAATTGAGAAATACTGGGCTATTGTCAAGCGGAACCTAAAGAAGACCAAAAAAACTGCTAAGGACGAGCAGCAGTTCAAGGCAAACTGGCTTTCTGCGGCGAAGAAGGTGGACAAGGTGGCTGTACAAAATCTGATGGCAGGGGTCAAGCGTAAGGCCCGGCAATTCGGATTTGGAAAAGCGGAAGCCTAACTGAATATTTTTCCTGAATTTTATACTAATTGAACTTGAAAAAGAAATTTAATTTGATTTTTTAAATAAATGATTTCACCGATTTACACGCGTTTTCCCTTGACCAAATTTTGACCGTATCACCCTTTATTGCCACAATTTCGCTCCAAACTATTCATTTTTTACACGGCACTTCGCACTATGCTTTTTAATGAATATCTTCAAACGGAATCAAAACAAGCTACCCACATCGTAACCGAATCTTTTTTTAGCCTATCGCGCTGTTTACTTCCAGTTTGTACAAATATAAGTGGTGCCAGATCAATTGCTCAAATTTATGACATTTTTCAGGGTTGGCAGATTGTATGATTTTGCGTGTCCGGTCTATATACAGTGTCTATAGAATAAATGCGTTAGTACACTGAGAAAAATTCTATCGTTATACCGACAATTAAATCATGGTCAGGATGACTATTGCATATAATGGGTACAATAACCATGAAAATGGTGGAATTTACCACGTTCATGGCATTTTTGACTATGACCATGGTAACAAGGACTATTCCGACATTATGGCAAATGTTGGATCAACTATTTTTAATGGTCGTTTTGACCATGATCATAGTCGGTTTAAAATCACTATACTGCAATAGTCATCCTAACCCCCAATAATGGTAAAATTGACTATCAAATTCGTCTGTGTGTACTGAACGCAAGCGATTTGAATACACTGAACGAGATTAATTTGACTCAGTAAATGCAACCAGAGCAGAGATGCTGCTTAAAATGACACTTTATGTTGTTATGCTGCATTAGATAACTTAACATCATTAGTTGAACTGTTAAATTATGTTTCAGGTATGCTTTAAAGAAGCGAGTGTGATTCAATCAATCTCGCTCAGCTGCATCAAACAGAATGCAATCATCAGTAGGTAGAAAATAGGTTATGAGAAAACATCCACACTGCTAGATAGTCTGCTGCCAGTTGTGCTCAATTCTGTTTTCTACGAATAGAATGAAAGTAGAATGGAAATGAACAGAATCTGCATAACTCACACGTAGTACGAGTGGTACGACTTATTTCTGACGGTTGATGTGTATGAGAGAGAAATGAGCACCGACAAACCGACATGAAACTCAATCTTCGCTGATCAAGAATCCATAACGACCGATTCAAATGTGTAGCGATCCCATCTGTCAAAACATAAAGAATCATTTTATATGGATCAAATAAGTGTGTCCAGAATTGCTCAGACATGAACCTTCTTATCAAGTTCCCAAGCGCGTTCGTGGCGTCAATAAATGTTCTCAGCGAACACGAGGATAGGTGTCAGAAGTATGATTCGAACAGACATATTAAAACCATTTCTATTGTCATTCATGTCGGTTTGTCGGTGAAATGAGTGCAGATTGAACCGATTTTTTCCATGCTTGCTCAAGAGCCAATCCTTTCGATTACTTTCGTTACGCAATGCCTAAATCTGAATTGTTATGCTTAACATATTCGAGAATTCACTGAACAATCCCCTAATTAAATTGTATTGTTTTAAAAATGATCTAAACATGAAACAAGAAACAAATTTTATTGTTTCGAATGATCTCCTAAGAAGTTATCAATGTACATTTCCAGGAATCCTCCTCCCAAGACACCACGAATAAGCTCAATCAATTCCAATATGTTCAAATACTTAAAAACATAATTTTCTAACTCTCCCACAATATTCGTTCCTCTTTCCAACAGGTGATAAAGTAGAAGTATGTGATCAACGCGTGGCGGTCTGTCGTGATCATGCAAAGGGTATGTGTAAGCGCAAACAATGTAAATATTACCACATACCGATAGTACTGCCACCAGCGAACGTGATGGCCGCCACAGCGAAACTAGCAGAGTAGAACAGGAACAACATCAACATCAGCAGTAGCAGCAACTGCAACCATATAAAATTAACCTAAAAACCAACCGATCAATCAACCTACCAACCAACCACTTTATAACAACGCCAGAAGCCCTGATCCTCGCCGATCACAGGAAACAAAAATATGACAGAATGGAGGATTGTTTACTGGAAAACAAAATCAGGTGCAGTAAGAAAAATAAGTACCCAACAATGAAAGCTAGAACAATAAGAAAAATCATGAACACAAAACCCGTCAGAACAGAGTGAGCATCAAACTACACAAATGAAAATTGCAACTACCCAAACAGTCAAAACGGACGTTTTGCTCTACTATTGCATGTAAAGAAACGTATTCTTTCGATTTTTGTTTCTCTCCGTAAGTGATGAATATTGCGATACGTTTGCTTTTCTACTTTACAACTGTGTACTCGTGTTTTATACAAGTTTTGTATGTTGATATTGGAAATTAATATTTGACTCGAGTTTATATTTAAGTCGTTTTTTCGCGATTAAAAAAGAAAATTAATCTGTATTATTTGTGTATTTTTTGTATATTTTTTTGTATCTGTATTTAGTGAATATGTTATACATTGGAGCATTTTTCTTTATTTACTGTGCATCTAAAGATATTTGAACTGTACTTGTACATCTAGCGGGATAAATTTAGCGTAATTATTTTTAAAAGTATGACAACAATACGATGATCTGAGAGTAAGAAACATCAAATTTATATTACTATGGTTACATAAATATATTTATAGGTTCAGACTAAACACCACAAGTTCTATAACTATACATTTTTTACGTGAAATTAGAAAACTAACAAAAACGAATGTATTGAATTTTGTACTAAGTCAACCAAAAACTAATAATTCCGTATTGAAACAGCCTATACAAATTTATTGATGTTATTCTACACACAGAACAAACACCTTTTCTTTTGTACTCTCAAGAACAATTTAATGAAAACAAACAATAATATAAAACCCTTACATACGATATACAAACCAGCAGAGAAAAAGCAGTAAACTACTTAAACATGATTTTTTAACCTTATTTACCGACTGCGAAAAACTGCAAATATCTAGAAATTATATTCGAGTTTAAACACACGACCGGTAAAGTTACACAATCACATGTTCGCGTTCAGAAAAAAAAGCAACACACAGAAAACAATACACGTTAATTCTCTGTATCATAAACATTCAAATACAAAAACACTAAAACATTTGACTACTTCTATGTACCGACACTGACACTAACACTCTGAAACAGTGACACACACACACTCTATTGGAGATAACTCAAAACAAGCAAAAACACAACTAATAAATGATAAATCACGTCCTATTGGAGCAACGATAATGAATAGTTTATATGTTTATATTATATATCAAAATGGGTGAAATTACGGTTGATTGAAATGAAAACAAATAAAAGTTGGAAGCAGAAATGGAATTCAGATTATACCTCTCTATTGTTTTTTTTTCTTTTTAATATATACACATAAATGCTGTACCTATTATTATTCATTTGATGTTAAGGTTATTTGTTTTGTTTTATTTGTTTGATATGTTTTCATATTATTTTAATATTAATTTTCTCCTTAAGAAAAGTTCAAGGAGTAGAACACACATACACAACCACACTCATACATACTAAATCAAAAGTATTCCTATTACAATCTCTTACGTGTAAGTACTAAAAGTATCAGTAAACAAGAGTGATTCTCGGCAAACATTTATCTACATTTGAAGTAATTTAAAGTTTTTTTCTGTTTTCCAACATTGCAAACAAACCTGTTGACTCTTCATTGTAATGTTGATTGTACTCTAGCAACCAACCGGGGAAAGGTGGAGAGTTTGTATTATATTTGAAAATGTGGTAATCACACATGGAAAACGATTTCAAGTTGCGTTCAAAAACATTCAAAATGTATTTGCGCAATGATGGATAAATTACCCTAGCAAAATAGAACTAATCGTTTTAAAATAACAAAAAAAAACAAACTAAGGTAAGAATAAACAACAGTTTATCTCAACAACTTTAGACGGATATTAAAAAAACACGGTGGAATGGAACAACCGCGACAAATAGATCCATTGCTTGCTTTTTGCTGCGGGAACGGATCCCAATCAGTCACGACTACGTTTTTTTTGCGTTCTTCTGTTTCCTATGTACGAAGTGAAAAATTGTGATATTCAACTATTAGTTTGTTCCTGATTTAGGATAATGTACCTTTTTTTCATATCTTTATCTACAATGCAATCGCTTGTTTCAGATTTCGAGATAGAAACCTGAAAGCTTCCAATCGGTGATCGCTTAGTCGGAAATATGTTTGCATAGGTGTCACAACTATTTTCAAGGACTGAGTCAATGTTGCTCTACTAATTGATTGATCTAGAACAACAAACGGAAAAAAAATCAAAGGATTTTAGCATTTATCGATTTTTTATCGGGAATTCCGAACTATTCAATAGAAATACATAAGCTTCGTTACAGAAATTCTTTACACCCAATGATAAAATTAAAAAAAATCAAAACATGCAATTCGAACCAAGGTTGACGTGAAGTTTGTGGAAGTATTAAATATCATTGTATACATATGACGTCATCGCTACGTCATTCGTGTAAGCAAGGCAGCAGATGCTCTATCTGATTTTGTGCTCATGGCTTACCAACAATAATTGATACGTTGCGGATGAGTTTGCGTGAATTTGACAGTTTTCCCATACGTTTTCTGTCAAATTTACATCAACAGAACGAAAACGTATCTATTGTAGGTAAGACATCACTCATACAATCGCAGGGACCTGGCGGACAGCATTTTTCCTGTAGCCAACACCTCTTACAACCAAACGTCAAAGATTCATTATTTGTAAACAAGGCTGGTGTTCGTACCTATAGTAACAAAAGCCAGACGGGCCTTATTCAAATAAGTTCCGTGATATGTTGCATACTGTCAAACACTAGTAAAAAGGATAGGGTTGCCAGGTCCCTGTACAAGCGATAGGAATTGCGTCATTGTCATTTTTTCTAAATAGTCCCTTACCTTGTTCTTAATGTGCACCGTGCACCAGCCGTTCACCGATTTGCGCGCGTTTCAGCTCTTTTTTGTGTCCTAGAATCTCCGCTTCGCTTGACTGCAGAGAATCCCTCGGAGCATACAGAACATCTTCAAAATGAGTTTATTTTTAGGAAAAACTACAGAAAAAGTTGAGCATGATACAATATGCAAAAGTATCACATCAACAGTGAACCAAATATGATTTGTCAAGACTGAAACAGGGAATGATTTTCTAAAAGTCATTCCTTGCAATTGTTTTTCATTTCATGGAGAGAGATAGAGAGAAAGAGAAAGAGAGAGAAATCACAGAAGTAAATATAAATGCAGGAAACAATGACAGAAGGTAACAATAACCGATGAGAGAAACTTTATTAGTGAGACAGAAGCGATTGCCCGAAACCAATTGTTGTGTTCCGATCAGTCGAACTTCGTACAGTTTGAACACATATCTTCTTCAAACCCAAATGTGGAAAACCTATCACTGCTCCTGGTATCAATCTGGAACAAAATTTCCCATTATGAATTGTGACTGTAATTCGAACCGTTTTCGTCCTGCCACCTTGACCGTTCATTACTTACGTTACTTCCGTTTCGAACAAGCCGTGACTGCCATTTGTTTCCAAAGGCTTTGGGGAAAATCCGTATCGAGTGTTCGTTCAAGAAGCAAAGCAATCGAAACTGCATGGAAAATATATGGGAAGGAAAGCGGAAATCTAAACGTCAACAGAAGAAAATATTTTTTAGATAGCTAGGAGATACATTTATATATTATTATTAACTAAAAAAAATTGAATCTGATTGATGAAAATACAATGAAATTGTATTTAAAGCAAAACAGAACACGAAAAGGAAAACGAAAGCTGCTGAATGTTATCCAAGAACAGAAACAAACTGGAAAATATCAAGTAAAAAGCAAATGCGATGTTGTGAATTTTTTTCAAGAGAATCTTGTGTTGGAAATTTTTTTCTTTAATTTTTCGTTAAAACGCAGAACAAAATTTAACATTACGTTATCCAAATCCTTTTAATCAACTAGAACTGAACAGCAGAGTCAGTATTTTACGAAACAATCGATTTTGTTTCTTATTTGGTTTAAACAGTGATAATATTTGAGTTCCTATGATCATTTCCCCAGCGTACGTTTAGCTTAATGGCCCTACCAAAATTATTCAACAACCAAACACAGATAGCGTTCTGTATGGAATTTTTATTTTCAACGTTACGTCAATACACAAAACATTTCGAATGATAAACAGCAAATACTGTGATAATATTAAGCGTAAAAAGCAAACGAATATTGAAATTATCTGGACAAGGACTAGAAATATTTTTCTGGAAAGCGAAACTCCGCTGACTTAAATTTATCATTTTTCCAGTTATTTTCTTTTTTAATTTCAATCTTCTTCTTTTGATCGAAACATGACATTTGATAATTTTGAGCTAACAGTCTCCTTCCTGGCAGATATCATCATTCAGTATATGTCTAGTCAACACTTAGTAATTCGAATAAATATCATCGCCATTATTCATTTCCTATTGCGTTTAATAGGATACGACCCATCCGACATCCAACATTCACTAGTATAAAATACTCAGTTTTCGATAACATAGACACACACTACCATTTCATGCAAATACTCCACCATTGGTTGCAAATATCTGTGTTCCGTCAGTTTAAACGAATCCCAATGTTTGTGTGTTTTATTTTCATCAAGTTTTGTTTCTTATCAATTCACACATGAAATTGGAATGATGAACGCAAAATCTCTTACAAAATGTTCCTGAGAAGAAGAAAAATAAACAGAAAACATTCATCAAGTTCATCGACACCCGCTATTGTGTCGTGTGCTTTAAAACAAGCAGATAGGAATAGCAAAACAAACAATAACAATAAACAATATTGTGAAGGATTTTTCCCCAAACACCTTTTCCATTTATACTCGAACACAGACAGCAAAACGAAAAACCAACCATGCACACATGTTCTCCACACTTCGAACTAAGATCGAGCAGCCTCAGAACCGGATAAAAGTACACAATACAATAACAAAATCCAGTTGGTTTTGGCAGCATAGTCAACTAACTTCAAATCCCACAATTTTTACGGAACGTGTCTGATTAAAAGGATATATAAAACACATTCACACCGCAAGAATATATTATTTGTAAAAAAAACGGAAATTGTAGTATGGATGAAAGTGAAACAAACAAATATTCTAATTGAAGTAAAGAAAAATAAAGAAAAATAACTTAAACCTAAATAATCTGTAAGATTTTTAGTAATAAAAATTATTGAAAAATTTACTCAAAAGTACTTTAAAATATTGCATGAATAAAACAAATCACTATTATCATTATTGATAATAAAATACACACACATAAAATCACACACAAAAAGTATTTCAGTTTACTTATTCACTGGTAAACCTTTACACAAGTGAACAAAAGAGAAAAGCTCCAACGTGAACCTATAGTTGATCGAATAGCGAATCCTTAATGAGCAAATGACAAGATACCTTATAAAAATCGGCAAAACAAACAACCGAGGAATTAAAACACTACTCTTTCAGTAGCGAAAAATAAAACAAAAAACAAAATTATCAGTGACCTCAGTGTTCGAGGAAGAATGAATTAGAATAGCATTGCTCTAGTACAGCGAAACTTTCCCGCAGAAAACAACAAAAAGCATAAAACAAAAATGTGAACAACCGAAAGCAACTGGAAACACAAACAAAATAAACATGATCGGCACATCCGAGAAACATAGGAACTCACGCAAAAGTGAATCGATACCGGGTTTCGATTTATCCATCCCTCCCGATGGGAACCCGTCCCAGTATCGAGCCACTCGCGTGCATTCATCACTGCGTCTGTGATAGTTCTAAAGAAAATTTTAACGTACTAGATCAAGTCTATGGATTAAGGTGCGCGTTTGCGCACAAAACATGGATATTCGCAAGTAAGCAAAAGTAGCAAGAATGAAAATCAAAAAATCAAAAGCAAACAAACACGCTCCGGGCGCACTCAGACTTGGAGCACAAGGCGATCGGAGGATCTGTTTTTGGATCCATTTTCTTCCCGAGGCGTTTCCCATTCGGGCTCGTGATCCGCGATTCTGAGTGAGCTGTCAAGCAAGTCCAGCTCGTCAATGACAGAACTGGGGTCATGGAGCAGAGTGAAGGAATACATTAAATTAAAAAAAAAGTAATAAAATAATGTTAAATGATAAATTGTTGTTGATAAAAATAAATAAAAACATCACTTTTATTATTAAAAAAACTTGAGGAAAACCTATGATTAGTTGTGTAGCAATTCTTTAATTAAGGGATTAAAATACAATATGAAATAAAATTTAAATGAACACATGAGAAAAGTATCTAAATTAACATAAGGAAATGAAAAAAAAACCTAGTGTTTTCGAGAAACCGAAGCAAAAAAAATATGAAAGTAAAAATATTACAAATTATACATATGTTCCATTTTTTAAAGATATTAAAACTATGTGAGAAAAAAAAAGTAACACTAAAACGTGGGAAAACAAAACTGATCAATCATTGTGAACCCTATTTTTCTTCAGTTCAGCAGCAAACAAAACAAAACAAAAGGAATGGAAAAATAAGTAAATTTATGGTGAATAAGTGGAAACAAGTAAAAATGAAGAATAATAATATAGAAGTACAACCACTTTTATTTTTCAAGGCAAGAAAAAAAACATACACACATACACCTACACTCGCGAGAGCAAGAATAAACACAAAACTGGAGGAAAGATAAAAACTGATTTATGTACTAAAATTATTTTCAAAATAAAACATTTCAATTCAAATTTATCTGTCCACTGAGTTAATTTATTTGAAAGAACATTACGTCCATTATATAATAAATTTCTGGTCATAATTCAAAAATAAATTTATTTAGTACACTGTTTTTTTTTTCATTTTCATTCAACGTCGCCGTCTCAAAAATAAAAGCATTTTGGTAAAAAAAAATTATGTTGTGGATCAAAACATGATTGTTTCGTGATTTATACTATACCTGAGACACACACAAATAGACATAACTCTCGCAGTTTCTTCATCGATCACGCATTGTTTCTTAGTTGGTAGAATCGCCACAAGTGGTGCACACAGTAGACTCCGTTACGCTTACCTTAAGCACACTACCGCCATCTTTATTACCTATCATAGTGTGCTCAACAGATGATGTAGGTGTGCAAGTGACGATGATGTGTAGTGCAAAATGTTCATTGTGTTATGTCTGTTTATCTGTGCCTGTGGTATGTTGCCAAACGGCAATAGTATACATTTATGGGTTAATTCGATTTTGCTGCATGCTGTTAACAATATTAATTAAGTTTAGATATTCCTGCCTTTTTAACTTCACAACTGACACGCACATTCGACATTCCAATTATTTGAATGATGTATTTCTTGAAGCATTGAATATGTAAATTTGGCTTCACACTCAATTAATAAACTACATGCTATGACAGCTTGCGGTGGCTTCCGGGAAGATAAGTCCTGGTACAACAGAAAATAACGGTTTGGTGTCAGGCCCTGCAATAAAACTGCAAAAACAATCTAGTAATGGAAAATCAACAAGAAAGTAGGGACTGGAACTGTGGCGATGATCACAGCCACGTAAAAGGACTTGCAATTGGAAGAAAATACGCAAACCCTCTGATGTACTGAGGATCTACGGGTTCTGCATCATACCAACAATCAATATGCAACTAGCTATTTGAAATTGGTTCACTGTTTTAGAACCCCTTGGTCCGAATTACACCTTGAAGCCAGCACCTTGTTATACATATTTGCGCCTTTGTTTTGATTTGCTGTGTTATTTTGACAGAATATTTGAGAGTGTGTTCATGTGAGTTCATTATTAGGGGCGCATTATTGAGCTTGGGACCGAGCTTGGGACGATGTTCTAGTACTGACTGAGCCAAGAAAAAAATCGTTTTTGTATGGGACCTACTGGTCTTAGAGTTAGTCTATGATCATACCGCTGCAGGAGGTGTATTGAAAGAGATCCATGGTGCGAACCTTTAGAGGTAATCATACCATCTACTCCAGCTGCGTCAACACAGGTGATCTGGAACAGCTTTCATCGTGATGGGCGTTTGATCGGTTGGTGGCCGATCAACAAAAGAATGTGGAGGTTTTTTTTTTGTTCCTTCATTATCGAGATTTTCAGCCCTGGGCTGGTTCATCTCCCTTTTTTGGGTATTTTCGTAACTTGTCTGGGGGTGAGATTCGAACTCGTGACTTTGGCGTGAGAGGTATGGATGTTAACCACTACGCTGGAGTCGCGCCCAATGTGTGGAGGTTGAAGATCAAGGGCCGGTTATTCAACTTCAGCATAACCCAAGTAACACGATATGTCTAACTGTATGCATTTTTGCTTTAATGTGACAACTAATTATGTTTCCATTCCGGTGATTGCAAACTTTTTAGAATACTACTAAAGAACAGAAACAGCGCAGAAGGTGGAGCCTATGAAACATAATAAAAGTTCGTCATTAAGTTGGTCATAAACAAAAATATATTAGACTTCAGCAAAACAAATTATTGTCGTTATTCAAAAAGGTATTCATGAACTAGGTTTGAACCATGAACTCTTAAGCTCACTAGATTGATCTTTTTACCACTCGACCATTTCAACATGTGAGAAATGGGTCAATTAGAATCCTGTTAAACAACCATTATTTAAACTAGCGCCAATGTGATAGGGGAACTCATTTTAACATATGATAATTTAGGCGTAAGCGTTCAAATTAAATGGATTTACTGATTTGTATTTAATGATCGGTCGATTACTCTTCAGTTTTAGTTAAAGCATCTTCATTGTGTGTTTGGCGAAACATCCCAAGAGGCTAAAAGCCACTCCAATGAAGCAAAAAAAAAATCTTCATTGTACAAGCAAAGCAATTGTACCCGGGCAAATTATGTTCGGTCGAACAAGTTATATCAACAGCTTTGTTTTAATAGATAAATGTGATAAAAATAGATATTCGATAAGTCTCAGTCTTAGTTTAAAGTACAGAAACGGTTATCAGACGTCCAATACGACACGAAAAAAACATACTTGACTAATTATGTTAGTATTTGCCATTTTACGAATATGTTTGTTTCATAAAATACAAAAGACTTTTGTTGTTACATTTCTAAAACATAATATACAAAGAGGCAAGATGTCAGATGTAAACAAACATGTCCTTGTTTAAGAACATGGAACACATGTATGACAAATCAATTATCATAAGTGAATCTAGATTCAAATTGCATGAAACGCACATCTACATGACAAAACTAGTCAAATTGTACTTTCATAGATGTACACTATGACACAAAGCAAATATATCTTTTGTATTTATGGTTTTGGTGCTACTTGGGAATAAACGTACACAGCCCACACTCCGGAAGCATTTATGATGACAAGGACGCATTCTACGCGTAGTTCGAACGCGAATATGACGGCTGCCCAAGTCACGACGTAAATATAATCATAGAAGACCTGAATGCTCAGATTGGCCATGAGAAGGCATCGACAATTGGGAAGTTCAGCGCTCACCAGTTGACAAACGACAACGGCCAACGACTCATTGATTTCGTAGGCTCCAAGAACATGGCCATTCGTACCACCTACTTCCAGCAGAGCCTCCCTTATCGATACACATGGAGATCAACACAGCGACGGAACCGCAAATCGACCACGTTCTCATTGATGGACGGCACTTCTCCAATATTATCGATGTCAGAACCTATCTTGGCGCTATCATCGCCTGTGATCACTTACTGGCAATGATTAAACTGTGCCCAAAACGCTCCATCATCAACAACTTACGACACCTCAGTACGACCTAGAGCGACTGAAACAAGCGAATGCCGCCATTGCTTACGCGCAGTATCTTGAAGCGGCGTTGTCGAATGAAGGTGAGCTCAATGGGCCCCTCTAGCGGACTGCTAGAGTCAAAGCAGCCAACGCAGCTGAGAACATCGTCAGGTACGTAGAATAAAGTCAACCGAATGATTGGTTTGACGAGCAATGAAGTGAGATTTTGGAGGAGAAGGAAGCAGCGCGGACGTTAATGCTGCAGCAAGGAACCCAGCAATGTAGAGAGAGTTTGCAGGAGATCTAAGCAGCTATACAAAGCATGAAATCCAGTAAGGCTCCCAGGGTCGATCGCATATCAGCAGAGATGCTCAAAGCTGACCCAAATGTCGTATCAATTATTCTGTTATATCTGGAACACCGCGACATTTTCGGCCGACTGGATGCAGGGCGTCTTAGTAAAAGACCCTAAGAAAGGGGATCTAACTGTGTGCGACAATTGGCAAGCCGTCATGTTACTGTGTGTTGCTCTCAAAGTCCTGTGCAAAGTTATCCTAAACCGGAACAGAGTTTAACATTCAGGGTCCTGCATGTTTCAGGAATTTCAGAACAAGAGTTTCACATGCAGGGTCCTGCATAACAGAGCCTTGTCCGACCCCATACGGGTAGTCGCCGGAGTGAGGCATGGATGTATATTATCACCCCTACTGTTCCTCACCGTAATCGACGAGATCGTGGGAGATGCTATTGACCGTGTACCGAACCGTGGGCTACTTTGGCAGCCTATCACTATGGAGCACCTTTAACGACTTCGATTTGGCTGATGACGTTGCTCTGTTAACGTTAACGGTATGTATCATCGGAGAATACTAAACAGCTGCAGGTCTTCATCACCAGATGCCTGCGGTATGTAATTCGTGACCGATAGCCTCACAATAGGATCTCAAATGCTGAGCTCTATCGTCGATGCCAACAGAAACCGATATCAGTGGAAATTCGAGAACAAAAGTGGACGAAAGTAGACCCAGCCTCAATAAGGAAATAAAGGAAGTCCGATCGGAATCTGACCTGGGCCCAGGTCTAGGCTAAATCAAGCAACCGCCCAGGATGGAAGAATTTCACGTTGGCCCTATGCAACCCTAGGGATGAGCAGGAGACATAAGTAAGTAAGTAAGTATGTAAGTAAGTAAGTAAGTAAGTAGGTAGCTAAGTAAGTAAGTAAGTAGGTAAGTAAGTAAGTAAGAAGCCCACCAGAACTTGGAACACTACAAACGGAAGCGGAAACAGCAGACACGCTTTTCCCAGGAGAAAAAATGCTGCCAGGAAGAAGCGGAGTAAAGCTCCACGAAGCTACAAGAAGCACAGTGCATCCCGCAAAGGTTTTGTACCGCGAGCCAAAATGTGTAGGGATGAGGATGGATGCATCTTGACGGACGGACGTTAGGTGATTGAGATGTGGAGACAGCACTTCGACGAACACCTAAATGGCGCGGAGAACGTAGACGGTGAGAACCAAGACAGTGGAAGCAATATCTACATATCAGTACGGAAGATGAGGGTCATGAACCCGTTCCCACGCAGAGGGATGTTAGGGTTGCCATCCAATAGCTCCAGAACAATAAGGCAGCTGGAGCTAAACTCATCAAGAAAGGACCGGAAATGTTGGCAATTTTTCTGCACCGGCTGAAAGTCAGAATCTGGAAGACAGAACAGCTACCAGAGCAGTGGAAGGAAGGAGTCATAAACAGACTTATTTTCTTACTAGCAGTACTCCGAATAAAGTAGAAACTTGTATACCGATTAGAGTAGAAACTTGTATACCAGGCCTTTAATGACATCGTTGCGTAAATCCTTCCGAATCATGTTGCCAATCGTACGCGGAACATGTCGGCCAAGAAGACGCTGTTTCAAATGACTCGGAAGGAGCCACGTTTAAGAATTTTGAATCTTTTGGTAACATCAATTGTTGTTTTGGTAATTTGGTAGTCAGTGTTACGTTTCCAAGGGTGATAAGGCATTTCGGCTTACTTTTGTAGCTTAGTCCGTTGGGGTGTCATTTATGTGCTCTAAGAGTCTTCCGAAGCAGTTTTCTCGAACCAAAAATAAGAAGTTATTGTTTTGTTCCTTGCGCGTTAACGATATAACTTAACTCCTTTTAAAGCATTTCACCAGCCATGCAAGTATCATGTCGTCCATAGCGACACTGTTGCAACGGCCTCAAAGAGTGTTACATTTTCAAGTATGCTTTCCCTTTCTCTCAGTCATGTCCATGTCCACTATTTTGTATGGTGTCGTTTCGTCTTATTGTTATTTAGTTTGTCAGTGTCACGTTTACAAGTTTAATAAGGCGTTTTTCTTACCGTCGTAATTTCATCCTATTTTCTTCAGTCTTTTGTAGTTTACTTCGTAGGTGTGTCATTTATGTGCTGTGAGAGAATTTTCAAGCAGTTTTTTCGAATCAAAAATAAGTTGTTAATATGTCGCCGAGATATTTGAATTCTACCAGTAGTAATGTCTGATGTAACAAGTGTTAGGAGGACCAACAATATAATTTTTATGGTTTACAGATAGGGCTCATGAGAGAGATGTTTCCTTTAAAGGAGTTTAACTACATTTCTTTATGTTATTCAATTAGTCAGCCAGTGTTACGTTTTGGAGGGCATTTCGTAACTTCTTCAGTCGTTCATAATTTAGTTTATAGATGTCTAGTTCATCAATGAAAATCATCAATGCATACCTCGTCCTACCACGTTTAATTCACCTATCACTTTGTCCGCCTTAGTTAGTTCTTGTCTTCTGCGTTATTCAGTTAAATTCTATAGCCATTGAAGAAAAGTTCACGATTAATTATCAGTTCATTACCTCCTTTTTATTTGTATAATACTAATCTCCAAGTCGTATATTCGCCTCAGAGTCTTACATGCATGTGCAGGCTAACTATAATTTGTATAAGATTCACTTTTCGGTGGAAAAGCAAAGCTTCATCACGCCTATTCCCAATATATTACTATAGCATTATCGATAATGAAGCCGTAATAAGATTATTTGCACACCATTGTAATAACGTGTGGTATTTTTATTATGGCTCTGGCACTGGCGTCTCGTTCCTAGTTTTAATAAAACTTCTACTCAGTGAAACCAACAGCCGAATCCTTACTGATATCGACAATCTAGAACACATTGTCTATCAACACATGTCTGTCTAGCTAAATTTAGATTTAAGCGTGTTGCAGCCAAGAAGAAAACCCACATCATTATCACTGAGGAAAGAGCCCCACCAGACTGCAACAGCATTCAATGTCCGTTGGTGCACATCTATAAAATCAGTACATCAATGCCAGATATGTAACGCGACATTAAATAAAATTGATATGAAAAAGATATGCAGTATTCGTTCTCCACAAACAGTACTTTCAATCAAATATACCAAGAATAAAATACATGGTATTTTCATGTTTCGGCAATGCTCGCAAGTGTATCCGAGCTAATCGAAAACCTCCAACATTGTTTCATCCAAAGGTGTTACAACTTTTGAAAGTGAATAATTGGAATTATAGTTGCGTGAAATCGATAAAATTAACCAAAAAATAAACTTACTTTATATCTACACGGAAGAAAAAAAGTACCCATTTGAGCAGTTGCGTGTGGGAAGCCAATTTTGGGTATAGGCATGTTAACCGACCCGTTGGGTATAAATAAATTTTTTTTTTTTTTAGTTCCTTGATTATCGAGATTTTCAGGCCTGGACTGGTTCATCTCCCGTTGTAGTCACTCAAATACCATTCTTTTGGGTATTTTCGTAACTTGTCCGGGGGTGAGATTCAAACTCGTGGCTTTGGCGTGAGAGGTATGGATGTTAACCACTATGCCGGGGCCACCCCCATAAATAAATTACTTTTGGGTGAATTCTACCCAAAAGTAAGTTATTTATACCCAACGGGTCGGTTAACATACCTATACTCAAAATTGGCTTCCCACACGCAACTGCTCAAATGGGTACTTTTTTTCTTCTGTGTAGGTACAACCAGTTCAGTATTATCCAAAAGCGTTAGATAAATAAAATCACCAGCACAATCTCCCTTAGGTAGGCAACCCACATGACTACTTGCACGCATCAAAACGACTAACGCTTAAAGAGAAACGTCAATTTTTCGTTCACCTCCTTTGAGCGTCCCGAGCAAGAAAAAACACCTAATCAATAACAAATCGTCTTTATGATGTCCAAATTCGGTAAGGTCATTCACACATCTATAGATCAAAGACTCATCACGGTAGCCCAGTGAAAACTTTACTTACTTAAAACTTACTTCTTGATAACTGTAGCATGCAAACGACTAGGAACGGCTCATAAATAAATTGCATATTTCCAAATAAAAGGATTGCCATTTGATAAATAGGGATGGTAGTAATGCCGGTGCAGCAATAGAAAAAAATCCCATAGTAAAATTAATATGCTCATAACTTAATTGAAAGTTTCCATAATCGAATGATATTAAAGCAATAAAAATATGATAGGCCTATAGACGAATCTAAGTTGAAAAAAGAACACGACACCGAGTGGTGATAAATCTGACAGCTTCCATGTATAGGATGAAAAGTTTAAAATGAAAATTTATAAATTAAAAGTGGTTTGTTGTATGGGGTGATTCAAAAATGACGTCCACTCTTTAAAGGGGGGAGGGGGGTATCAAATTTGTGACAATATGTGACAGGGGGGGGGGGGTTATACAATTGTGACATCCAACAATTTTGCATTTGGTAATCTAAATTTGTCAGCGTTAATACGAAAACAAAGGCGTCGAAAAGTTTGAGTGTACGGTAAATGAAAATACACATTGTAGTTAGTTGTGTGAGTGCAAAAAATTATTTACTGTTGTCATACATGTTCTTATCGCCAATTAGCACGAACCGCACGAGCTGCGCTTCATTCTGAAACTTCGTCGAAGTTTGATTTTGTTGAAAATCCTATTATGTTCATTTTTGGTTGCGTTGAATTTTGATTTGATTCAAACGCTGGTCGATGCATTTTGTCGTGCATACCCGCTGCGCAATTAACAAGCCAACCGTGGTGTGGGAATACTGGTGAGATATAAAAAACGATTCCTATAGATCATTGCACGATGGCGTCATCAATGCAGTTTTGACAGTTCAGGGAGCTGGTTTACGTGGACTTAGGATATTTTCGGTAAGCTCGATTTGAGATTTTGTGCTCTAAATTTATTACGATTGAAGTAAAATTGACGGAAAACAGACACCAGTGCTTATTATCACATAATTCAGCGCCAACATTAGATTAGGGCGAATCTGCTTTTGTAAACAATGGCTTTCGTGGTCATTTTCTCTGGAACAAAAGATCACAAATACAAATTAAGCACTCTTTACGGAAGAGGAGCTTTATCTTTATCCGGAAGAGGAGCTTTATCTTTATCTATTCAAATGTTGGCGCTGAATTGTTTGGATCTAATCGTATAGAATCCGGAAAACGCCAATGAAAAATTTTGTTTGAGCGGTTCAAATTCTAACACCTTGTAAACAAGCTCCCTGAACTGTCAAAAAAGTGAGGTTAATAATTTCCGTGCAATGATCTATTGTGAAGAACTTTTCAAATCGAAAATCAGCACCTTGAAAACGGAAGTTTCGAAACCGAAAGATACACTGAAGGTTTTTTTAAGCCAGCAGACCTTCTGTTGCGAATAGAGGAATTGTAAAAAATGTTCCAAAAATACCACCGGATGAAGGAACTCCAGCCTTTCAGGTCTTCACAAGTTCCTCCGGATTCGGACAAAAAAGTTCCCTCTTATTTTGCATGTCCTAAATAGGATGCAATTTCCAAAGAATTGGATATTATTAATTCCGAGATGTCCAGCCTGCTGATTAGAGAGCGAAATGACATGTTTTCGGGTGTACAGAAAAGACGCTTTCTGATCTGATCAACCGCAGGAAAGCGCTAAATATGGCCCTAGAGAAGAAGAAATCAAATCAGCAACGCCAAAAGACAAGCAGATTGAACAGAAGAAGATTCATGAGGAAGAATTTAAAACAAACGCTCATCTTACCAAGCGTCTCTAGATGCGGCCTGATAAAGGACGACCTCCGATAGAGCGTAACCAAGCATATACACTGTTTCAGAAGGTATAAGCACACTGTCAACATAACAAACAAGTCATGTTTGTTTTAAGTTTTAATAATTTTATATGGCAAATCATTTTTGTATCATATATTTCACTCTCGTTTAATCAAAATATTTAATCATTGGCAAGACTCCTAACTTTTCCTCGAACATGACCCATTAGCTTCTGCACAGTGGTACTTCCCACCATTTTTACCATTTTTGGCCAATCTTTTTTGAATGTTTGGATGTCGTCCGCTGGTCGTTTCGGTAAAATTTGCCTTCTCCGTTTCGGGGATGTCTTTGTCTTTGCTAACAGTATAGAATTGTGGTCCGGGAAGCGTTTTGTAATCTAGTTTCACATACGTTTCATCCTCCATTATTATACACCCAGAATTTCTACACAATAACGAATCGTAGAGTTTGCGGGCCCGTGTTTTCGCGGACGCGGTCTGTTTTGAGTTCCTTTTGGGTTTTATTCTGCTTTCGGTATGTTTTTAACCCAAGTCTTTCTTTGGCACGCATGACGTTACTCAACGAGGTCCCTAGTTTTCTCGCAACATCCCCAACGGAAGTCACTGGTTTTCACTTGTAGGCATCCCTGATCTTTTTATCGATATCCGGACTAACAGGACCGGATTTCTGACCACTCTTCGGCGCATCTTCAAACGTACACTGCTCTCTATATTCGTACCGATCCAACGCTTACACCCTCTTCCTTGGCCAATTTTCTCAAGGAGAGTCCGCTCACAGTGGACCATTTGTGCACGATACTTTTTCGTTGTTCCGGAGTAAGACCGCGCATTTTGATAGGTAACACAAAACTGAGCACTTTTTTGATGCTATGTCATTCAGAAATTTGCAAACAAAAGGACGCGGCCAAAACATGTTGAAATATTTCAATATATTCAAAGTGACCGGTCAAATAAGGTGTGCTTATACTTTCTGGAACAGTCGTACGCGAATAAACTTTTCAGTTAGCATATTCTATTTTTAAAGTAACAAAAATATCATAAATCTTGAAATCTTATAGAAATTTTATAGAATATGGAACAGTGCTTTAGGATGGGGGAGAGTGCGGTCAGGAAGAACCAGCTACTTTAAAAAAGTGTAATTATGATCTAGATTAAGAGTTGCACACAATTTCAACGTTGAGAGAAACGGTCGGGAACTTTGAATAAAGCACCATCCTTTGCGAAGAAAAAAAATCAATCAATTTATTATCAACAAGAAATTTTGATTCCAGTCCTGGAAATTTCCCTGGAAATTTCAAAATAGGGTATTCTCTCTTTTTTGAGATATGTAAAAATTATGAAATTTTTTACAATTTTACAATTTTTTTACAATGCTAACTGTGATTTAAAAAACTAATTCGAGAACTGATCGTCTTAGGAAAACATTCCTGTGGTGGAAAGTGCTTTAAATTATCTCAGCAAGCTGAAAAATTATGCAATGGCAAATTTTTTACACAAAAGTTTCTAGGGCTCAGAAAAATCGAAAAATAACATCTTCTATACCAAAATTGTCTACAAAATTGAAATATTGATTTCTTGAAACCCATGTCAAGGTAAGATCATTACTTGATCTCCCGGTATGAGAAATTCAGTGGAATTTCCAAGACTGGTCAAGGTAAATCTCGAATATCCTCGAGATATTTCAAAAACAAAAAACTCCTCGCTTTCAAATTGTATGGTTCTAAATATCAAACTTTGCAATCAAAAACAATTATTTCTGTTGGAATATTCATGATTCCATTTATTTTTTACTTCCTGATCATATTCTTTTTCGGACTTATGAGTAATTTTAAGATTTTTCAGAACTTTTATCTACGAGTCATGATGTTTTGCGCATCTTCTCTACAAGAAAACTTATGTATATTTCCATATAATTTTCCATATCTCGAGAATGGATAAACATCCAATATCGATATATCAAAATTTTCAATCGCCAAAAAGTTTGTTTTGATTTTTTTTCCCATACAAACGGTGTTTTTCTGGTTGTTCCGAACAATTTTACTTAACCGTGAAATAATTTTGTGTAAAAAGTCTTTCCCGATCTTTTTTTCTATTGATTAGAAAATTTCAAGCACTTTTTACAACTCAATTTATGTTTTACAAAGTTTGCACTGCAAACTTAAATTATTCACCTGTGCTGAACTGCGATCAGTCACTGGTGATTAAACTAGATTTTGCCCGATTATGGGGTAACTTTTGCTCAAAAATCTGTTACTTATGCACTCAAGTGAGGAAAAAAACCGGTTTCCACATTAGACCCGGGGTTATCTCATAGATGTGTATGTGCATTTTAGAGTGTGGTTCATGAGTTATTAATGTTTAAAGTAAGTATTATTGGAAAAACTAAAAATGTAATAAACTCAACTAAAACTCCCCATTTCTTAAATTTTATCCGTCGTAATTTAGTTAGTTCGATGGTTGTAAAGATGTTAATGTAAACCACTCATACCGATGTTATCCAGAGAGAAAGCTACTAATCAGAATATTTTAATAAAGCTTTGTTTTTGGATCTTCAACAACTATCGCACCTTTAATGTTTATCAAGAGTAATAAAAATATACAATGAAATTATTAATTGAATAGGCATTTCTGAATCAGAATCAGTGAAGTTTTTTTTCTACTTTTCAACTAAGATTATTTCAAATTCAAAACTGACATGCTTCTCAAATGATAGCAGCTTAAAAAAAAATATTTAAAAACTACGTTTTTTGCAGAAGAAAACATGTCATACGATAAGTTTTGTCCATCTGTTACGAATATCTTGATTTATCTCTGTCAGTTATATCCATCAAAACACACTTCACCTATTCGTGGACAGAAGAACTTTACACATGTAATTATAAATGATTCAATTTGAACTAAAAATACACGTTATTATTGAAATCGACAACACCAACATGCATACATTCTTTTTTTCAGATATGTGACATCCAACAGGGGGGGGGGGGGGGGTAATCATATTTGTGACAAAGTGTGACAGAGGGGGGGGGAGGGGGTCAAAAAATCTGAAATTTGATGGACGTCATTTTTTAATCACCCCTATGATGCAGGAAAAATCCAAAACTGCTTCATAGGAACATTATTTTTATTTTGCTGAACAAGTCTTCATATAGTAGTTTTTGATTTTTCTTCCATCACACTCTTCCATCATCATGCGTATCATTTTTTAGAAGCATTTTAAGACGTTCGTCCTAGAATTTATCAAAGGAGCTGTCAGATTTATCACCACTCGGTGTCTTCTTCTTTTTTCATCCTGAATTCGTCCATTTGGTCTCCGATTTACAGAGTTCTTCATTATCGGGTGTTCGACTTGAAGGGAACATCTCCCTAAATCTGCTATTTACAGTAGATTTCCTTGTACCTGTCAGGTGAGAAAGGAGAGGATTAAGACTCATACCTGATCAGTATTTTATTCTTTTTAACCTAAAATCTCAAAATATATCCTGTACTGTGTGATACAGGTATTTCTGTTTAAACAGCCACAAATATCCCCGTTTCCTTGGTCTTCGTTGAGTAATTTTCTAGAATTTTGTTAATGCTTTTTTGTGTAGCAATTAGTTTCAAAGGATTGGTGATATTTCTTAAAACTTTAATATGGTTCAAGTTTATAAAACGTTTTTCGTTGAACATGTGTTCAGTTACTTTTGATCGGAAAGAGTGTATGAGTCCTTTGTCAGCGTCTTTGTTTGCTTTTGTGACTTCAGCAATGTGCTCTTTGAACGAGCTTGGAGAGTACGTTTGGTTTGTTCAATGTATTTTTTATTTTATTTTTCCAAAATCATCACAAGGTATTTAATTGCCCTGATTTTCCAAGATTGTCAATTGGGTCTTTGGCAGATCCTAAGTGAGTTTGAAATTGATTATTTATACTAGTGAAAACTATTTAAAACCAAAATTTCTAGGGATTGGTCATGATTGTTCATTGTCTCATATTTCATTGCTATTCTTTTAAGTTGTGGTTGTGTTTCTATCAATGTGGGTAAGTGATGTAAGCGAATGTATGAAAGTTTTTGTGTTTTTTGTTGATTATGTTCTCTATTGTTATTTTGTTGTTACTCACAACAAGTGTGCTGTCTCGAAAATATACTCAAGTTCTTGGTGTTCCAAGTGTATTCCCAATGAATGGAAACTATCACGAATTGTGAATAGCCCCAACCGCATCCTTATTGTTGGTTTACAAAAGTGTAAAAATCGACTCTTAGAAGTAACTTTAAATTCACTGTGTCTTCTCAATGAACAACACCTATCACACTTTGTGTGTGGCCTCAACAGCATAATTAATGAATCCTAGAGGGTTTGAGCTGTTTAGTGGAATACTTGTAACTATAATTTAGAAGAAAAATTAGTAATCTCCATTTAATGTTAAAAGCATAATTAACGTTTGTTTCAATCGGTTCGAGTCGGCTATCCGGCGTTACCTTAAATTATTTCTATTTTTCCAATGAAAAACCACTATTACACTATCACACTCAATAGCATGAATCCAGGTGAGTGTGAGCTTTTTAGCGAAATACCTGCAACTAAAAAATGAAAAGAACGATAAGTATCTTCCATTTAATTCCAACTACCTTTATTGCATTATTGATAAGCAAAAATGGTAGTTGGAATTAAATGGAAATTTCTTCTCATTTTTAACTCTCAACAGCATCCTTACTGTTGGTTTCAATCTTCGCTTATATTCAAACACTGGGCATCTCCATAAATATCAAATTCAGAATTCAGTATCGGTGTCGTTTAGATGCATTCACTCGATTCACACCATGAGTCTTGCAGTGCTGGCTGGCATGATGCCACTTGTCGGATCGGATTTTATAATTATCTCTACGACTCCTCAACAGGTGGGAAGTTATGAACGCTCGTAATCGAAAACTTTGATAATATCAGCCTTTCGCCGAATATTCCCAATCATATATATCTCTCCGACCTTGGATATTAAACTCATTTTGATTTACCCCTACGTTATTATCGCGATTTTTATTGCGGACCACGTTGGATTATCAACGTGGGTTGTGCTGATTTTTTTCTCTCTGCTCGGCTTCCATCTGGAATAACGTTTGACTCACTGCACGAAACACCGTGAAATTTATACCACAGAAAGTGGGCGCCTAGGTTAACAAACAGCTGTAATATAATTCTTGCAGCGGTCACTTTCCGTGCCGCTGCAACACAATAAGTGATTCCGGATTCTAACTGGACAGTACTTTAGTACAGCTTTCGCGCCCTCGGTTTCACAGATTCAGCCTGTTTGTGGCTTCGTTTTGGCTGCTTCT
Organism: Aedes japonicus; assembly: GCA_034211315.2. Classification (NCBI taxonomy): domain Eukaryota; kingdom Metazoa; phylum Arthropoda; class Insecta; order Diptera; family Culicidae; genus Aedes; species Aedes japonicus. The sequence goes on from JASCZW010000300.1 coordinate 1,118,167, forward strand.
GCTTCCGACGAGCCTGGATGCCCATTCTCTTCTTGACACGGACAGTTTTCTGATCGAAAGACCACTGACGGTGCACCGTTTGTGCACAATCCAATTTCTTTGCTCGGAAGTAAGACTACGCATTTTCAAACTACCGTGCGAAAAATTAAAAAAAAATGACAACATCAGTTTAATTTGGATGTAAACAACCGGACGTACCAAAAAGTTGGTTGAACATTGCACGCATTTTGAATTGACGGTTAATCATAAGTGTATTAAGAATTATCGGAACAGCCTTTTATCATCAGCTGCTGCCTGACGATTGCTCAATATGTTTCCATTCATATAGGAATTTTAGCTTTATATCGAGATTCAGATAACACAAACAGAAACCTACTCAAAAACGTTCCTAAAAATATGTCTAAAGGGAATCGGGAAACTTCTACTGTAATAAAAATGCCTAGACCAGACCGGGAAATGAACCCAGCCACCTCCGGTAAGATATGGCTTTGTATATCACATTGTGTCATCAATGTCGCCGTTGTAGAAGCCAAAAAGATGAACAGACTTTCGAAAAAAAAATATCTATTATGTGGAATTGCACCCCATTCCTGTGGCTTTTCAACCATTGTACGCTGGGTTCGTCCCATAGTAATGAAAGCTCTTGTAACTCGAAAACTTACTTACAATTGGTTCATTACCATTCTCATAGTTCAGTTCAATACCTTCCTTAATGTATGTTACTTTAATTCGTTTCAAAGACATAAAATCACCCGACAGCTTATAACAAACATCTCAGCACATAAAAAGTCCAAAATAGATCTACGGTTTAAATTATTTACCAAATACTTACACCCACCCGCATCCTGCTTCTTCTTTTATGAGCTTATATGGATGTGATAATTCGTTCAGCTCAAAGTGCATGAATACACGGCAGCATCCACCGACGCGGGCTATTGGCGTTGAATCAAAACAAATGAAAAACGGAATTTTTACCTCTCCGCCATGGGAGCCAAAGACGTGGTTTACTTTACCGCTCTGGCAGGAGGTCGGTTGCATGCATATATGCCGCAGGTAATTCAGTACAGGGAAAACATCGCGTTCCGCGGCTCTTTTCTCCCTAACAACGATATTCCTTTATTGTTGATGTAGCGTATGAAAGCTTGCACAGTGTTGGAAGAAGCTTTATAATTTATATTATGAGAAAGTAACTTAAAGTTAATTTATTGGTTATGTTTGGTGGAAATTCATTTTATCATTACACATAACGTGTTTGAATGACTAAGATGGGAGAAGGAAAAGAACTGAACTGATAGCTCTATTGAAGAACCATTTTTTTTTTTGCATCTAGATTTGATGCTAAAATTCTCATATTAGGTGCAATTTTCACAGAAAGCATAAGAAAGATTTGATAAAATACATTAGAACGTCTAAATTACGTTTTTTTTTTCTTCAATTTTATTTTGAGCCGATGAAGTACAGGGGATGATCAAAAAGGAGAAGACTAGCAAAATTTTGTCCAGATTCAAAGTGATACAGTTCGGTGAATAATTAACCGATTTTAATGAAACTAGAAGCGTTCGATGGAAAATTTATTCTAGTTTCAGCATGTTTATTCAAAATTTCCGGGCACCGGCGATAGCGCGGATACTTTGAGGTTATGTCAAATGTGCTAATTTTCTGCAGCTCGTTATTTTTTATGTTACTTGAAAATCGGAAATATTATATTTTTCTCAGAAACTAGAATTCATAACAAGTCTGTCAGTGGTTAAAGATCGTGAATCGGCCCATAAACAACCGCCAAGATATGGCCATTTCCGTAAAATGTAGTTTTTTACCCAATTGCCTGACACTTCTTATGTTGAAAAACTCCTTTTTAATTTATCTGTAACTCTGCGTACCCTTAACCAAATTAGATGCAACTTTTTCCATAAGATCACAAATTTATCCTAGTTTTTGGAAGAGTAGCGGACATTTCGTTATTTTCCGTAGTTCCGGATTCATTATCGGGAATCGTGAAGGAAGTACCCTACCAGTGTAATGGCCAGAGTTAGAACTGTATCAAACCTGGCTTGCGACACATCAAACTTCATGATTTTACAAACCAATACCACTGGTAGTCAACCTGAGAGTATTCTTTCACATTGGCCACACCTGGTGACGTTCCAGATTCCGGGTTCCCCCAGGGAAGTGGCCAGATTTCGAATGATGTCAAACCCTGGCTTGCAACACATCAAACTTCATGATTTTACAAAACAATACCGCTGGTGGTCAACCTGAGAGTATTCGGTCACATTGGCCACACCTGGTGACGTTGCGGATTCCGGGTTCCCCCGGGGAATTGGCGAGATATAGAACGATTCCAAACTATGGATTGCGACACATCAAACTTCATGATATTACAAAACAATACCTAAATTAAAAATAACTCAAAATTAATTGAAATATAACTCAAAATTAATTTGGCGTACGGAACCATCGACATGGCGGAATAGAACTCAAATTGGGTATTATGTTTTATCCGTGTACATGTTTGCATAGAAGAAGACAAAAGGTGACAGGATTGAGTGCTTGCGCATGGGACAAATCAAGGTTAAGTGCTGAAGTGTGCAGTTCGAAATGCCATTAGAGCTTACGGAATTTCAACGGGGCCGTATAGTCGGTGCTCGAGAAGCCGGTGCTTCGATCGCTGAAACATGCAAACTGGTTGGTGTTGCCAGGGCCACAGTTTGCCGGATAATGTCGGAATATAAAAAACATGGAAAAACATCGCCTGATAAAAGTAGCTGTGGACGGAAGCAGAAGATGGATGACCGGCAGCTACGTTCGTTGAAGCGCATAGTCAAAGCAGACAGACACATTAGTGCTGTTAAAGCAACTGCTGCTTTGAACAATGCGCTTCAAGAACCAGTTTCTACATCAACTGTCCGAAGGGAGCTGCATGACATGAATCTTTACGATCGTGCGGCCATTTCTAAACTGCTATCATAAGGAATGGACGCCAGATCAATGGAACCAAGTTGTGTGGTCGGACGAATCATCTTTTACCTTGTTTCCAACTACAGGTCGAGTGTACGTTTGGCGTACTCCTGGAGAAGCCTACAACCCTGGCTGCCTTCTGCCAACCGTTAAACATGGCGGGGGGTCAGTTATGGTATGGGGTGCAATATCGTGACATTCTCTTGGGCCTTTAGTTGCTATGAAGGGAAAAATAAAGGCCAAAGATTATCAAGAAATATTGGATGACCAGGTATTTTTTAGAAAACCTTCACAATATACTTAAAATAACACAATTGCCCAACAGGTGCTGCCAATGATGAAGACCATCTTTCCTGATGGCAGAGGAATCTTCCAAGATGACAACGCTCCAATCCACACTGCTCAAATCATAAAGGCGTGGTACGAAGAGCATGACACAGACTTTCATCACCTTGATTGGCCAGCACAGTCACCAGACCTCAACATTATCGAGCCACTTTGGTCTACATTAGAAGCAAGCGTGAGAAGTGTATTTCCACCACCAGCGTCTTTAAAAGCGTTAGAGAAGATTTTGATCGATGAGTGGTATAAAATACCTATCGAAACAATCCGAAAATTGTACGATTCCATCCCTAGGCGTATCCTAGCCGTTTTCAATGCGAATTGTGGACCCACGCCTTATTAAACGCGATTTTCCTTTGAAACGATCTATCTAATCAAAATAACTGAATTATTGTTAGCATATCCGAACTTTTATATATTTTCGAAACTATGTTTGAATAATTTGCCATTGAATCCTGATGCCCACAATAGAAACCTCAGATTCACCACCAGTGCACAGTGATTCCATCCCATACAAAAGGCGGAAAAAAGTCTAAAAATGGATTTTACATAGTTTAACTATGTGTTTCCAAGTAATTTTGGGTCGCTGATTTCAAATATGCTATTTAAATTGTCGTCTTAGGCCACACTACCGTGATATGGCCACTTTATTGTACCCTGGAATGACCGGAACATCCAAAAAAATCAAAAAAATAATTTGTCTCGACCTAAAGCAATGTGATTTTTTTTAAACCATTTGTACATAAAATGTAAGTGAAACGACGTGGAGAACAATCTATGGTTCTGTAAGTGGCCATTGCATGGTCTTCTGGAAGGTCTGGAACATTCGTAAAACTTGATAATTCAGCAATTTTATACCAAAAAAGACCAGTGGGTCTTAAAGTTTCACAACCTTTGGTACGTTAGTTCGTTTCGAAAAGTATATGACTTTACCTTTTTTTTGTCCTTAGGGTGACCCATTTTGAGATAGGGTGGTCCAAAACCAAATTTTAGACAAATTTATAGTTTTTAAGAATTGGACTGATTTTCAATTTTTTCTGCATAAATAAAATGAGTTTTCAGAAAAAGTGTGTGCATAGAAAAATTAAATCTTATTTTATTATTAATGATGAAAAGGTCCAGTTCTTAGTATTTTAATGGCGACTACAATTTTCATATATATTTCTTACAAGAAAAATAAGACGATGAACGTTATGTCATTATTTTGATTGTAATGATTTATTCCAATATGCGTTTTTATCCTTTTAACTATTATCACAAAAGACGAGTATACCATGACAAAAAAAAACGAGAGGAAATCATAGAAATATTGTATGGAAATTTACCAGAATATACTATTGCATATTTCAAACGATTCTCTAATGGAAAAAATGATCGTATGAAAATTTTCTTCACAGAAAAAAAAAGTTGCAATCGGGATTCGAACCATGAACCTCTGGATCCAAAAATTAGCCACAATCCCACGAGACTATCAAAAAGCGTGTCACTGAACTTTGAAAAGTCATGTACAATTTATGCTCTAGGGGGAATGGGGTTCGAAGTTTAGTAACAACAAGCAAAGTTCGAAACAACAAGCGAAAGCAATAAGCTTGAAACGCTAAAGAAGAAAGGAAGAAGTGAATTCGTTACATGTGAATTATATGTACATTTATTTGAAAATACAAACCTCAATTGATGAGATCTGAACCTTTTTTCACTTCCCTGATAGTACTAGGAATACAAACCCGGATGTGGATATTGTGGTCCTGGAATCTTGATATCATCACCATTGTACTTATTTTTGAGTTCTCATGTTGTTTGATGTGTCGCATGATGAGTTTTGACCCAAGTTTGAATCTGGCCACACTCCCGGGAGTCGCCGGAACATCAACCCGGATGTGACCAATGTGGTTCTGGACTTGTAATATAATTGCCATTGAACTTACTTCTGAATTCTCATTTAATTTGAGTTGCCACATAATGGGTTTTGATCTAAGTCCGAAATTGACCACTTTCCCGGGGGTATCTCCGGAACCAGTAAAACAATTCCAATAAATTTACAAAACGACGTATGAGATCACAATACCTTTCATACACTGTTTCATTCAAATCGGTTCAGTAGTTGCTTGAGAAACTGAGTTAGAAATTTTGTTACATACACACAGACATGTGATCAGTTTATTGAGCTGAGTTCGTTGTATGTAACACTAGGCCCACCAGGCCTTGGCCTTAATGGCGATTTTCAAAGATGTATACTTATATCTATATGCACATGTATATATATTTATATACACTTCTTTGTAAGAAGGGTAAAATCGTGGTATATTGGATCTATTGCGAGACTTATGTTTTTACAAATTGTATGTGTTTCTCATACATTCCCAGACACTGGCCTCCTGGAACCATGATTGCGCAAGTTTGCGCAAGATGAAACCCAGATTTTCAAAAAGCTGGCAAAAAAATCTTCAAAATAAGCCTACTGTGGTGTATGTGCGCGTGTGTGCTCACATTTGAAAATTTAGTTGAAGTTTTTTTCCGATTCTCCATACATTTTATATGGGACCAAAAAATCACGACCACGTAGGTCCCATACTTTGAACAATTGTAGAGAGCACAATTCTCATCCAATCTTCATAAAATTTTGGAAAAAGAAACTTCAAATAGTGTACAAAATTTAAAAAATATATTTATTGTAAAATGAGAAAGTCGATTTTTGACTTTTTTCCGCCTTGGAATCACTGTGCAGTGGTATTGGTTTGTAAAATCATGAAGTTTGATGTGTTGCTAGCCAGGTTGGACATCGTTCTAAATCCAGCCACTTCCTTGGGGGAACCCGGATCCCGGAGCGTCACCAGGTCTGACAAATGTGACCGAAAACTCTCAGGTTGAGCACCAGTAATCTTGATTAGTAAAATCATGAAGTTTGATGTGTCGCAATCCATAGTTTGGAATCGTTCTATATCTCGCCAATTCCCCGGGGGAACCCGGAATCCGCAACGTCACCAGGTGTGGCCAATGTGACCGAATACTCTCAGGTTGACCACCAGCGGTATTGTTTTGTAAAATCATGAAGTTTGATGTGTCGCAAGCCAGGGTTTGACATCATTCGAAATCTGGCTACTTCCCTGGGGGAACCCAGAATCCGGAACGTCACCAGGTGTGGCCAATGTGAAAGAATACTCTCAGGTTGACTACCAGTGGTAACTTGGTTTGTAAAATCATGAAGTTTGATATGTCGCAAGCCAGGTTTGATACAGTTTTAACTCTGGCCATTACACAGGTAGGGTACTTCCTTCACGATTCCCGATAATGAATCCGGAACTACGGAAAATAACGAAATGTCCGCTACTCTTCCAAAAACTAGGATAAATTTGTGATCGTATGGAAAGTTTGTTGCATCTAATTTGGTTAAGGGTACGCAGAGTTACAGATAAATTAAAAAGGAGTTTTTCAACATATGAAGTGTCAGGCAATTGGGTAAAAAACTACATTTTACGGAAATGGCCATATCTTGGCGGTTGTTTATGGGCCGATTCACGATCATTAACCACTGACAGACTTGTTATGAATTCTAGTTTCTGAGAAAAATATAATATTTCCGATTTTCAAGTAACATACAATATAACGAGCTGCAGAAAATTAGCACATTTGACATAACCTCAAAGTATCCGCGCTATCTCCGGTGCCCGGAAATTTTGAATGAACATGCTGAAACTAGAATAAATTCCCCGTCGAACGCTTTTAGTTTCATCAAAATCGGTTAATTATTCACCGAACTGTATCACTTTAAATCTGGACAAAATTTTGCTAGTCTTCTCCTTTTTGATCATCCCCTGTAGTTCTGCCAGTCATTTATGCATCCACCAGAGAGACGTTTCTTTTCTATTGGTAACAAATAACTCGTAGCTCTTTGTACTGTTTTCGTAGAATGAACGAATATTCTTTCTGTGTCAACAAATGCTCAGTGTTTTTGACAGTAGCGCGTGTAGCAAAACAAGGGAAGCTTCTTGAAAAGTACAAATCAGTTTCGTTGCAGAAAACAACGAATAGATTTATAAGTCCTACCTGCGATTTCGTAATATAAACGAAAATTAATTTTCAGTGTACGTTCAATCATTTCATGAAATTTAACGCTATGTACCAATTCGCGAAATAATTTTAATTTTCCCTCATCTTGACAGATGGAAACTAATCGATTAAGTCTGCTACTCTGCTGAATTATTTCTGACAGACAGCAACTTAAATTTATCAGACACCTTATCGAAAGTTTGTTGAAAAATAACAGAGGGATTTTATTCGATTAATCGATTATTTTCCGTCTGTCAAGTTTAAGTATGATAAAATTAAATCTAATAATTGAATTGGTACACAGCCTAAGAGCACTTTTACAGAATACTGTTGATCTGTTGATCACTTTCACAGAAAATTGTCTAGGTCTCATATTAATACGCAATTTGAAACGATGCGTGTTATCCCGCCAATCAATATTACCCCGTTTTAAGGTAGTACTTGTTACGAAGTCATTCAATTAAAAACTAGTGATTAGAATAAAATTAAAAAATAAATATTTAATAAAAGCTCAAAACAAAACGAAAAAGAGATAAGAGGACCCCGAATCAAACATCTTAAAATAAGCTTAGGTCCTCGCTTAGCTCAGTCGGTAAAGGCGCAGCTATAAAGCAACATCATACTGGCGGTGGCTCGGTTCGATTCCCGGTCTGGTCTGGACTCCTGGGCATAGGAGCACAATCTTACTAATGCAGAAGTTGTACCTGATATCGAAAGCTCTCAATTAATAACTGAAGAAGTGCAATAAGAACACTAAGAAGAGAGCAAGCAATATGCGAATTGTGAAATATAAAAACAAAATAGCAATAAGCGAATTGTGAAAGAAAAATCATCAGCTTTCTCTGTAGCAACAATTAATCTATATCAAACATTAGTTCAATAAATTCTTTCCATACACCGATTGTAGAATATAGTTTAAAAAATTGGTGATTGATTTGTTATTTTTAGTCTGCCATGAATAAGTGAAAAAAAACCACAGGAATATACCTCCTATCCTGAGTAAAAAATTATTTGACACTAGATTAAGCTATGTGAATTCATGTTCAGAAATGTTTGATTATAATATTTTGATTTCCATATTGAAATAAAAAATATGAGAGATGAAAACATTGAATACATGTTTTCTTATGGTGGATATAACTGTTTGCGATGGCATTAGAAGTGTTCATTAAGGAAAGTGGACACCTGTTTCTCAAATGATAACATTTGTTTTCGAACAAATTCATAAATTTGCTTTACATCTATGAAAATCAACATACATATGACCAAATCTACGTGATTTTGAACATTTTCTTTTCATTTCTAAAGAACCCTCGGACTTTTCTTTTGATACCTCCCATTAGATTCTGCAAAATTTTCTCCGTAACTCCGTTGTACTACAGACCAAATTTTATTGAAGAGATTCAAATAGAAGAGATTCAATGTATCCAATTTCACCCACGTCGTCCATCAAACGTCATACAAGTTCCGTGACCGTAATTTCGAAGAAGGTTTCTGAGAATCCGTCCTTTTGGGTGCTTTCTGCTTCTTGTAAATTCTAATATCTTTACGCTTTTTGATATTCTGCACAGTTCCGACGCTAATGTCCACTTTTTTGGAAATTTCACAAACGGAACACGGTTTATGCGATTTCAAAAGACTAGCTCTTTTTATGGTCCTATACCACCTTTTTGCGTCCAGATTTTGGTAAATGTTCAAGACAACATGTTTCTACAAACTTCTTAACAATCTTGAACATTGCAGATTTAGGGCACTTACCGCTTTTTGCTCTAATTCTCGAAATGACAACTTTTCGGAAAACCATTTATGCAGAACTAATCTGCGAGTTGATAAACTAATCTTGCTCGCCACAACGTTCCTGACAGATTCAAGTTTATTTTAGCGGATAAGTTCGAGAAAAAAAATCATGATTTGGCAAGGTATCTGTTCCTGTGGCAAAAGAAGTTGAGTTTTTGTGATGGATAAAACAATGAACTTGGAAGTTTACAAAAGGGAGTGTTTCAACAATCGGATTTTACCCTTCGTTAAGTCCCATGATGGTCCAGTTACGTTTTGGCCAGATCTAGGCAGCTGTCATAACAACAATGGTACAAGATAATGGGGTCCAGTTCATTCAACAGAACTGAATCCATCGAACTATCCTCAGTTCCATCAGATAAAGATATATCGTTAGAAGATGCTAACAAACTGCTGGCAATCTGTAAGGTCAAAGTCGGATGGTCAGTGTGCCCGCTGAGATTGTTCCCCCGAGTCACTAAGCAAATGGAGAGATGCTAAAAATGCATGGGGTTTGGCCACCGGTCAAGAACCTGCAAGGGTCCGAGTTCTGCTGGAAATGTGGCAGAAACGGCCACGTTGCTAGGGACTGCACGAAGCAACCCGGGTGCATGCTGTGCAATCTGGAGGACGGAAACGACCATTGAATGGGAGGGTTTAAATGCTCGGTGAACAAAAAAGCGAAGGCAGGCCAATAAGGATGGAGGTCACGCAAGTGAAACTCAATCATTGCGACACTGCACAGCAACTGTTGTGGCAGTCCACGACAGAGACAATGTGCAATGTTGCAATAATTGTGGAGGCGTTTCGAGTTCCTCTTGGTAACAGTACGTGGGTGACAGATAGATCAGGGATGGCGGCAATACAAGTTACAGGCAGATTCTCCATACAACAGGTGGTCGAGTGCTCATACGTCGGCTTTGTGATTGCCAAAGTCAACGGAGTACTCGTATGCAGCTACTATGCACCTCCTACATGGATTGACGAAGAATTCGACAGGACTTCGACAAGAAGATATTTATCGAGGCGTTTCGGACAAATAGCGGTGATACGCTTGACACAGGGGAGTTGACAGAAGCGGTAGCAATAGCCTGTGATGCATCAATGCCGAGGAAAGCTTACTGGTGGAATAAAACTCTTGGTACCCTCCGTGCTGCATGCCTCCGAGCAAGGAGAAGTGCCCAGAGACCACGAACTGAAGCTTAGAGAGAAGGACGGAAAACCGTATATCGGGGAGCTCGCGCCGCCCTCATACGAGATATCCAGTTGAGCAAGTCAAACTGCTTTGAAGAGTTGTGCCAAGAAGCCGATGCGAACCCTTTGGGCAACGCTTATAGAATCGTGATGGCGAAGTTTAAGCGTCCAGCGACACCTGCTGAAATGTGTCCGGACAAATTGAAGACGATCGTGGACAGTCTTTTTCCGCATCACCAGCCAACGTTGTGGCCACCTACGCCATACGAATATGCTGAAGATGCAACTGCTTGGATCTCCGATGAAGAGCTCCTATTAGTTGTGAAGGGGCTGCAATTGAAGAAAGCTCCCGGTCCGGATGGGATCCCCACTTTCAAGACGGCGCTACAAAAATGCATCGATGGAGGCTACTTCCCAGACAGATGGAAGGTTCAGAAGCTGGTGTTGCTGCCGCAACTAGAGAAGCCACCAGGGGACCCAGCATCTTATAGACCTATATGCCTGCTGGATACCGTTGGGAAGCTTCTGGAAAGAATCATCTTTAAAAGGCTGACGCAGTGCATGGAAAGCATCTCGATCTCGAGATCCTGGAAGCAATCACGATAGACGTGCAGAGAGCAGAGAAGGTATCAAAGTAGTAAAGGAGAAGCACCGTAGTGACAATCAACGCCAAAAACGCTTTTAACAGCACCAGCTGAGAGGCTATCGCTGCTGCACTGCACAAAACGCGTGTTACTGACTGCCTGTGCAGAATACTAAGCAGTTACTTCCAAAACAGAGTCCTGGTATACGAAACGGTATTGGGACAGAAATCTATCAGGGTGACGGCAGGGGTGCCACAAGATTCGATTCCTTGTCCAACGCTCTGGAACTTAATGTACGATGGAGTATTAACGCTGAAGTTGCCTAATGGAGTTGAGATCGTCAGATTTGCAGATGATGGCCTGGAAATAATTGGCAAGGTTATAGCACTTGATATTGTTCTTTCCTTGTATTCTCCCATACGCGGGGTAACGATCTGTGATGATGTTGTTTTTGAGAAGGAAATAATTTCTCATCACCATGAGGCTCTAGGAGTAGACAGCATTTTTTTGCTAGAACAAAGTTGTGAAGAGAAAGTATTGATAGTTCCGTTAGCTCACGGCAGGCTGTGAAAATTGAATAGAAGTATTCCGAAACAGGAAACACAGACTTTTGCCAAGCATCCCCATGCGGGGTAGGTCAAGGCATGATCGAATGTACCACCTTGACTGGCTCCAATACTACCTCACAATGACCTCCGCTCAATTTCAAAACTACTTCTATTCAATTTTCACAGCCTGCCGTGAGCTAACGGAACTATCAATACTTTCTCTTCACAACTTTGTTCTAGCAAAAAAATACTGTCTACTCCTAGAGCCTCATGGTGATGAGAAATTATTTCCTTCTCAAAAACAAGGTTATAGCGCCTTATCTCGCTCAATGGTGGACTAAAACTTACGGACAAATTCGAAGCTGAAAATAGCATAAAAAATATTGTGAAGGGATGTTATAATATAAAATGAGAATAAAATGTGTACTGTCTGCATGTCTTTCGATTGTGGTCCTGCAACAATTGTAGATGGACTTGCATTATCATTGCCATGAAGGAAAAATAAAATCATACAATACTCGGAAATTCCATGGATGATCCAAAATTATATACCGTATAAAGAATACTTAAATTTTTCGTGGTAGGGTAAGATTTCAGCATACTAGCTTACCGGGGTCGCGCTGCCTACATTGCGTTGGTGGGACTGCCTTCTAAGGTATAGCTGACGAGATACAGCGTTTCTTACTCAGCCGCTGTTTGAGCCGCACCTCCTTGGTGAAAAGACGCTCGGCACGCACCTCCTCAATCTAGCTGATGGCAGAAGGACAACAGTGCCCAAGCTGCACTACCAGCTAAGTACGCAACCCTTAGCTGGCGGTCTTTGTCATCTCTCGACCCGTGGAAGCATGAGGTAGGAACTTGTGAGGACCAGAGCTATGTTGCGGGGACGCACGCTCCATCACATTTGTCGACTCACCATTTTGCAGCCCGGGCTCCATTGCAACGTGGATGACTGGAGCAAAACTGCAGCTGGCTCATCATAAGATGGAGGCAGAGCTGATTAGCAACCGCGAAACAGTTCAGCGCACGCTGAAGTTGCCTAATGGAGTTGAGATTCTGTTTGTTTCCGTACTAAAAGAAAATTGAATTGAATTGTACAATAATAACTGTTTTGAATATTTTCTTCAGCTCAGGTGGCTTGTTTGAGTTTATGATGCTGCACAGGCATATTATAAACAGTTTGGAATTGCAGGGCATAAAACCTGTGGATTTTCAAAAACTTTAGTTTTATATTCACAAACTTAATAAAATTGTTTAGAGACCCATTAAAATGAATCTGCGGTAAAAAAAAACTAGCAATCGCTTTGCTCTAAAGTTATTGTAGAGATAGTTAATATAGCTTACTAATTTCATTGATTATAATAACTTTCAATTAACTTCAATTAACTTGTTTAGAATAACATGAGACAATAACAGCTAGAACGGAGATTCAGTTCATCTAAATCTCTAGACAGTTCGATTTCATCATGCCTGTTTCCACTATGTAACGCGAGCTTGGAAATTATCAATAATAATAAGTCATACAGGGTTTTGATTGAAAGACTTATTCAAACCAACGTTTAAGTTATTAAATAAATTGAATTTATGTTTGGTGAAAAGCTTTGAGCTCGCCTTCTGAGCACACTTAAACACCCGACAAGATTTAACCTATTAACTTTAAACTGAGAAAATACTAATAAATAAATAATTTAATGAAATCATAGGTTTGAAAATTTACGAATAATGAAAAGGTAAATCAACGATAATAATGTAGCAAAACTCTTGCACTGCCAGTTGGCAGCACTGACCGCATTGGCCTGAGGAAGGCTTTTCGCGTACTAACCATGTATGATTAGTATTCGATCGCCGGTCGATCTGTTTGCAGGTGACTGCTGCAGCATATACGCGCTCGTTTGACAAGTAGCGCAACCGCTCACAAGGCGAAAGCGCATCGTCGGCAACGTGACTGGGCGCGATAACGTCCGCCAGCTGCATTATAACACTTGCTGGTATTCTTCGACATCAAGAATTTGGATCCACCTGTAGTGAAAAGTAATTTTCTATACCTAACATGTTCTGATAACGAATACTCAGCCGGTTGTTGGTGGCCATATAGTATCGGTTGCACAATGAAACGTGACACACTTAAGAATAAAACGGGAAAGCCTTTGCCTAGTTGAGGCAATCAAACTCCAAATTACGTTCCGCAACTGCCATTTTTCGTGAAACAATGCTAATAGATTAGTCAGTGATAACGCGATGCAAAACACGACAACACATTGGTGTTCAACTATAAAATACAATTGAATTTAGATAGTGTGCCGTTGTTGGCGTTACCATAAGGGACGATAGCTAATTAGGGTCGGCACCGAAAACAGTAAAGTGAGCTACGCACAGCAAAGCACCGCGCAAAGTGTCAATGTCAGAAGCAGTCATTCAACAGGAGTCACCGCAGTCTTCAACAAGTAACCAGCATCGAGAGGAAATAAGTGAATCTATAATTAACGCGCGTGCGACCAAGCAAAGCGTTCAATCAACAAAAGAGACTTCGACGAAATTCAATTATAAATTCACGGTGGCACGATCCGGGCCGGTCCGAAGCGTTACCGCGTTTTTTTTTATATTCATTTTTGAATTCATATCAACAAGTGTCCGGTAGGAGGAAGCTCCGTTGTCGTTCGTGGAACAGTGTTGACGCGGTTTGCCTGGTAGGAATGAGGGCCGCTCACTGAGCGTGAGGTTTTAAATCATCTTGACTACTAAATGATGCAGCGCTCTGAAATTTAAATATTAACATAAACGTTCCATCTGTGCCTTGTGAAACGTTTTGAAAATCCTATCATAATCATATCTATGGTATCTATGAGCATCGTAGCTAGTCTATGAGACACCTAAACAGAAAGATGTCACAAGCTTAAATGAATTGTTTTCAAAGAATCAATATGAGCATAGTGACCTACAATCAATACGTCAAATTACTTACAGCGTGTCAAAAGATGCAAACAAGCTTTGAGTAGTTTTTACGACTTGAAATTGAGCATTCGAAATTTTGATTGTGGCTGGTTTGACTTAAAACGTCATTAAGGAAACGCAATGTTGAGCATATGGAGTTAGGTAAAATCTGCTGTATACAACTTTTAATTGCAGAAGTGAAACGAGAAATGGAAATCGACAAGCGTAATGTATGTTTTTAGATCTGATGTTCTTGATTTTTTTTAATACGGAATTCCAGAACAACAGTAAAATTTCCATTCGCTATTGGCTTGTCATTCACCGTTAAGGTGCAAACAGTGGTCATTTTTTTAAGGAGCGTCATAATCATCATGTAAATTCGAAAGTAGTTTTTGTTGTTCAACATCATACTGTTGAAGTCGATGTGATCACTGCGTTCTGGTTGGTGTGTAGAAATAGTAAACACATTTTCATGAACAGTATTTATATATTCTCCGAAAAAGCTGATATATCTATGTCAATCTACTTTAACTTGCTTATTAATACTGACATACACTGTCGAAGTTTAATGAAACTCGCAAATGACAAAGCATTTGCACAATGACAATGACAAATCAATAGCACAATAATCAACATCTAGCGGAGAAATGTTTTGATTGAACTAAGGCAGAACCATTCATGGGGAGTTACCTGTCACTTGAAAAACAGACTACATCGACTAAACAGACTATATCGAGCTTTGTTTTGGGTCAATTTATTCGATTCGGTGAAGGAGTACCTACTATAGTGCCGCTATAGCAGCCGAGCAGGAAAAGTTAACTCATTCGATTCCAGCAAAGTTACTGTGGTGCTACGACTACGAAGTTGAAGCTCGCCGTAAATAATCCTATTGCAACTAGGAAAGCAGAGCGATTTCGAGTCCATGTTCCAAGTATCCAATCGTAGTACTTATTTTATCACCTACCGTATGCGTGATAATGTTTGCACCATTAAAAATGTCAAAATTTAAAAACTTCTCAAAAATATTAGTTTCGTATTTTTTTTTTTTTTTGCATTCCAAAGTTTATGTTAATCATGTAGAGTTACGGCCTCCGCACGCTTTCGGAACGCAGGGCAGGTCCTAATCAGAGGAATGAAGAGAGCTTTAGTTCTTGAAGCCAGCCACTTTTGGTGTGGCGCTAGTGACATTTTAAGCTTGGTTCACAATGGATTATATTTTTTTACAATATTTCTTCTACCAAACTACTAGTAACAGTAATTAAGGTAAAACATTATAATACCTAGCTGATAAACAATGAAAAAATACTGTCGTTTTAATAACCACTACCCTAACTACAACACGGATTTTTTTCTCGAATCAAACTAACGACAAAACACGACAACATCCGCCGCGAATATTGTGTTTGCTGCATAAAGCCTTCGAGAAACTCGAGCTGCCAAATTAGCACCAATGCAGCACCAAGTTTTCGGCTTCACGATTGTTCTTCGTGGATGACAGCCGCTTCACTCCTGTGAACCTGGATCCATTTCTCTCTAGGTACGGGTCAATGTCCGAGGCCTGTACTTGGGTGGCGTTTAGAACAAGTCTTTGCCTTCATAGCGCCCCATATTGAGAAATGGGCAGAATGGTAGATGTTCCTGCAACTACTTCGGTGTGGATGGAAAAACAAGATTTGGGCTCGAGCCCTACTGCTCTTTGATCCATGGAAGAACATTTTGGTTTATAATCCCGATGTAGACCTGCGTGATTACTTTGTTGCCTTCTGGTATAAACACAGGGTTCATTTTTGGCCCCACCAGTCCAAACACCATAACGCTATCAGGATGCTTGGTCAGATATAGGGTGTACCAGAAAGTCTTAGCACGATTTTGATGCACCACTGTTGCTTCCAGATGACATTTAAACAGCTGATCATTACTGTGTATCATTGTTGACATTTCAATCTATTACTCTGTGAGTCTCAAGTGCCGGTGCGAAGCATTTCCCCGGAGCATAGTAAACATATCGTGCACAAATGGTGCACTTTTCCCAACGCCAGTCCAAACTTTTGCCCTGAGTCAGTTGGCGAAAATGGAAGCTGTGAGCATCGGAACAGTTCGTAATGCAATTCGGAAGCATGATGAGGAGTCTTACTTTCAGGACGAGACAAAATCTGGACGTAAACTGGGCCCTGTGCACTAAAAACTTGGTCCGGAAAATCACGCAAGCTTTCAACCGTAAAAAGGGTACTTCCGTTCGAGATGTGGCCAAAAAGCTGGAAACTTCGAAGAGTAACGTCGACCGAACAAAGACCCGAAATGGATTAAAAACTTTCAAGAAGTAGAAGAAGCCAAAACGAAGTGAAAAACAAGCCGCATCTGTCAAACCAAGGGCCCGTAAATAATACGATAAACTGTTATGGGAAAAATCGGCATGCGAGATTATGGATGATGACATTCGATTTAAAGACTCTTCTGGGTGACCAGTTCTACACGTTCCATGCTGGTCGAACTATTTAAGATGCCGATATGTAATTTTTTACCGAGAAATTCGATAAAAAAAAGCAATGGTTTGACTATCAATTTGTAAATGTGGAATGCTTTCAAATCCATTTGTAACAACCGATACGATTACTGCTGATGTTTATGTTCGGGATTGCTTGGAGCGGCACCTGCCCCCCATGAGTGAATTACGTGAACGACACGGTAGCTTGGTGCAAAGCCTACGGAGCCAAATTCGTACACAAGGAGATGAGTTCTCCATATTGTCCCCAGACAAGACCAATTGAAACTTTTTGGGCTCTGACAAAGGCAAATTTGCACAAATATGTTAAGGTAGCGGATTTCATCAAAACTTTTCAAAGAGACTAGTAAAAAGTATCAAAAATCATTGGCAAACAGTCTGTGCTGAAGCTTACGAGCAGTGTTAGATCAAAAGTTCACTCTTTGGCATACGATTGAATGGGTCTGTGAAATTTCACTTTGAACAGTAGAAGAATATTGTACAGAACATAAAAACCCAATTTACTTTAAAACCGAGCTCATATTGTTATTTACAAGTCGTGCTTAGACTTACTGGGACACCCTATACACATTTTACTGCCTTTCGGGCACGTCTTTTATCTGGAGAGAACTAATACAACGATTGGTTTTGGAATTTGATATGGGATCGACGGTGAACATACTCTCGTCGTTGAACAGGATTCCCGGATTTTTTCGCATGAGGAAGTTCAAGATTTTCCTAGATCGCTCGACTCTTAGCTCCCGGATGTGGTTGGTAATCATGTGAATCAAAATCATGTGAATCCCACGGCGATTGAGATGTCTTTTTGCGACATTTGCACGTGGGACAAATCACGAATACGCTTTCAATTTGTCATGGTCCAGCTGTCAAACTAAGGAAATCGACTTCTTTTACTCGTAGCCTACTATTATATGAATAATAGCTTACGTGCATGCAAAGACAATCAAGGCACATTGTATGCACTGATGAGATGGAAAAGTTATTTACACGATGGTGCATGTTAATTATTACGCCTACGGTATGTCTTTGCCGATTCTTCCGATCCGTATTTATTTCTGTATTATTTGCAACTTATGATAGAGACTTGTTGGGCCTACTCCAACCCCCTGTCTCGACGAAGGACTATCGTGCACAGCACTGCTTGGACGCTGACATTAAAGACGATGGTCAGCCGCTCCTAACATGGAGAACAGGCGTTGTTTTGAGCTGCCTCTGACATGGAGAACATACGCTCAGATAGACTGCACCTTAGAAAAGAGCAGCTTAAGTCAGAGTATAACCAACGTCCCACCAGGATTGGTTCCTTTGGTTTCTCATACACCAGTCAGCGCACAAGGAGGTAGGAAATGATTAACTAGACAAGAGCCTATGGTTATGTTATACCTTTACCTCAGCAAAGTTCCAAGTGTACACATTGTCCATTCATTTACCAATCATGTTCCTTGCCTTTTTAGTATGTCCTTAAACCATGACTTACGTAATCCAATTTGGATGTGGAGAGGAATTCCAATAGTAAAAAAAAAACACTTTGACAGCTGGCAGATGTTTACATTTCATTTGTAATTTTAGGGTTTAATTTGTGTTCTAATTCAAATTGCACGTTGTTTTACAGTGCTTGTACAACCAGGGGCTGAGAAGTCATGATGGAAAGAGATATAGTATATGGCTCAAGAGTACCATACAGCATATCGGTTTCAAGCTCAATCCCAAGCTCAATGATTCGTCCCTAATAACGTAACAAACACGAATACACCCTCAAATATTGTGTCAAAATAACCCAGTGAAGCAAAACAAAAACAAAGAGGCTAGTGCCGCAACGCGCAGACGTGTATTGCAAGCAGCAAGCTGCAAAGATTACCTAGCAGCAAGGGGTTCTACAACAGTGGACCAATTTCATATTGATCGACATTGATTCACTAATTTCATATTGATCGTAGGATTAAAAATTGATTTCAAGGCTTCATCATCTCCTTCAAAGGATGGTCGAGGTAATTCTGGCCTCGAAACGGACTTTCTTGTGGTCTTCTTTGGTACAAGCTTCGCTGGTTTGTTTCCGTTTCGCTCTCCCAGCAACTTCATCAAATGTTTGTGATCATTCCCTAATATTGTCTTCGGCTGACCGCTTTCGTGAAACCTTTCGAATCGCACCTGAACTCATCAGAGGCTGCTTCTCCAGCTGATTTTCCCCGCTTCTGTTCATCGATCCGTCCTAGCCTTCGTCCACTGAATCTGATTCTTCTTCGGTATTCTCATTGATGAACTTTTTCAGCTGCATCCTTCGTTCCGTTTCCAGCATCTTCAGTTGGTTTTCCTCTTCAAGTTTAAAGACTGGACTCGGAAAAAATAAGACATACAGAAATGATCACCAAAAATTCATTATAAATCGGATACTTCTCAAATTTTCAGGGTTTAAATAACTATATATTAGGTATGTTTTGGCATAATTTTATTGAATTTCCTCCCCCAAGCTGAATGCTCGTACATTTCTCTTATCACTGCTCATGAGATCTTGGGCGAGGCTTTGTCCAGCTTCCTTAAACAATTTCTCCCAGTTTTTCTTCAAAGCTTCATCGGTTTTGAATGTTTTTCCGCTTTTCTTCAACTTCTTCTTCATTATCACCCAAAACTTTTCGATCGGACGAAGTTCTGGTGTATTTGGCGGGTTCGCCTCCTTCGGGACCACATTAACGCCCTTCGCTTCGTACCAATCCATTACAGGCTTGGCGTAATGGCACGAAGCGAGATCCGGCCAGAACAGCGTGGGACCACGGTGAGAGCGGAGGAATGGCAGCAAGCGCTTCTGCAAGCATTCCTCTCGATAAATCTGCCCGTTTATGGTGCCGGTTGTAACGAACGGCTTGCTGTACCGTCTGCACTCGCAGATCGCCTGCCACAACAGGTACTTCTTCGCGAATTTGTCCATCTTTCTCTTCCGGAACTTTTCCGGAACTTCCATGCGAGACGTACCGACAAAAAACTCGAGGCCGGGGATTTGTTTGGTGTCCGCCTTGATATATGTTTCGTCGTCCATGACGAGACAGCCTGGCTTGACCAGCCACTCACGGTACAGCTTCCGCGCAGCCCGCAGTCCGGTTTGGCGCCTTCCTGGCCTTAAAAACACGTAGCCCAGCCCACTTCATGGTCTGCTGGACGAACCACTTCGACGAATTGACCGTTTTGACCACGTCTCGGTTGGAAAGGTTCGGGTTATTCTTAAAGTACTGCCTTATCTTCCGCGCCTTCTCTGGGTATTCCGTTTTCGGTTGGCGGCCGCTTCCAGCGCGCCGCTCGATAGTCTTCGTCTCCTGGAACATCTTCACAACGGGGGACACGGTGGAATGGTGGATTCCAAGCCTTTTGCCGATCCATCTGTGCGACTGACCAGGATTATCGATAACCGCATTTGCTGGCGTAGCTCTTCTTGTTTCGAATGCATCTTGAAAACTACTTGTTAGATTGCGATTTGCACACATAAACATAACACTTTAAACTAGTATTACCCAAAATTTCATCAAGTTTTACTTACGCGATAAAAAGTTACAACCAAAACAAAGTGTCGCATTTTTTCCGAGTCCAATCTTTATTCAACCATTTCTTCACCTCCAGCTTCCACAAAGCTCCATTAACACTCAAGACCGTGTTCATGAAGACTTAGCTGACGATACACTTACACTTTTCCGAAGTCCACTCTGACTGCAACCATGTGCGTTTCGAATCATCAACGGATGTGGATGTAATGTCGGTGTATAAGCACTAAATTAAGTCTAGTTATGAATGCAACCTTGTCTCACGATTTATGTTTTTCGTTGGAAATGAAAATTTTACAGAATAAATTATAATTAAACTACTTCAAAGCACTTGAATAATTTTGATATACGATCTATTGGCCAATCCTTATTAAAAACATTAGGGTATGTGTCTCATACCTTAGCCTAATATGCAGCGGTCGGTTACCTTTTTCATCGATACTCATAAAGTAATTGAGCTACAGTCTGACAGTCTCGGTAGAGCCACCTATGACGTAATATTTCTTCGTCTTGTTTATATTTATTCCAGGCTTGCTTCTTTAGCGATCTAAGTTGTTTGGTTAGTTTCATAACCATTGTCAATCATTTTATTTAAGAATACAAAAACATATTAGAACCCCTGAGAAACAATTTAACGTCATCTCACACCTACAAACAACCTACAAAACCAGAATGAGTATACTTTTTCTGCACCAGATGCACCCTTCAAAAATACCTTATCCGCTTGCAATCACTTGTTAAAATTTTACACAAACGTTGTTTTCCAGACGTTGGATGTTATTCAAGAAAATAAATCTTAATCGATGCAAATAGCATCCTCGAATGTTTCTTATTATAAACCACGTGTCTCGTTATTCAATCGTCCCCTAACACAGCAAGTGTTTCATAAACACCGTTAATACAACGAATGAAGCTTTCCATCAGCGAAAACCCGCATTCATTTTTTTTTTACTTATGTACGTAGTGATAAATCGCCATCAACGTCCCGAAAGTCATGCATTATTTTTTATTAACACTGGAAGCGCGACTCGTGACAGGCTGTCTCTCACTGCTTGCTAATTCCCGACTCGTTAGAAGGGCCCAATCCCAATTCGCGCAAAGAGAGCGGAGGTGAATAAATATCAAAAACGTGACATAAAAGTGCATAAAAGTTAAGCGTGAAAAAAATCCGCAGTTCAACAAGAGCAAGAAGAGAAAAAAGAAAAAAAAGGTGCAGTGTAGTGGATTCAAAGAAGTTGAAATAGCTGCATACGTTGAAAGAGCAGATGAAATGCAGCGTGATTAATTGAAAAATGATAAAGTTCTCCGTCAAGTGAGTCTACCAGAGCACTGGTGGAAGAAATCGCGGATGAACGACACGGGCGAAGTTTTTGATCTGAAGTATCTTGACAGTTCATCTGATAGCCGAGGTGGGAGTTAAAGTGTAGCAGACAACGAGCCCAAAAGGACAACGAGCGAGAGAGAAAAAAAGAGTAAGTTCATAAAAGATTCAATTCAAAGAAACTTTCCCTACCTACTTTTTACATCGAAATTCATCAAAAGATCAGTGAAGGCAAAAAAAAACACTAAGTCTCTATGAAAGTACGCTGAGTCCACAAGAACGCCGGTTTGTATGCAGTAGTAGAAAATACGCGTCCCGGAATGCCATCCTTATCTGCTTAATGCAACGTGTCTTTTCAAAAGAAGTTCTCCTTCAAATCGATTTAACTTTCTTTGCAATTTAGGTTGCTCTGCTTGCTTGGACTGGGCAGAGGAGTGGAACGGTTGTGGAAACACCAATAAAACTTTCTTCCCTTGCTGCATTCCTGTACAACAGCATCAATTGAGAGTTCCTATATAGGTACATTCTCTTGCACGTTTGTCTTCCATAGGGCAAACCCATGAAAAGAGAGTTCAATCACTCAGAAATATTGATGTTGACATCAAACCACAACCGATAATACACGGAATGAAATAATCTTATTCCGAACAACATAATTCTTGGTGAGGTTATTATTCGTGGGACTGATAACCATCTATTTCTATCATTACACCTGATAGTTAAATTAAATTACAAGAACGACGTGTGTACATAACATAACATATGTGTGTAGTGAATGTACGTCATTTTTCCAAATTCGATAGATCATTTTAACGCATAGCAACATTCAACCGGTTACTGCACACCACCAACTGTGACAATATTTGTGCTCAAACAGCATGGTGATTTTAAACAAACATGCGATAAACGCACTCTCAAATATAAAAATGTATTACATGGCTTATAACACCACCGCATTATTTAGTGGGAGCAATGAGTTTTTGGCTTAGCACATCTTTTTACTCAGAAATAGTCGGCATCGATGCATGGAGGCACTGACTAGCTTCACAGCACGACGATAAATTATTTAGAACTTTTTATAATGGTAATTATGAATTTTAAAATATGCGAAATAACGGATCGCGCATCGGCAGTCGATTACTGTTCAATACGGAGGTTTTACCGTTATAATGAACTTCTTGTGGAGCGTAATAAGCGAAGCGATTTTTACGACACTCATTTACAAATGCTACAAAATATTGCAATCGACCTGCTTTTGCCACCTTCACACTGGCCGTGCCAAGGTTGGGCAATGGAGATTATTATCTCTTAATGCGTTTATGTTCAAGGGAAACTCGGATTAAAAAAACACCAATATTGTCACGTTCGCTAATGGTGGCTGGCAAGCGCCAAATTGATGATCTTCATCAAGGAGAAATAATTTACGTTATCAGTGAATTTAACCTCAGAAAGCGTCGTTTGGCTTGGTGCCCCAAACGGATATTTCTCCATCGAAAGCAAGGTGTTCCGTTAACATTCTAAGCATTTTATAGAGTGTTGTGATGCGAACAGGTGCTCTCGCATGACTATCGAAACGAGGGTGTTTTCAAAGATGTTCACTTCGAGACAGAGCTGCTGAATCTCGATCATACCAAATGATATTGACTATTTAGCTTTGATCACACATTCGTGCTAAAGGTCATAGCGAAATCGAACTATATCAATTGTCAATTACTATTTTGTCAAATATTCAGCTTTAATTTTAGAATAATTGACAAATTTTATTTATTAAGCTATAAGGTAGGGAACGGCTTAATCATGGGTGACTGTTTTAAACAGTTGTTAGCAAATAAATCTCAACCTCCTACATTTTCAAATATATTTCACTTTTAATGATACAAACACTTTAGCACTTTCAGGAGGTAGGAGATTGATGGGTTTCTAGATAATGTATTTTAAAACTTTTGGAGTTTATCATTTATCGGGTTAATGATTCGATGTATAAATCATGATTGATTACCAACTTATTACTGTCATTTTGAAGATTTAAAATACATCACCTAAAAAACCAGCAGTTTCCTATTACTGAAGAAGTTCGCAAAAATGTTGCCTTTCTGTATTTTGCATTTGTTTGCGTGTACTGGCGAGAATGTCTTCATTAGCTCCTTCTCACATCTATGCTTGTTGCCAGAATGTGATGATGAACATTGAGTTAAATTTATTTCATATTTAGATGATCTGAAATCACTATTTATTTTGTGTTTCTTCCAGTCATTTGTTGATCTATGGTTGGTTGATCTATGCTTATGATTAATTTGTCCTATCACAGGAAATAAAAAAATGTTTTAGTACTCAACGATAAATAATGCTTCACTGTCGAGCGGCAGCTATGACATCGCTGTTGCTTTATATAGATCCAATGTTTCCTCTTATCTTTGTTAACCTTGGGAATATCGCACCGGTATTGAAATGCATCGTGAAGCCTGCTTTCTCTTACAATTATTTGTTTTTAAACGAAGCATCCCGTTTGTCGTCACAGTCGCTTTGTCTAACATTTTCGTGATAGCAAATGAAATAAGAAATATACATTGCCAGTCCAAAAATCGATGACAAATTAAAAGTTTGGTCGTGTACGTCTGTTGCATAACCTGCTAGTAGACGAGTTTGTGATCATAGCAATCGATATGTTTTGGTTGATTGTTTTCATGAGCGGATAGGTAAAACGAAGGAGCGGAATGAGGAAATTGACGTTAGCAGCAAATCGTGAACTGGCCTATTTAAGGCAGTTCTGATTATAGATTACATACAGCTTCATTAAATGTCCCAAGTGCTGAACAAACTGCTTAAATCCCGTCCCGTGCCCTATATCCTTGTGGTCAAAAATACAAACACTCATTCATTGCATCAACTGCTTTCATAAAAAGAATATTACAAAGAATGCACGGAACAGCCCATTTTCAGCATGGCGAACCAATGCCCCTGACGAAGGAATATGAAAATTACGAAAGGGAGAATCCATTTTTAAAGTGACTCTGTCCAAATGAAAAACTCATTTTCGCATAAGTAGTTGTCGATGAAATTAATATATCTCAGCACTGCTTCTAGGTATGGGACAGAACTTTTATAACGGCGCTGTTCTGCTTGACTGTCATCTTCTTTTTCTTTGAGCATTTCAAGCTTAATGCCTTTGCAATAAGCTTATTGCTTGCTCTCAACTTAGTGTTCTAAATGCACTTCCACAGTTATTAATTGAGAGCTTTCGATGCCAGGTACCATTTTTGCATTAGTATGATTGTGTGGCAAGTACAATCATACTTTGAACCTTATGCCCAACCGACTAAGCTTAAGGACGAGCCAAAAATTAACAGAATTGTCATATTGTGATTGACTGTCATACGCAGTTTAAAAAAAGCAAGTAAATTTCTGTGATATCGAATGCATATTATGGGAACGCGAGAATTGGCCTAAATTCACGCGATATTTCATTTAAATTAGAGCGAAATAAGGATTAAACAGAAAAGTAATTATAAGGATTGTATCAAAAATAAACTGGTAACGCTTATGATTCGCTCACACTTACACGCGTACGACTGGCGGTCTGAGCAAAGCAACATTCAACGCGCTCATCTTTTAACACCTTAATCAGTTCCTGAACTTTGGGTAAACAGTGATTGTTTTCAAAACGCCACGAATCGAAAAAAGCATTAAAATTCAAGTGGTAAACACGTGGCTTTATGAGAAGTAAGTCTTGATCAACAAAATAGCGAAACGAGTCGAAATTCATCACGATTGCGTAAAATCTATCAACAACAAATTCGGAAAACACTACTCTTTCGATGAGCTTTCAAGAAGAGCAAGGAAACCAGCTAACCCAAAATTGGATCGGAAGGTAGTCAATTTCATCTTTCGGAATAGATCGATGTCGATTTGGCTAGAAATGCTTGAACCCCCATCGGAATGGTGCAAAGAATCCGTAGCAACCTGAAGACTTATTTGCAGCAGAAAATAGCAAAACAAAGTGCTGAGAAAAAATCAAGGCTGAGAACCAGACCCAGAAAGTTAACCAGCTGACTTTTGCAACGACCGTTTGCTTGCGTTTTGATCTATTACCAAACACATGTGAAAGAGGACTCCAGAACGCTTCCACCGCAATTCCACCACCAAGGTCACCGACAAAGATGTGAGGATCTCTGAAAAGTCGTTCAAGTTGGAAAATCAATTTCCTACACGAAACGTACGATCAATTCCAAAGTTTACCGTACTGAGTGTTTGCAGAAAAGGATGCTTGAAGCATACAAGCAGCACAAGGTTCCTCTTTTGTTTTGGCCTGGTCAACGGATTACACCAAAACCACAGTACAATCAATGGATGCAAAAAAATGGAGTAGATTTCGTTTGAGGAAGACATCAATCCTCCCAATCATCCACAATTTCGTTCAACTGGGCTATCGTCAACCGCAACTTCAATAAGAGTTGTAAGGAGGGCAAGACCATGGGAGAGTTTAAAAAATAATTGATCTGCGGCTTCCAGAAAATGCGACAAGTCTGCTGTCCAAAGTCCCATGAGTTGAATCAAATCAAAAACAATGCTGATGCTGATCCTGTACTTCTAGGCCATATCACGCGTAGAAGCTTCTTTGTTCTCCTGACTACAATCGACGACTTATAGGTTCAATTCGGGATTGTCAGGCAATACAGAGGCAATACAATACAGAGGAGGGTCAAAGACGTGTCCAGATCACCACAGGCGTCCGCAAGGTTCGATCCTGGAGCCGGTGCTATGGAACACGATGTATGACTGGGTATTACGACTCAAGTTCCCGAATGGGGTGAAGATCGTCAGATTCGAAGACAACTTCACCCTTGCGATATATGTTGAATCCATCGAAGAGGTGAAGCTAACGGCCTCGCACTCAGTTGGCACTATGGAAAGATAGGTGAGCACCAGGAAACTGGAGCTTGTCCATCACCACAAGACTGAGGTCACGGTTGTTAAAAACCGCAACCACAATCTCTATGGATATATCGGCATTATCCCGCATGTGTGTGTGTGTGTTTACAATCTAATTCCCACTGTCTGGCAGCTGTATTATGGATAGAATCTTGCTGCAACTGTTTCATATTTGCTGTTTACAGTTGGAAAAAGCTTAAATCCGGGGATTAGAAGGTGACAGCTCTACCGCGACTCCAATAGCCCATTTCAAGAACGCAAGCATTCCGAAGCTATCTTCGTACACAATAAGCCCCGCTCCAGTAGTGACATACTGAAACTTTCAATCAAGCGTATGTGCAATGCTTGATTGACGCGTATTTAGTGAGAGTGTACCTCTGATTAAATTTGGTTAAAATTGAATGAATGAAAGTATTACTTACCAATGCAAAATACTTGAAAAATATGTTAATATATAGCTTGTAACGGTAGGATATCACCCAATTATTATCCAATGAATCTTCGTCCAGTCACATGAGCTGAAAAATGGTTAGGAAACGAGCCTTCAAACAGAAGGATGCTCCAATGAGTGCAAAGTGCCACCGAATCGCTTAAATTCGGTAGAAATTGGTCACTCACACCCGGCGTTTTAATTAATGCAATATGCAATGGTTGTAAAATATAAAGGATCCATTGAAATGTAATAGATACAACTTACCAAAACTACAGCCTACCAAAGCATTCAGGATCCAGTCGCATAATCAAGCAACAATAGATGAGTAAAAAGGAGTCAAAAGAAATGGTGCGGTACTTTAGCACTATTCAGACTTGATGCTGGATTTTGTCCTCGGTTCCATTAAAAATTTCTTTTACTGTATTCCGGTGCTTGGAAATGGTACATGTTCATGTACTGGGTCCTCAGCTTGTCCTCAAAAATAGATCTTCTGGTTTCTATGAATTCGTTTTCGATCCTGCTTTCTGTCCTTTGTTTAGCGTCTATGGTGGGTCCGGGTTGGGAGGTTCCCGGGTTTTCCGAATATTGTGAAAGGAACTAGCACAAAGTACTGAACAAACTTGGATTTAGGATTGATTTTCATATATCGGCATTATCCCGCATGATGTCAAATAGCTCGGCGATACATGGAAGCAAGCCAGGTACTTAAGTAAGCTCGAGATTACAAACAGGCTTATGTGCCTAAGAGTGGTTAATGCATACCGACTGGTATAAAGCGACGCGGTCCGCGTCCTAGCCGGGATGATACCAATAGACATTGTCATAAACGAGGATCAAACAACCTGGCACAAGAGGTATTCAAAAGACCACTAGAGCCGCATCTACACAGAAAATAATCATGAATGTTAGCAAAAGTGTAAAATTCCCCCTTGCTTAATTGCATTAATTCATGCCAAATCTAGCATTCCTTTTATGCACTGAAAATTATATTTGGTTTATATTACGAACTGATTTGTACTTCTTAATAAGCTAACTTCGTATATATTGCCACACGCGCAACTGTCAAACACGAAACATTTGTTGACACAAAGAGAACTTTTATTCATTGTACGAAAACAATACGAAGAGCTACGAATAATGTATTACCAATAAAAAAGAAACGACTCTCTGGTGGCTGCATGAGATATCTACTATATCGACTAAAAATATAATTGAAAAAAAAGTGCAATAACGAGGAGTTGTGCATGGTTTTATTTTGTAATGTTTCTGACATGGAGTTTGATCCGGAATTTTCAGGAAGAGGAGTTAATGAGTCCGTGGTTGATCTCACTAAACCATGTTGACTCTAATGGGCTGTTCCTTGTAGATTTTTAAAAATGTGTTCGACGTGTTAAGATGAATTTTCCTCTAAAATATCATGAAACTTTACATTCTACAGGTCATATAAACAAGTTACATAAAACATTGATGCACTCATAATGTATTGCAGAAAAAATATAAAAATATGCGGAACCATACTAACAATCAACAACGTTTCGAAAATTTACATTTTTGTTGAAAAAGTTCTGTTTTCAAAGTTTGCATTTTCAAGGGCATTAATTTCTTATATAATAGATATTCTCTACAAAAATGCTTCGAAGTTTTTATTATCTTTACTTTTATTGTTGGGCAACCGTGATATAGTCTGCTGGTCATAGCTACAGATTCTCTGCTAGATCTATAAGTGACCGGCAAATTTATCCACAAACACAAATTTACATTTCTTGAGAACATCTCCCCTGCACAGATAAAAAGAAACACTGAATGTTCTGCGTTATCTAATGCCCCAAAAGGGAATGCTAGATTTGGCAGAACATAATGGGAAATTTTATGAAAATTTAAGCCAGATAACGCCTGAATCGAGCCTGTTGTATGGAAGATTGCAAACAATATCGTTGTTTACGCTCCTTTGGCTTGGAATTACACGAGGGGAAATTTTACGCGCTTGTTAAAATTAATTATTTTTTTCTGTGTAGAAAATAACTTTTGTCCCGGAAGTTGTGTGAAGTCTAATTTGGGGTACGTTTCATCGTTAATAAGGAAACATCCGTCAAATTTGGTCCGCATCTGGTCATGCATTATTCGGGCCCGCGTCTTTGGCGTGATGTTTTGCTTTACTGTCCGGTTCGGTTTCTTATAATTCCGATACTTACAGAAACCTTCCCGAATGCGTATATGCCAAACTGTTGGTCACATCCTCGTCCGTAAGTTCTTGAGTCGCTTTTAAATCCTTCATGAAGTTCTGGCGCAGTTTTTTGTACACTATCGCTTCGATGCCTTGACTGCACCTTCTGGGAAACAAAACATCCCTAGAAACGTTTCTGCACTGAATAAACAGGGGTTCCATTTTCATCTCGATTGCAATCCTGGTCCCGACCATATCGGAATTTGAAATCTTTTGTAAAAAAATAATTTTCTTCATTTTTACTATCGCCATGTGAAGAAAACTGCAACTTAGAAACAAGCACAGAACTTCTAGTAAAATACATGTATGTATGAATGTATGTAGGAAGCCACCATCGTAGCTTGGGACTTGCCCTGCATGCGGTCCAACTTAACAAATTAAAAAAATGCTGTTAAAATATTTCACAGCCGACCACTAAGAGCACAGAACAAAAAGAAGCGTACCACACAAGAAGCACAAAACATCAACAACAGAACTAAATGCTTAAAATGTAGACAGGTACATTATTTTTATTCACCTGGCATCGCTTATGATTCGCGTTTGGGATCGTCTTCATACAGCGAAACATGTTATTGAGTTGCATCGACAACTGCCGCTTGAGTGTAACGCCAAAGTAGCTTCCAACATAACTCACCTTCAAAGAACGTCAAAATTACAACAAATTATTTTAGATTATTATGTTAATTAACCTACAGGTCTGGTAATCACATTTTCCCTGGAGATTTATGTGTATAAATCATCACCATAATGACATCCTCATAATGAGCTAGCGTGGATAATTTATCGATTTGGTGACGACGACACTTTATTAATGGGACGAAAACGGTCCCTCTCTAACTCTGTGGGATGTGTAGTGACTATAATAGTTGGCCGGTCAATTACCGACGTGCCACAGCAGTCATAACTGCATTGCGACATCGGCAGACCATGCACCGGGGTGGAGTGTAAATTCCTTCAGGAATTCGAGAACGGTGACAAGCATTCCGACAGGAAGCCTTAAAGCACTTTGGTAACCGTTGACTTTCCGGGTGCCACTAAACCTTCAACCCGGAGAGAGTAGATCCTGGCGGTACTAGACTGATTACTGACAATCGAGAAATTAATTTTAATGAATACATTTTTCATGATAATTTATTATAATTTAATTACATGCAAATACCTATAATTATGTATGCAAATCTTCTTTCGCGGCAGGCCAAATAGCTTGTGGTTATGAAATTCTGCGAGAACAGTACTCAGTGACCCATTGCTGAGTGGCCTTTCTCAGCTGCAATTGTTGCGTGTGGTGATGCTTTTGCAAACCGGACCATGGACATACATGCTAGCCCAGTCACGTATACAATGTTGTTACGAGGCAACCAGTATGGAACATGGCTATGTGAAAGGGTTCAATGTACTCTGATGTTCGAAACTCTCGTTGAACTATCGAAAATTGGACTACGCATTTTTACAAAACTATTTTAAAGGGTAGGAACAGATTGTTTGTTATAGCGAAGTAACCAATCAGTTACCTTCTTGAAAGAAAACAAATCGCACACAGTTAATTTTTGTCATTCGACACTTGGCGATAATTCATACTGTAGCGGTCACACATTAATCGTGCACCTAATAAAAACGCTAAAAGTGCCACACCAACTGTCAAACCATAAGGAAAACGCGAATCAGAAGTAAAGGCGTTCCGTCTGATGTCTGACATGCAGTAGAGGTACGAAACAAGAAAGACAGACCTCCGATGCGTGTACTGCCAATTAATGCAAGAGGAAGAGAAAATAGCAGCTTTTTTGTTTCAGACTCCCCTATATTTACATGCACTTTAATTTATTGATTTTCCCCCAGGGCACCCGCACGAACGATCAACGCCAGCATCGTTGGTTGCTGTGCGAAAGACCCATATGGATTTTAACAGTTTACAGACGAAGATCGTGGTTTTAGTAACATGCCTTTTTTTTTGCTTCTCTGATTGCAGCATTTGGAAACCGGTGTGGGATGCCGCGAAAAAAAATGTCTAATTATGGCTCCTTATATGTCTAATTATGGCTCCTTTAATTATGGCTCCTTATATGAACTTGACGGCGACTACAGGTCGATCGTAGGTCAATTAAATTTATTTATTTCGAGAGCTACCCTCTTTTCGCGTGGTAAATTTTCATGTATTAATGAGCCGATACCTACTGCCATCAAGAAATTCGAACAGACCATCAATTTAACGTTTGTTGATTCATGTCTTTAAAATTACTGCGTTTCCAATGTCTAGGTCCTAATTTGGGAATCATTAGTATAATGGCTTAATTGTTGCTAAAAAAAAATTATAGTTAAATTATGACTTATCATTTAAAACTCTATAAACCGCTTGGATCGAAAATTGGGAGACAAATCTCAAAATTATTGTAGAAGCAAGTCTTTCGCCTCTTAAATTGAACGCTTCTTCAACGAAGCTGCATAAGCATGTTGCAATTAACGATTCTGGTCAAAGCAATTTCGCTACTACGTTGGACATCGAGGTTCCTACCACACAATATAAGTTTTGCTGTCTTGATACAACACAGCTCTACAAAGTAGTGTACACTTCTGTTCAATTTCATGCACATAAACATAACGAAGAAGTTTACATTATAAAACTTGTAAAGCGCTGATACATTTCAAACATTATTTAAAATATTGTACGCGAGAGCCCACCTTTCATAGAAATCTTTCTTGCAAGTTGAGGATGGGAAGTTGAGGATATGGAATGAAGTACAATTTTACACGCATCAAAATTTACACCGTAATAAAAAAGTCATGTTTTTTTTTCTTTGTAGCATTAAAGGTTCTCAATCAATACCAAATATTTTTCTAAACAATGTGGACTGTTCCAATCATTATATATACACTACCGATCAACCTCCAACTCAAATTGCGTTCTGTATTGAACCAACTTTTCGTTGAATCCTGTTGTTTATCTCCTAATTAACGAAAGTTTGAAAATCAGTTGTCTTTCGATCATAAAACTCGCTAAGAAAGAAGATGTGATCGTTAGAGCATAGCATAGTTAAGCCATAAATTTCACTAGACGAGATAGAAAACCCGCTCCCACTGACATTACAATCGACAGGATTAATCAAAGCGGGATCCTTCAGCATCAGTAAGGATGTAGCGAAATATCTAGGTACTTCGGCGAATTTTATGTGTGCCAATGAAAGAGTACACCTACAGACTCGTCGGAAGTAGAAACAGTCAAAACAAAACAAACAAAAGGCTAAATCTGTTAAACTGAACACTTGTGAACTGTATTGCTAGATCAGTGAAAGCCATTTAATCCGAATAAATTGTCAAGACAGACACAGTTAGTGATGTAATCTACGTGAAAAAATGTCTGTAACCTGTCTGTCTGCTACCTTCAAGCAAACAGCATAACGAGCTTATATTCTTTTCCCCTGATTATTCTTTTTTTATACGGGATGGAAAATCTGTAAACAGAAACCGGAAAAATACAGTGTTTGGAGTAAGGGGGCCAACTCCTCGAACCACTAAAATCTCATTCGTGTATTAAGCCCTGGTCCCTCCCCGAAACCAACTTTCAGTATAAATTCGGGAACTATTGTGCTGTTGAGCACCCACTGTGTCTAACTACTTAGGACTTTAGTAGTTAGGCGGACCGTGATCTGACGTTGGTCGTTCCGCCATTTAAATTGGAGATCGAATATAATTTGGGAGGATGCTATGCATTGCATACCGTGTTCCAGATATCATGGTCTTGGCACATCTTCTGCACGAGATTGTCCGGAGTCGAGTCGTGACCGCTTACGACTATCATGAAGGATCTCGCGCCGTCGAAGCGAGGACATGCCAAGAACATATGTTCCGCGGTTTCCTCAAGTCCCGCGCACTCGGTGCATGCGGAGCACGGTTCATGCCCGTATTTATGCAGATACTGTCTAAAGCAGTCATGGCCCGACAGAATCTAAGTTTCACCATTTTGCCTTCCGACCCATACGGATAGCTCCGGGATTAGTCGGTGCGTCCACCGATTTTGGTGGAGATTTTCCATTCACGCTGCCACTTAACCATGGATGCGGCTCTGGTGGTCTTTCGAATAGCTCTTGTGCCACGTTGTCATCCTATTTTATGATAATGCCTATTGGCACCATTCCCGCTAGGACAGAGACCACGTCGCGTGATACCATCAGGTATGCACTAACCACTCTTAGGCACATAAGCCTGTGTGTACTCTCGTGCTTACCGAGGTAGCTATTAGTATTCAAAGCAGTGATCCATGCCGGCCCACCATACCTTACGCTAGGCCCCTTGCACCGATTACGCCGATAATGCCGATCTTGCAGGCGTAATCGACGTGGCTGATAATGGACAGCTTGTCGCCGATAATTACTCCCATGTATCCCAGGGACCTCTTTGATTATATTGTGCAATTGCCTGCACTAATGGTCGCATGTTGCCCCGATTTTCGGTTGTTAACAACCGTGACCTCAGTCTTGTAATAGGCAAGCTCCAGTTTCCTGGTGCTCATCCATCTCTCCACAATGGAGTGCGAGTCCGGTAGTTCCACCTCTTCAATGGATTCACCACATATCTCAAGGGTGATGTCGTCTGCAAACCCGACGATCTGCACCCCATTCGGGAACATGAGTCATAATACCTTGTCGTACATCTTGTTCCATAGCACCGGACCCAGAATCGAACCTTGTGGGACGTCTACGGTTATTAGCTTACCATGTATCAAAACAAACCCTGCTGCCACCCAATCCTGCTTTCAAACATCCCACTGATTTTTCGTGGACGTAGACGAACGGTGCTCTCGGCTCCTAATAAAGTGAGTATCACGTCCACACATTACTACCCCGGGCCGGCACCATAGTTTGCCATAGTTCGGGATCGCCAGTTTTTACACATTGAGGATGTATGCTAGTCCCAAGCATCCTCTGTTGGTTCTCTGTGTAATAACAGCTGATCTGGTAATAAAGAAGTAGCAACCTCGGACGGTCAATCATGCTCATGCTCAAACGTAAGCACGAATATAATTATATGAGTACAATTCCATGAATTAAAAGTGTCTTCAGTGCACAGGAATACAATAAATGACAGAAAACAAATAAACCTTGAATTTCTAAATAAATAAAAGAAAACTGCAAATGTCTTATTTGATCTAGATGGACGAACATGTCGTTTTTACTTCCAAGATTGATCATTTAATATTATCGACACTTAGTGATATTATTGATATAAGGAAACTAAGACTACCAATACACATTTCAATCGAATATCCAATGGACAAAATAACCACAGCGTGACAAGGTACTTGTCACTTACAATCATCTATTTCAACACACTATTTATTACTATAGACTGTTCTAGAAATTATAAGCACGCTTTCAAAATATTATAAATATGTTTTTGGTTTCAATTATTTTATTTAGCAAATTATATGAGGACGAGTGTTTTATATAACATTTCACTCTTCTTCAATCAAAATCTTTAACTATAACCGAGAAAGCTCACGTTTCCTCCCTCGAACATGACCCATACTGCTTCTGCACAGTTGCACTTCCCACCCCTTTCACCACTTTTGTCCAATCCTTTTTAAATTTTTCGATGTCATCCGTTGATTTAACAAATTTACGAAGCTTTGCTTTGGTCAATGTCTTTTGGCACGAAACACACATTTTGGATTAACCCCCCCCCCCCCCCACACACACACACACACACACACACACACACACACACACACCTATCCTACATTACACATAGAAGTACCAACAAACCTACTATAAATACTAGAACTACAGTGATGCTCCCGTCAAGTCGAGCACTTGACACTGAAGAAGTCTGTAAGTCGCAGACTAAATAAATCTGCCGCATTCGCATGTTGCCTACCACACCATCACCTTCTTGCCAAATTTTTCGGAGAAAATTGCCTTCTCCGTTTCAGGGATATCCCTGTCCTTGTGTACAGTGAAGTATTGTGGTCCGGGAAGGGATTTATAATAAAGGGTGAAATTTTATAATTATACACCCAGAATGTCTACACAAACTTGTATCATATAGTTTCCGGGCTTTCTGTTTCACAGACGCGGCCTGATTTGAGTTCCTTTTGAGTTTCTTCTGCTTCCGGTACGTCTTGATTCCAAGTTTCTCTTTCAAACGCATCACGTTAGACGTCGAGGTTCCTATCTTTTTCGCCACAACACTATAGGCAGCCCTGATCTTCTTGTCAATAGCCGGATTTCGGACCACTCTTCGGTGCATCTTCAAAATTATTGGTACAGTGTTCTCCATATTTTCTAACTGCAGTTCGTACCGCTGCGACGCTCAAATCCTCTTCCTTGACAAATTTTCTTAAAAAGATTCCCCGCACAGTGTATACACAGTGTATGTGCACGATACTTATTCTCTGAAGACCGCGCATTTTGAAAGTCAACCAGAAACTACGTTTTCTTTATGCTAAAGGGTGATACGGTCAAAATTTGGTCAAGGGAAAACGCGTGTAAATCGGTGAAATCGTTTATTTAAAAAATCAAATTAAATTTCTTTTTCAAGTTCAATTAGTATAAAATTCAGGAAAAATATTCAGTTAGGCTTCCGCTTTTCCAAATCCGAATTGCCGGGCCTTACGCTTGACCCCTGCCGTCAGATTTTGTACAGCCACCTTTTCCACCTTCTTCGCCGCAGAAAGCCAGTTTGCCTTGAACTGCTGCTCGTCCTTAGCAGTTTTTTTGGTCTTCTTTAGGTTCCGCTTGACAATAGCCCAGTATTTCTCAATTGGGCGGAGCTCTGGCGTGTTGGGAGGGTTCTTGTCCTTGGGAACCACCTGCACGTTGTTGGCGACGTACCACTCCATGGCCTTTTTACCGTAATGGCAAGATGCCAAATCCGGCCAAAACAGTACGGAACAACCGTGTTTCTTCAAGAAAGGCAGCAGACGTTTATTCAAACACTCTTTCACATAAATTTCTTGGTTGACAGTCCCGGAAGCTATGAAAATGCTGCTTTTCAAGCCACAGGTACAGATGGCTTGCCAAACCAGATATTTCTTTGCGAAGTTTGACAGTTTCGTGTGCTTGAAAATATCTGCTACCTTTCCCCTTCCTTTTGCCGTATAAAACTCCTGTCTCGGAAGCTGCTTGTAGTCGGCTTTGACGTAGGTTTCGTCGTCCATTACCACGCAGTCAAACTTCGTCAGCATCGTCGTGTACAGCCTCCGGGATCGCGCTTTGGACGTCGTATTTTGTTTATCATCGCGATTTGGAGTCACTACCTTCTTGTAAGTCGATAGTCCGGCTCGTTTTTTGGCTCGATGCACGGTTGTAGGCGATACAGCTTATTTGCGGCATCTCGGAGAGATAGGTTAGGGTTTCGCTTGAAACTACCGGCAACTCTCTTTGTCGTCTCAGCGGCTTCCGGTTTTCGATTTCCCCCCGATCCAGACTTCCTGGCTGTCGACAAACATTCCCCAAACACTTTAATTACATTTGTAACGGTTGATTTGGCAACTTTTAGCGATTTTGCCAACTTTGCGTGCGAGTAGCTCGGATTTTCGCGATGCGCGAGCAAAATTTTGATACGCTGCTCTTCTTGCTTGGACGGCATTTTGACAACTGAAGAGTGAATTCCAAAATCAAAATAGGAGCAACATTCTACACACACACACCTTCAAAATGAGGGGTGTTCAGGTTTTTTAAATGCAAAATTGAAAGAAATACGTCAAGTTGATATTGACCAAATTTTGACCGTATCGCCCTTTATGACGTACAGAAATGCGTAGACAGAAGGACGTAGCCAAAATAATTTGAAAAATTTCATTCAATTCAAAATAACCGTTAACATGATTAACATGTGCTTATAATTTCTGAAACAGTCTATAGAACTTCAACACAACTTTGATAACAAACATCACGGAGCCAAGGTTGAGCACAAGCGTTATGTGGAAGGATTAGAAAACGGAATGGGAAATCAATACGGACGAATTGAAGTGATGTGGTTCGACAACTAAGCGATTCAATACTAAGCCACATAAAAGGCATCCACTAAATGCAGTTGTCAAATTGTGGCTTACATCACCTAAGGTCCTAAGCAGTAAAAAGAATCTTCCAACTATGGATTAAAAATATCATTTTTTCCGCCAGTCTACTATTACGAATAACACCAATCGCATAGCACTGGAAAACTTTCCGCAAAACCACAACAGTCTGCTGATTTGTATAGATCTGTGCACAGCCGCGCGACGTTACTGACGCCGACACCTTTTCACAAGCTCCCGTCACGAACGATGTTAAGTCATTTGTGAGCAAGCTGATCCGGCAAACAGCGTACTGTCTGCATATGTATATTCTTAAACTCCTCAATTCGACATGGAGTTTTCATAAGGACCATTGTCGCAAACGTAAACAATGGTTTTTTCCGCAAATTTCTCGAGAATGCTAAGTTAATCATAGTGAATTACCACGATGATTGAACAGAAGAGGATTTCCTTTTTACAATAGAAGTGGTAGTTTACTTTGTGTTTTTAACCGATAAGGCAACAGTCGCACCCTGTTTTATTTAATTTATCTTTTTACAAAAATTATATAATATTTAACTAAATATTAACCAAATTTTATAAAATACAGAAGATAAAATATTGTAATAAATTTAAACTGACAGTTTTAAATTGTGTTTCGATAAGCAGACTGAATAAACAACCGCTTACCGCAATGGTCCCATCGGAACGTACTCGGTGATCACCGAAACCGATGGCATGATAAAATACAGGATTAAGGTGAAACATCTGTATTCTTTCTTCACTGGTGGTTTAAGAGATCATCGCAAGAATAAAAATAAAATCCAAGTAATTACATATCACACATTAGATTACAAGATACATACGACAGGCTAAATGATATCTATAGATCACAATAAAAACACGCAATGATGATCACAAACATAGTGCGTTTTCGAAATAGATAAAGGGTGTCCACGATGAAATTGCCACACTATGAAATTGCTCTAACTTTTTAACCGTTGGGTAGAATTTAATGAAAATTTGGGTGGATTTAGTTCATAGTGCATTATTTACATCCTGCAAGTTTTAAAGTCCTGTGATCAGAAATAGAGAATCGCGGAAATAGAGTCGAAAGAACAGCTCGTGCGTGATAAAATCTTGCGCATTCATCACGAGAACAAGGATCTCTCGCATCGTTCCATCGCTAAAACGTTGGGAATCGCGAATTCCACGGTGTCGCGAGTGATTAAGCGGTTCGAGGAACGGTTGACCACCGATCGGAAGCCCAGAAGTGAAGGAAAAAGTATTCCGTACAACACCAAAAATCACAACCGCGTAGTTGGGGCCTTCAACCGAAATCCGAACGCCTCCGTTCGGGATGTGGCTAAGAAGCTGCACCTAAGCCGAAGTTTTGTCCAAAAGGCCAAAACTAAGGCTGGGCTTCGAACGTTCAAGGTACAAACAAAAAAATATGTTGTGTTCTCAGTTCCCAAATGCGCTAAGCAGATCTTCCTCGCAGATTATTTATTGCCGAGATTAGGTTTAATCGAGCGTGCGAGGCCCTGTCGTTCTATATTCGGAAGGCTTACATCGAAACTGGTGAGACCAACAAATTAATAGTTTGGAATTCTTAAACCCTGGAGATCAATAGAAGATTTATTTTAGGTGCCAACGTAAGACGAGTTCCTGAAAACCAGGCCTCAATATACATTGATACCAGAAACGTACAAATATCCAGAAGTCCTGAAATTTCCTTCCTTGAAAGTTTGAATTGCGCTCGAAATAGCCACACTTTCAAGCTATAATGGGCTTTCGCCATCCACCTAGCAGCATGCATTGGTCCAAGCTGACGGAATTGGACGCTTATAGCATTAGTGATACCAAGAAAGATTGAAGTTAATTCAAGCAAATCAGGTAATTGTCGCGAGGTTGGCCAGTCTGTAAGAAGTTAGGAAGGAAATAAGGTAAGCTTTTGATAGTTTAGTGGAAGATAACTTACAGCAATGTGATTTTTGGCAAATGAAATTATTTCAGCTCGACGAGCTGCATTCAACGTAGAAGGATATGTTTTTGGAACAATGAAATGAGATTTATTTATGTTGGGCCATTACTGTTGAAACTGCATCAAAATTTCAATTCCAGGGAAATTTTAATTTCAGAAAGAGCCATCAAACTGATTGAAGATTATGATGGTAACATAACTCAATACGAAAACCACTTCCAAAACCTTATTGTCAACGTGAAATTTCATAACCAAAGCTTTGCTTATTTGAAGAAAAGTATTATTGTTATTCAGTATTTGAAATGACATGTAATTTTATGAGTCCAATATTAATAAATAAACAAATATGTTTAAATATACTCAAGATCCTTGTGTACTCTCAATTATAAGATCATTCTCTCTCTCTCTCTCTCTTTCTCTCTCTCTAAATCTTCCTCCTTCTTTCGCTCTCTTTCTCTCTGCCTTTTATCAGTATAAAATTTTGTCATTATAAACGTACAGCAAAGATGTTGCTTGCGATAGTTCAAATATGTTGGCGTAAGTGCAAACACACATTCATTGTTGAGGCTTATATCTCAAAAGCGTTGAGAGGTACCGCAAAACCGACCAAATGACGTGTTTACTTATAAATGCATCTGTTTTGTTCGATATTTGCTACCGCTCGACATTTAGCACTTAGGCCCATTTCGGCACCTCTAAACCTTAACGAAAAAATCTGAAATTTTAGTATGTCATCTGATGGACCCTAAAGATCATTTTCCACATGGGAAAACATGTGCCCGATTATTTTTTTCAAATAAGCCCCACCCTAGTGGTACAGGACAATGAAACTTTCGTCAAGGCAGACTTTAAACAGCTTCCTGGATAGGAATTTTATACGGGAACCGGACGGGGAAAGGTGGCAGATATTTTCAAGTATATTAAACTGCAACATAAATGTTCGCAATGAAATATCTGGTGTGACAGGCCAACTGTACCTGTGGCTTGAAGAGCAACGTTTACATTGCGACTGGAATCGTCAACCAGGAAATTAATCGGAGCGAGTGCCTACAAAAACGTCTACTGCCTTTCTTGAAGCGACACAATTGTTCCGTTCTATTTTGGCCGGATTTGTCATTACAGAAAAAAGGCCATGGAGTGGTATGCTGCCAACGACGTTCAAGTGGTGCCCAAGGACAAGAACCCTCCCAACACGCCAGAGCGCCACCTAATCGAACAATATTGGGCCATCGTCAAGCGGAACCTTAACAAGACTCAAAAAGCTGTTGTGAGCGAGAAACAGTTCAAGGCAAACTGGCATTCTGCGGCAAATAAAGTGGACAAAGAGACTGTACAAAATCTTATGGCAGGTGTTAAACGAAAGACCCGGCAATTCGCATACGGTAAAAAGGAAGCTTAGCTGAATATTTCTCCTGTATTTTGTATTAACTGAACTTGAAAAAGAAAATGAATTTGACTTATTAATAAAAACTTTGATCGACTCACACACATTACTGTGTGACCAAATCTTGATCGGAACACCCTTTAATTTTTATATTTATTTATTTATTTCGTCAACCGATGTAAACTAGTACATTTGTGGATGTATATGTTAATGTTCTTTATTTCTTAATGCTATAGTACAATTAAGTTATAAAGCAGAACAAATGTTTGGTATAAATTCCGACACATTTTTTCAGTTAATGACGTTTCAAAAGGTGTTAAAATATTTCTCTATGTTATGCCGTGACATTGTTAAGTCAAAAGTTTCGCAGTGTTAATAATTAATGGCCATAATTTGATCAACAAGCCCATATTTTGCTTAATTCATCCGGTAATGATTTGTTATAAATAATTGACTGTACCTTAGTTGCTGGGAAGGTATGTAGAAGTTTAATTTAGAAAAAAATTCAGTTGAACGAACTCGCTGCGAAACAATGTCATTAACAAATGAAACCATTGCAAATGCTCGACGCTGTTTCAATCGCCCTAAATTCACCTCATAAGATGGAAGAGGATGCATTGTCTAACTTTATTTCCGAAGAGCATATGATAGAAATTGCTTCTGTACTGATTCCATTCGCTCAATATGTGTTTTATGTAATGGGAACCAGATAATTTCATTTTCATTTTCATTTTCATTTTGCAGCACAGGGTGGGGCAGTAAGAGCGCAAGTCAATCCAAGGCTGATAGAGAAGGAGGGGTAATGGCTGACTCGCCACATGCAGGCTACATGATCGCCATGGGTGGGGATAAGGATTAGGTTGGGGGAGGGGTTTGTAGTGTCTTTGGATTGAGATGATTGCGCTGCTACAAAATGGCCTGAAATGTTCAATTTGTATATTAATCGGTGCTAGTAGTGAGTGTTTTACCATAAATCTTTTTAAAGCATTTTGTAAATAATATAATTTTGATTTAGTATATACTTACTTGGTCCTGGCTATACTTCTCTTCCTGTGCTCCTGTGTTCATCTTCTTTCCCATTATT
The DNA here is from genome assembly GCA_034211315.2 of Aedes japonicus. Taxonomy (NCBI): domain Eukaryota; kingdom Metazoa; phylum Arthropoda; class Insecta; order Diptera; family Culicidae; genus Aedes; species Aedes japonicus. Next base: position 1,159,926 of record JASCZW010000300.1, read on the forward strand.
GATGTCAAGTTTGACTAGGGCAGCATTCAACTCTTGAAATCCGGAATGAACACTCGTTGCCTCACGGTGTTACGTTAGCCGCGTGTGTGGGGCTTGAGTTCCATCAGGTACTTCAATTTCACATCCGCTTACGGTGAAGGTGGTTGCAAAACCGCGTGCAGAGAGTGAGTAACATAAAAATGAGAAGAAAAATATTTTAGTGAGATTATTGGTGATATTTTCATTACGATTTTTTTGTTTTCCTGACTAAAACGTTTGAGTCGTTCTAAACTAACCATAACCGAAGAAAAAAAAAAAAAAAAAAAAAAATTACAACCCTAAATTCTTACAGTCTACTCTACAACTTGGGATTTAGTTATTATCCAAAATTAAAAATATTTCGAATAAGAACTAATTTGAAACATCTAAGAGAACTGGTCTACCTCCTATCTAGCGGGTTTTAAAAAAAAAAATAATTATCCTTTTTATTAATTCATAGTGTGGTATGAGGGATACAATCTCATCGCCTCGCATTACATCCACCTATGTGCCGTGTTTGAAATCTTTGAACTATACAAACAAGGAGGTACCTAGAAAACGATAACCCTAGGATATTGAGGATAATTCATCAAACACTGGTACTGATGTAAACCACATGGAAAGCTTTCACTTTTTTCAAACACTATTTTTTAAAAAACCCCTTTGAGCGTATTAGTACAACGATTGTGATTGGGAAACTAGGAGAATCCAAAAACCAACACCCCACTCGACCACCCTCCAAAAGGCAAAAAAATAAAACCCCGAAACACCAATCCAAACCCTCGCCAGCGTACGCGAACAAAACTCCCCCCAATTCCACCACGAGCCCATCTCCCGACAGACAGGCCCACCCCGTCCGCCACCCCAGACCTCCTCAGTGTCGAAGTCGAGTACTCGACACTAAAGAAGTCTGCAAGCAGCAGACGAAGGGGGCCCATCTGCCAAAAGACAAGCCCACAGTAGAACCAAAAGGAATCCCGCCGCGCCCACCAGCGAAAACCCGAACAAGCGCTTCAAGGCTTCACCCCCCATTCCCCAAAAAGCGACCAAATGAAGTGTCAACCCTTAAACCCTCCTAGTCTCCCAATCACATGGAAAGGTTTATTCTACTGCTTCAAATGCTGTATCCTAAGCGGGCCCTCCGCGTCCTATCTCTAATAAAGCAGCTTGTCCTCGTCCGTCTTAAGTATCACTTTTCTATGACTTTGTGCTTCACTTCGAACAGTAAGATAATTACCCCGATCAAAACATTCACCCTTTTCGAAGATTTTGCAATTACATTGAATTATTATACCATTATCAAACCAGGTATTTTGGTTATTCTTTCCACAAAACATATGGATACATAACAACATAAGCTGCCACGAAGATGAAAAGTGTACTTTTAGTCATTTCCCTACGATTGAAAGTAAGAAGTTTAAGAGTGAATTGCGGCCAGTATCACACCTGATGTTAGTGCCTTTATATAAACGTTCTACGACGTGGCAGTGAAAAAATGACTAGAATATGTGATACTTTCACTACTGGTCAAATTCTTGGTCTCACATGCATGTTTATAGCATGAGATAAGCCCTCTCACCGTCGACAAGGTGGAAAATTTGACCCACGAGAGGGTATGTAATGGGAACCAGATAATGCTACAATATTCCAGAACCTGAAATAAGCAAAATACAGTGATTTTATTGTGTAATGATTGGCGCGCAGGTCTAGTTTGCCACAGTTAGCTAAACTTCAACTTAGTCAAATCAGAAAGCGGGGAGGCATGATTTTTTTCCTCAGATTTGTGCATTTCTCACGCCGCATTGATTGATTGCAAGTCGCATGTCATATTAGATTTCTGCCATGTCAGAAGCAATTTGAATAAATGAATAGGTATTACCGCCGCACTTTACCTTGAGCACATAACGAAGACAGAAGCAAGGCGCAAGAAACTGCAAAAGTGCTCTTCATAGCTTATCGAATTTATTTGCTTTCCTCTTCGAAGTTGTAACACGTCTACATGTGTAAAAGTAGACTACCGAGTGGGCCAGGCATGATGTGACCGGTATGGTGAACAAGCTCATATAGACGAGGCGCAGAAATGCAAAGAAAAAAAAGAAGTAAAAATCAGTAGCAATTTAAGTTTTGCCCATAACCACTAATCAACGTACACGCGAATAGGTGTCAATATCGTAAAGTACGACTATAGTTTACACCAGAAAGCCATTATCAATCAGCGCCAAACGAGGGATCTAATCTCTTGCTTACCATAATCGCTAAAGAGACCTACTGTCGAATTTGTGTAACGAATGAAAAACATAGTTTTTGCGAAATTCACCAAGCTGCTGAAAATGAATATGACAACTGAGAGATTTCGTCCGTTTATGCGAGCACTAGTTGAGATAACGGGAGAGTCACGGCTAGCAGAGCTCAGTGCAATTAACTTCTTCAACTTGTAGCATGTCTCAATTAGGTACCACGTGCGTGCTCATACTTACAAAAGTTCACGATACGATCTTGTTTTACATTCATCATGCGGTCATCTATCTTGCTGCGACCGTTAGCCTTGAACGTGAATTGTTTCTAACGGCAAACGTGCTTTTGCATATCAAAGCTAATAAACGATTTATAAAAAATGAAAATCGTGTCAAAAAAACGCATTCATGACCCATAAAATGCTGCGCAACAGCCATGAAAAAATGGAAATGATCTATAAAATATAACAATGCGATCCATAATTTATATAAATTTTAGTAATAAAATGACAAAAATGAACTGTTATAAATCTAGGGAATGATCAATAAAATTGTTCGAATTACCCATAAACATAATAAAAATTATCCATAAATGGTTCAATTGCGTTCCTTAAACTTACACTATTGATCCATAGAATATAACCTTAGTGCAATGAAATATCTGCAAATGATCCATGAATTATTGAAAATGTTTCTTAATAAATTGTCAATGATCCGTAAAACGATGAATAATGCACAGTTAACTTAAAAATATGATCCATAGCATATCAACTTGTCCATGAATGATCCATAAATTATACCAACTTTTTCGAGTTTTTGACACTATTTTTTGAATTTTTGGAGCATAAAGATTGTGGAATTGATGTGCAATTGAGACTGCTGCAAATTTTGAAATATTTGCTCCCATATGCTTAAACGAATTCAAATCGTGTCCTGAACAACATCTTGAGACTAACACTACACACGCTATTTGAAGTTAACATTACGAAATTACGAGTACTTTAAAGAAAACAAACTCGTTCCCTGCCTACTAGCCTGTTCCTTGATCCCTCTGACAAAAATGTCAATTGTTACCCTTATAGAAAATATATCTCAACTACAATTTTGTCATGAATTTGTAACCTTTACTAGTGCTAGTAAATACCAATGTTGCCAGCTGAGCAGTTGATTGAGCGTAAATAGGTATGAAATATTAGCGATTTAGGATAAATTATATGTACAACTTTTACAAAAAGTGATGTTCTACAAACTTGTTGCTAAGAAATTACCTATTTGTAAAGCTGAATGATTTGAACGAAGGTTGATAAGGTGTTTTTTTTAGCGATGCAAACACAAATATGATACATTAATTGTTATTTTATATATTCTCCGTGCGAGGAGTAACGATTATGATGTTGAAGGAGATGTTCGCTCATCACCATGAGGCACCAAGAGTGAACAACAATGTTTTTGGCTAGAATTGAAAGATATGAAGAGAAAGTTTTTTGATAGTTCCGCTAGTGTGCGGCAGGCTCGGAAACATAGCAGATGTTTTAGGAAAATTGAGCGAAAAGGGCATGTGTACAGTGGTACTCGAACCAACGACATTTTTGCCTAACATCCCACTGCGGGGTAGGTTAAAGCACGGACTAAGTCCGCCACTTCAACAGGCTAACGAACTAATTTTCTTACAAATTTCAAATTGGTTATGCACAGTCAATTTCAATTTAAATGAATTCAATATTTGTAAGGCTCAAAAGGTTACTTACCTTACCAACCAGACCTAGGCCGGTGTTGTCTATACTGTACACAGAAGTCGTCTCCATTGTAATCGGTCCATGGCTGTACCTCGCCTGCCTCGCTGTCTGTGTTGAGTCCGCAAGTCGCCTTCTACTTAATCGATCCACCTTGGTCGTTGCGCGCCACTTCTTCTTGTACCCGTTGACTCATTTTCGAGAACCATTTTAACAACGCTGTCGTTCGACATTCTTTCGACATGCCCAGCCCATCGTAGTCGACCGATTTCAGCGATGTGTACGATAGGAGGCTCTCCCAGCTACCGATGCAATTCTTGGTTCATCCGCCTCCTCCACATTCCGCCTTCCATCTGCACTCCACCATAGATCGTATGCAGCACCTTCCGTTCAAAAACACCAAGGGCGCGTTGGTCCTGCACTAGCAATGTCCATATTTCGTGGCCGTAGCGAACTACCTGTCTAATCAGTGTCTTGTAGATGGTCAACTTTGTAGTTTGGCAATCTTTGTTCGATCTTAGCGTCCTTCGAAGTCCAAAGTAGGCACGATTGCCAGCCATAATGCGCCTTCGTATCTCTCTGCTGGTGTCGTTATCGGCGGTCATAAATGAGCCCAGATACACAAATTCGTCTACTACCTCGATTTCATCACTGTCAATCTGAACTCGTGGTAGGAGGCTAACATTGTCTTCTCGTGAGCCTCTTCCCTACATGTATTTTGTTTTCAACGCATTAATTCTGATTAAGTCTGATGTACATTTCCGCCCTCGTTGGACAGACTTCCTGAAGATCGTGCCACTCGTGTCTATCCCAGCTCTTCGAATCACACCCTCCAAGGCAATGTTAATCAACAAACAAGACAATTCATCACCTTGCCGTAACCCTCTCCGAGATTCGAAGGGACTCGAGAGTGTCCCTGATACTCGAAAGACTCACACCACTCGATACATTGTTGCTTTGACCAACCGCGTCAGTTTTTCCGGAAATCCATATTCGTGCATGGACTCGATCGATTTTATCATAAGCTGATTTGAAATCGATGAAAAGATAATGTGTGAGCACGTTATATTCGCGAGATTTCTGCAGCACTTGCAGCATCACGAAAATCTGGTCCGTAGTAGTGCGGGCACCCATAAGTCCTGCTTGGAATTGCCCTACGAACTCATTTGCAATTGGTGATAGGCGGCGGCATAAAATTTTGGAGAGCAACTTGGAGGCGGCGCGACAGTTGCAGCAATCCAGGTTGTCGCCTTTTTTATAGGTGGGACACACTATTCTTTCCATCCAATCCTCCGGTAAACATTCCTCCTCTCAAATATTGGTAATTACCCAGGGGAGCGCCCTGGCCAGTGCTTCACCACCGTATTTTAATAGCTCGTTTGGGAGTTGGTCAACTCCAGCAGCTTTGTTGTTTTTTAACCGACCAATTTCCCTCTCAACTCGGGATCCTATCGTCGTCTGGGCATGTTCCTGGATTTATTACCGTGCCACTTTTGTGCTCATTCCTTTAGGTATCCGGCTAAAGGTTTGCTGCATAAGATGGATCGCGTTGGTATATAATGGTTTTGTGGAGTCTTCTTGACCATTGGAGTCTAAGGCTGGTCACCAAGATTCTTCCGCCTTAGACTTCAATCATCAAGAAGTCTAACGCATAGCGTTTTCTAGCTATTTCTTTCTACAGGGACGTGAGATCGAAAAAGTAAGTCAGCTTTCTGAAAAATGGCAAAATCTTCTTAGACCAACGCGATACTTCTTTCACAGCAATATATAAGCTAAAGGGTGATACGGTCAAGATTTAGTCAAGGGAAACGCGTGTAAATCGGTGAAATCGTTTATTTAAAAAATCAAATAAATTTTTTTTTTTCAAGTTCAATTAGTATAAAATTCAGGAAAAATATTCAGTTAGGCTTCCGCTTTTCCAAATCCGAATTGCCGGGCCTTACGCTTGACCCCTGCCATCAGATTTTGTACAGCCACCTTGTCCACCTTCTTCGCCGCAGAAAGCCAGTTTGCCTTGAACTGCTGCTCGTCCTTAGCAGTTTTTTTTGTCTTCTTTAGGTTCCGCTTGACAATAGCCCAGTATTTCTCAATTGGGCGGAGCTCTGGCGTGTTGGGAGGGTTCTTGTCCTTGGGAACCACCTGCACGTTGTTGGCGGCGTACCACTCCATTGCCTTTTTACCGTAATGGCAAGATGCCAAATCCGGCCAAAACAGTACGGAACAACCGTGTTTCTTCAGGAAAGGCAGCAGACGTTTATTCAACACTCTTTCACGTAAATTTCTTGGTTGACAGTCCCGAAAGCTATGAAAATGCTGCTTTTCAAGCCACAGGTACAGATGGCTTGCCAAACCAGATATTTCTTAGCGAACTTTGACAGTTTCGTGTGCTTGAAAATATCTGCTACCTTTCCCCTTCCTTTTGCCGTATAAAACTCCTGTCTCGGAAGCTGCTTGTAGTCGGCTTTGACGTAGGTTTCGTCGTCCATTACCACGCAGTCAAACTTCGTCAGCATCGTCGTGTACAGCCTCCGGGATCGCGCTTTGGCCGTCGTATTTTGTTTATCATCGCGATTTGGAGTCACTACCTTCTTGTAAGTCGATAGTCCGGCTCGTTTTTTGGCTCGATGCACGGTTGTAGACGATACACCCAGCTTATTTGCGGCATCTCGGAGAGATAGGTTAGGGTTTCGCTTGAAACTACCGGCAACTCTCTTTGTCGTCTCAGCGGCTTCCGGTTTTCGATTTCCCCCCGATCCAGACTTTCTGGCTGTCGACAAACGTTCCCCAAACACTTTAATTACATTTGTAACGGTTGATTTGGCAACTTTTAGCGATTTTGCCAACTTTGCGTGCGAGTAGCTCGGATTTTCACGATGCGCGAGCAAAATTTTGATACGCTGCTCTTCTTGCTTCGACGGCATTTTGATAACTGAAGAGTGAATTCCAAAATCAAAATAGGAGCAACATTCTACACACACACACCTTCAAAATGAGGGGTGTTCAGGTTTTTTAAATGCAAAATTGAAAGAAATACGTCAAGTTGATATTGACCAAATTTTGACCGTATCGCCCTTTATATAGCCGTTCCGGGTATGTCAACAAATCTGAGCAGTACCACAGTTAAAGATCGATTTCTCTATGGTCAAAATTACAAAAACACTAAATTGGTAGAATTCCGGCGTAATTGATGGACCATACCTTTAATTTAAAGTGGACTAATTTGGTTGGTTGTGAAGCCTTTTTATGAAATTGAAGTTTTTATTTATTAAAAACTATTCATTGGCATTGGGATCATTGGCAATTTATTTATGAAACACTAGCTGAACCTGGTGCGAGCGCTGCTATGCTTGCAACTAAATGAACGATAATTTAATAGAACTGGCGCGTTTATGGTTATTTTTCGGAATGAGATTTTTCTTGATGAAGATGGGGTTCAAACTTCTATCAGAACATGCTTCTTACCCGAGATATACACAATTTATGTTAAAGTTGCCTGGATAATTCTACTGTTTGGTTTCCAAATTTTCATGCCGATCAGTTCAGTAGTTTGCGAGTCTATAAGGGGCAGACAGACAGACAGACAGAAAATCATTTTTTTATATATATTGGAATCCTGCCTCCAATGAAAAATTGGGTATGCCAAATGATGATGATGATGATGATGATGATGATGATGATGATGATGATGATGATGATGAGATACTACCATCTATTGTAGCAAGGAAACTTTCTATAGAAGTGGCATAATCTGAAAAACAATTTGATCAGGATTTTATTATTGTTTGTGATCATCATGCTCCTGAATGAAGGGCCAAAAACGTTTGGACGGGCCCGTAAGCGGAGACACTTACGCGAAACCTGCGAATATAGGGAAAAGAATCTCCTTCTAAAAGCAAGTTTACACCCCCATCACTAGAATCGAGTCCTCGATTGACAGAATAAACCCAATAGGTGGGGTCGAAGAGCCCTTGTTCCGTGAAATGTTAACGATAGGGAGGAGGAAGTCCCATGCTTCCTATCCAAATCGTTTCACTTGGGTACCCTGATGGTCCCTCCCTTTCCCCGTTATATATTATGTCGTGGATATTTAGTATATTTTGTAGTCGTCATTGATTACTTACCTTGTGTTGTAAGTAAAATTGGTTAGGATTACCGTTCTTTACTTATTGCTCTGTGTCGTCTTGGTGTTTCTGTTTTTGAAGAGCTGACTTCAGCAAAGGCCTATGTTGGTCTATGCATGATGCCTTTTGGTATTGCTCGCGGTCATAGGATAGGGAAGAGAACAGGAGAAAGAAGGGAAAGTATTAGTTATTGGTAAAATGCTATGCGCAAGTGATATTTTCATGGTGATATTCTCACAACGACTGTCCAGACTGATATTATGTCGACGGATGCATTTGAGAGATCATTCCCGATGAGTTTCCACTGGTTTACTCCATTCCATCACGCTTGTTTATAGAAAGCAAGAAACATATTACTACGTGTTACATTTGGAAATATTAGGGCGATGATCCCTCATCGCATCTTCAAGTGATCATTACAAGCAGTTCATTTGGTTCAGGCACTTTTGAACGTTGATGTGGTAGCCTATTTATACAAGAAATCTGCCGCGACCAACTCAGAACGCGCCCATACCCCTTTCTGAACCGAAGGGCAGGGGGGTTTCAGTAGTTCTCAAGCTACGCAAAAAAAAATGTCTATTTGTAAAACCTCCATAAAATCATTTCTTGCTAACTAGAAATTAGAAGAAAAATTAGTATTCTCCATTTAATTCTAACTACCTTTGCTTATCTGCTTATGTGCAGACTTCTTCAGTGTCTTGTACTAATAACTCGACTATTAGTACAAGACACTGAAGAAGTCTGCACATTGTAGACGAAATACGCGTATCTGTCGAAGATAAGCAAAGGTAGTTGGAATTAAATGGAAGATACTAATTTTTCTTCTAATTTCTAGTTACAGGGTTTCCACTAAACAGCTCAAACACTCTAGGATTAATTTCTTGCTTCCAAAAACCCCGAACAGGCCTAATTTTTGTTCCATTAGCTTGATAAGTTCTTGAGTTATGCAAAAAATTGTATTCCCTTTGTATGAGAGCCCTCCCTTCCAGAAAAAAGAGCTACCATAGAAACATTGTTTGCCTTCAAAGTCCTCCACATATTAAATTTGGTTCCATTTGCTTGATTTGTTGTTGAGTTGTGCAGACATATGTGTTTCATTTGCATGAGAAACCATTACCAAGCCATCATGAGAACCTTTTCCAGCCTCAAAAACCCCTGCATACAATTTTTAACGCCAATCGGTTCAGTTATAAGGGTAAAACAGACGGACAGACAGACAGAAGCTAGTTTTTTTATACATAGATTACCCAGCTGTATAACGGTACAATTTTGACATTTTATTGTAAATTATTATATTTAGTATGGATCACGTTGATGTATTTTAGGGATCGTTCAGCTTTTTAAGGGGTTTTCATGACTCCATTACTAGTCATAAAAACTTTTTTTTTTATGGAACGACTTTCAATGTTTTATGGACTATTTCTTCAATTTTAAAGGTTCAAAGGTTCAAAGACTACCTTTTCCAAGGTATACACACAGAGAAAAAAATACAGTACTAATACAAACCGTTCTTTATCTGGATGCCTGGACTTGTTCTTAATTTTGTGTAAATATTCTATGAGCACACAATTTACAAATGCACCCTATAATGTCTTTTTTACATTGAAAGTCTATATTCCTTGGAAACACGGTTCATTGAGGTTATTCCAACGAAACCCGTCTAATAAAGACACACAACTCACAGAGTTCATTGGTGACTATTTTTTCTAAGCCAATATGCAAACAGCTGGTAGGAAATCTATGTATCCACCGACAATACCTATCGTACCCGGAATGGGTACCGACAATTTCGCTTCCAATTTCACCATTTGCGAAATAGAAAAGCGTGCACTAAAATATGGACTCAGCGGCGGCTGGGCCTTTCACATTCTGCTGCTTTGAAACTCTAAACGTAATTTAATTGCCATGATGAAAACGTAAACCGTGCGTACCAATGAGTAGGCATCTCCCTCGATCCCCCATGGTGGTTCTGGTTTGGATTCGCTTAGTCAACACTCAGCCGCCCAGTTAAATGAAGCCTGTGCTGCTGATCTATTCCATGTTTATCCATACAGTACAGTCAATTGTTGACTGTTGGTGATTAAACAAGTGAAGCCCGTCGATCCACTGATGAAACAAAATTTAGACAATACGCCTGGGTACAGAATCGTGCCATTGCTACGTGTTTCATTTGCAGGTAGTAGACGGTATGTTGAAACCGTAGCTTCAATGAATAATTAAAGCAAATCAACTAGTATTTGAATATTCGATGAAAATTTAAATTTGAGTCACATTTTGATGAATATGCCGAAATGAAAGCTTTTTGCATATGGTTCAGTTCATGTTTTGTTTCATGTCTAAATTTAATCTATGATAATTGGAAAAGCTTACAAAACAATTAAGTTAACGGCCTACGAAACGCATGATTTCCGCTTTAAAATCACCTACTACTAGATCTCGTTAAATTTTCTCGCTCCATGACTCGCTCATAATACTAACTACCAGGATTCTCTTTTCCAACAAACAATTCCCAATTGAACCAAAAACCCCGGTAGCTGCCTTGTATTTGTCTCCGTTATATTACTCAATGTTAATGCTACTACAGCTTTAGGAATAGTAAATGGTATATTGCGTTGGCGCTCATGGAACCATGCGTATTAAATAGGTAATTGAAATGTGCAAAATGTGCCATCGGAGACCAGCGAACAATATGCATAGCGGCCTGTATTATGTGCATCCACATCGTCATCGGTTGCTTCGCCACTACGTTCCGTTTTGGAACGATCCAATAATAATGCATCTGTGGCCCTGGTAATGGTTCGGCCTGCTTGGTTGCTTGCAGGACGAAGCACGCCATTATAAGCATCGTATGCCAAATGAACCCAACCAAGATTGACACAACTAGCAACCGGTGAGCCTCCTCCGTTTAGTAGCCAGACGACCTGGGTAGCACCAAAACCTAAAATCATTCCTGTTAGATCTGGTTATTTTAGACTTTCGCTGCCAGCTATGTTGAAGCAATACAATATAATCAGGTGCCATGTTTTTTTTTAATACGATATAATAATCAAAAATTGTCGAAAAAAATTGTATAATAACATGTAAATTCCTCAATGCAGAATATTTAAACGCTGTTTTTATAATAACAGCAAGATAGTGGAATTTATTGAAGTGATGATAATTTTAAAGGCAGTCTTATAAATTTAGCCTTCCGCAGCTCCTGCAGTACATGAGAATCACAGATTTGCATTGGGAGTGACTCAATTGAATTTTATTTTGCTTTAATCTGTGCGCAATTTAAATTCATGCCAATAATTCTAGACAAAAATGGCGAAGGTTTTCTTTAAGTCGAGTTATTAGTACGAGACACTGAAGAAGTCTGCACATTGTAGACGAAATACGCGTATCTGTCGAAGATAAGCAAAGGTAGTTGGAATTAAATGGAGAATACTAATTTTTCTTCTAATTTCTAGTTAGACAAAATAGTCAAAAGGTCGAAAGTAACATTTGTAAACAGTGACATCTAGCGTTTTTTTTTGGGAAAAGATACAGTTTTTCAGAAACAGATAGAGTATGTGCGGATGTAAGTGTATGCGTGATGATCTTTCTGGATTCGCATTGCATTCTGATAAGTTCAGTACGTAATCAAAACACCTCCACCTACGATCGTATTCAAATTTCTTTAGAACATTCAAGAACTAAAAAACTCTATAACAGCCAGAAAAAATATGTATTAACTAGATAAAATTGAAATTAAGGACTGTTCAATCTAATCTAATCTAATCTAATCTCATACTAACGCAGCCAATTCATGAAGGCATCCTGGAAAATGATGGTTTCTTGAATACATCATTTTTCTTGTCATCGGCCAGGCCAACTGCGTAATATGTGCCGCAGAGAGGATTCCAAGAACTAGAGCGATTCCAGAAAGATCTGAAATCGCTCTACTACTCTGAATCAAGGGAAGGAAGAAAGCGTGGACCTCCCATACCAAACTCTTCCATGTAGAGTTAAACAGTGTGATAATTTGTACTTTATCGTTGGGAGCACAGATTCTAGAAAGATTAGTCTATGCTCCTTTTGCCGGTGGGTGAACTTTTAGCATTTGAACCAAAAGCCTGGCAATAATTGCCAAAGTTATAGCGCCTTATCTTGCTTAGGTGGACTAAAACTGACGACGATGGATAAATGCGAAGCTGAAAATAGCATAAAAAATATTGTGAAGGCATGTTATAATATAAAATGAGAATAACATGTGTACTGTTTGCATGACTTTCGATTGTGGTCCTGCTGCAATTGTAAATGGACTTGCATTATTATTGCCATGAAGAAAAAAAAATTTCATACAATATAACATACAGAAATTCCATGGATGATCCAAAATTATAAAAATTATACCGTATAAAAAATACTCACATTTTTCGTGGTAGGGTAAGATTTTAGCATACTAGCTTACCGGGGTCGCGCTGCCTACATTGCTTTGGTGGGACTGCCTCCTAAGGTATAGCTGACGAGATACAGTGTTTCTTATTCATCCGCTGGTGGACAGACGCTCAGCACGCACCTCCTCAATCTAGCTGAAGTCAGAAGGACAACGGTGCCCAGGCTGCACTACCAGCTAAGTACGCAACCCTTAGCTGGCGGTCTTTGTCATCTCTTGACCTGTGGAAGCATGAAGTAGGAACTTGTGAGGACCAGAGCTATGTTGCGGGCCGCACGCTCCATCACAGTTGTCGACTCACCATTTTGCAGCCCCTAGATGAAATTAAAACTAAGGACTGTTCATAAAAGAAAGTGGACAGCTGTTTATCAATAATTTAGGGTTAAAACCAAACAAAAATTGCGAATTTTCGCTCAGTGTGTAAACCATTGTTTACCTTGACAACACACTTGAAAAATCGAAAAAAAGGGTGAGGAATTTCGAACGATGGGTCGGATCAGCTTATCAACTCACGGATTAATTCTGCACAAATGATTTTCCGAAATGTTTCGTTTCGAGAATTGGCATAAAGCGTTTAATGCACTTAATCTTCAGTGTCCAAGATTGTTAAGAAGTTTGGAGAAACGTTTTCTTTTGAAGATTTACCGAAATCTGAATGTAAAAAGGGGTCATCGGGCCTGAATCGGGTACTGGTAGCGGTACGCCTTTAGAAATTGCATAAACCGTGTTACGTTTGTGTAATTGCAAAAAAAAAGTGGACACTAGCGTCGGAACTGTGCAGAATATCAAAAAGCGTACCAATATCAGTACCTACAAGAAGCAGAAAGCATTAAAAAGGACGGATTCACAGAAAGCTTCTTCGGAAATACGGTCTCGGATCTTGTATAACGTTCTCCTCCAAAATCCAAACCGGTGCATTTTGTTGGACGACGAGACGGTGAAAATAACCAAAAGCATACGGATCCTCCATTGTTTTGGTTGGATCTGGCATCTACTCACTACGCTTCTGCTACGTTGGAGGTACCCAAGAAGGAAAAAGTCGATTTTGTCGAAAAATTCCAAAAATTCCTCAAGCTGCCCTGAACTGCGTCCTATCGAAAGATACTGGGCAATATTTAAACGGCATATTAAGAAAGATGACAGAGAAGCAAGCTCTGTTGACTGCTTCAGGAAAATTTGGTCTGCAGCATAACAAAAAGTTACGGAAACAGTTATGCAGAATCTAATCAAGATAAAAATCCGATTCTTCAGAAATGAGAGGTAAATATACAAACTCGGTCATTTGTATGATGATGTTCATTGATATAGAGCAAACTTATGAATTTGTTCGATAATAAATATTTTCCTTTGAGAAACAGGAGTTTACTATCTTAAGTGAACAGTCCTTGAATAGAAACATAACATTTCAATATGCAGTAATAGAACAAATATCCTCCGTATGCTTTAAAGTTACATAACATTACCAGGCTGAAGATAAAAGTTACATAACACCCTTTTTATCTGTACTATATGTACTTAGAATGAAGATCGACAACTGCTTATCAAAACAGCAAATTTAAAGATTATATCCGTGACAAAACGAATAGACCATTTGTCGAGACATATACTAACAAACATTTACTCTGCCGAATCAGATCATTCAACTCATGTTGACACTAGTAAAGCGTTGAACTTGTGTATTATATATTGACCAAACTAAAGCCAAAAACTCGACTGATATATTAGGTCAACTGGTCATGAAAGTCAGGAGAGAAGATCTGTTCATTAAAATAATTAATACAACGATTATCATTAAATATTTGATTAATCTCAATTACAAACACATTAACCGTAATCGCTCAATTTATGTGGGATGTGGTTTTTCACCATCACACTGCGCTGGCAAGGCTGAAGCGCTTCTGCCGGGGACACCTATTTCGTTATGCGGTTTAAATGTGACCCATACATTCGAACATGGCCGGATATCAGAAATTTTCTGGTTAAATGTCACTGCTTGGTATTCCGATGTCGAACACATGTACATATATTTAATTTATATTTGAAAAAAAAATGAACGCGCAAATACCAACCTCTGTCGTGTCCGACGAACATTATTCGATTTCGATTCGAAAAGCATATCCTATCATTGGGGATAGGACAAAGCGAGTAAATATGCTGCGATTGACGCAATCGCACCATAACGGAAAGGACAGAAAAGCTGCGGTGCAACAGATCCAGTGGTCTACTCAATTAGTTTTTGCGGGTTTGATTATCAACTTTGCAAAATCAAATGGCAATAATTGAGCAACTGTGACTTTTTAATTTTGCTTGGTAAGTTCGATAGCATCTAATTTTGAAGCAAATATTTTGAGTGCAGTGCGTGCGGCTTTAGTGTCAAACATGAATGATCGTGTTATGGCAGTGTTCTCGGTAGATGTTTCTAATCTCCAGTCGATATTTTCGTTAATTGTCCACGAATCACTGAAGCTGGTTTGTTATGAATTTGGCAACTCTCCAAATTAAGTTTACTTCAGCAGGGCTAGACGTTAAAGCCGTAGTCCCACAGACCGTAGAACGAAATGAAGTAGATGACATGGGTAAGATGATGGTTCAGCATTGTTGTTGTTGAATGAATTTTTAACCTGAGTATGGTTATAACAGTTCTAATACGTAAATTTTGGCAGAAGTGAAATAATTTGTAAATATTTTTATTTCAGAAAAGAAAATTATGAGTAAGTTATATCAGGAACGTAACCACGAGGTTGACGTAGGGCCGCGTTAATGAATAGTAGGGTGCTAATCAAAATCGACTTTTTGAATTTCGAAAGAGGGTGGAAAAAGTGCTCAAAAGTGTTGTCTCCTCGAAAAAAGTCCCCATGCTTAATGTGAGGTCAACCGGACTTCATTTCCCAAAGGAAATCAAATCCGAAAATTTTGTTATGTCAAATGTCTGAGAAGTGCATGAAACGTCAAGATCTAGTGTTACCTCGAAAAAAAAATTTTTTTGTTTTTTTGTAGAAATCGACGTGGGATATTTCAATAGGTTGGCTGACTTATTTTCCATTGGGGTGAACCTTTAGGACTATTCATGAACCTATTTGTTTTTTGCAAGCTTTTATGCAATATTGAAGCTTTAAGTGATGTAACACATAAATTTATATACAGTGTGTCTCACAATAGGTGTCACCTTATTTCAGTCTTGGTTTTTTTTTTCAGCTGGATAATTTTAACAGCGGAATTGATTATACCCATTTTGAGCGTATTCTTTTGACAGCTTATCGTTGAAGATAAATGAGCGATTTTGTTTGTTTATATTTATCAGCTACCATGGAAGCCATACGGGAGCAAGTTTTAAAATTACAATAGCAAACGCTTAGACCGTGTCAGATATTCAATAGCCTTAAGTAGTTCGTAATGATTAAGCGTTTTGTTTTTTGCACCTTGAAACGGGTCTAGGAAACTGGAAATATCCATGTTCAACACAAAGGAGGTGCCAGACAAAGGGCCAGAACGAAGAAAAAGATCAAATGAATGAGGGAGCGAATAAGACGTATTCCAGCCGTATCTGGCCGTAAATTCGGCAAACAATTTTAAATGTCCCCTGCTTCAAGGAACAGGCTCCTCAGACATGATCTGGAATGCAAGCCGTATCGTGAACGAAAAGGAAAACTTCCCCTTCTCTACATAAAACCTAACGTAAAAATCAACACTGAATATTACATCGAGCAGATTTTGAAGAACTATTTGCTTCCTCATGCTTCAACGCTGTATGGTAATATATCATATTGTTTTCAACAGGACTCAGCTCCAGCTCACAAGGCAAAAAACACAAGCGTGGTGCGCGGAAAATTTGCCCAATTTCATCACAAGCGAAGAATGGTCTGTATCTTCAACGGATCTCAACCCAGTTGACTACTAAATAAATTCCTCAGGAAATCGTCCGTGCCAGCTGCGATAGGTTTACAAAGCGTTTGGGCAAAGTTATCAAGAAAAAGGGCGAGAGTTTCGAAATGAATTATTATGGTTTATTTCTATAACACGTATCTTACAAAAATAAATTCTATGATTTGGTTGATTTGTTTTGCTGTAATCCTATTTTGTTTTAGTGACACCTATTGTGAGACACCCTGTACAATGTTATGTAATTTTCCACTACAACAATTTTCCATATACAAGGGACGTCAAGTGTGACAATCAAGTCGATGAAACATTACAGCTTTTGCTTTTATTTTACTGTTAACATTTTATTTATGATATTTAATTAGAGCAGTTACGTTAAATAAATGGGGTTTTGTTCAAAATTCAGAAAAAATCTAAAATTGTTGACATTTGTGATTTGTGATATTTCATCAGGGTGGCTCACTCTTGTATCTGTAGGACACTGTTAACACTGAGTCATTGGCGATATTTGAGCACGATCAAGCTTGCGCATTTTTGTCAGTCAAGGTGGCGGATCCGTTCCTGCCTTGACCTACCCCGCATGTGGATGTGTGGCAAAAGTGTGTGCGTTTGCTTCGAAATAATACTTAACAGAAGCTCTACGCTCAATTTAAAACTACTTCTATTCAATTTTGAAAACATGTCGACCACTTCAGACCTATCGATACTTTCTTTTCGCATCTTTAGTTCTAGCAGAATTTGCTGTTCACTACTGGGATGATGTTGGAAAGATATTTCCAATTTCAAAACATTATAATTTAGTATGGCGCACTGTACGCAATAAAAATATAATTAGTAATGAAACTTCTGAACGTAAGTATCAATACTGATGAAACTTTCGCCATTAAGTAAACAGACATTTCTAATCACTGCGCTGTCATTGGCTTACGGCTACTAGAGACGCCACAGTAATTTAAAAGAAGCGGCCAAATACTAAGTGGATCAAGCCTTAAGGGCATGCCAGTCCTCCCTGGAAACAGCAGTTGAAGGTCAGAAGTACAGTTCCAATTTAAACGCTGTGCCGAAATGTACCAGTCTGTGTTCAAGAAATCAAACCTACTTTACCATACACCATGGGAATATGAAATAGTTGAATAGGCTTCGCAACATTTCTATCAATGGGGAATTTTACTTTTGCGGGGATTCAAATTGCATCTTTTTCAAACGACTGAAACTATTTACCCATTGGGTATTTTCTATTGAAATTTAGACTGGAATAAGTTCAATGTGTATTGTTTACACGTATTCGCTACATTAGTAGCTACGCAATCATTGCGAAGATCGCGGATCTCTCTCATCGAGCCAACAGCTGCAGCTGGTAATGGTACAATCTATGGTCACTCGTGTTTTAAATCGGTACAACAAACGTTTGGCCATCCAGCGGAAGAAAAAGTGAGGTCAAAATGGATTTCCGTCAAGTCGTTCAGTTCGAAATGTGGCAAGAACACTGCATTTAAGCAAAACTAGGAAGTAGAGAAAGATAAATAAGGAAGTAGAGAAAGATAAATTTTGCTGAAAAAATACAAAATACAACCGGCACGGTAAATGGGCAAGTATACCTGAAGGAATGCCTCCAAAAGCGTCTACTTCTACTTCTTAGGTCACATGGTGGTCCTATGCTTTTCTGACCAGATTTAGCCTCATATAATTACTCGAAAGATGTTCTGAAGTGGTACAAGGAACTGCGGCCAATTGAGAAGTACTAGGCCATCATAAACCATCATGAATCCACTCTAAAAGTAAACAAACAAAAAAAAATCTTGCCTCGGGATATGAACCTATATTGATGAGAGGAGATGGAATTGCACCCGTGATTGACCTCACTTAACCTAATTGCTCATGCAAAGCTAAGTAATTAATGTGGATGGGCTCAATTTGGTTTCAAGCAAAATAATATTTTTATCAATAATCGTGTTCGACAGAAACTTTTTTTTCTATCCCAAAACCATGTTAAATTCCGTTCACTGAAACGGAAAAGTAAAAAATCGAACAGATGTTTCTGCAGCAGTATCTACCTGAAATGAACGAGAAATAAAATTGAAATTTATAAGGTTTCCACGCAAACTAATGGGAGCTGTCACTTTTAGTTTCGAAAAAAAAATCCACTCGATTATTCCGTAAAGTGAAGGTGACATTTCGTTCCATGCAGATCAATTGACTCAATTCCGTAACCTCAACCTTTTCAGGTCGATACTGCTACCCAGCTACAATTGGGAGCGCAACGGCGCGTTGCGGCAGATTTTGACATCAAATACATGGATCAACTGTCAAAACGCGCCGTTGCGCTCTCCATTGTAGCTCGGCCTTAACGGTTCGCATCGGCAATTTTCATGGACTACACACAAAATAAAAGAGCGAGAAAAATTTCAAGATTGACAGTGGGCAACAATGCAACACGGATTTGTTTCTATGTATATCTTTCGCACGGGACGAGATTCACAACACTAGCCATCATGTCGTTATTCTGATAACGGAAATATTAGTAAATAAGCAATAGTTATGGATTTGACAATCAATTTCATATCAGTACACATTTGCAGCAAGTAGTCCGATTTCAGATTGTTCTGAATATGCATTTCAAGCTTATTGCTTTCACAATTCGCTTATTGCTTCCTCTCAACTTAGTGTTCTAAATGCACTTCCACAGTTATTAATTGAGAACTTTCGATACCAGGTACCATTTTTGCATTAGTATGATAAGCATGATTAGCAAGTACAATCATACCTTATGCCCAGGGAGTCGAGAAATATTCCTTAACGAAACATTCCTGGACCAGACCGGGAATCGAACTCAGCCGCCTCCAGCATAGTGTTACTTTGTAGCTGCGCCTTTACCGACTGAGCTGACGGAGGACCCAGATTTCAAATTGTTTATTCACTGTTCACTAACAGAAATATGTCTAACTTGCTTTGTAACCGGGGTCAGGGAGAACTTATTAAACGATGTATAACTATTAAAAAGATACTAATTTATGACAGTAAACTAACAAAATGTATTATTAACCATGTGAATATACCTATTTTGGCACATGGACCACCCAAAAATAATGTAATCGCTTCGTTAAGTAATAAGCATGGCATAAGAGATGAGAATTAAACTAGGGAATCAGTATGTTGACTGCAATACAATAATGTTTTTAAGCTATTGTATTGTAAAACTTTGAAACCACAATGATAGAGCTGCTGTTACTCCTGGGTGGTGAAATAAAAATAATGAGCACCCGTCAGCAATGGAAGAATGCAGTACCATTTTCAAATCCTCAATGGACAAAACGCATATTTCACCGTACCGAGAGCATAACAGCATGGTGCACCCTGACGTGCATCCATTTCGTCTTATTGCACAGTAGAAACCCTTTGACTGTGTGGTGGAACAATTGCTGCAGCCAATCAAAATTCTTCACATTTAATCTTTCTAACATGGAACCTCAGACCATGAGGCAATGTATTCCATAGAAGCAAGTATATGTAAGTAATACCAGCTTGTCAATTTGACTCTAAGTTTATCCCAGACATGCAACTGTCGTAATTGTAGTTAATATGGCCCAGAGTAAAATTGCACATAAGCTACTTCAACCACGTGAGTGCTACTGATTCTAACTTGCATGGCTTGTTAGCTGTCGGAACCAAGATCCTCGCATGGTCCTCGGTTTGGTAAACGATTAAGTGCAATTTTCACAAAATGTGCTGATAATTCCTTATAAGTACCTGTAATCAAATTAAATAATTATAGTTCAATAGGTTTTATAGCTTTTTAAAGACCGAATTAAAATCTCCATTATAAAGTGCGAAAACCCGAGCAACGTGAACAACACCCTTCGGTTGATGATTGATCTCACACCAGTCAGCATCGGCAGTAGCATATGTATATGAGGGGACAGTTGTCGACCATCAGTCAGCACATACATGGATCATAACTATACGGTTATTTTTGTGGAGCTAACTGGTAGAGCGAGCAACGATACTGAGCTTAGTTTGTTGCTAATCTGCTTGGTCCGGTGCGTATCGCCGGATGAGGACAGACCGTCTGGTGTATAATTATTCTCTAATGGAAAATCGCGTTATGATTACAGACCTAAGCTGAGATTTCCATGCCACTGATACGAAACTAATGGCAGCCTTTTTTTTTAAACGTGAAGGTTTCGGGCTAAGATATGTATCGGAGAGGTATTTCTTTGAAACAATTAAAAATCCAAATTGTTCACTTAAATTTGTAAACGATGGCAACCACGAAAGATTGAGCAGTTTATAACAATTCTCTTTCTTCAAATTAGGTCATACAAATAAGATGCTTCTCTAATATCATAGTACGAGAAAAATTCTTCAGGATCTATTTGCATAGGGGCAATTAATCTTTAAACAGTGCCGTCTATTCATTTCTAACGACCTCAATCATTCAGTCTAGCTAGAGACGGCGCTTATTCGTTTCTACAACAACTGACTTACGACTGTCCTCACTATAGATGACAAATGAATAATTTATGTTATACAATCGGCTAAGTGAATAGTTGATGCAATTAAAACTAATTTATTTAATCCTAGTAGCTACTTCTTTGGAGTTGATAGTGTATACAGATAGTATGCCTTTGCAGGTTACCTTTCGATCGTTGAGCGACCCCAGGGGGGAAAGTTGCGTGATTCCTTCTAGTTTTTATTTACTTACAAGACTCTCAATAAAGATATGAAAAACTCTAACCGTGGCAGTGTATTATAGACATACCTGTGGAAGAAGCCCTTCCCGAGTTTGGTTCTGTTTTATGAATTAAACATGAAAAAGTCACATAAATTAAGCACTTTGCTATACACACTACGATGATGACCACAGCGGCCAGTGGTGACAAGAAATGGTCTTTTCGGTAGGTCTTGGCTACCGAACCACGCACTTGCAACTAGTATAGTTGTTGTTGGTTTTTCATCGTAACGCGGGAGGCGTGTAATTGCATTTAATGGTACTCCTTTAGTTGACAACTTTGTCGGTGAAATGCCCACAGGCCTGCAGCCTCGGATTGAACTGTTTGATTTATGTCGAATCGATGGCGGTTGGTCGGCACAAACTTGGTGGAATATAATTTAAAACGGTAGTCGGTTGAAGTATTAATGTCTGATCGGAACATGCTGATTGGGGCCACAGCAGGCAGCGGGTACGGTAGTTGTTGCTGCTTAGGTCTGCCCTCCTACAGCCGGAGTAGGTTAATATCCTTTCATAATGGTCGTTAATGAAATAATAATCACCAACAAATCATTATCGCATCGCATATACGACTGCAGAACGAGGTTGATTTATCAATTAACGTTTCACGATTCGGTTAGCGGTGTTCGGATGAGTGACAAACGCCGCCGTTCGATGTGTCACGTTTGCTGAGCAACACATGTCATAAAACGCCTGGCGATTAAACATTTGCTCTTTGCTCAGCTTGGTCATTATTTTGCTAAACGATTGTATTGCGGCTTGCTAGGTGGATCAGATGCACAAATTGCATTCAATAGATACAAATAGTAAACAACAAACAATAACAAACTGCAAAACATATTTTTATTGCTTCTATACTTTGTGCTTCAAACTTACGATGTGTTGTAAAAAAGTTCGATCTAAGTGAAAAAATTAAACATTCATAAATGCGTTTACTTTCATACTTTACTATATGCAGCATACTTCTTCAGATATGACGTTCATCTCTTATATTTGATTCTCCTCTCCTAGGGTTTCGTGTTTTTTTCTCGTTTGGTTCGTTTTACGTTTTGTTGCTTAGTTTTTTTTAGATATTATTTACTGCTAAATGAATCAGAAGAGCAGAGAATCGAACAAAGCAGAACAACAAAAATCAACCACGATATCACAGTGAAGTTTGACAGGTGTGGCCATTTGGCCCTATGCTGGTTTTGATGGCAGCCAACAGATTTTATGAAGGTTCTCAAGTGGTCATAACATCTTTCATTTGAAAATTTTCAAAATATTTAAGGTCTAATAAGATGTTATTAATTTGTTTCAACAACCGTCTATAGAGTGAGCCACTTTGTACACATTTCGGCTTTAAAGATGAATAGAGGATGTGTTGGTGGACAAAACAGTTTTGAATGTAGTTTTATCAACAAAGCCGGGAGGAGTCCTATACGGGTGAAATAAAACTGGAATTGTTACTACACAGATAAAAATAAACATTGAATTTTCTGCGTTATCTATTTTTTCTTCTATTAAAAAGACCGTGCGTAGCGTAGTTGCTACTCCGTTACCGATCAGAACTACACTCAGATAAATAAACTTTCGATATTTATAAGATTACATTATGATTATTTGCTATAAGTAATCAGTATAAATTTCATAAATTCATCTTATGAAATATAATGATGTTGAAAAAATAAAACTATGGAGCAACCTGGATTCGAACCTTGGACGTTAACGTTGTGGGTCCAGTGACTTACCCACTAGTATACTGAACCAAATAATCTTATGAATTTCATAAGGTTCAACTTATGAACGATGGTTTGGAATATCATAAGGCTGACTTATGAATGGATTTCGTTTCACAAGACGTTGTTTTTGTACGCCTTTAAGCTTTCCTGATTACAAGTGTTGATATATATCAACACTTGTGATCATGAAAACTTAAAGGCGTACAAAAACAACGTCGGGTGAAACAAAATCCATTCATAAGTCAGCCTTATGATATTCCAAACCATCGTTCATAAGTTGAACCTTATGAAATTCATAAGATTATTTGGTTCAGTGTAGTGTAATTGCACAGAGAACCACCTACATAGATGGAGCTTGGGAATAGTTTTGCATCTTCAATGTACAAAGTTCACTAATTCTATTATAAATAGATCAGTGATCAGTAGATCAGTGCCAGGAACGGCCACGTCCTCACGGTCTTTGGGGAGGGGGGAAGGATGATTAGTTTGACAATCGTTGGTTAGAGAGACCGTGTTTACCTCTGCGTCTCTACAATTGTCAAGGGAAGGATAGTTTTTGTGTTAGTGAGGCAGGTTTATTTTTAAGATCATGGATTCACTGTGGTAAGTGATGCGATCAATGAAAGCGCAGTAGACTGGCTTTTTATTTTGTGGTGATAGAAAGAGGCAAGTGACAAATGACAAGGAAGGGGGACGGGCCTGGGATTGAACTCCCGACCATCTACTCAGTAAGCAGAACGGATAACCATTGAGCTATCCAGCCACGTATTGAATTTTCTGCGTTATCTAATGCACATAAAGGGAATGCTAGATTTGGCAGAAGATAATGGGATATTTCATGTAAACTTAAGCCAGATAACGCCTGAATCTAGCATGTTGTATAAAAGATTGCCAATATTGTTGTATGGCGCATGAAAGATTGCAAACAATTTCGTTGTTTAAGTCTCCTTTGGCTTGAAATTAAACGAGGGGAAATATTACGCGCTTGTTAAATTTTTTTTTTTCTTTGTAGGGTAGTCCAAGTCAGGTGCGAATATCATTCTATGGTCCTTCTGTTTATAACATAATGCAAGATCAATTGATATAAATCAACAAGTCTTCAGTGGCAATACGTCCCCAACAAGGAAAAAAAATCAACAGGTTTTAAGATCTGGGTAAATTTAAATCTAAATCTAATTTTCCTTTGCTTTCTTGCCTGTGATTCTCTGCTAGTAGTCTGAAGAGATATTTGAGATCCGTTTTGTTGATCCTTGTTGGCATATGTACCCTTCTTCAAAAGAAGAGTAAACCAGGTATACCTCGATTATATGCACATGCATATGCACATATCTTCCAATGCCGATTTCTTGAAAATTACTAGCCAATTACAGAAATCAACAATACAATTAGATAGAAGAACCTTTCCTCTGCGTATTGATGAAAAATGTCTGTTGAATTGATTTGCCATTTCCGCCATTCAAATCGTCATTGAAGAAACTTAGCGCCGTGTCCATATAATCGAAGTATACCTGTTTTCCGAAACGAGTAACTTTAATTTCGGTGTTGAATGCGCTGGCGTTGTTGACCTCATAGAAGACCGCTGTCTGCACGTACCATCGCAAAAGTTAAAACGAAACTGAAAGCATATTTCCAATTAGCACGATCAATCCTTAACGATTTCGTTTTTCATCCTACTGAATATTTCTCCATCCCAGCACTTAAAGCACTACTACATTATGACAAAATGCGAGCTTACATATCACGATTTTTTTCCGGGTGGTTCACCGTCTGATGCAAAAAGCGGAAGGAAGGTGTCAGGGCATCTTCCGAAAATTTAAGCAGCCAGGTTTCACCAGGAAAGTTTATTCAACAATTGATTACTTTCATCGTGTGTCTTTTTCTTTCATCCAACTCTTTTTAAACGCTTTTACAAATGAAGGCCGACCGGTTCGGGTTAAATCGTGCATCATGGCGCCGCACGTTGAAACAGTCAAAGAAAGCAAAAATTGAATTATTTTTAGTGCAGCGGAAAGAGTCAGAAGGGATATCTGGAACAAGCTGCCAATCACGATTGGCGTTGTTACGGAAAGTGAGTAATGTGACTTAATTTGCCTGCCACTGCTGGTGAGCGCTGGCATTCTATGTGCACGCCGGGCAAGTTTGTCGTTTGTTGAGCGTGCGTTAGGTCTTTCAAAGTGTTTAATACTTTTTGCGATCGCTTGCTTCGGAGTGAGGCAATAATATAAAGATGTTTCGAAATAACTTCAGGAAATTGTCACTGCGTGATCGCTGCAGTTGGTTTTATGCAGATTTTCGATATACTTAGCAGAGACATATTCACTCAACGTTGGTTATAAAAATGGATACGTTTGAGGCTGAAGTTTCAGTTTTGTCAATGATTCGGGTCGGAAATGAGCTACTGAGCGCGTCTGTCTCAACATGATTGGAAGAATTCTGTTTGTTGTGATTTTTTCAATACACTCGACACGTGGTGACGTTTTTGCAAGTAAAAGTATCACACGAGCACTGGTTCCACCGCGGAAAAGTTCTGATTATAGAAACCTCTATTCTACAACGACGCCGCTTCCTGAAGTAATCATCAATCGGCAGCCAGTGAGAACAACTACCGCTCCTCAACGAGATTTTCAAGGATACTACTACGATCCTCCAAGCAACGCGTACATTCCACCGGAGCAATCATTTGCAGATGAACCGCAACCTCCTCCACAGATTCCTCCTATTTTGGATGAATATCCGTCGGTCGACAATCAATATCTACCACCAAACGAAGATCCTGAAACTCCCGATAATATTCCATTCGCTGACCCACCAGTCAACGATTATCTACCACCGCCTCAGCAACCACCGCAGCGTGATGAAATTATCATTGTGACAACTGAACCGGGATATCAGTATAACCCGCCGAGTTCACCAGCTCCTCCATTTGCCGATGAAGGTTTCTCCAACCCTTCGACGGATAACGGATATCACTATGATCGACCTTCCAACGCTTACCTTCCTCCGACCGGAAGGGCATTGCGAGATGAGCTGCCAAATAATGGACGGCCCATAAGACTACAACTGAACGATCTGACCTGCCTGGACAACGCTGGTGGATTCTTCCGTTCTTCGCTCACGATTCAAAGTGCTATTGATAGTGTTCCTCTTGTTGATGTGACTAGTGATGGTGACCTAAATGGGTGTGATATTCGTGTTGCACAGAATAGACTGCTGGTGGACATTGATGCAAGCAACTTTAATAAGTGTGGTGTACAACAGTGCGGCGTCAATGCTCGAGAACTGTGTTTCCGATTGAGATTTCCACAAATAGCTGGCATGCGAACAGCTGCTGATTCGATCCTTACCCTACAGTGCAAAATTCAACTTCGAGTCGTAGCTAAAACGCATTCTGTTCGACTTGGTATTAGCAATGACATTCAAGAAAGAAGTGCTTCAGGAACGTTTGCATATGGAGGCACTCAACGGCCATTTCGTACACAGTTGGGACTTTTT
The DNA here is from genome assembly GCA_034211315.2 of Aedes japonicus. Taxonomy (NCBI): domain Eukaryota; kingdom Metazoa; phylum Arthropoda; class Insecta; order Diptera; family Culicidae; genus Aedes; species Aedes japonicus. The sequence goes on from JASCZW010000300.1 coordinate 1,186,273, forward strand.
CGGAGATCAGACACTGGTAACGGTTTCACTCGATCACTAGAACCTGGCGGCTCCGTCGTCTTGGGAGAAGAATTGCTTCTGCGAACGCAAGTTCGAAGTGGTGATGGTGAGTTAATCTGTGGTTGCAAGATTGACTTGGTTTTGTAGGACCAGATATCTGCATTTTACAAGAATATTTAGGTCACATATTATAGGACTCGCATTTGTAGGTTGGAACTTTACCCGGCTGTCCGATGTTGTCATGCAACGGCAATCTCCAGGAGGTAATGTGTTGAACTCTGTAAATCTGGTGACAACGAATGGTTGCCTGAATCCAACGATGAGAGTTATCAGCCCACTGGCTCCTGTTTCGGAATCACCTCTAAGCTACAGATTGGCTTTCAGGGCAGCCATGTTCCAAGGAATGCGCAGTGGAGACGAGATGGTCATGAGAGTGCGAATAGTGGGATGCGTTGACCGGCGGGAATGTGCGGTGGTAAGTATCCGGCCATTAGTTCTATGATATCACATGACATTGCTCATTTCAAAGGCAAGTACGCGGATACTTCCATCTCTTTGGAAAAGAAGCAAGTGTGACTGTTACCTAAAAATGATTGAATTGACAATCAAACATGGCACCCTTTTTCTTTTTAATCATTCAGCTCTCGCGCCAACTTTTGTAACACGAGCACTCGTGGGTTGTACTTTGTACAACACATTCTTTTCCGGAATATCTTGTGATACGGACAGGGGGTTAGTCACTCTGCCACGTTGTGTTTGTGTTTTGAGGTGTCAACATATGTCAAAACTACAATCAAAGATTTATGCTTATTGAATTGGCAACCATGGACCTGTTTGACTTTTAATCCTCGCACATTTATGCATCTTCTGAATCACATCAGTTCAAGCGAGAGGGAAACAAAACAGTGGGAAAACAAACAATCGACTCGTGTAAGTGGTGCCAGCAATAAGTTTATCTTTCATGTGGTAACAAGGTGTTTTGTGTGTGTCGGAGTGTGTTTTTGAGGGTGTTAACACATGTTAGCCCAGTGACTTACCCCCTGGATACGGATCACATGGAATGTTACAGTCTTGAGTGAAATTATTCCGTAGATCAAGGCCTTCTTATTGGGGAACAGTTAAGGATTCTCTCGCTACGCGGCGCTAGTGTGCTAATTATTTTCATACCCAAGTAGCACACTGCGGTCATAATTAGTTGTAGTAACTTGATGATAACTTAGCAAGTCATATTTATGTTATCTCAACTGAATGGCAACAAGTGTGCTACTAGGGTAGATATGCTTTATCTTGATATCTTGTCCAGATAGAATGTTTCTGTCTTCGACAATGTTGTACAGTGGAACAAAACCTTTTAATTGATGACCAGCAGTTCACAATCTTCCCACTACGTGGCGCTAGTATGTGGCGGAATTACTAGAATATGCTATATTTTGATATTCCATTCTGCATCAGCATACTACTCAATCTTCCTTTCTTTCCTTAAGTTGTAAATTTTAATCTCTTTCATATCTCTGTTCCCAACCACAACCACGCACTCGCTTTTTATACTAGAAAAAGTATAAACATCACAGAAGAAGAAAAGTGACGGATGTAAAGAGCATACTAACCCTGCATTTGAAACTTTCAGTGAAAAAGATTTCTGTCTTCGGTAAAGTTATACAGTAGTTCTTTCCGTCAAACTAATGGCGCTAAACTGAACAACTTTATCGAAGATAAAAATCTTCTATATGGAAAGAATAAAAAAGTACATTATGTTTAGTAAACTCACTAGTGCACTAGCGCCGCGTAGTTCTACTTATCGTAAACATACTACCACATGTATCCTAGTCGTACCACTTAAATAGCTAAACAGTTTCAAAGAAGCATTTAATTTTCTGCGTTATCTAATGCACATACAGGAAATACTATATTTGGCTGAAATTAGTGGGATATTTCTTGTTAATTTAAGTCAGATAACGCCTGAATCTAGACATTTAACATTGTTGTATGCCGTATGGAAGATTGCAAACAATTTCGTTGTTATGCCTCTTTTGGCATGAAATCGAACGAGGGGAATTTTTACGCGCCTGTTAAAATTCAGTATTTTTTTTGTATAGGTAAAAGAAACGGTTCGTTCTAATCTAATCTAATCTAATCTCATACTAACGCAGCCAATTCTTAAAAGCATCCTGGAAAATGATGTTTTCTTGAATACATCATTTTTCTTGTCATCGGCCTGGCCAACTGCGTAGTATGTGCCGCAGAGAGGATTCCAAGAAATAGAGCGATTCCAGAAAAATCTAAAATCGCTTTACTACTCTGAATCAAGGGAAGGAAGAAAGCGTGGACCTCCCGTACCAAACGCTTCCATGTTGAGTTATACAGTGTGATAATTTGTACCTTATCGTTGGGAACATAGATAGGTAAAAGAAACGGTTCGTTCGCTCTCAAACTTACTCCAAATATAATTTTCAAATTTTCATATTCTAACAAAATTATTCTACATTGTTGGCCCAATTAAGTGAAGCAAAAATAAAACGTGATTGCTTGGAATTGAAAAGATTTATTTTATAGGTTTTCTTACTAACACAGAAAAATAATTAATTTTACCAAGCACGTAAGATTTACCCTCGTTTAATTCCAAGCCAAAGGAGGCGTAAACAACGAAATTGTTTCATGCGCCATACAACAATGTTGGGAATCTTTCATACAACAGACCAGATTCAGACGTTTTCTGGCTCTAATTAATTCCTGCCAAATTTAGCGTTTCCTTTATGTGCATTTGATAACGCAGAAAATTCAATGTTTCTTTTTACCTGTGTACACCTTAGGCTATAGAGTTCAATTCGGCCAGGTCAGGAAAGGCTCTAACAATTCAGCTCTTTTTGCTTTTATAATTGCCTTGGGCCGTTTGGGCCCAATAGGAGGAATCTCATTCCAAAGTTTCTACAAAGTTGCTTTGAAATTCTCAATGCCGATTGATTGGGGGTATTTAAACTTTTCTTCTATAACGCCCCAAATGGAACATTCTAATGGGTTAACATCTGACGAAGAGGCGGCCATAATGTAATAGGAATAAAGTCGGACAAATTTATCTTGCACAAGGCCTGCGTAACATTTGCTGTATATGAAGAGGCAGAATCCTGCTTGAAAACCCATTTGCGGATTTTAAAAATGGTTGAAGTATGTTTCATCAAATGTCCTTTAAAAACATCGTGCTCAAGCGGTTAGCAACATTATCCGCCGTTCAAACGATTAAATTTTACATTTTACCTTGCAAATGAAACTGAAAATCTCACATGAATTTTTACCTTGCAAATGCAACTGTAACATTAGCTTTCGCTTGTAGTCCATTTTCCGTCCTTGAACTACTTATTGATGTCAAACATCCAAGAGCGTCTGCAAATATTGTACACAAATATATGTTTCAGAAACCAGACACCAGATGGCATTATAGTGTGTAGAGAGACTTCAACAATGAAAGTAAAAACTACTTCAGTTATTGTAAGTTCCATTCTGCGTTATCATCGTAAGAAAAATATCCACAAATTGAATCCGAGTCACCATGTCTGACGCGGAATCAACCCATCCTTCGTCAAGGTCGAAAAACCAAATGAGCACTTCTAGTTCTGAACAGATTGTGGCATAGATGTGGCTCCATAATCGACACAGCATGAGCATAAGCATGATTGAAAGTCCGAAGTTGCTACTCCGTTCTTGGAAGCCGAGACCCTTCTACGACAAATTACTGGGATGTTGCATAGCACGATTGGGTAGCAGCAGGGCTCGTTTCGGTAAACGATGAGCTGTCTAGTATCTAAATATTAGTACCGATTTACGATATGAACCAATTTATACCATCAGTAGGGATGCCGTTGTAGCCACTCACAAATTGTGGTGAAGGTTCTTTATTGGGAAAAAGAGGTAGTTTTTAATATACTGGGAAGCCGATTTTGACCGATTTAAACCAACAGTAAGGATGCTATTGGAGCCCCTCACAAAGTGTGACGGTGGTTTTTCATTAGGAAAACAAAGTAATTTATACTACCGCTTGAGAGCCAATTTGGATCGATACTGTTGGATCCACTCCTAAAATGGGATAATGGTTTGCTTGTTTCAAGATACGACGGCCAAGTATGGCGAACGAATAATATGGATCACAATTAATTATTATCCTCACCACCGGCCTACTACCACATTTCAGCAGGAAGCAGCTATATTGTTTCTTTTGTCTGTGCTCACTTTATCACCGGCACCGAACAATAAGTAACCGAAACAATAGATATTGCGCCCGATAGCAAAATAGTGCAACAAAGTATCGGCATAAATGTTCAAAGAAACTGCTCAAAGCAGTTTCGTTTTTCGTAAACTTTCAATTTGTACAACTACATTATACAAAATATTTTACTACAAGAACTATTATATGCAAAAAGCAAATTGAACGTCCTAAAGCCCTATATCTTAAATTACAGTTGAAGGAATTAGTATTCCTTGAGTTTTGTAGTTCCTTAAAGTTCCTTAAAGCATTTCCTGTCTTCTGGCAACTAGGTATATGTTTCTATTGATTTCCAAGCTCACCGATTTTGAACCAACCGGAGGAGATATCTCCGTTTATTGCATTTACTGGGGGCAAAAGGTTTTAAAATGCTCTTTCAACTGCCCATAATAAGATAATATTATCTTATTATGGGCAGTTGAAAGAGCATTTTAAAACCTTTTTGCCTCCAGTAAATGCAATAAACGGCAAATTGGCATTGAGGGAAGTCATGTGGTTTCGGAACGGTAAAAAACATGACCAAATAGTTCTATTGTAGCCGCCATATTGAAACATAAGAAATAATTGAAATGAATCATAGAAGGCCTTTAGGCTGTGATGGATTTTAGTAGACATTCTTCCGTTTTCCTGTTATTTCAACATAGAAAACACATATTTATTTTAAATCTTATTTCTTTCAACTGTTTATCCATTGATTTTATTTGAACCTCCTTGATACCACAATGTGGAAACATAAATGTACCAAATTTTAAACGTAATGAAAATGAACTGATGATTGGAGACCAATTTCGGGATTCTTTCCGATAAGCTTATTGAATTTCATCAATTTTCAGTAAATTCATGAATTCATTGAAAATATTTGTTTTAATTTGGTTTTAGTTGTTGTAAAATCGCATGATTTTCGAGGCGCATTAATGGTTGGCTCTATAGGGCCAATATTCACAATAAAATTAAATGCGCATATGATTCGGAGCATCAATTTGTTTTAGATATGTTGTTATCAATCAAAATTTCCCGCAACACTACACAGATAAAAATAAACACTGAATATTCTGCGTTATCTAATGCACATAAAGGGAATGCTAGATTTGACAGAAAATAATGGGATATTTAATGTAAATTTAAGCCAGATAACGCCTAAATCAAGCCTGTTGTATGAAAGATTGCAAGCAATATAGTTGTTTACGCTCCTTTGGCTTGGAATTACACGAGGGGAAATTTTACGCGCTTGTTAATATTAATTATTTTTTTCTGTGTAGAACTTTTTTCTTTGATATAAGTTACTGCTAAATGAATCAGAAGAGCAGCGACTCTAACAAAGTAGACCAAGAAAAATCAACCACGATATCACAGTGAAGTTTGACAGCTGTAGCCATTTGGCCGTATGCTGGTTTTCATGGCAGCCAATGAGTTTTATGAAGGTTCTCGAGTGGTCATAACATCTTTCACTAGCACATTTTCAACATCTTTATGGTTTCATAAAGGTTTTTTTACAGTGTTTTCACAACCGTCTATAGAATAGGGCCACTTTGTACAAAGTTTGGCTTTAAAGAAGCATAGAAGAGGTGTTAGTAGACAAAACAGTTTTGAACAACAATTGAACAACAAACAGCTTTATCAACAATTCCGGACGAGGTGCTATACGGCTGGAAAAAAAATTAAAATTGTTACTTGGGTTTGTTAGTCTAGTCATCGACGAATATATCTATTTTTGTCATTAGTTGGCCTTGGAACCCAGTTTTTTTTTAAATAATCATTTATTTGTACAGGCTCAATCGAATTAACTTTACAGAGCCAAATTTTCATATTTTTATACATCATTTATTTAAAACTAAAGTTCGGAGGATAGAGCCGATTACTCGCGACCGTCTCGAGGTTAATAGGAATTACAAATTACGGATGGGAAAAAGGGTGGGAATTTAAAGTATGGTTTACATAACACATTAAATTTAAATTCTAAATTATCTAAACACTTATAACTATACAACTTATGGTTTTCTTTTGACTTGAACATTTCTTGAAAAAGAAAAAAAACACACACACACACATACACATATAAAAAAAACTTAGAGTAAACATACAGGTTAAACTAACTACAATCTAATGCTAATGTTAGTCAAAAACACATAAATGAGTTTCATATACTCCAAATCACGTACAGCCAAAATATCTCGAATTGGCACATTGGGTTGTCTACCTCGAGCCCGAAGGGAATCATAGAGCCTCGATCTGACTCCAGAATGCTCAGCACAAGACCAAATAACGTGATCTGCGTCCTGATAGTCCTGCGTCCTGATCCACACTCACAGAGATTGCTGTCGCTCAGCCCAACCCGGTATAAATGAGCGTTCAAAGAATAATGATTGGACATGAGGCGAGACATGACACGAATGAAGTCTCGACCCACATCCATCCCGCTAAACCAAGATTTCTTCGACACCTTTGGGATGATAGAATGTTGCCATCGCCCCAAATCTCCTTTACTCCATTTATGCTGCCAGCTGACGAGTGACTGTTGACGAAAAATAGAAAATGATGATGATAAAATAACGCGAAGATAAAGCACTTAGAAGCTCCTGTATTTTCATGAGAAAATACGAGGAGTGCTTTACCGGCCTCAAGGAGCGAATAGCCTCTATAGAACTGAGACTATCCGTGAAAATTAAGTACTGATCCGGTGTTAATGAGGCAATAATTTCTAGCGTAAAATGTATTGCCGCTAATTCAGCGACATACACGGAACAAGGAGCTTGAAGTTTACGGTTGGCGCTATAAATTTCATTAAATATACCAAAGCCTGCTGACTCCTCTATCAATGATCCGTCAGTGAAGAACGATTTATTGGAATCAACTTGGCCAAACTTTGCAGCAAAAATCACCGGAGCAATCATAGGACGATGATGCTCTGGGATTCCATGAACCGAATTGTCGAAATCGGAGAAGCAAACACGATTGGAAATGTTCGGCGAAGGGCTGACATCCTGTGTTATGTAAAAATGGTACAAGGTCACGAAGCGGGTTTGAGGGTTCAACTCAAGGAGCTTCTCAAAATTTTCGATCACCTGAGGGTTCATAACTTCACACCTGGTGAGGAGCCGGAGAGATAATTCTGAAGACCGATTCGAGAGTGGCAATATGCTAGCCAGCACTTCAAGACTCATGGTGTGAGTCGAGTGCATGCAACCTAACGCGATACGAAGACACCGATACTGAATACGTTCCAATTTAATGAAGTGCGACCGAGCCGCTGACTGAAAACAAAATTTACCGTATTCCATAACCGACAAAATCGTTGTCCGGTACAACGTTAAAAGATCTTGTGGATAAGCTCTCCACCAGGTTCCGGTAATTGTGCAGAGAAAATTGATCCTTGGCTGGCACTTTCGCTTCACATACTCAATATGGGATCTCCAGGTGCACTTAGAATCGAACCAGACCCCAAGATATTTAAAGGACATAGAATGAGTTATCGGCTTACCCCAAATTTGAAGCTTCGGTTGTGCAGGGTTATGCTTCCTAGAAGAAACTACCAACTCAGTTTTCTCCGTAGAGAATTCGATACCTAGCTCTAGAGCCCAAGTAGACAAATTGTCTAAGGTATCCTGTAAGGGTCCTTGCAGATCGACCCCATTGGGTCCCGTGACAGACACTACGCCGTCATCTGCGAGTTGTCTCAACGTACAGTTGTCACATAGACAACCGTCAATGTCTTTGACATAAAAATTATACAAAAGAGGGCTTAAACATGATCCCTGGGGGAGACCCATGTAGCTAAATCGTGAAGCTGTAGAGGTTCCATGAGAAAAGCTCATATGTTTCTCTGACAGCAAATTGTACAAAAAATTATTCATTAATGGTGAAAAGCCACAAGCGTGGAGTTTATCTGAAAGAACTTCAACAGATACTGAATCAAAAGCCCCCTTTATGTCCAAGAATACAGAAGCCATTTGCTCTTTTTTAGCAAAAGCTAACTGAATATCTGTGGAAAGCAACGCGAGACAGTCGTTCGTTCCCTTACCCCTACGGAAACCATATTGAGTATCTGAAAGCAGGTTGTTCGTCTCAACCCATTTGTCCAGACGGAAGAGGATCATTTTCTCCAACAACTTTCGAATACAGGATAACATCGCGATGGGTCGATAGGAGTTGTGGTCGGACGCGGGCTTACCAGGTTTTTGAATGGCAATAACTCTCACCCGTCTCCAATCATCCGGTACAATGTTGAGTTCCAGAAACTGATTAAACAAGTTCAACATGCGCCTCTTCGCGACGTCTGGGAGGTTCTTGAGCACGTTGAACTTGATCCTATCAGCCCCTGTAGCCGTATTGCCACACGAAAGGAGTGCGAGAGAGAACTCTACCATTGAAAAGGGTTGGCTAGTCTCATCTATCGAATTCGTGTTTTCGCGAGGAATGATTCGTACCGGCACAGAATCTGGACAAACTTTTCGCGCGAACTTGAGGATCCATTGGTCCGAGTACTCCTCGCTCTCGTTGTTCGTTGTTCGGTTACGCAACCTTCGCGCCGTGTTTCAAAGAGTACTCATCGACGTTTCGCGCGATAGCCCGTTCACGAATGTTCGCCAGTAACCGCGTTTCTTGGCCTTGATGAGGCTCTTAAGTTCACGTTCGAGAGCCGTGTATACTTCGAAGTGCTCAGGTGTTCCACGTCTACGGAAAACTTTAAACGCGTCGGACTTTTTTCGGTAAACCTCGGTGCATTACTGATCCCACCATGGAGAAGGAGGTTTCCTGCAAAATGACGTCCCTGGAACTGGTCGAGTTTGAGCTTGAAGCGCGCTGTCTAAGATCAGGTTGGAGAGGAAGTTATATTCTTCCAGCGGTGAAAGCCTTTCTACCGTCGTTACGGCTTCATCTACTGCTGTCCTAAACTTTGTCCAATCGATGTGACGGGTAAGATCATACGTGACATTGACAGATTTCGACGGACTGAACCCGGTGGCAACCGAAATTTTTATGGGCAAATGATCACTACCGTGGGGATCTTGAATCACATTCCATGTGCAATCCAACGATAATGAATTCGAACAAAGTGTGAGGTCTAATCTACTGCCAACTGAGGATGTACCAGCCAAACGTGTTACTTCTCCATTGTTAAGTACTGTCATATTGAAGTTGTCACAGAGGTCATATATTAGGGAAGACCGGTTGTCATCGTACAGTTCTCCCCAGCCTGTACCGTGAGAGTTAAAATCTCCCATGACCAACCGCGGAGCAGGAAGAACCGAACAAACATCTGAGAGTTGTTTTCGGTTAATGGAGGCTCTTGGAGGAATATAAACGGAAGCAATGCAAAGGCTTTTATTTTTAATAACAGCCTGACATGCAACAACTTCAATACCTGGAATAGGAGGAAAATTCACTCTATAGAAGGAGTAGCACTTTTTGATCCCCAAAAGTACTCCCCCTCCACGCGAATATCCTCACGATCAAGACGAATTATATTGAAATCATGAATCGGAAGATTGATTTCGGAAGAGAGCCATGTTTCACAAAGAGCGAATGCATCACAACCGGTAGTGTGACCTAAAAATTTAAAAGATTCCAATTTAGGAATCAGACTTTGACAATTCCACTGTAGAACAGTGATCAAATCCCCGACCTCATTTGGAAAATTATCCATCGAAGGAAATGATAGCTGCAAGGAGGGGCCACTTAATCGTCAATTGCTTCAAAAAAGTCTTCACTGTTGGAAGCATTGCCAAAACAATGCTTTTGAGAGGGTCAGAAATTTCGAGGTACTTAAAGATACCTTCGGCAATGTCATCAAATGAGAACAGCCCACTACACTGAACATTTATTTTCGTACAGTATCTTTCACGCTTTTCGTAGACATGGATTTTGTACATAGAACAAATGTCTCGTATATTGTATGAACTATTCATAATGCTTTTTATCTGGTGAAATGCCATCATTACACCTTTTTGTAAAATGCACGAAATGAACTTCGTGATGACCAGCCAATCGCTTTTATACCGTACTCATGCATGATAGTGTTGCTGCTGGTATGGGCGGAAACAATTTATCTATTCCAAAATAAAAATCAAAGCGCTGTCGTGAGCTATAACTTCATGCTCATTAATCAAGCATCTGCTCACGAGTCAGCGTGGCCTAGTGAGATCAATCACGGATTTAGAATCAGCACTTTCCAAATATTCAGGTTCGAACCCCATGTCTGAAACAATAAAAAAACGCTGGACAACTCCACGTGGTTGTGCTTTTTTTTGTCAATTATATTTTGAGTCGATATAGTAGATCTGTCAGTCCTTCATGCAACCACCAGAGAGACGTTTCTTTTTAATTTGTGACAGAATATTCGTAGCTCTTTGCATTGTTTCCGTACAATGGACGAATGTTCTTTCTGTGTCAACAAAAGCTTCGTGCTTTGGACAGTTGCGCGTGCAATTAATTACGAATGTATCTTCATAAAAAGAACAAATCAGTTTCGTTGCTGAAAACAACGAATCGATTAGTGAGTATTACTTTCGGTTTTGTAATATAAACTAAAATTAACTTTCAGTGTAGAGGAGGGGGCTTCTGTTCTTAAAATTGGGGCTTCAGGGGTTTTGGATGTCCCCGGGAGAGATGGAAAGTCCTGGGTGTAGTTAGTACTACGAAAACCAGGTGGATTAGGATTTTCCTTTTTTCCACCTTTCCTTGAATTGGGCAAGCTGGTCTCGGGCTTCTTTTCAGCAACTTTCCGTGGGCGGACGCGTCTTCGCTTCCTTGAAGCACCTTCCGGAAAGGTGAATGATGTTCCCTCTTCAGCCGAATCAAAGTCAGACTCGTCATCTGACAGAGGAGCAAAGGGATTTGTATTGGCATCGGGTGATGGTGAGGCTTTTTTCACCATTTCAGCAAAAGATTGCCTGGAACGCTGTTTTAGCGAGCGTTCTATTTTTTCCCCGCGTTGTTTGTACGCCGGGCACGATGAGAGAGCATGAGGAGGAGTTCCTTTACAAAAAGCGCATTTAGGTGTGCTGTCTGCGCACGCGCCATCCTCATGCTTCTCCCCGCAGTTGGAGCAGCGCGCCTTATTGCCGCAATGGGAGGTCGTATGTCCCATCTGCTTGCATTTCTCGCAGATCATGACCCGAGGTACAAACAACCGCACAGGTAGTCGAAGTTTTCTCAACTCGACGTATTGAGGGAGGGCTGAGCCAGAGAAGGTTACGCGAAACGAGTCTGACGGTGTAAACTTTTTTTCGCCCTTGTTGGTCGACACTGTGCCAAGTTGGCGCACATCAAGTATCTTAACTGGGGGAAGCAGAGGATTCTTAAATCTACCAACCCCCCGCTTCAGCAGGATCTCAGGGTTCAGACTCGTTTCGGAGACCACACCTTCAATTTCAATACTCCGAGCTGGGATATACACTCTATATTCTAGAGTAAAGAGCTGGAAGACAGCAATCTCATTAGCTTGCTTGAGATTGGACACAACGACCCGAAGTTTATTGGGTCTGACTTTAATTATCTCGGTCACGGCCGAGAATCGCTTCGTCAGATCATCAGAAATCTGACAAACATTTAGAGGTTTCGATTTGGGCTGAAAATAAACAACCCATGGCCCAGTTGAACTATCTGGATAAGCACGTGATCTGGTAACTCTATGAGCTACCTCATCATTTCGTGCCATAGATGATTCATCTTGCGATAAATCATCCATGGCTCGCTTGTGGGAGCTTATCACGCTCAACCACTAACGTAATTATCTAAAATCAATCACAGATAAACAAACTAAACCTAAAAAAAAAACTAAAACTAAGTACACTCTCACACACACTATCAATCACTCTCCACACTCACACACACACTACGATGAAAATCACTTATTATATACTACTAAAAAACTTATCTTATATGTATCACGGATCTACTGCAGCTGGGCGACGAATGTGTGCTGCTGCTGCCGAGCGACGATGAGTGACCGCGTGTACCGTCTAAGCGTGGTGCTGAACGATGACGATGATGTTGCTGGTCGGTGGTAGTTGGTGGATGGAAGAATGCACGCTTCACACGATGGGCTGCTGGTATGCGTGCCGTATAGATGCGAAACAATATGGCTTTTCGATCGTGGCAATATTGCTAATTGCAATTAATGACGTCGTTGCACTGTTTAACGCTGAACGTTTTCTACTACAGAAAACCAAGACTTGATTTCACTCGCGATTCAGAAACAAAATTTTAGCTGAAGACTTGAAACAACTTGTGAAAAGCTTCCAAAGCAACGGAACGCGGATCGAACGAACTGTACCGTTCGCTTGTTCACTGGGCAATGCTTGGAACCCAGTTAAAACATAAGAAAAACAATTTCAAGGAACCGTAGAAGTAAACTCGCTTCAATCAACAGTACAGTGCCCGTTCGATTTTGGCAACAAGTCTATAAATTTAATGTTGCCAAAATCGAACTTTGCCAAAAGCAAACATATATGTTTACATTAAACTCAAAGGCAGCCAAAACTGGATGGTCAATTTATGTATATTGTATTTAGATTTGGACAATATTAAAAAATAAACAATTCTTACAGTAACAACAGCAAAATCAATCTTACTTAACACTTCTTTCATGTTATTTCCAGGAAAATTGCTCTACCGCTCGGTCCAAACGAGATATTGCAGATAATTCTACAGAAGATACCTCCCAAGAGGATGAGCTTCCCTCGGAGGTTGCATCGATTTCGTTCCGAATCATGTTACCTTCCAATTCCACAGTAGACCTTCGACCTAGCGCTGGATCAGCGTCGCAGTTTCTCACGCTCTCGATGACTGTGGTTATTTCGTTGGTAATGCTTGTAGCGTTAATCGTGTTGATTACCGTCATAAAACTGTACCGAACCAAGCAGCTTCACTATGACGAGTATCGATCGGATTAGGTGTAATAAAAGACGAACGAGACCAGCTCTATTTCCCCGTTGTTCCGAAAGTGAACGCGTTCCGAAGAACTGGTCGATCAGCGCACGTTGCGGTAGCTCCTAGCGTATGCCTTTCCTATTAAGATACCCGGTCTAAGAGTGATTGCGCGTGTGTACTTTACTATGTGGTCAGCCCATAATAGATGCAATAAAACACAAAAAGAGTCAACCCAATCACTAAACAGTGTTGCAGCAAAGGAAAAAATAGCTGTTATTCATGAGCTGTGACTGCTGCAGTTATCGATAAGATAAATAAGTTATTATATTTATTAAATGGTGCTTTAAAAAATGCAGGCAAGCACGAACACAGCAAAAACTGAAAGCCTAATGAAATCCCTTGAGAATTATATTACCTCATCAACGTACCGTCAAGCCAAATCAACCGCGCAGAGATGTAAAGGCAATGAGAAGTCATAGGAACGAGATCAAGAGCGACCTTACTTTTTGCGGCGCTAGTGTAATTTAACTAACCATAGATTTATTTCTTAGTATGTGTGACAATGTTTAGTATATCAAGTGCAAATAAATCAACTCACAGCT